>OY829478.1:12579918-13275665 GCA_963691745.1 Ditula angustiorana
ATTAGCGTGAATATTATTATAATGTTTAGCATAAGCACCCGAATCCTGAACAACTATCACTGGTAAGAAATTGCATCAAGACACCTCATCAAATGAAAACACAAAAACTCCGTTATTAATTTACAATTTCAATCATTCTGTAGTAAAACCGATCATTTGAAGAATCCTTTAAGATGTGCTTTGAGCCATTACCTAATTACAAATAAGATTTCTAGGCTATGAACAAAACTATCCTGACATTTTGTGATGTCATAATTAACCTGTATTGTTTTAGGTAGCGTACGTTTATTTTATATCCGTTAGCTATCCTTCCCTTACTTCTAAATCATATTCATCGGTGCTTGTCTTAAGTACCTAGTAAATAACATTAAAACCTAAAATTTCAGTTTTTGTCATCACTATATTGTTTATTGTTCAAATAAAACATTCTAACGCAACAAATTATAAATCATCTTTTTTATTTACAGCCTCAATTTATTTCATTTATGTTTGAACGGACTTAATGTATTAATTTAATGTCCTTTGTCTGAATTAAATAAATTTGTACTTATTCATTTTTGTGTCTGTGTAAATGTATGGTTGTATAAAACTAGGTGCTTGAGCGAAAGATTCTCGTCAATTTGAAATGTGTAAAAATTCGTTTCGACAGTGTAAGGTATAGTTGTAATGGAAACATGGATTAATAATTGTGCTTACGGAATAAGCTAGTCATTTACTAAGTTACCTCGATGTACTGACACAGATTAATGAATAGGAATGATTAAAATAATTACACCAAGTTTGAAATCGTTTTATTTAGAGCCATGTTGAAAATATTTAGCTTAAGAACAAAGCAATCACATTCTTAAAAAAAGCACGCAGGCATACAGGAGCATTGGTACATCTCGTAGATATTAAAATGAACTTTTGATTATTATGAAAGCTTAAAATGTCAAAAGGAACTTGTTCACTTCAAAATCTTTGATTAGTAAATGTTGAAAATGAAAATTACAAAAATATTTTGCAAGAGCCTTTATGACCCTTATACATGTCTGAGTTTACCACCGCTTCGGAAAATGGAAGATTCTGTTCAGCTATAAAGAACTTCCCTTAAACTATTCATTCCGGTATTACCACTAAGGAATCTTAGTACAAACCTTCTCGAAGAAATAATCAATAGAGCAATCCTGATTAATCGGGACTAGCGACCGAAGGATGAACGTTGGGAGATGATTGTCATTACGTGTCCGTGTTAACTAACCCGTAACCAGCCCTCTACTAAACGTACAAGTGCTACAATTCAACATAATTGTAAGGTATTTCGTGCAAAAATATGTCAAATATATTAAATTACAGCACTTGTAAGTTTTGTGATACATTCTCCAACCCTAATCAAAGCAGAAGTTTCCTTAATTAAGGACGCCAACCATATTACTAAGACAGCACGAGAAAATCTAATGATGAGTCATGTTTGTTACCAGTGGGACAATAATTTTGCGCCCGTCCTTCCAAAAAGTTGATTTCACGGGTAATTTGGTAGGACCTTATGCAAGGTCCGTCCGGATTGCTACCACTATCTTGCTCGCTAATCCTGCCGCTAAGCAGCAGTGCTTGCACTGTTGTGTTGCGACGTGGAGAGCAAGGCAGCCAGTGTAATTAATGGCACAAGAGTAATTCCATCTTAGTCCTCTGGGTTGGCAACGCACCTGCAATCTCTTTGGTGTTGCAGATGTCTATAGGCGGTGGTGATCACTTACCATCAGGTGACCCACTTGCTTGTTTGTCTTCCTATTTCATAAAAAAAAAAAAAATTACCATTGTCCCGGTGTTTGCTAGCAGGTATTGGTTGGTTGGATTATTGATTTGATTACGTAAGTAAATATATAATTGTGAATACGAATAAATTGGTATTATAAAATTTAAGACAAACGTACTGAAATTCAACATTAAATGCAATAGTGGTATTATCTTATGGTGGTCCGAGTATATCCATTGTCCAACATCCAAGTAGGTACATATCTTGTACAATGTGGTACCTACAAAATGGACCCATTGGACTTGGAGCGTGTTAAAGCACAGGATTAAAGCCTCCCAATTTTACGCCACTTTGTACGATTATATTCCAGTCTTACCCAAAATTTTCTAGTCCACTTGTTTTGGACTCAATCTTCGAGACCGCTATAGGACAGCCTTTGAAACCCATCTTGCCATGTGCCCCATCTCCCTTACAATTGTGTTACTAACGACGAACGCAGGTAACCGTAGTAGGAGCCAATCAAATTACGAATAAACATTGATATAACACGATAGACTCTTCGCTTGCTGTGATTGTGCCGACAAATGTTAAAATATAATGCATGACGCACCTTCAACAACACACACAACACAACACAACAACTACAACTCTTCCAATTAGGGTGACCGACCCTTCGTGCTCATTTTACAGTTCATGACATGACCTAAAATTATAAGATTTGAAAAAAAAATACTGGTAAATGTGTTTATGGTATGGTATGGCATGTATGGTCCTGTATTTATCTTATTAAAATACAGACACAGAATAAGTAACGTACAGAAACTTCTCTTTACAAGCGCGATTAAATGAATTCCAACTTTATTCACACGCTCACAAAGTTCGTATTGCTTCATACACCATGCGCCAGATTCGCGAGTCAAAAAGATCGCGCCGCCCGCATCCGCCTTCCACCTGCTACGCCCGGCGACACGCTAGGGTTGTGCTGCTTTCGTTTTCAATTACACTGACATGGTGGGGGCGAGCGAGCGCGTGGCAAGCCGACAGCCCACTGCGATTTGACTATGCCAAAGGCAAGGCGGTGGAGCGTAACTACAGTGCGGAGTGGAACCCCTCTGATACAGGACAATTTGGCCACCCCTCCTCCGATGCCAGTTACATTACAGTAGGTACTAGTGCAAGAGACGTCTACAGTGGTTTAGTCTTACCTTTAATATAAAAACAATTAAGCGAATTTTTAATGTTTGAGCCCATCTACTTTGTATCATAGGTAAGAATGAAAAAAAAAAGACAATTGTAAACGTTTCAGGGCCCTAATCTTGTTTGTTTTCTATCGATAAACATTCAAATGTAACAAAGACATATTCGATCGATTGAACACAGAAAATTGACATGATTTGATACGGTTAAGTTCCTTTTCTGTGAAGTGTTTCCAGTCTAATGAACCTATTTGCGAGTTATTCCTTGATTTATCAAAGAATGTGAGTGATTCTATTCGTAAATTTCTTCTTCTCAGCAATGTTCATTTAACGAAAGTTTAGTGTTTCTTATTGTCATGTTGATGCTCATTTGCAGTTCATTTCAACGTCCACATTACCTACCGTCATCTAATTAAAGCGTGAATGGTAGTGACGATAAATTAGAATCAACTTTTAAAAACCAAAGACTATGAAAGTAAACATGGTCAAACTTCAGACGGCGATTGGATTTGAGAAGTTTGTATTTGAAAAACTTATCGCCATATAGTGTGTATATCGGTTCGATTATATACTAACGTAGTTTTATTCATAAAATAGAACGGCAAACGAGCAAGTGGATCACCTGTGGCCCGTTTCACTAAGCTACTAATAGCTAATGCTTGGCATTATTGACCAATGTTGCCGGTTTAGACTTGTAAAATTGTAACTTGTAGCTTCGTGAAATGGGCCACTGATGGTAAGTGATCACCACCGCCCGTAGACACCCACAACAACGAGGAGATTTGTTAATAAAACGGATCACTCACGTATTTTTACGTCGAGAAATGCCCGACATGTTTCGAACCAGTCCGTGGTCCTTAATCATGAGCCCCCGCGGCGGTGGCGCGACGATGACTGCGTACCGAAACCCTTACAGCTCATGATTAAGGACCACGGACTGGTCCGAAACATGTCGGGCATTTCTCGACGTAAAAGTACGTTAGTGATCCGTTTTATTAATATATCCGAGTCTCACGGTAGTTTTATGTTAAAAACGAGGAGATTACAGATAAGTTGCCAGCCCAGACGGCTAAGATAGAGGACCTCTTGTGCAACAATTTCACCGGCCATCTTGCTCTTCACGCCGGAACACAACAGTATATGCACTGCACTGCTGCTGAGCAGCTGAATTAGTGAACAAGATGGTGCAAGGTCCGGTTTATTCCGACTATGTATTTTATTTAGTTCCATTGATAAAGTTCAGGTAGTTCCATTACGGAAACCATCTTCGTTGAATGTAACTACTGGGAAAAAGTCCAACTAGTTCCGACAATGGAACTAATAAAGGAACTAGTCTGAATAGACCCAAGAGCAGCATCACCTTTCGCTATCCTGGCTACTCATACACAGTGGTTGGTGCTCCCTTCATTCGTGATCTGCATGGCTCATTACACCTCATTGAGTTTCTTTGCCTGTATATTCTCATCAGAGGTTTTTTCCGAACCAGTGGTAAATTTTCTGACATTCCTATTCCCACTGTAAGCCTGATCTGAATAAAAATATTTTGACTTTGATTATATCCCGTCCCATGCTCGTTATTTGAATTCGGGTGTCTATTAAGTTTGAATGATGAGAAATTCGAAATTGAAAGTATTTGGTCATATTCGTGTATACTCGGACACTAACGCTACCTCTAATTCAAACGAGTTACCTCCAAGATAGTAACGGTAAATCGAATTTGTCAGACGTAGTTTGAGGAACTAATGTAATCCAACAGTTACTAAAGGTCGTAGTTCTAAACTGAATTCAAATTGCAGTTTCGTACTAAGTGAGTATAAAACTAGAGCCTAAGATAGGTTAAGCTTAGCTATACAGAGAGGTAATGCTGCCAGTATCTTCGGTACTATGCCACGGGGGCCTTCTTTTTTTGATATATTTTAGTTATAATTTTAGTACTAAGGTTTAGTTTTTATGTAGTTTGTTTGTTTTATTATATCTATATTCTGGTTGTCAATAAATTGATTTTATCTTTTTAGATAGGTTTACGTATCTGATTGACTTACTCCTTTAATAATATCATTCTTGAAAGAATACAGTGATTAGGGAATGCAATCTCGTTCTCGCGAGATCTCGGTCTTTATTAGCGAGTAAGAGTATTACTGTCAGTGATACATTATATTGTTTTTAATTCGTAACCGTTCTTCAAGCGTGGTAGGTTTACAATATTTAATTTGAACGTTTGTTTATTAAATGATTGAATATAAATAAAACAAACCATTTAAAATTACGTTTTTCAATTGCTTGTATTTCATAACGTTACATTGATCGGCCCGACAGAGATGGGTCTTGATTGTTACATTGCCTCAAATGCTATTAATATTTATCCTTAAATTACATAAAAATTTTGAGAATGACATCTGATAATAGGCAAGAAATAAAGTACTCTATACATGTCACATTTAACTACTCTGTAAAATTTTACTATAACACCGTTATTATATCAAGATAGATAGAGAAACAAGGAGCTAAAAGAAAAATGATTAGAAAAGAAACAACAAGTTGGAAAGAGAACATAATTTTTCAAAATCAATATTGAAATAGTCAAATTGACAGACACTTAGTAAGTTGAGAAGTAATTGATTCCGGTACAATAATTGTTTCATTATGTGGTAGTAGTATGCATGAACGACTCTAGTTGAGGACCCGGTGTTGCTTGCACTCCTCATCTCCTTCTCGCATACTGCAGCCAGGCGGGTATGTCCGGCTTCTGAAACAAAACAACATAACATGAGATATTATTTGTGGACTGGTCACATTACGCCGCACAACCGACAACTACTGGACTCAGCGTGTTCAATTTAAGAACACTCGAGAGTTGATATTGCGAAGCGACAAACGTATATTCACAACGTCGACGGGACTTTAACGCGATAAAATGATTGTTATTTTAACAACAAGACCAAGGGCGCGTAGTTCGTAAAACTCGCGCGGTTAAACAGCAGTAATACCTTCCACTTCAGTGTTCTCGTGAGCAACACGGCAACATGGTTGATGATTGTACTTGCGGTCGGCAACAAAACGCTATACGCTAGTAAAAGATATAAAAAACTTATATCTCGCTTTTTTAGCAAATAAATAATAGAATAATAAGCATGATGGTTCGGAACCTACAGCGTGACAGTTCAGCTCTCGTACTTTACGGTTTTTTTTTAATACTACCTAAGGAAATATTTACAAAGTGCCTGCTAAATATGAATATACTCTAGTAGTACCTATTTTTGTAATACTATGGTCACTTGGCAGAGAACAGGTTTTGGTTGAACTTTAATCTAAAAATAAAACACTTTCCTGAATAATAAACACAAGAATCCACTCACAGTAATGCGTTTCGTTAGAAAATTCATTGATCGGCTTCATTCATTTGTTAATTGGATTTTTATTGAGTAAGAGAAGGTCACAACGATTCGATACTTGAACGAATTGGCCGTTGAAAAAAGGGCGTTTGTCCATAATTAATCAGATGATAAAGTTTACACTTCAAATTGTTAACCTCTTGAAATGCAGGTGGTAGGACCTTGTGCAAGGTCCGTCCGGATTGCTACCACCATCTTGCTCGCTAATCCTGCCGCTAAGCAGCAGTGCTTGCACTGTTATGTTTCGGCGTGGAGAGCAAGAGAGCCGGTGTAATTACTGGCACAACAGATATTCCATCTTAGCCCTCTAGGTTGGCAACGCATCTGCAATCTCTGTGGTGTTGCGGATGTCTATAGTCTATATGGTGATCACTTACCATTAGGTGACCCACTTGCGATATTCATAGACTACCTGATAAATTTTGGTTTTGAAATCATAATATTATAAGTTTCCTCGCAAATGTGATGAAAAACATAGTATGTTTCACGGGCGGTACTGGAATTACAAACATCGAGTCATTAAAGCCCTCAGCCTCCGGCTTCGGGCTTCTAGTAGCCTCTCATATGTAATTCCTTATTAACCGCCCTTAATACACAATGTACTAATACGACTATAAAATTGTATACTACCAAGTATACAAAAATGCGTATTTTTCAATAGGTTTTCTTTTCTGTACTATATAGATTAAAAATACCTTTTTTTTATACAACATAGGAAGGCTAACGAGCAAGTGGGTCACCCGATGGTAAGTGATCACCACCGCCCATAAACACCCGAAACACCGAAGGGATTGCAGATGCGTTGCCAACCCAGAGGGCTAAGATGGAATACCTCTTGTGCCAGTAATTGCACCGGCTGTCTTGCTCTCCACGCCGGAACACAACAGTGCAAGCACTGCTGCTTAGCGGAAGGATTAGTGAGCAAGATGGTGGTAACGATCCGGACGGACCTTGCACAAGGTCCTACCACCCATAAATAAACTGACATGAGTAAATATTGAGGATGCGCGAGCGACACTCAGAGCTCATATTGGCACAATATCAGTCACCTTATATCGCGAGTTTTCAAAGCATAAATCTTGAATAAAAGATATTGCAAGACCAACTTTAATGGAATACTTGAGTATGAAAACTGCTATTGAAATGCCGTTTTGAAATAAGTGGCAGACGGATAAAGCGCTTGAGCACGTAATGAAACTGATATAAAGGCAATATATTCTTTGGTGCACCGTTTTATTCGAGTATTTAGTATATATTTGTTACATCATTGTATAAGTACACCAATATATTTTAATGTAAATTAGCGTTTACCTCTAGATAATGCTACAAGTTGTGCAAACAACGAAAATGTAATTGCGAAGTACTGAGGCTATATTTCCGCTTGTGTAGTCATTATTCGAATAGCACAAAGTTCTCCTTTTTCGAGTGTGTTTCTAGCATTTCATGGAGATTAAGGACCTTGTACATAAACAAGAAATAAAAATATAATTAACTGGGAATCTGACTTCAAGTATTAAAAATTATTTCTATAGAATAAAGATTTCATGGGTGTATGCGAATCTAACCTAACCTAACCGCTAACCTAGTCATATTTTTTTTAATTTTGCTATTCCGAAACTCCTAAACCAAACGCAGGTTTCCAAACTTTAGGGCGCAGAATACTTAGATAGTTCTTATTTCCTTTTAGTAAAGCTTTACTAAATAATAATTGTAGCACATAAGTATGCCCTCCATATACGCATCATCACGCAAAAACTTATTGGTTTCTTTTCAGAAAAAACTAATGGGTACGTGACATGAGAACAAAGTACAAGAAAGTATTGCCCGTAGCAATCCCGAGGGCAAATGTTGGGAACAAATGATATGTCTATCACAGTTTATTAATGTATACGCAACACTCAATACAGGGACGGCTAATAAAAGTCCTTCTAAAGGGAAATTAGAAGTGTCTGAATCAAGGGGTCAATCATTCAACACTGCTAATGAGGAAAATACAAAATATTGCCTGAAATTGCGTAAATAATCCAAGAAAATGCATTAACTAGATTAAATTATTGTGAAAAATATGAATCGATCTTTTTCGTCGACTGACAGGCGATAGGTCAATAGCTCCTGATGATGGCTCGTGGAGAGGGGAAACACGTGTCGAGTGGTATTTTTTGGTGTTGGTTATTAGGTTATGGTCGCGTTTTGTGTTATTTGTTTTATTTCTTTAGTTCGCGGTTCGCGGATTAGCAAAGCAGTTGGTTCCATTAATGCCAATTTGAACTTCCGCAAAGTAACGCCTGAATCTATAAACTAAAAATATTAATTTAAAATATATTCAAATAAACACAAAAATACGGTCCAATAATGCGTTCAAAGTCAAAGTCAAAGTCAAAATATTTTATTCAGATTAGGCTTACAGGTAGCACTTATGAATGTCAAAAAATTTACCACCGGTTCGGAAAAACCTCTGATGAGAAGATACCGGCAAGAAACTCAACGAGGTGTAGTTTTTTAATACGTTAGTAAGAAAACTCAGACTGTGTTAGTACTTAATTGTAAACAATGATTTAGTGCATGCAAGTTTGTGCAGCATAGGACAGTCAAATTTATTTGGTATCTCGTGCAGGATGTTGAGGACTGAGGCCGTTTTCTTGCGCCAGACAACATTGAAACCATCTGTGCGCGCTTCGGCGAACACTACGACGACGCACTACAGAATCTCGGCGGCAGCCCCAGCAGCATCCTGAATGCGTTGAATTAGATGCGCAAAGCGATGTAAGTCTTTACCTTTACCTTTTATACTGCCTAAACCGCTGTTTCTGGGCAGAATGCCCAAAAAGACTGGCGGCGTTACCACAAATAGCAATGCCATTACGTTGAGCGAGCAACGCAAAAGTGAAATATTTATCTGTTCTTATTTTTCTGTTAAACTTTGTTTTTTTTTTCTTTACAATTCTTTACAGCTGTGCAATGACATCACAAACCAAAATCTTGGACGTCTGGCAGTCAACCTGCAACCTCGGCAATCCGTGCCACACTCTGACCAATCAAGCTACAGCTCCCGCTGCCAGACACGGCGAACTTTTAATTTGTTTCATTTTTACGACCATTGCATGGTTGATTTTTATAGTGTAACTAAGCTTAAGAAGCATTACTGTGTACGAATAATTCATAAGTGGGCGTTTTTAGAATAACGATGCGCGTTATCGATACCAGGTTTGGATGCGCGCATCGGATGCCATGTGCCATGTGGTACCGATGACAGATGCCGATGCCATCTAGTTTTTGTCAACGTACTGTTAGTGCGCATCGTATCAACTATCAAATAGCGCTGGTGAATCCCCGCAGTAGTAAAGTAGTCGACGTGCCTTCGCAACTCCCGTAGGTGTGAGCTAAATGAGACTATCACGGGGGAATCCTATTACATTTACCAATAACGAAACGAAAGCACACACCACAAAACGCGCATCTAGGCCTATTCGCCGTCCTTTGATACTCGGGTGACATTCACTTAGCGTCGATGCCGATATCGATGCGCGCATCGGATGCGATTTTTCTGATAAAAATATTTGAAAACGCCCAAGACTATAATTCATAAAGTTGTAAAGAAGTATTTACTGTTTACTTGATATGCTTCTGACATTGTATGTAACCGGATGATCAAAAGCAGTTTCATTTGTAGATAGAGAAGGGTTGGCTGGCACATTCACTAATTTCACGTTTGAAATATTTCAAGGATTGATGTATTATACTCTAAATATTATTTAACAAGGTTTGACCCGCAATTTCGTGTGCGTGAAATTTTGGAAGTATGTATGTATATTTTTCAAATACGAATAGAAATCGGTTATTGTCAGAAAATGAGTAACTATAATTGGCAACATTTGTAAATGTTGAGGTTTGTCAATCGGCCAGAAGCTGGCGCTTAATATTTGATGGACATGCTCATTGCGTGACATTCAATCGGTAGGTAAAGTAGGTTTCTTTGATGTTATTAATTTAATAACTCTGCGTCTAATTTTGCGCAGTAGTTTTTGCGTGACGCCAAAGATAATTGTTATCACTCTTATAAAGACTCCTCATTATTAAGTATTTTTTAATAACTCCTATGTACAGACAGCATCAAATATATCAAGCGAACAAGGTAGTCAAAAACATCTGAACTCGGTGTTGCCCGCTCCGATAAATATGTTTAATGCTGACTAACCATCAACCAGTGACAATTTTTAATTTTATGCATAGATTAAATTTAAATGTAGTGCACTTCTATGTACGAGTATTTATAATTATTCATCTGGATGGAAGTATTTTATATAACCCTTTCTTTTCGCTTTGCCGTAGTAAGGTAAAAGTAGTTATAGTTGAAATCTCAATAATAATTATTGTAAAACTGAATCATTAAAATCTATCTCTGTCTGTATGATTCTTAATATTGATATGAATTAAGAAAGATTTACCTTCAGATACTTTCGAAATAATTCAGTTACTAAACTTGTTAGTTAAGTAACTTAAATCTTTGTTGTGTTTAATCTAGGTAATTCTTTAAATTAATTACGTGTAAGAGGATCTAAGACTCTTTGGCCGAACCCTGTTATAAATTTACAATGATAATTTAATTTATCTTATTAATATTGCCCATTTAAATTGAGCGTTGTATTGAACTTGATTACTAAAGAGACAGAAGTCGCATATTGATCTATCACAAAACGTTATTTACCATTTTGAAATACAGTTCAACGAAACTTAATTTTAACTCCACATACTACTCCTTCAAACAATAGATGCAACACAACACAAAGAAGAAAGCGGCCAATTGCAAGTCGGACTTGCGCAAGAAGGGTTCCCTACCTCTACCTGTCAAAAAGGCAAAAAAAAAAACATTTCTGTTGTATGGGAGCCTACTTAACATTTCTTTTTTTCTATTTTTTAGTATTTGTTGTTATAGGAGTAACAGAAATACATCATCTGTGAAAATTTCAACTGTCTAACTATCACGGTTCATGAGATACAGCCTGGTGTCAGACGGACAGCGGAGTCTTAGTATTAGGGTCCCTTTTTACCCTTTGGGTACGGAACCCTAAAAACCGGGGTCATATGGCAGGACTCGAACATGCTGATCGAATTTTAAAGCCGGGTGGTTATTAATAACTGTAACCTAGCCCATCTCAATCTATAAAATTATCTAAAAGTTTTTGAGACAGTCTCGCATATCAAATAAACATTAGGTAAATGTTACAATTGTACGATCTGTAAGCGTAAAAAAAATACATTGAAATACAATATTACTTTAAGAAAAAAGTATCGCATCTATTTTCTTAACATTATTAAATTCAAGATTTGTTTTCATATCACTCCCTAAATTACGAAGGTACTCGTATAGTAATGCAAAGAAAATACTTACTTCAAGATCCTTCGCCCAGTTTGAGAAGGCATCGGAGCGTTTCCCGAACCTGTTGACAAAGAAATATGGTGGATTAGACAGAGAAATTACTGTCTTTTAAAATTATTTCTTCCTGTTTAAAATATGAACAAATTGTGAGTAACCTTTTTTCTTTTTTTTTTAACGTAAGAGGAACATGAGTTCTACATGCAGGTAGTAGAACCTTATGCAAGGTCCGTCCGGAACGCTATCACTATCATGCTCGCTAATCCCGGCGCCGCTAAGCATCAGTGCAGTGTTGGGTTCCGGCGTGGAGAGCAACACAGCCGGTGCAATGACTGGCACAAGAGGTATTCCATCTTAGCCCTCTGGATTGGCAACACATCTGTAATCTCTTTGGTATTGCGGCTGCCTATAGGCAGTGGTGATCACTTACCATCAGGTGACCCACTTGCTTGTTTGCCTTCCTTCTCAAAAATATTTATTTTATGTATTAATTTATTAGCCACTGTCTCCGCAAATGCTAAATTATTGCTTTTCGATATTGAAAACTCGCTACTGATAAACAAGATCAGAACAATAGCATGTTAAGTATATTCAAAGTATCCGTTTTCAAAATAATTTTCCGATACGTAATCTCGTTTAGTCTGCGCTTTTACAAAACACGCTAAGCTCAGCTAAACATGAAATTGATACCCAAACATACCTTTTTGTGTTTAATTAAATTAATCTAATTTCATCAACTGGAGCCTGTTTGATTTTTAAGTTAATTATTTGATTATTTATTAGGCTTTTAGCGTCTATCTTGATTACCGGTGCGTTAGCAAACGGATAATAAAAGCGTTTAAGGCGTCATAAACGGAGGCTTTGAGCTACAAATTTCGCGAAGTGAGAAGCTACAGGTGTTTGTTATTGTTAGACCAGCGGTATTCCGGCATTCTTTGATCAAGGGAACGTAATGAATAAATGGGTTTAACCTCCACGCGCATTTTATATCGCTACAATAACTAAAGTAAGCTAAATAACTGAGGCCACCTTTTGAATTATCGCGTGAATTTTATTCTCTTGTAATCTTATAATAAGGCCCATCTCATGCCTGTACAATATGACCAACCAGGATTAAGTTTCCCCTTTTTTATAACATAACACTAAATAGAACTGTGTGGTTTTAATTTTGACAGTCAAATATTATGGCCACTGCATCGCACTGGCTTCGTTTTTAGAATCATTCGTAAAAATATAAATAATAGCTAAATAAATATCTTGGGACAATTAACACCAATTGACTTAGTCCCAAAGTAAGCAACTAAAGCTGCTTGTGTTATGAGTACTAGACAACGGATATACATACTTATATAGATAAATATATACTTAAATACATATAACATCCAAGACTCGGGCAAAAACATTCGTATTCATCGTACAAACCTTTGCCCCTCCCGGGAAGCGAACCCGGTACCTCAAGCTTCATGGTCAGGGTCACTAACCACTAGGCTATCCGGCCGTCGAAAAAAACTGGCAACATTAACGGTGTTTGTTACAAAACACGACTGGTCTGAAGCTTCTTTTTTACCCGACTACGGCAAAGCCAAAAAGAAGGGTTATGTTTTTGTCTGTTATGGCTTGGTTAAAGAGATACAAAAAAAAAACATGAAAGCGATGCAGAGAGGGTAAAAGTGTCTTAGGTATCAATATTATTAACGATATTTGATCAACCCAAAGGGACCTTCCAGCGATTCCCGCCAGACGCAGTTTTACTTAGCCGTAATTAATCTCAACAGCTAGAAATAACTGTTTATCCTTCACGGGCGAGAAACTCTACCAATAATAATATTTGGAGTGTAATTTATTTCGTCATTTTCAGCTACTAAATAAATTATGTTTTTTTACTTTAAAAATGTAACTCTTATCATGGAATTTTACAATTACATCTTTAGCTTTACAAGCTCTAACCGTGTGTATTTTTTTATTTTTTTTACTTATGTGTAGCAATAAAGAGTATTTGTCTTGTTTGTTTTTGTTTAAAACATTGAGATAAATAAAACGAATTATTGGGTGTTTTTCCCTTGTGTATTTTCCCACCCACCCCAAACTCCACACCAAAAAGCAGTATGAAACAGTATTTAGAACATATTTAAGACACTGTATATTGTATCCAGCACTCTCCATATAAACGGTGATAATGTTTTCCATCCTTTAAAGTTTCTAGTCTCTAAACCTTATACCACAAATGGCCCGTTTCTAATAAACCTCCAACGCATCGCTAATAGTGGTACAAGTTGGAAGCCTTTCTGTCTGTTTAAGAATAGCGGCCCTAACATGATCCGCCCAGTTTTAATTTATCCCTCCGTGCGTCTCTGTCAAACCAGTGTCTTAATAAAGGGACGCACATAGAGATATATTTTTTCCCCCCGGATCCCCGCAAGGTGTAGACGTGCCTAAGTCTCCGCGCCAATTATTTTCTTATTAATAAATCGATATTTAACGTCGTTTAAATTCGTAAGGAAAATAGGAGTGCATAAGTTCTTCGGCGCAGCAACCACCATACGGAGCTAAACTACCCACGCTGCTATAATCCTGGCACCCTGGTACGTCTCGCCTACGCTGCGGACCGCGGGTGAGTGCTGCGACGTCACGCGTCATACGCCCCATCTGCTACGCCCTGCTACGCCGCGCCGCCGAGTGCTACGACCGGCTATGCAGCTATGTAATCCTGGTACTGGGGTGTGAGTACGAGTGTTGTTGTTGTTGCCATCTACACGTGCCACGCTTCATCTGCTACGACGCGGGCTGCTGCGCTTCTGGATTCCTGGTACATTTCACACGCGAGCGTCACACTCCCTATCTGCTACGCCGCGCCGTCGAGTGCTACGACTTGCTACGCACCTATGTAATCCTGGTACTGGGGTGTGAGTGTTGTTGCCATCTACACGTGCCACGCTTCATCTGCTGCGACGCGGGCTGCTGCGCTTCAGTTTTCCTGGTACACTTCACACGCGAGCGTCGCACTCCCCATCTGCTACGCCGCGCCGTCGAGTGCTACGACTTGCTACGCACCTATGTAATCCTGGTACTGGGGTGTGAGTGTGAGTGTTGTTGTTGTTGCCATCTCACGGTTCATCTGCTGCGGCGCGAGTTTGCTACGCTTCTGGATTCCTGGTACACTGTGACCGTCTGTGGTATCCGTCATCGACGCACTGCATTTATTTGAATCCGCGGAGTTGCGTGCTACGGACTCCGAGAGTGACCCCGCGCACCATTTGCGTTGTGTTAAACCCCCAGCGAACCAGCGAGGATGTCATCAGTTCTGGACGATAGTATGACATGCGGCGCTTGCCGATTGGACCTGTCGGTGGGTACAGAATATCTGCAGTGCATGGTGGTCGCCTGCGGAAAGTTGTACCACTATGAGTGTAACAACAAAGCCCTTACAGAGGACGAAAAATCTGTATGGGCTTGTCCCGAATGTACCTGTGCTGCCAAAAAGGGAGGCCGGAATTGTGATACCCCGGTAGGTACCCCCGTAAATGTCAGAAATGTAGCACGAAGGGACCCCCCCACCTCTGACCTTTCCGTCTCACCGCGGCCCGCCCCCCGACGGTCGCCGAAGGCTGATACATCTGCGTCGACGCCCACAACCTTAGAGATCCTACTACTTCGCGAGCAAATAACTTGTTTGACGGAACAATTGGCTGATGCTGTTGCTACAATAGGGAGGTACCAATTTGCTCTTACTACGTGCACGAGTAAGGTTGAGAAAATTAGTGCCAAACTGGAGGATTTGGAGCTGTCCATCGAGTCCCGTTGCCCCCCACCCTCCCCAACAGCACTACCAAAGCCGAACATCACGGTGGCGAATTCCACTAGGGTAGGGAAAGCGCGTGGCTCGAGGCGGAATCGTGGCGGGGGGAGCGGCAGAGACGTGGATTCAATTGTGGCAGCGACTGGGTCATCTAGTATTTCGACATTAGAGGCACTTAATGATGTCCTGCCCGCGGGTCCTCCCAATGTTGACAGTGATGCAGGTTCCCAGCTCAGTGGTCCTCGAGATGTCAATTTACCCAATGATGATGATGAAGACTCCACGAACAAGGGTTGGAAGGAGGTACAACCGAAAAAGAAGCCGAGACGCCTAACATCAATACGCTGCACTGGAGGCCCAAACGTCACTACTCTTAGGGCGGTCGTGGAGCGGAAACATATCCACTTGTGGAATATGGTGTCTAATGTTGATGAAGTCCGTGAATACCTGCAGCAGCTGTGTGGGCGAGGAACATGTACTGTAGAGGAGCTCAAGTCCAGAGGGGAATACAAGTCATATAAACTAAGTGTTCCCGTCGAGTGTTATGATAAGTGTTTGTCGGCAGAAGTGTGGCCTGAGAATGCTAGGGTTAAAATATGGCTTTTTCGAAAGCAAAGGGACCAAACTAAAAATGCCTCATGTTCCAGCTAAAAACCCTTCTATCAGCATTGCCTACCAGAACGTTAGAGGACTCAACACCAAGTTGAAATATTTTAGACAAAGTATCCTTGCTCATTTAAGTGATGTTGTCGCCGTTACGGAATCATGGTTGTCTGCGTCAGTCGAGGACTCGGAACTGGTGGGAAATGCCTGGAGTATCCTACGTCGTGATCGTGCCACTGGTCGACAGGGAGGAGGTGTGCTTGTGGCCGCGCGTCCTGGCATCAATCTACGACGTAGATGTGATTTCGAGACCGCCGACGGGGAGGACCTGTGGACATCCTTCGTGGTGGATGATACCGTGTTTTATTTGTGTGCTGTATACATTCCGCCCAACTCTTCTGAGAATGTGTATATGAGTTTCTTTCAAAAAGTAGAATCTTTTATAGACTCAATAGGTGTGGTCATAATTGTTGGGGACTTAAACCTGAACCCCAAGTATACTCCTACTAGTATCTTAAGTTACTACGGCTATTTCACAACTGTCTGTGAGTTGATAGAGATGAATGAGGTGTTAAACGCGCATGGAGGAGTGTTAGATGTGGTGCTGGTGCGAGAGCGCGCTCGTGGTGTCCTTGTTAGTGAAGGTACGGGGGATGGCCTAGTTCCTCATCCTGACGCTTTTCATCCTCCTCTGGATATCTCCATCCCACTCGTGAATGCTGCAGGTCACCTCACGAAGGTTGAACCTAGCAATGTTGATACCAAGCGTGACTGGAACTTTTCTTTAGGTAATTACGAGCTTCTCTGCCAGCTGATCGCCGACGTTTCCTGGGTGGAGGTCTTTGAAGCTCGTACCGTTGACGTAGCTGTTGATGTCTTTTATGGGATTATATACGGTATTTTCGACACGTGTATACCTCGGAAAAAAAGGTCTAACAAACCCTGTAGAAGTTACCCGGTCTGGTTTACTGCTGATCTTATTAATGATATCAAACTAAAAGCCTATCATCATCGCGAGTGGAAACGATCGGGTAGCCTTGATGCATATGCAAGCTTCTCTAGGCTTAGAGCAGACATCAAACTTAGAATATCTAGAGCTTACGATGATTATATCAGTAATATTCAACTCAAACTCACTAGTAATCCTCGAGCTTTTTGGCAACATGTAAGCAGCCTAAAATCCAAGGGCGGGTTTGAGAATCAGGTGGCTTATAAAGGAAAGCTTCATGAGGGCATCGAGGCTGCTCAGGCTTTCGCTGATTTCTTCTCCAGCGTTTTTCTTCCCGGCGTGCCTCGCCTCGATTACGAAGAGATTATTCGTACTGACCAGTCTCGTAATGCGAACTATGTTCATATTGACAAAATTTCACCAGAAGATGTGGAAATAGGCATGGCTCGTCTAAAGCCTCGAAGCGCGCTAGGTCCTGATGGGTTTCCTGCATACGTCTTAAAGGGTTGTAAAGAATGGTTAGTACTACCTTTAACTCATATCTTTAACCTGGCCCTATGTAATGGGGAGTATCCTCAGCAATGGAAAATCACTCGAGTGCGCCCTATTCCCAAGTCGAGCGACTCAGCTAGTGTTGAAAATTACCGTCCCATAGCCATCCTCTCTTCGATTGCCAAGCTGTTTGAATCAATCGTAAACAAGCTTGTAGCCTCTCAAATAAAACCCCACCTTTGTGACGCACAACATGGTTTTAGGCCGAGGCGATCAGTCGAAACAAACCTTTTAACCCTGGTTGACACTATCTCTGAGCATTTAGATGCTGGAATACAGGTGGATGTGTTGTATTTTGATTTTAAAAAAGCTTTTGACCGGGTGGATAACGACATAGTGTTGAGTAAATTATGTAACATCGGTTTCTCGCCTAAACTTCTTCAGTTCTTTGCCAGTTATTTGCGCGACAGGCAGCAGTATGTGCAACATGGATGCTTCGTTTCCGATCTCTACCCCACTCGTTCAGGAGTTAGCCAGGGTTCCATTTTGGGTCCGTTTCTGTTCGGCATCATGATAAACGACTTGGCTTCGGTCCCTAAGTATGCGAGATGCCTGCTCTATGCCGACGACCTGAAACTTGTTTATGGCGTGCAGCATTTTTCGGATTCTGAATCCCTACAGGATGACATCAACCGGGTCTATCAGTGGAGTTTGGATAACAAGCTTTACTTTAATACCGATAAGTGCTCAGTTATAACGTTTAGCCGAGCCGTCAATCCCCTGTACGCAAAATACATACTTGGAACTGAACTACTAGCTCGGGTAGATTCCGTCAGGGACTTGGGTGTAATTTTTGATACGCGTTTCAATTTTCACGAGCATATCAACAACCTTGCGGCCCACTGCTACCGAAGGTTAGGATTTGTTATCCGGAATGCTCGTGATTTCTGTAACTCTAACGCTATTAAGCTTATTTACATCGCCTTAGTTAGAAGTAAACTTGAGGCTGCCTCTATTATTTGGAACCCTCACGAGGTCACTTACGCCTTGTTACTGGAGAAAATCCAAAAGGCGTTCTTGAGGTTCCTATATAAGAAAATATATGGGTACTACCCATATTTATACCCTACTAAATTTCTTCTTGGCGTCCTAGGATTTAATTCTTTAGAGGTGAGGCGTAATTATGGGCTTCTGACTCATACTTGTTGCATTCTGCGGGGGGGTTCAGATTGTCCTGAATTGGTGGCGCAACTTGTACGCCTGCACGTCCCCTCCCTGTCTAAGTCGAAATTCAACCTTAGAACACGCAAGCAACACCTGCTAGCAGTGCCAGAGGCGCGGACCGTGTCTCGCGGCAAGTCGCCACTTGTACGCGCACTGCAGTATCTCAATGCGCTTCTCGCATCTGCACCGGACTGCGATGTCTTTGCGAGTAACTGGATGTTTGTATGTGGAGAATGCCTGACGTTCTGCGAGGCGATGGATGACCGTCCTTCTTCTGTTTATGTTAATTCTTAAAATATTTAATAACCTGTTTTTGTTTGTCATGCTCTACTCTATGTATTTTATGTGTCATGAATTTCACAGTGTCTTAGTTTATACTGTAATACTGTGTCATTATCTGAATAAATAAAATAAAAATAAAAATAAAATAAAAAAAAATATACTCAAATAGACTAAACTTGGCCGGTCATGTTTGGGCCACAGAGGCCGAAATTATTCTTGAAGCCCCACACGCGGAGGTAAGTTTGATGCATTATCATTAGATATACATTGAACAAAGACTTACACTAAATAGTGAAGGGAAAAGCTACAAGTTGTACGTCACAAAATATCGCTAGTAGGCACCATATCGTTGAGACAAAAATCAAGTGTTTATTGAAGTCGATATCTATTTTTTATAATGTCGATCGAAATATGAGATTATGCTTAGACGTCTCGTATGAAAAGAAGACAAGAGGCAACATACACGGACATAGACATTCGCGAAAGATTCTACCGAAGGTGAAAGCATAGCACACATTCGACTTAGAGTCGACAAGACGTTTTACCGACAGCGTGGACATCGATCGTACCTTGGCCGAGTGTGGTAGGAGTAAAGGCGGTCTAGGGTCTGAAGTTGGAGTAGCCTCAGCGCACGGTCTATCAATTGTGGGTCGACACGTTCGTCGCCGACGTCGCGGCGGTCGATCCTGCCAATTATCGATATCGATATAACATACTACAAGCAACACTAGACGCGGGGTAGAGTTAGCCGAATATAGTTAATGCTCAGATGCGCACTGATTTACTTTTGTTTTTTAAGAATAAAAACATATTTTGCACCTAATTGTAAACAAAGATTTACAAGAGAAGCAACATTTCAACGATTACAAAAGCTTTTACTTTTTCCACGAGTAGGTACGTTATATTTGCATTCTTTAGCATTTTAAGTGCCATCTCAGGAAATGGAGGCATTTGTTTACAAACAATCAATGGCACAACGACCAATGAATTTCGCAAGCAATTTTTCTTCCGCCCGAAATGATTACTCATGTTTTGTGGTGAAATAGCTTTCGCGGAACCGTCTGTACATAAATGGGTACCTTTGGCAGGGAGTTATAGCTCTACTTCAGGCTTGGTCAGTCGAACATTGTTCACAAGAAGCCATTAGTTCGGTCCATGAAAACAAAGACAACGGTTCAAATTTCAATCTAGCTTCAGGCTAATGCGATCATAATTTGTTTAAACTGAGAGTGATGAAGAGTTTTAAGTATAATTATGTCGTTAGAAACAATATAAAGTAACGGTTCCAGTCTTTGCCTGTGTCCCAATAATTGACGAGAAGATACGGAAACATACGAGTCAAAACGAGAGACAATTATGTCAAATACTGGTAAAAGCAATGTCCTAAGCAAATCCTGAAAGGTTACCTTTACTTATCTTTCAAGTAAGGAAATGGTTTTAGTGTCTACCGGGGATAACAGTAATTGTTTTCATTCCAATTTCAGTATCGCTTAACAACGCTAGGGAAATGTTTAAAGGAAAAGAAAACCTCCTTATACAAGTAAGTAGGTAAATAACGAATGTTCCCATACAAATCTGAAATTAAAACTAGCAAAAGGAAAGTTAAAAAATATATTTATTTCAGGTCAATTGACCCATATACATTAAATTACGAGGTTGAATTAGATTACATTACATTACGTACATTATATTAATTGACTTGATTGAAAATTATAAAAAAAATACAAAATGATAAATTAGTTAAGAGTTCGGATTATTATTATTTGTGCGACACTGGGTAAAGATCATAACTTAATTTGTTTGTTGACCTATATTAATTTTGCTCTAGCTAGGAACCCAACTACTTACATAGTTTTGTTTTGGATAATGTTATTTCATATTTCTACATAACTTAGTTAGGTGGGCCAAAATTCTTTTTGATGCCTATAAAAATGTCCCTTGTACATTTTAACGCATATTTTTTATTTATCCTGATATTCTTAAAATAATATGTTATCTTTAAATTCGGAATGACATACGCATACCCGAATGATGACTGTTATAAAAATATTTGGGGTCAGAATAAGAAAAAACTATTGTTTGGTAACGCAGTGGACACTATTCTTGAGGAGTCATGGGGACTGGTAACGCAGTGGTAATTTGGGTACCAAATGAGAATTTTCTGTAATAAAAAACCCAGGATGGTGGGAAAGTTTATAATAAAAATTTGAGCCTGGTTGAGAACTAACGTAATATAACTAGGAAAATATTTCGAGACGTCTACAATTTTGTAAAAGTGCTTATACATTTTCAATTTTTTTTTAGGCACTAAAAAGAATTTTGGCCCAGGTATCGATTTAGGTGGAACTGACCTATTATATAGTAATAAAACGGATCACTCACGTATTTTTACGTCGAGAAAACTGACCTGTTTAAATATATACAAATATCCAACGCTAAACTATTATTTATTATGAATATGAATATTTAGTTCACCATCGAAGCTCGTTTACAAAACAATTTCAATGAAGTCACAATCAAAAAGTTTCCTGGGCACCAAAAACGTCTTAAAACGCAGTTGTCACAAAACCAACAGGAAGCTTACTTTTATAGACGTGTTCGATGTATAGTCGACCAAGAAATTGCTTGACCACTTTTCGACTGTATTACAAAGGGATACGGTTTAAAAGTGGTCAAGCAATTACTTGGTCGACTATACTAACGGTGACACACCAGCGATAAAAGTTGTCGAGTACCTAATAAATGTCTACGCAAATACTCTTCCGCTTTTCACTCCTTTTCAAAATATTTTCAAACTTAGCGAGTTCAGAATGACTGAGCGTTCAGAATAACTCAAGTTGATGTCGATATCATTAAAAATTTAAACCTAGAGTTTCTGTGTAAAGTTCAGAATGGTGACGCCATCGAAATGGAACTGAGGGGCAGTTTACACCTAGCGCAAGTTCAAGAGCGAAGTTCACACATTTGCTTTCAAATGCAAGAAGCAAATGTATGAAATCGTACTTAGCACTTGACATACTGTAAAGTATCCCTAAGCCTTTAAAACGGCTTTCGTATAATGCTATATGGTCGTGTAATAGCTAATAATGGCTAAATAATGGCTATGAGCAAGTTGGATAATCAGACCGATTCTTTCCAATAGGCATTATATCCACACGCATGCACCCGGAAAAGGGTTAACCCTTTATTAAAAATAAGTCGATAACCATAAAGTTAGCATACAATATTGGAAAACTAATTTCAATGTTCAACCTTTCGGGATAAGACCACAATTGAATTAACACACAATCCCTTTGAAGAGGCCAATACGCCAATATTATCCTTTGCTACTAAACACACGTATATTAAGTAAGTTATTCAACGGAAAAACTGTCAATTCAAAAGAATTTTTGGGAGTTTTCATAACGTTGAAGACTGACATACTAAAAGGGCGTATAAACAAAATGATCACATTATCACTATCCTTTCGAAATCCTATGTGTTAACATAAGTTTTAGGCTACTTTAGGTTTTGGCTATGCTATACTTATTGAGCAAAAAAACGGGTCTAAATATGGGCGTTTCCAGGGGGGCCAGAGTTTCAATAAGTATGCAATCTACTAGACCATTTTCATCAGTTGTACCAAAGAATATGTACGTAACTCCACCGGCTGTCTTCATTCCACGTCGGTACACGACAGTGCGAGCACTGCTACTTAGTAGGTAAATTATAGCGTGCAAGATAATGGTAGTGATCCGGATAGATCGTGCACAAGGTTTTACAACCCGCAAAACTTCATTTAAACCCTCAATGAAAAGTCATAAGTTACGATAACAACTTAGCGTAACCAAAGTAATCGCGTCATTTTGCAAAATGTTTAAAGTTAATGCAACATGAAAACACGTAGATAAATTCCCTTAAAAGCTTCTAATCTTATCTTTAAATTTAAACATCCACCACAGTCGCCAATTATAGCGATAAGGCACCACTAACGTCATGTTATACCAATCAATATCGTAATTAGTACGACACTCGAATAACTCGTTAGTCGGGGTAGGGAAGCGTGGATATCGTGCGTACAGTGTTAGAAGTCACAATAGGATGCTAAGGCCGATTGCACACGCAGCTAGGGTTTTGTGATTACCTGTATTTTACCGTATTCCGGATTTCCGGAATCGACCACAGTAAAAATCACGGGATTGCAAACCCTACTCTGCTTCCAATGTTGGAAAACTAAGGACGCCTTATGGTGCACATACATTAGTGCATATGCAAACGCCACACTACTCATGTAGCAGTAACTGCGTGTATTTATAAAACCTAAACCATAACGTATTTTGTTTTTTATACTAATGGATATCTCCAGCAAAGTATATGGGTTTGCAAGAACATTATAAGACAGCTGTAGCACCTTATTTTAAGAGCAGCATGCAGTGAAGCAGGTAACTGAAGATACGCCACAACAAACTCCAATTTGCATATTCCCACACATTCCACGGTCTGATTACACTTTGAACCTTCCGAACTTTTAATGACTTCAAACTCTTCTGCACTTTCGTCAACAGATAAAATATATTGCTAAAATGTATTAATCACGTAATACCAGTACTGGCAGGAAAGCATCCTTTTTAGCATCATTCGCAGCATTCACTCAAAGCCGTGTCTTCTGGCATCTCATTTAGAAGAGTTATTTATCAAAAGGAGCAGTCAAAGTTGCTAGGAATATTTTTCATATTCTGAACGCCGTATATTAGTCGGACAAGTAGCAAAAACTTAAGCTTTGCGAGGATGAGAAAAGACATGTTTACTATGCTACCACTAAGGATTTTATTCAAATATATTTCAAAGAATATAGCGGTTTTATAATAACTAAAGTTCCTTTCCTTGATAAATTGATAGTTTGTTAATATAACGGCAAATTGTAAAGCTTCCTTTAACAAAAATTACCTATTTTTTTTAAACCAATCAGAGACAGAGGTCGCAGCAGTGAGTCAAAAATAACATAATTTTAGTTTCGTACCTGTCCTAGAAGCTTGAACTGGTATACATAGCATAGTGGCACAGCCATACTGTATTCAGATATTGACTGCAGTACAAATAGGCCGGATCGACTGGGGTAGTACCTACCACACTCCCACAAAATGCCGGAGTGAAGTAATAGTATGGTGGCTAAGAGATCCGGAGGCCTACAGGGGGGAAGGGACCTATAGGACAGCAATGGATCAGCGATTCTCTTAGGATCGCTGGTTACTAAACGCGACGTTTATCACTTCGATCAGCTGACTCACTCGCTATTTTTTCAACAAATTCCATAAAAAAAAAACACAAAAGTAGAGCTCCACCTTGTTCTTACTTGATGGAAATAAAAAACATAGTAAGAATAAATCCAGGTTTACCTGGTAAGCCTTGGTTAGCCCTAGGTTACAGGCTTTTTGAGGGTGCTGCAGAACCAATATTAATATTTTAGGTTTTTTAAAAGCAATCGGTATTTCCGGATTTATTCTCTAAAAGAAACCAAATGGGACAGCTAACTTCAGAGAATCTAAAAACATCGAGCAATAAGGCTTTAAAAAGGCGAGTGATGCATTTATTTAAACATTTCCGAATCTCATGGCAGATACTTTTATGTTAAAAATTTGGAAACATCTTAGGTACTGTGATAAGAACCAACCTATTGGCTTTCTTTTAAAGCTGACTATCAATTTTTTTATATAACTTACGTGCGTGTTTTATTCCAGTAAACAATGAACAAACTCGAAAAGAAGGTAAAGTAAGGAAAGCAAGTATCAGAAGGAGAGTAAGTGAGAAAGGCACGTCGCATCGCTTGCCTTCTTAGACTTGAGAACAAGAAGAGGTGTTAAAGAATTTGTCACGTACAAAACATTGTGAAATATTACGTTTCGCCATTAGTTGAACTAAACGTCGGGAATTTCAATTTGTTTACAAGAACTTCAATTGAAAGTTTGAAATGTTTTATTTTTTGCGCCCGAAGATTGTTAAAAAGTTTTCTGGAAAAAGATTTTATACGAGTGTCGATTTGTAGTGCTTCGACTTTCAACATAATTGAAGTGTCTTGTATTTTTAAATAGTATTGGAAGCTTTATTATTGTGCGTTATAAACAATAATTATAATAACACCTTAAATTAAATTGTGATAACACAACACCTAGAAAAATACTAAAAAGAAAAGATAAATCATAAAACTGTCAATACATTTCAATTACCTTCCAATGACCAGCAAATATTTAAAATGATTTTCAATAGCTTCGGGCACCAACTTGTTTGATGAATATTTTAAGTACAACGTTTTTAATTTACTGTTTTATAAAATAAACAAGAACGGCGCTTTTTGGACAAGACATTGAATCAAAGATATTTTATTTACTACCAAGCCTTGTCCGAATAGTTTTTTACGCGGAGCACTTTATTTTTCTAAAATCAGCACGAGAATTTTATTCTGCCTTTACTTACGTACTTCATGTATAATCCTGTTAATTTTATGATTACGAAGTTAACTATGAATTTAATGTGGCTACGGTGTCCCAGTCTACGTAAGGGTTATATCAAATATTTTTCTATATGTTAAATTGTTTTAAACTATCTTTGTAATACGGTAGAAAGCGAAACGTTAAGATAAATAAACAACATCATCATCGTTTTCGCGGAGTAGCAAGGTAATTTGTTCCAGTTTGATCATCATCGCGTTAAAGTCCATTAAAAAGTGAAAGACATGATAATAAAATTACGATAAGCAAGAAGCAGCTGATATGTAGGTATTTATAAAGTATTTTGTAAAAGCCATTTCAACATAAAAGGAATCCCTTTCGTTATAAGAATTTCTTTATGTGTAGGCGCCTTTATAAAATTGTTATTCAAGAATTTAAGTTGTATTCCTTTACACTTCTTTAAAACTCCAAAAAGTCTTCTTGTACTTATTGACCTCGTTCTTTAAAATAGATAGACATCGATAAAAGTAACAAAATGCAGTACAAAAATAAAAAAAACTGATAAGTATTATGTACAAATACTAACACATATATCTAGTCACTGAACTAACCCTAAATTAGTAAAAACAGTAAGAGCCTACTTCAAGCATTATAATGGTTATTGCGACGAATACCGAAAAATAAACAAATAATTAAGGGAGCCGAAACGCATTATTTGTGTCTGTTACAAGTTTGAACAGAAAGTTTTTGGCTTAATTTCATTCTTATTTTATCCAAACAATGTTTTCAAAGTTTCTCCTTCTTGGGCTCGTTTGACCTATAAGCCGATCATGTTCAATTCTGTAGGTGTTAATTGAACCAAAAACAGTAAACAATGCATTATAAACTTTTCTTGATGTTAAAAACACGGCTAAGGTTGAAGAACTCTAAAAACGGTATGAAGAAGAACAAAGCGTGATGTTTAGTGGTTTTCTAAACTAAAACTAAAGTTTTTATAAACCACAAATTATTATAAACCACAAATATTGAACATAGACTGTTAAAAAAATCATAGAATGAATAATTGTTAAGTTTAGTTTTTGACATTTCAAGTATTTGGCTTACAGGACAAAATTTATTTTATCCAATTACGAAATATAAAAGGCACCAACGGCGAAATCAAAACTTAGATTTCAAAGAAGCGAATAAATTTTTCTCTTTGATGAATGCCTCCAAATTATTCAAATGTGTTATGCTGTTGATAAACTTCAACAAATTGCGTTTTGAAGAACCGTTAGATGTTAATTTTTCAAAACTTGGAACTTGTAAACCTCCTCCGTTTTTTTCGTCTTTTAAAAAATTACTTAAATATTTTGAACATATATATATTTATATTTAATTGAAAATTTTAAGTTAAGAACCAAACCTTTTCTTATAGCTATGTCACATAACGTGCGTGAAGTTTGTGTATTTTGTAAGTTATTCGGAATCAAAAGTCAACTTTTATATCAAAAGTACGTACGTTCGGATGTTGAAAACGATAAAAACTAGAGTTTTTTTATGATTACGTACTTACATACATTGTTTATCTACAGGCGTAAATAATACATGTAAAATTGCTAAAAAACGCTTGAAATCAACATTTTTCATTTTCATCATTATTTTTACCTGTATTTACCTTCCCTCTAATCAAATACAAACAAGTTAAGCACTTGTTTTTAAATAGCCATGTCGTCAACAAACTTAGGTTATTCCACAGAATATGAAAAATATATTCTTCACACTAGTCTCTAGTTATTCTGGTTCACAACAACATTATATACCGAATGAACTTCTAACTGTAATCCAGGGCGCATTATTCCAGTATTCAGTGACGTCCAAAGCTCCCACATTCCCGCTGACTGATTGTTCGTTCCACTGTAATTTTCCCCCCGAGCAAGACCTCTACTTCCCTTTGCCGCGGTGACACGCCCTGCCAGGAACCTGAGTGGGACTTTTAAAATTGGTTGCCAACGTGCAAGGCTGCATTAATTGGTTTACTTTTGAGGGCTGGCTAAATGGATATTGGTAGTTTGTTTACCCTTGTAACTACGTAAACTAAGTTATTCGAAATAACATTGTATTTGTACAGTGGTATGTTTGTCGATTTGTATTATTATGAAAACAAAAGAAGCAGTCCCAAGTTTCCCCTTATAAGAACCTATACATTAGGTGAAAAGTTGACAATTCGATAATCTAGACTTATGATTTTAATAGATCCCGTTTTAAATATGAAAAGGATAGAATTCCAGGAATGAGTACACCTATGATTATATAACGTCAGCGTTTTGCATACAAAACCGAATCTATTCGAACTTTTTTTGCTTCCACTGGTTTTTGCGATCCCTGATTGTTTCTCTAAAAATAAAAAATAAGCAAAATATATTGCTTAGTAGGTGACTGACGGAAGCATAGCCACATTATTTTCAATTGAGCATGGCTAAATAGGATTGAAAAAATAAACTTACACCCTTCCTTGTTGAAAACAAAAGTGGCATTGTAAAAGATATATTATTCTTTCGCTTCTAAATCTTTACACTATTAAAATATAACTAGTTGTTGCTTAGTGCTTTGTTTGTATACATTTAGTTTAACGGCAACTTGCAGGAACTATGCAATTTTATTGCAAGAAAAAATTAATTAATTACATAAATGTAAATTGTGGCCGTGCTAAATTTTGTCAAGGTAAGTTTTGTTTTAAAGAGATAATAATCAGAGTCCATCCATCATACATGCAATAACTTCCCACTTTCAATTGTTTTGTATAAGAGTATATTTATTGTTTTCAAGTAATATGCCGCCTCAGTATTAAGAAATAACGAATCATTAAAAGTTATGATCACAACTGTTAGGCTAGAGTAAAATACATAATGAATATTTTGGCATCTATTTTAGGAAAAACATGTATCGTTTTCTTTGGCTATGATCTCCATAGTAGGTTTTATGAAATTGTTCACATCTAAAATGATATCGCGGTCGCGATATCTGTCATTCAATATTCCCTTTTGATTGTAAATTGTGATAAACGTGGTCTCGAATTATATTGACTTGCAGTATACTATACGTTACTCTTAATTTATTTTAGATATTTTTTGTGATTGTGAAATAGTTACCGGAGAATGATAATGAATCCCTGAATCTTTAAATCCATTGTGGAAATATTTTTGTTTACCTTGAATATTGACTTATGCACCACAACAAGTTTCAAAGATGAGAATGGGAATGGTTAAAAAGACAGATAGTATGCAATTCAAACATTTTCTTGAAGATAATCACTCTAGAAACATTTGTTTTTATAGTAACAAAGTGCCAGAACCTATGGCGACTGGAAAGCCTCAGTGGTTGTTGACGTTGACTATATCTACGTGTCTATAATTTTCAGGTTTGACTTTGAATCTGTGAATGTGTGTATTTAAGTACAAGTACGAATAGGTATTGCTTAGTTTGAGACAAGTTAATTGGTGAAATTTTTCTCAAGATATTTATTTATCTATGCGGGATAGTAATAATTCGAACCCACGGCGTAGGTCAGACCGTTACAAGATGGCTGACTTAAGGTAAAGTCACTGGACACTAGGAAGCGGGTGCACAAAGCGTACAACGGTTTTTGTAGAAGACTTCAGAAGAACCTATGTTTAGCAGTGAATAACCCACGGTTGATTGTAATGATAATGATTAGTAACTACACAGAACACTTGAACAAGGTTAAAATGCCGTAGTGGTTTATACCGACGCCGCTGTCGGTAAACCAGTCATAGCTCGCTCGCGGCTAAAAGCCACTGTTGTCGATGTCAAAGCGGCAATTTGAACAATTGCCTACCACGTGGTCATTCTTACCTTATTCATGTGTTCTTGAGTAAGTCTTACCTTGGTCTAGCAGCCTGGGTGTAGAAACGGTCCAGTTCCTGGAGCATGCGCAGAGCGTCGGCCATGTCGTGTGGGCTTTCATCCCGAGCCTCGGCCAGACAGACGCAGGCGAGTACCACGGCGATCACAATGGCACAGTTTTTGCTCAGCATCCTTGTTTCTGTACATGAGAAAGCATTTTCAGTTACGCGGAAAGTAAAATGTTGAGGTTGAGGATGGCTTTATACGAGGGCAAAGGGAGTGGAGGCATCAGCAATCAAATAATTGTTGTGCGCGGACGCAAGATTGACACGATCATTCTCATTAGTTACTACCTCACCTACTACACCACTCAGCTTCTGCTCTGGAACAAAACCAATTTGTTTTCTTGTTTTTAAGGAACATAGGCGAAAGCCTTAGTTGCATAATTTTACTAAAACCGTGCACAGTTAATTAGAAGAGATCCCTTAAACGGATAAGCTCGCATTTGTATATCACTGTATCTCATTTCATCATTTATGTTTTTGCGAGGGCGGTTTGAGAAGTAACTTGTTTCGCATACGAATAGATGGCGTTAGTGGCATCTCTGTGCTTATTCATAAAGTTTAATTACTTAAGATAATTTATTTGTGGCGTCAAGTCACTTTCGGCGGGAATTTTAGTTTTGACAATAGTTGAAACAAAAATGATCGGAGTAAAGCGGCAAAATGGAGAAAATTGGAAATCGAGGTGTAATTCAGTTCTTTTTTTTGGAAGGTAAAACGGCGAAAGAAATCCATTAAAGGATTTTACCTACGTTGGGTAACTCGTGTCCTTCCTACGAAACAGCTCGACTTTGGGTAAATAAGTTTAAGCGAGGTAGGACAAGCATTGAAGGTGCACCTCGTCCTGGAACCCTAAAAACGGCGGTTTAACCCGAAATCGTTGATAAAATCCATGATTTTGTTTCAAACGACAGAAGATTTAAGATACACGAATTAGCTGAAGCCACAAGCATCCCTTCTGAGCGGGTGCATTTTATTTTGCCCAACGAATTGCACATGAAAAAGCTTTGTGCAATATGGGTGCCGCGGTTACTCACTCCAGAACAAATGCGTATTCGCATGCGAACATCTGCTGACAATCTGCAGGTGTTTGAAAGAAATCCAACAGAGTTTATTCGCCGATTTGTTACAATCGATGAAACCTGGATTCATCACTATATCCCGGAGACGAAACAACAGTCCAGACAATGGGTTAGTCGTGGTGAGCCAGCTCCAAAAAAAGCCAAGGTCATTCCGTCTGCTGAATAGGTGATGCCGTCTGTCTTTTGGGACGAAAAGGAATCCTCTTAATTGACTACCTTGCAAAGAAAAAACTATTACTGGGGCATAATATGCATCACTTTTAGACCAATTACAGGCGGCGATAGCCGAAAAACGGCCAGGTATGGCAAAGAAAAAAGTGATGTTTCGCCATGACAGCGCTCCGGTGAATTCAAGTAGAGTCACTGCACAAAAATTGGCGGAGTTACGATTTGAACAGCTTCCTCACTCCGATTATTTGCCGGATTTGGCTCCTTCGGACTATCACCTATTCCCGAAACTCAAAAAATTTTAGTCTGGGCAAAAATTAAACTCCAACGAAGAGGTGATACAGGAGGTAAACGCATATTTCGAGGGCCTTGAAGAAACGCATTTCCGTGAAGGCATCGAGAAGTTGCAGAAACATTGGGGCAAGTGCGTCGAACTTCGGGAAGAGTATGTGAAAAAATAAAATATATACATTCGCTAAATTATTATTTTTTCATATCAAACCAAGTTACTTCTCAAACCACCCTCGTACAATAAAGAATATACATACATAGACACACAGTTTAAAATTACAATAATTTGGCTTGATCTGATGAATGATGGCCAACGCAGAATTACAGTAACCCCAAACGCATGCCTAGCGATGAGATCCGCGCACATGCTCCATCATCACATGATAAATATCTTCTACGATCCTACAAACAACGTAATTTGGGTTGTTGGATTTTCCCATCAAAAATTTAGACTTATGCGTTGCAACATTTCCGGAGAGGAGTCTTATCGCTATTGCAAAATCCTGTCAAAATATGGCAGAATTGCTTATTCATGAAGACTGTCAGGGTTTATGTTGGATGATTCTACGCTCGACGATATTTTGAGACCGTTTATAATAAAAACTGTACTACAATTTTGTATAGTGACTCCTTCCTAACTTTACCGAACAGTATAATAAACCAAAATATGTGCAGGTGTTCTTTTTGACTACGGTTCCTGAACTCTAAACTGTATATCTCGTCCTTCCTGCAAAAGATGGAGTTTACTAAACTACTATTTGAAAGCTATTAGAAATAAACTTCGGCTTAGCCAAAATGATAGCACAATTTGGTTTCCTAATCTAAAATTACCCCTTTCTAAGCCTCGCTAACCTGTAAGAGCAATCTGTGGCTAAGAACATAGGTCTGTTAAAAAGAAGAGGTCTCTTTATTTAGCCAAAGTGCGAATACAGTCAACAAACGCGCGTCTGTTTCTAAGGATCTAATAATACCACTTTTCGGCAGGTGTTGATTTAATAAACAAATTTTTGCTTTAGGAGTTATTTAATTAATAATATTCAACAACGTCGAATCCATCCATCCGGTTTAAGAAAGCAAACCAGCTCCTCTTGAAAATGATAGATCAGGCTGTTGTCTTTGTAAGACGAGACGTAATATATTTTCGAGAACAAGTTGTATTGAGTAACATTTAAGCGATAGTTGCTAACCAAGAAGGTTAATGGATAATAAATACTCTCTTAGCAACACCATTCTTAAGGACTTGGATGAATAACTAAAACATGGATGTAGCCTCAATACAATCGAAGACATATAAGTCACAATTAAAGGCATAGTATGCACTATGAAGTTGATATATCTATCCCTTTCGACCATAGACAATTTCTCTCAGTTCCCGTTTTAATGGTCGGCTAAGTTTGTTGCTGTTTGTACATGCAAGCTTTTAAATTATTTAAAAAAACTTAGATTATACTACCTTAATGTACACCAAAATGTGTACGGGTTGAAGTTAGAGTAATATGTAATCGTCTCTTTTCAGCTCCTTGTATTGCCATTTAAAGTAAAGAGATCAACTATTATAAAGTGGTTTTCAATTTTAAAAATCCTTATATGTTATATTATTTCTATTATTAAGGTTAATAAACAAAAAATGTCATACATTCCACGTTGAAATTAATTGGATGATAACATGCCCCATGAGAGTCTCCATACAAACGTAGCAACGTTTAATCTTGTAAATGCCATGCCGCGAAAATCAACTGAAGCTCTGGTCTTTATTTATAATGGCATTATCAATAATTAGTTTTGTCTATTTAGAAATGAAATATTCAGGTTGCTATTTTTAGACAACTATGCTGTGCTTTAGAAAAATAGATTTACGTAGTTAGTGCCTATTATCACGTCACGCTTGAATTTTAATATTTACAATTTATCTCGATTTGTTTTGTTTTTCTTTATATGCCATCCATTTATCCATTACAGCTTTTATTTCATCCGTCTTCGAACATAGGCCTCCTCTCCATTCCTTCCCGCCTGACGGTCCATATTTCCTACCTTTTTATTCTTCATATACAAGTCTGAGTAAATGAATTAAATTGTCGCGTACCGCAATTTGCGGTGTTTGCTATATGACACAGATAAGCAATAAGTTCGATTTTGGTTAAATTTGTTATTATAATACTTTAATTTTATACTATTCAGCATCCCATAATCAGTAATAGTGTCAACCACTTAACCGCCATATTTCGTGCGGTTTGGACTTCACCGGACAGTTATGATTAAAATTATTGCTTAATCAACACTTAGCCACGCGGGGCCTGAAATCCATTAAGCGACATTTAGATATTAGTCGTATTAAACTCCCATCAACCAAATCACACTTACTACTAATGGAGTTATAGTGAATATTTTATTAAGTTACACGCGTGGGCCTTCTCGTCACTTGCCGCGTATGCCACTTAACATAAGGCCTCCAAAATTTACCGTGAATTTGGTAATCTTCAGTATAATTCAATAAACAGAATACTTGAGTGGCTGACCCACGCGAGAGAACTTATGAAAAGATTACCAGATTTACGGATAAGGAAAATGTTTACTATTTATATCAAACTTCAATAAATAATATGATTTCTATTGGTGCTCGATAAAAGGAGTTTGATTTAGATTTCTTGTATAGCGTGTCTGTGAATAGGCAAACGCCTGTGCCAACTTTCCTTGCTTGATCTGCGAGGTTATTCAGTAAGCACGTCAACGACGAACTCAACGTCGAAACAATGATCGAGTACGCAGTAGCACGAGTGATCGACACAGGTCGCTGCTGTGACGTCGAAATTGTCACTTTGTGCTTAAAGAATAACAGGGAAGGTTTACAATAGTGCCTCCCTAGGACGGGCTTGCAGTCACTTCACTGTTCAACTTTGGATGTTAATGCTAGCTATGTATTTTGTTATGTACCTACTACCTACCTATACTAATACTGGACATTTAATCCCATCGGCATTTTCTTAAGTTCTCTTGATTTAAACTTTGTTTTTTAGTTTATTAATCATAAGGTATTTCCAATTAAAAACAGAATACACAGCAAACGCCTTCGGCTCGTGTTCAGCGATCTTAATCAAGTGGACGGTCCATTTTGTAGGATTATATTTTATCCTGATTGGAAGGCAAATTGACTCTCAGCTTATAGAAGCTTGCAGAAAGGATCAATATTTATTGCACGATGTCATACTTAACTGTCCACAACGGCCTCAAATTGTTTGAGTTGCAGCTTCCGACAGTTTGACTTTAGATTTAGAGCATGGACAGGAGAAAAGTTTTATGTTTCAGTTGTTAACAAGCAATTTGAAAATCTGATCAAAAGGCTTATAGACGATAATACATTCGCTTTTGCACTATGTTTACATCGTGATGTCCTTTTATTAGACGCTGGTGGCTGAGGTTTCCTTTTTATCATCGGATAAACTGTAATGTCTGTCTAGAAAGCCTGAGTTTTGGTCGTAAGAAACAAAGTGAAAGGGTATTTTTTAAGAATTGACACCCGAGAATAATATTCTAACATTAAGTTGCAAAACTTAGGTTGGCACTGTTTTTTAATTAGATTCGATCTTGTACATAGTATTCCGTAACTTCGTGTTGATTAAAAAAAATCGAACGTAGAAAGTAAAACCATTTCTACAATCGCACTGTCCAATATCCAACATCAATTTGCGGGTATATTGCCAGAACTGTCAGCCTAAAGATGAGGGATGTTATTATTACATGTAACATCGCTGCACTCGACGCAGCAGCAGCGCTCTGTCTCACTCGTTTGTGGTCGAATCTTCGAATACAGATACATTTCTCATACATAGCCGTCGTATCGTTAAACTCAAGTATGTAACGTTACAAATAACGTTACAAATCACGTTACTGGATATCGCAACAGCAGCAATCATTACCCTTACCATGAGTACAGTGCACCTAGCCGTAACCGTACTCGCTAGCGACGGCGTAAACTATTTGTAGGGGGAATTGTACAGCGCCTCTAGCACTCACTCAGAGAACTAAAAATCGCTAGTATGAGTCCAACGGTAAATTACCTATCGTGATGTAAGCACTAATGACTAAAGTTTTGTAGCTTATACGGTAGAATATTGGTACCATAAGTCACAAATTTGACACAATGTCATCGAAAAATATCTTATCGACTATGGTTAAATCTTTCACTGACAAATGGGAGCGTATTTAACCGCTATCGACTGTAGTAACGTAATTTGAATTTTCGATAGAAACTCATGGTACTGGTACAGTAAAAACAACGTAAAGCGTGATATTTACTCAGACTTCCGCTTTCAATTAACTTTTAACTGAAAATATGTACCCGATTACGATATAATTATCTGGACTTCTTTTGTGGATTAACAAAGAAAATAGGACAAAATTAACATTATTCTACAATGTGAGAGGAACATAAAAAGTCATTTGCGGGCTCGCAACTTGAGTGCTTTTAGGTGTAAAAAATTAACATTTAAGTATATTATGTGGTCTGGGCTTCATCTCAGTGATATACAAGATGTTCTGGTGTTTATCTTTAATGTCTAGATATCTTATGCGGTGCCTAGTTCCGGAAAACGAAGTAGGTAGGTAATTTAGTATAATTAAAAGGCTCGGTAGTTTATCACCGGCATTCTAACTATACGTATTATCAATCTACAGAAGAAGAACAAAATTCATTAAAAATATATTGCATTGTTTAATTTTAAGTTAAGTTTTTCCAAATTATGCCATTTTTAAGGTGGAAATATTTTTTTTATATTATTATTTATTTAAAATGAACTAGCAGCAGATAATGATGCTGCAAGTGATAACAATACACTAAAAGTACTGTCAGGAAGTATTCAAAAAATTTGGTTTTGTTTTTTCTTATTTTTAAACGAATGTTTCAAGCGCTGGAAGTTTTTAAATCGGTCCCATGGCATGAAACGCCACGATGTCACTTGACACTGATGTAAATAATTTCCATAATAAAACAAGGATCCCTCTCCTCGTATATGCCGCGGCAGTAAAAAATACGTCAAATAGAGTCACACAGTTTGTTCAACGTTCCTTTGAACTTGCAAGACAATTAGTTCTGTTTATTATTAACTTTTTCAAAGCTTCGCAAATACATAATTCTGCAGGCTGAAGGCCATTAAGATAAGAGGAAGCACCTCCAAACAAACACTTAAAGATGTAATGAAAGGACCACCGAGAAAAACGCTAGAAATTTACAAATTCATGTAAACTTTATTTTGTTCTGAACACTTGACGTGTTGTTTACGGACCCATTTTTATAGTAAATTTCTCAACTTCTTAAAAATTTACTGTTCTGATTATTCTTGATCGTATCCGCCTTTAATTCTGCCTTTGTATTCGTCATTGTAAATTGTTTCTCGTTCCAATAATAGAATTACTTATATATTTCTTTTTATTTCTTCTCTATAATTTGGTTAAAAACAACGCTGCCTGCGCCAAATCAAATAAGTTAATCGAGTACACAGCAAATTAGACAACGCGGAAATTCACTTTGATCTTTTTTATTAGCTCCCAGTGTAAAGCAAAGTTCTTCTACCTACATCATGTAAGGCCTAATGCATAATAAGGCCCATATCAAAACACTAAAGCGCAGATACCGCACGTGATTTGTTATAAGATTTCGTCTTTGAAATACCATGTCGTCGTAGATGTTCTTTTGTTGTTATTTGTTGCAATAGGTACTCATTAATGTATGACATAATAGAGGTATTATAACAGTCACAAATTTTAGGCCACTAAGGTAAGTCAACTACTTGGAATTGGCAGCAGTAATACTCGTAAAGAGCGGGAACGACAGCCCAAAAAAACTTTACAGACATCTGGGGACACGTAATTAAATAATTAGGACTACATTAAGAGTTTTAGTTAAATTATGGTATAGCATGGCCGAGAATGACGTTTTTGAGCACCAAAGGGTTTGAATAAGGCCTAATAGAATGTTTTACAACCCCTTGTATGAAATGGTATTAACACTAGATTATTTCCAAAGTGACTTATTTAATTTTTCAAAGCTTTAACAAATACTTAGACCAAATTTTGGTACACATAATTAACGTAGAATTGTTTTTGAAAGTTGTAAATAATTTTAACCTTATATGGTGCAGGGACCCTAGTTCAGTGTAATAGGTCTCCACTAGATTCTACATTCAGAATAAACAAACTAGTTCTTTGTAAAAAAACCTTGACATTTGTAATGGAGTTTTAGAGCAACTTAAATAAACCGCTAATCAGACTCTACTGCAATGTTTCGTACACCTGAGCTCATACAAAAAACCCCTTTATTTCGTAGCGGTCGGCCGCAAGCATTTGGTCCTAAAACGGCTGTCCTATGACCGCTATACCAAGATCTTCCCATTGTACGTGGCGTCATACTGGTTGAGGGTTCTACAATATTTGGCCGAGTTGAAGGTAAAAGCGCATATTTCTGAATTTAATCTGGTTATTTCAAGTAATGACGCGGAGATGTTTAACATTACCTACGCTCTGCCATATCGAAAAATTATTTGCACTTTCATAAGCTATTCAATTTCTGATTTCCTAATCTTCCTTTGCATCATGAATTGCGATTCATAACAGTAGTCCAAGTATTTTGCAATATTGACAATAAAGTCAAACGTTAATTTTCAATGGTTTTATGTATTCGTAGTAGCGTTAATAAAAGTTGACATACCACTACCGGAAAGTTTTTTAAACAGGTAACATTAACTTCAATTATTATTTGATTATAACTTCAACTTAACATTTTGTTAACTTCGTTATGATAAACAATTTAGTAATACGTTAATAGGTTTTTGTAATTTATTGAAGTTAATTTTTTTTAAATAGTTATACCACATACACAGTAACAGCGAGCGATAACCTTCAAAAAGGTTTGTCTGTCGCTGCAGCTAAGGTGCAAGTGCTGCTTAAAAATTTTAATGTCATTGTTATTAGTGAAACAACAAATTAACAACAGCAATATTTGAATTAACGTATTTACAAATCGGGAATAGAGCACCCTAAACAAGAGTTCCGAATTTTACATACAATATGTAGCAGTATTGGTTCCGATTTACGACTTCCTTGTTCCTCTTACGCTGATTTTGTTACCTGATAGTTTAGCTCAGCAAATATTAACACATCCAACGAAAAGCAAATCGTTCTTCTCTTAAAAACGCGTAACACTCCTTTTTAACCCGACCACTACGCCAAAAAGGAAAGTATGTTTATACCTAGACTTTAAAACAATATTACCATAATAACATTAATAATTAATACCTAAGGAAATGGATAACTTTTGAAATAAACATCAAGCCCCAACACGACGCAAGATTAGGAAATTCTTAGCTTTATAAACACACACACACACAATAGCCATTCAGTGTGGGCCTAAGCATGAATTCTAAAGTGGCTAAGTTTTCCCCAAACAGTAATCTATCTTAGTACGTATATAATTATAGTCCAATTATACACATGCCTTCTCCATTTGGAGAAAGGGATGGAGCGGACGGACACAATCCCTAGCGGCCACAAGGTAAGAATTGAGGACTCTACAATTAACCATGAGTTAAATTACAGATTCAAGGAAAGCATATATTAGATAATAATATTTTTTTTATGAAATAGGAAGGAAAACAAACAAGTGGGTCACCTGATGGTAAGTGATCACCACCGCCTATAGACACTCGGGACACCAAAGGGATTGCAGATGCGTTGCCAACCCAGAGGGCTAAAATGGAATACCTCTCCAGTAATTACACCGGCTGTCTTGCTCTCCACGCCGGAACACAACAGTGCAAGCACTGCTGCTTAGTGGCAGGATTAGCGAGCAAGATGGTGGTAGCGATCCAGACGGACCTTGCACAAGGTCCTACCACCCGCAAAATAATACATAATAATCAAAAATATAGGTAACAGAGTTACGAATCATAAAAGTGGACCAATAGGTTAGAAAAAGTTCTCGAGTGGTCACCGGACACGAGGGTCTGCTTGCCTACCGCTTATTCATAAATGCTCATTAAACCTTCTTTAGTCAGAATATATTTCGTTATTGGTGTTTGCCTTTAAATGACAGGAATCAGAAATGAGATCTGCATAAGAACAAACTAACCGACATAGACCTAAAAATCGCAAGAATTAAGTGGCAGTGGGCGCGGCGCATTGCTCGCAGAACAGATGGACGATGGAGTCAAAGAGTCCTCGAGTGGTGATCGCGTCCTGTAAGACAGCGTGGGCAGATCCGGCACAAGGTGGACCGACGAACTGGTGATGGTTGCCTGAACCCGCTGGATTTGACAGCGCAGGACCGATCGTTGTGGTGATCTTTGGTGTCCATTGGACGTCTTGATATGATGAAATACGGGAATAAAATTTTATTTTAGTTAAAAAATGTTTATAACTTTTTGTAACTAAAGCTTGGCAAGCATCCCGTGAGGTGAACTGGCTATCTGATAAAAGGATGTTGTGAAACTGGAACTGAGTTCGAGAAGATTGACTCCAAGGAAATACGCCGTGATAGTGTTAGCAATTACTTAAATTCCATTGTTTTTGTTCTCTGTCGATTTGCCTGTACACAATTTCCTATAAATCAATCCAAATGTCAAGGGAAGCAATTTCACGTCAATCTTAGTGGAAATCGAAATAGCCGGGTCAGACTAATGGTTTGACCTACCACCTGAAACAGGGGGTCGTGGGTTCAAGCCCCGGCTTGTACCTTTGAATTTTTTATAGACAAATTAATTTGAGTTTCTGGCAATGTAAAATATCGTTAAGAACAACGTGCACAGCTGTAAAGCAATTTTTATATGTAAAGATCTCAGTTCCCACTTAGCGTGCTTGCGAGCTAAAGGTCGTTGACTCTAACATGCCCAAGTATATACAAAGTATAATATTATCTCTATGTGTGTCCCGTTCTTAGGACACTAGAAAGACAGAGCCGCAGGGAGTAGTAAATTAAAGTTGAACGGTCATGCCTTCCAGCAATGAGTCGTAAAAAGGCTGGATTTTATATTTTTCAATTGTATCGTTTATTTTTATTTTGAGATGTTTTTGAATGATGGTCAGCTAAACTATCGACTGTTTAATAAGCTATATGAAAGAATATAAGGCAAACGTTGGTAAAATATATTTTTATTTTTTATCTGTTACGCATTGCAGGTCGGTATATTTAATAGATATTATATTCAGGTTAGAGTTACGTCCCACGTAATCAACGACTGACAAACCACATTTTTACATTGTATTAGATAGTTGTATACAAAAATGACACCTCATTCAGCAAAATTGGTTCAGTCGTTTAGGCACTACGATGGAACATACGTAAATACAAACATACATAGACTGCTAAAAACATAACCCTTCCTTTTGGCTTTGCCGTAGTCGGCTAAAAATAAGACTATTAAGATTAGATACCGATTACCCGTTCTGTTTATAAATGAGCCCAATTTTCGAACGCTGTTCCAATTTTATTACTCTTAATGTAATAAAAATGAAATGTATCGTATGATAGGTAAATTACATGTATAAACTAGGCTTTCCATCCAATTATGATACAAGCAATAAAAACCTGTGCTGTGGAATTACCCAAAATCTAACGTATAATATAAAAAAGCTTATTTCCTCGTCATATCAGATAAGATAAGTAGTATCGCCGATAAATGTGCCACGAACCAAAGTACCGCACATCAATGATTTTGCCGCGACAATTTATAGTCTAAGAAAAACCACCATATTAGTTTATAGATTCAGGCGTTACTTTGCGGAAGTCCATATTGATACTAATGGAAACAATTTCTTTGCTAATCCGCGAACCCAGTGTCAGCAATCGAGAAAAAGACAACGCCTGTGCTGAATGCCTTATAAAAGAAATAAAACAAACAACACAAAACGCGACCACGCGCGCGAGGTGAAACACGTGTCGACTGGTATTTCTTTTATAAGGTATTCAGCACAGGCGTTGTCTTTTTCTCGATTGCTGACACTGGGTTTGCGGATTAGCAAAGAAATTATTTCCATTAGAACCACCATATCTACAAAACAAATGTATTCCCACTTCACAATATTTTAATCCATACTGCTATGCATACAGCACAAGGCGGAACTTTATCGAAAATCGGTTATTGTACTGATCTATTTTTAATTTTACATCAATGACCATGAATGATTGTGGCAAAGACATACAAATATTCAGCCAGCATAAAAAACGAATTCTTAATTAGGTAAGTATATTGGGCCACATCAAACTCAGATTACACTTTTTTTTAAAGATTCAAGATAGCAGATAAATTTTCAAATAGTAAACTATTCAAATTTCATTCATTTGAAATTAATCTTGTTTGATTGTAAATCAAAGATGTTTGCAGTAGTTGAAAGAAAAGTACATCATGATCCTCACTTCAAGTGATTTATTATTAAATCGAGTTAGTGCGGGCTCTAAAAACTCAAATACACACTTTTTTCTTGGAGCAAACATTATTATTAACAAGTACAGTAGGGAAAATATATTCACTACCACCTTAAAACCCTATCGCAATGACGCGACGCGTTAAACGCCAGGCTATGTCATACAAATGTTATGCGTATGTCTCTTCGACTAAGTGTTTCAATTTCCTTGACTGTACCTATGTACCGAATCAAACAGTGAACCTTAAAGTTTTAAAAATATTAATTGTAACACTGGCCAATTTGACAGAAAAACAACTTTTATTTTAAAATTGGATTCGCATTTGTTTCGAGCCGTCGCTCGCTCGTCGTCAGCGGCACATTTTGTTTTGGCAAATGATCAAAGGTGCATATTCATTCAACCAGTCTTATCCTGCTGACTGGAGTCTGAACAAATGTAGAGTGAACATTGAACATCGAGTGTTAAAAATACTGGACACTTTTGGTTGTTCCAAATTTCTCACTTGTTTATACAACGCTAACGCAGTCACTCTGCCACACTTTTGCCCCAAGACTTTCCTCACAGGTGTCAAAAGCCCACATAATGCTCAAATAGAGATCATAGAGCATACATCTTTATGTTTTTTTAGATTTCTATGTTATTTCTATTATTAGCAAACTTTGACCTGGGAACCCTCTACATTTTCCGGTCAATAGTGCCAGTTAGTTCAAAGTCAAAGTCAAGTCAAAATAGTTTTATTCAGATTAGGCTTACAGGAAGCACTTATGAATTTCATAAAATTCACCAGTTCATTATGCTTAAAGATGGCTGTGCTATTTATTGCTATAAAAAAATCTTTTATTTTTTTATGTTAGTTAGGTACTAACTATAGACATTTATGTATATCGCTCAGTTATTTTGTGACAGGTGCGATAATGAGTGGAAGTATTGAGCACGCATACACGCGTTGCTGGCAGTGAAAGAGTTTATTTGATGTTGTCTTAAAAAAATTATCCTCATATTTCTACTCTATGTATAGGTACTTGTATATCAAAATTAAATGAAAAACTGGTAAATGTAAAGTCTTGCCATAGCGTTGTTAAAATACCTATTAAGTTAATATTGTATTGTAGAGTTTTATAATTAGTAACTATAAGTCGAATTACAAAACTTTTAATTTTTAAAACCTGCATGCTTTTGATCTCCTTTTAGAAAAATAAAACTGATTTCTGTACTCCGATATTGTACGGGTCCTAATTGTAGGGCTCTCACTCTATTCTTATTTTGCTATTATCCCAACTTTAACTTTATATTTAGTTCGCTTCCTATAATTGCATCTAATCGAAGAAGCAAGTTTTTTAACAAGATAGCAAAATCCTTTTAAACTCGTTGAGTTTACTCTGCGTAGTTTACCTTTACTATTTCCGTAATCGAAGAGGTAATGGGTTTCCAGAACTTTTGTTTCTTGTTCAGGACGAGTGTCCAAAGACATGTTTAAGGGACCATTATTTTCTGCATCTCGCTTTACCAACTTCTGCCTTAAAAGTATGTGATTTTGAAAATCACTTCAGTATCTCCACAACACATGTTCGAAATTTCTTTCCATTAAGTATTTAAAAACACGACTTATACTTGTGAAACTCTGCATTTTTAAGGTTCCATACCTCAAAAGAAAAACGGAACTCTTAAAAAATCACCTTGTTGTCCGTGTGTTTGTACCATTACATACTGAATACCGTTTTTTTAAAATGGAATCGGAAGACAACTGCGCATGCGGGTGAAGTGGTCGCCTCCGCCTATGAAAACCAACGATCCCAAGAGAGTCGCTAATCCGTTGCCTGCCTTTAGGTACCCTCTGAGTACCTCTAGATCTCTCACTCATCGTACGAAACGCATTAGCAAACTACTTTACGCCGATATTCTGGAAAAGTATGGTACGATGGTCAAACCGCCCCGCTTGTACTGCAACCTGGAACTGGCTACGCTCCACCACTACAAAAAAATATCTAGCCAATAGTTACAAAATAAAATGACTGGTGTCAGACGTCACTAAAATTCATCGTCAAAATTTTATAGTTTTTCTAATCGATAAGGTAAACAAGTAAGGAACACGCGTTTATCGCTTTTTAAAATAGTCTTATCACAAGAAAATAAAAAGTTTTGCATTTAGGGCTAGTCTAGTAAAGTGCAAAGGTCGCAACAGCGATTCGGTAACATGAATTAGCTGATTGAACGTGTTCTATAAATCTAAGTGATAGCAGGAAATTTGAATATTGACATCTTCAAAGCATTGGCTTTCAAAGGCCTACTTTACATGCCTCTAAATTGTGGTCACTGCATTCAGTAGACAGATCATTGATCAAGGACTGTTAAATACATAGAGAAACTGATAAAACCTACTTTTAGGTTTATTTTAAACATAAAAACGTTTTAAGAGTCATAAAAATGAATTAAGGGCCTTAAAAATTTCCAAACAGACCCCCGAACTTTTCACAATGTGAGGTTTATGATATTTTAATTTAACAAGGAAATGGATGCACAATTTTAAAACTCAGAGCTCATTTTTTAGGGTTCCGTACCCATAGAGTAAAACTATTACTAAGATTCCTCTGTCCATCCGTCTGTCTGTCTGCCTGTCACCAGGCTGTATCTCATGAACCGTGATAGTTAGTCAGTTAAAATTTGAGATGATGTATTTCTGTTGCCGCTATAACAACAAATACTAAAAAACAGAATAAAATAAATATTTAAGGGGGCTCCCATACAACAGACGTGATTGTTTTGCTGTTATTATAGTTAATGGTACGAAACCCTTCGTGCGCGAATCCGACTCGCACTTGGCCGGTTTTTTAAATGTGATTATTTGATTATTTTTAAATGTGATTATTTGACAACGCAAGAGTATCACAAGTGTTGCAAGCGTTTATTAGCTGCAGGAAATGCTGACAATCAGGAGAAGTTTACGTCTGTTTGCCTCACAGTAGTAAACTCTCACATCAACAGAGAAAACTTCAAAAAATTCACCAGTAAAGCCAATAGACAGAAGGTTACTTTTTCTAGGAAAAAATATCCAAGAACTCGATGTTTCGTGTGAAGTGTTACTTACTTATATCCTGACTAATATTACAAATGTGATAGTGATTTAGTTTGTCAGTTTCTGGAAAGAACATGAGATACCTTTCGCAGCAAAATTCGATGATTTTCCCGTGAGAGTTTTTGCGTGTTATTTGCTTTCACGACCCATTGCTAAAGCGATTTCCGTGTGACATCGCAGAAGTACCTAATAATAAAGGTCCAAAACGGACAGAATATTTTAATACTTATTATTCCGGAATAGTGTGAACATCCCGTGGTAGATAATCTATTTAATGGTTCTGTAATACTTGAAGGGTATAACGGAGCCCTATTGCTTTCACTCTACTGGCTGTCTTTTTGTCTGAGGTAGTTCTTCTGTATAAAATATTTACAAATATTTATATTATTTTTTTAATGTATTATTATGTACTTGATGCGACATGACAGCTTCCTAAAAACATCATCGAAGGGAAGGTTGAAGGAAAAAGAGGAATAAGAAGACCTAGACGGCCTTTTTTGCTCAAGTAGCAGAAAAAGTTAATGTCATGTCGTATCATGAAGTCAGGTCCTTGGCAGGAGATAAAGAGAAATGGCAGTTACTCCATTAAATGATGACGATGATAAAATATTTCGTAGTGTTATATTAATATCTCGATATGTGTATTTTATGATGTGTATGTCGGGATAGTTATTAAAGTTAATGATCATGTAATACAGGATGTTCTATAACATATCTGCTATTGTTTCCCTCCCAGGAAGCTCGGCCCGTCTGAATATTTATGATTTACAGTTAGGTTCAGATGTTAAATGTTTTTAACAAGATATTTCTCTTTTTTTAAAGCATTAGCTCTAGTTTTACTTTATCAAAAAAGGTTCTAGTTTCGAATATGTTATCCAAACTTCCCTAAAATGATTCCGCAGTTACGCAACGTTATTAAGGAATTATTAAATTTAAATGGTGCTCAAATTACCGGAAATGAAAACGTGCTATGTAAACCAATTTTTATAAACATTTATTAACATTTATACTAAGGCATACCCATTAATATATCAGGATTAATCCAAGTTATAAGTTATCTTCGCTTCAAATTTTCTCAACATTAGAAGAAGTTACAAAAATGTAGTCACACACAAACTTTCAGTTTTATAATATTAGTGTGATTTTGTTAACCAGAATGAATGCTATAATTTAGGAGTACTGTTATAAAAACTGCGCTTGCAATGACTCATATTTTTGTGTTCCTCGATTATTCAAGAGATACTTTTGAATAAATTCTTTCAACATCATTGATCTATAAATATTTAATTCAATATTTTGGTGCGATGAGGCCTTTATTTGTATTTTTAACCAGACAACTATTTTTTATTCATTTCCGCTTAGATACACAAATAAGAGTCTCATTTTAACACAGTATTACATTCCCCACATATTAATAGACCAGATGAATGACGTGTACAAAAACATTTCTGAATTTACACAATTTCACTCAAACCAGCCCGAAAAACAAAGAAAAAGTGATCTTGGCAGCTTACATTTTGTAAAAGCTCTCTTGATACTACTTTGACACTAATTAAATTAAAAAGCTGAAAGTTTATGCGTGACATAGTACTTTGTTACTTCTTCACGACGAAACGGCTAGACGGATTTAGATAAAATTTGGAAAGGAAATAGCTTAAAGCCTGAATTAACACATAGGCTACTTTTTATCTCAAATGAAAGTCACGCAGGCGAAACCACAGGTCAGAGTTGTTAACACAATCAGTCTATCTTTGTTTAGCAAAGTATTACAAACATTATATATTTTTTAAGGCTCGCGGAATTTTTTTACTAAGAAAATATACATTTACTTACCTACCTAACTAACGTTAAAACTATATTTTAGCGTAGAAGTTCAAAATCATTCCAATTTCAGTCTGTCTAGCATTGTTGTGTTATTTGAATGTAAGTAGTACGTGTTGCAACACTTTTACTTGCCTGCAAGTTTAAACTTTTAAAAATACCAAAGTTAAAGATGAAGATAACCCCGCAGCCATCGATATGGTTCACTGAATTTATTCGAAATTAAATCATGACTAAAAGATAGAAATTGAATAAGCGAAACGGAAGTGAAGAAAGAAATTGTGTCACTTTCGGATTATTCGGTTCCGATATCTTATTGTCAATTTACTGTAATTTGCAGCTTAAGTACAAAGTTTTGTTTCTTTCTTGGTGTTACATTAAAAAATTAAATGTCAAAATAACCGTAATTGTATTAGATTTTGTTGTAAATACTTATGGAGTCTAATCCATCACATCTGTGTAAGAATGTTAGGTATCATGATACGAAATGTGAAAAATGTATTTTATTAGAAGTTAATAAAAAATAGGTTTTATCCTTTACTTTTAATTTCGGTTTAAGGCTTAGAAATTTTCAGTCCTCGTACTCGTCATAACCGTCTCTTTCAGTCGTCTAATAGGCAACTACCAATTAAGTTTTTTATAAATAAGACATTCAAATCTTAAAATTACAGTACCAAAAGGTTTATTGTCTGTCTCGTTATCGTTTTTTTTAAACAATTCTAGACGCAACTAAATTCCAAACTCAACTAGTCGACCACATTTAAAATTTTCATTTAGTCGTGTTCACTTTATTTAGTCGAAATAAATTATCCGAACCAATCAAACTACGTCTAAAATCATACGCGTCATATCGTCTATATACGTTTTCACTTACCTCTTAGAGTTCCGGCGATGGTTCGAAATTCGAAACTTTTCAAAGTTCGAACGGTGCAAGGCGGGAAAGGTCGGCAAGTTCGAGTGTCCTGCCAGGCCGAAGCTGCCAGCATTTATAGGCGCTGTTGGGGCGGTCGCCGGCACCGCGCACGCGCGGCTTTGGCCATTCAGCCAACACTATATTTACGTGGGTGTTTTATCCCACGCAAGATGGTGTTTTGCAGCTCAAAAAATATCATATTTTTATTTTTAGGATGTAAATAAAAGCACTTTTTCAATAAAAAGCTGAAAAGTTTTTTTGTTTTAAATGATAGGTAAAATACTAGAGGTTTTATTTTATAGAAGTTTCCTATTAGAGATAATTGAACCGACGTTACATTGTAGGTAATACAACCATACTAATTAGGTCTCAATCTAATTAAACAAGACCGTTCTAACTTACTTCACTTACACACAAACATTCCATTTAACTAGAGCCATCAACAACTCAGTCGAATTAGTAGGGTTGCTGCGGCGCCGGTCCATTGCTATATCTTCTTAAATTATTTAAATTTGGGATTCTTTTTCAACGGCCTATACCACCAGGCTTACAACTATTACAATCATACTAATATTATAAAGGCGAAGGTAATGATGTATGGTTATTTGGATTTGATATTTGGTTCCTCAATCACGCATGGCTGGACGGATTTAGATAATATTTTTTGGATAGATAGATCATGTTTATTGCCGGTACCATCTCATCAGAGGTTTTTTCCGAACCGATGTTAAATGTTCTAATATTCATAAGTGCTTCCTGTAAGTATTTTCTTATGTTTCTGCGACTTGTAGACATTGAAATAAAACAATTTAAATTGTTTATATCGCGTGTATTGTAACGAATCTAATTCCCGACGTTTCGAGCCCTTTACAGGTCTCATGTTCACGGGCAGACTCTCTCTGCGCGATATAAACCGTTTAAATTGTTTTATTTCAATGCTTCCTGTAAGCCTGAAATAAACATAAGCACTGAGCCTGAATAAACATATTTTGACTTTGATGACTTGGATTAAAACATAGACATAAACATAGTAGGTATTTTTTATCCCGTAAAATGCGTAAAAAACCCCGTGTGGGTGAAGTCGTGGATACAAGCTCGTTTAACATATTTGTCACATTGTCGTACGAAAAACTTCACAATTATGTCAAATTGTAGCACTTATAATTTTTATTGCAACACACGTGCTACGAACCCGCTAGGTAGGTTCTCTGTTCGTAGAGGATTTTCGCTAAACGGGCAAACCGCTGCTACGAGCTACGAGCGTAGCGCTACGTGGTAGTTTATGTGATAAGGGGCAGGTCTCATGGTAACGGAATGACGTCATTCCGTGAGCTTCAACAGGAAGGTATTTGGTATTTCTACGCCCTGGGCAAATATGACCGAGCCGGCTCTATTCTCGTTGATAAGGAAAATAATTAAATTACTTTTTAAAAATATATCAACGCGCCATTTTTTGCAAAACATTCATGATGTTGTCATCAAGAGAGTTCAGCTTCAACATTTAGTTCACAAAGCTAATGACTAGTACCCTTACCATGAGTACAGTGCACCTAGCCGTAACCGTACTCGCTATATAGCGACGGCGTCAACTATTTGTAGGGTGAATTGTACAACGCCTTTAGCGATCGTCGCGATCTTATGAGCATCGATGGATGTTTGTTACTCTTTCACGCAAAAACTACTGTACGGGTTTTGATGAAACTGTACATCTGTACATACAACTTACACATCAGAATGCTCTCTATAGGTCATAACTGAATGGCACGACGCATGGGTCCTTGAATTTCATGCGAACGAAGTCGCGGGCGTCCGCTACTACTTAATATTAAAAGTAAGCAACCGGCGAGAGCATTGTTTTAAGATCTCCACTAAAGATGCATCCATTTGGTTAGAGTGCTTCCACTGTCAATAGTTCGGCATCACTAAAGATGGATTTACAGTAGAAAGTAGCAAGCGATGAAAACGCAGCGGTTTTTTGCTTCGACTAATCACAGATTACAATATGACGACGATAAATTGCTGCGTTTTTTTGTTTGATATGGTTGCTACTTTGCATTGTTAATGTACTTTATAAAAGAATTGTACTTTATAAAAGAAAGTCAGTGGCGATTTATCGATACTATCGATATCCTTTTGTTACTCTTATTTTATACTCAGTCATAATTAACAAACTGTGACAAATTACCTTGCTACTCTGCCAAATCTCCCTGATTTAGCGGAGTAGCAAAGTAATTTGTACCAGTTTGTTGATAATGAGCTCCGCAAAATAATTACTGAATCTATTAATTACTTAGTCATAATTATAGATTCAGGTGTTGCTTTGGGCAGGTCTATATCAACAAATTACGAAGATTTAAGTTTCTTCAGTATGTCATTCGTTCAAGTAGCAAACGGTCGTACTATTTAGGATGCCGATGATGTCTCGTATAGAGACAAACCGAGCGTAGATTGTGTAGTTTAAGTGTTCAGTGATTAAAAGTCGAGTCTGTGCGATGTCTGTTATTTTATGTGAAAGCGGAGGAGGATGGGGGATTTTCCACACTAAAAATGTTTCACACAGAGGCAGCTGTTTTGCACGTGCGTACACGGTTGGTTTGACAATTAATTAGACCCAATTTGTTGATAGTTATTAGTCATGTTTGCTATTTTGTGAATTCATTTACTTATTCTTATCGACAGTGGGACTATCGACAGTTCGGCATCACTAGTGGACACACTCCAAATAGATGGACCGTAAGTGGCGAAAAGTTTTAAAAAGTTTGTTCATAAGAATTTCTCTGTACTCTTTACAGGTGTTTCCTCCTATATAATAACATGTATCTAATGCATTAGAGCTGTTGTGCAGTAGTTTGTTGCTCTGAGAGCAACAGTGCTATCGGACTTGCGCATCTGTACCACAAAACTTACATACGATACAATTTAATATATTTGACACATTTTTATATGAAAATTATATTACAATTATGTCAAAATGTAGCACTTGGATTTTTTTTTTGTACAAGGGGCAGAGGTCTGTACGTCTAGGAGTCCTAGCTTCAGGTAAAAACAATAAGTAAAGGCCCTCTTGCATGGAGTAGTAACGAGTATGTATAGACAAGTTGACACTCCATATTTGAAAAATGACGTAAGTTTCATATCACTTTTATACAGTAGAGGAAATATATTCACGTACCACCTTAGAACCCTATCGCAATGACGCGACGCGGTAAACGCCAGGCTATGTCATACAAATGTCATGCGTATGTCTCTTCGACTAGGTTCTACGGTGGTACGTGCTTCAATTTCCTTGACTGTACAGTACTGTCACTACTAAAGGTAGGTAGGGTAAAGGTGCCCACGGAAGACCAGCGTCGTGGTACGTGGCTGTGCCTCGACATAATAATATGCTGAGTGGGTACCCTTTCGGTGTTCTAGTTCTATGTTCATCCTGTGTGGTACATCTTAGCACCGAGTAAACTGTTTTCTTTCTTTCTTTTTCTTTCTTTACAACATGCAAAAAGGGCTTGACTTAGGTTTTTTTTATAGACTAAAGTAAAGCGCCAACTCTATGGAAAATTTCAACGATACTAATAAAACGGCTAGCTCGAGTGTTTATTTACTTGCTTATCGCTAAGTGCGTCTGTCTCCTAGTGTGCTAGTTAGAGAAAGACGCACTGAGCGACAAAGTAAGGAAACTATGTTTTTTTTACCTTCTGTGTGTGAACGAAACTTTATAAATCCGATTGACCTTCCTGAATTATTTTAATTTTTTTTTGTATTGTACGCTTCAGGGATTGGGAAGTTATATACTTCTTAATTTATTTTCAAGAATATCTCAAAAGCCAAGTATATTATATTAAGTGGTACGTAGCACTTTTTTCGTAAAGCACCTGATAGTGTGATAATGATTGATAATATAGGATTTAGCAACCTGAAACTGGCTCCAAAAACTAATATGGCGCCTGTCACTGTCACTTCGTCAACCCAAACTACTAATGACGTCTTCAGGTAGAAATTCGGAACTAATCAATTGTTCAGAATTAGACTCAATTTAGAAGTTCCGAATATTAATTGCTTAAGTTATGAGACCCTGTTTGCATTATGTAGAGTATTGTATAGAGTTAGAGACCGTTCTGATTGCCTGCACTTGAGATTGGCTAAATTAGCTCACTCGATTGGTAGGAATCCTGTTGTTTAGCCTAAATATGGAGTACGTATGTAGTATGTTTGTAAATGTGTGCATATTTCTGTCAGATAAGACAATGTTGCCAGTATCAAATATGTGATGAACAGTATATCTCATAAGGTTTCAAAGAAAGTTTAGAGCAACATTATACGGTGATTGTTAGCTTTTGTCAGCTTTAGTAATTCTATTGTAAAATTCCTAAAACAACGTGGAATCCGCTTTCTCGGTAAGAAAACGTTAGACACAAGAATGATTTTGAATTTTATTAAGGTTATTCACCGCAAACGACGCGCAAAATCAAAATTTTTGTGCTTCTATACTAGCGTAGTGTAAAGACGAACAAAGAGCTTCTTCTTCTTCTTCTCAGCATATATTTGTCCACTGCTGAACGTATGCCTCTTCCATGGATTTCCATGTCGTCCTTGACGCTGCGAATCTGGTCCAGGTTGGCCCTGCCGTGTTACGGATATCGTCCGACCATCTGGCTAATGGTCTGCCCACGCTTCTCCTTCCCGTTCGGGGTACCCAGTGTAGTGTCTTGTGGCTCCATCTGTCATCTCCCGCACGACAAACATGACCAGCCCATTGCCATTTAAGTTGCGCAACTTTCCTGCCAATATCGGTGACTTTAGTGCGTTGGCGAATACAGTCGTTCCTTAGTTTGTCCCGCAGAGAGATTCCGAGCATTGCGCGTTCCATCGCTCTTTGCGCTACCTTGAGACGGTGCATCATCCCTACGGTCAGTGTCCAGGTCTCACAAGCGTAGGTCATTACCGGCAGCACGCATTGATTGTACACTCTTGTTTTGAGTACCTGCGGAATCTTAGACCTGAAGACGTCATCGAGCTTACCGAATGCTCCCCATCCAAGCTGTATACGCCTATCTATTTCAGCATCCAAGGAATGCCTCTCCAGCTTAATTTTTTGTCCCAAGTATACGTATTCGCTGACTCGTTCGATCGTTATGCCATCCAATGAAATGTTTGCTTCGGTGGGGGTGCACATCCACTTCGTCTTCTCCATATTCATTTTCAGGCCTACCCGCAGGGACGCCTGGCTTAGATCATTGAGCATTTTATTTAGACCTTCTGGCGTTTCTGCGAGCAGGACGATGTCGTCTGCGAAACGTAGATGGTTTAGCCGTTGGCCGTCGATATTTATGCCTATGTCATTCCAACTGACCATTTTAAAGACGTCTTCGAGTGCGACTGTAAACAGCTTCGGGGATATAACATCCCCTTGGCGTACTCCTCTTTTCAGAGGTATAGTTGTCGTTTCGCCTTGGATTTGCACTGTCATGGTCGCTGTTCGATACAGGTTTTTCATCAGATGGATATATCTGTGGTCTATTCGGCATCTTTTGAGTGAGTTGAAAACGGCCCAGTGCTCCACCGAGTCAAACGCCTTCTCATAATCCACAAAGGCAAGGTATATCGGTGTATTGTATTCGTGGGATTTTTGTATCACTTGCCTTAACGCGAATATATGATCTATTGTGCTGTACCCTCCCCTAAAGCCCGCTTGCTCTCTTGGCTGATATTCATCAAGCCGTTTCGTTACCCGTGTCGTGATGACCCGCGAGAACACCTTATACACTTGGCTTAAGAGAGCAATAGGGCGATAGTTTTTGAGATTCGTCTTAGAGCCCTTTTTGTGAAACAGAACAACAATGCTGTCCTGCCATTTAGTTGGTAATTCACCGGTGAACAGCGCCTCATTGAAGATCCATCGGAGTTCTTTTAAGATTGGGCGCCCACCTGCCTTAAGTAGTTCCGTGGTTATACCGTCTTCTCCGGGAGCTTTGTACTGCTTGAGTTGTTTTAGAGCAAGCTTAACTTCATAAGTGCTAATTTCTGGAATGTCTTCAGTATAGTGTCTTGTCAAATGTGCACGTCTATCTGCAGTACCAACGATGCTCTGTTCGCCGGTGTAGGTATTGTACAGTGTTTTGTAAAATTTGGCAATTACATCCAGCATTCGCGAAGTTTCGGTTATCACTTCTCCTTCGTCATTTTCCAGCTTATTAAGCTGGCTGCTGCCATTTCTTGTAGCTCTAGTGAACACTTTGGGCCCTCGATGTTTTTCAATAAGTTTCTGTATCCTTTCGGTATTTCGTTTTCTAATATCTCGTCTTGTTGCTTTGGATATCTGCTTATTGAGATCTCGATGTTCCTGAGAGTTGTAATTTTTAGTTCCCATGTTTTGGCGTTTTTCAAGCAACATTAATGTTTCGGGAGCCAGTTTATCCTCACTTCGAGATGTTTTGCCAAAGATCTCTTTTTCGCAGCTGCTAACCTTGGCAATGAAATTGGAGTACTTGTCGTCTATGTTCTGTTCGAAGTAATCAGCATCAGAACGTTTTAGTGCTAGTGTGAGTTTCTGTTCAAAATTCTCGTGGACTCCTGTGGGAATTGCCAAAGACCTAATAGCCGCCATAACAAAGAGCTAATAGCCGTCAAGTGTGCCTATTCTAAGTTTATGATCAAACTTATATTTCAAACAAGCTTTTGCCCGCGAATTGGAAGTAGGTAGTAGGTATCTAACTCGGATTATAGGCGGCGTATCAAGATGAAACATGCACCAGACTTTAAGTTAGACCTCTAGCAATACAACATTGGAATCAATTTAAGGAAGAATTATAATTCTTTGCAGTAGTTTTTGCGCAATGCGCATAGAAACATAGGGTTAGAAAGGCAGACAGTCAGACAAAAATTCTAAAGAAAATTTTTCTCGCTTCAATTGCTCTGATGAATACCCTTGATATATTTTTTTCTTAAATATCTCCATGTGTAATATCGGCCAGTTACATTTAATTATATCTGTAGATGTAGGAATGATTGCAACACTGTAAACGAACGTATCTAAGCGAGCTGAGGGAATGACTGAAAGAGACTGTTGGGAATGAACGGGTTTTTAGTGAGAAGACTGGGAGTGCGTTGGACGATTTGTCAGCTGCTACTTTTGTTGTTTGTTATATTGTAGTATTTTAATTTAATTAAACTTTTTATTTTTTTGTAAAAAAATGTTTCCTTCATACGATCCCACAAAGATAACCAGATAAACAGAAATTGAAACCACCACTCCACATTAAAACATTTAAAAACAACTGTTAAATGTCGAAAGCATCATTATGTCTAAATTAGTCGTTGTTGACCTGACAGTAGGTAAGTCAATTACCAGATAAGAATACCGCAGAAACAATAATAATTATTAAAATTACAAACTAAAACAACAATAAAGATATAATGGTAGATGAATATTAACATCGTCGAAATGCTGCTTAGCACTAAAATAACACTTCTTAAGAATTTCTACAATAAATACTTCAATTTAATAACATAGTTTGTAGTTACAAGTATCAGTACCTCTTAAATAGAGAAGTTTCCAGTAAAATAACTAGAATTGCGGATATTTCTTTACGATAACGCAACTGTACTTAGGCGAAAGTCGATAGATGCGGGACTTAGCATAACGGACTGATGACAGAAGGTCAAAAGTTAATATTTGGGCTAAAGTCAGTTGGTAAACCATTAGCCCATTGTTGGTGTCACATCTAAAATTTGCCTGTACACTAGTAATGGATCAAGGGCACAGGACTGGGGCTAGGGGCGTGCAAATGAGCAGCCGGATTAATTTGGACATTCGAGCGCGTTCTAGTAATTTTTAGGCTTAATAAGTTCAAAAGGTAAGCTGATATCGCTTTTAAATTACTTATGTCTTTTATTACATCTCTTCCCAATCAAGCTCAAATCCACTCATTGCAAGGTAACCTGGGGTGTAATTTTTAAATCTCACCAGCGGCCCTAACATGACTGCCCAGGTTTGGTTTAACCCCTCCCTGTGTCTCTGTCTAACTAGTGTCATAAGAAAAGGACGCAGATAGAGATAAACTAAACTTGGTCAGTCATGTTAGGGCCACTGGTGACTAAAGCTCACCAAAGTAACCGGATCTCTATGAAAAACGGCCATTTTGGTGAGCTTTAGTCACCCTTTGAGTTTCCAAAATTGCACTCCCCTGGGGTGATTTTCTTTTGAGCGCTCGACACTCGCCAGCAGCGGACCAATCAAATACGCTAGCCGATATCAGCTTACTTTTAGAACTTATTAAGCCTACACATTCCTGGTTATACCAGCCCCGTTATACTAATAACTGATAATTCAGAGTATTAAGAACACTGCAATATGTATGACGATCATCCTGTTTAAGGAGGTATAAATACAATGATTCTTATTGAAATAAAACGGATCACATACGTATACATATAAAGCAGAGTTATAGCTCGACGTCGCCATCGTCGAGCCACGGCTAAGGGGCTCATAAGTAAAGACCACGGACTGTTTTGCACGTACACAGCACTGGTTTCGCGGAGTAGCAGGATAATTTGTTTCAATTAGATTCTACAGTGTCCCAGGAATAAAATACTCACATGTACTAAGGCCACTCATTAGAGATGAGTCACTGTCTAATTGTTTATTTATAATTTATAATCAAGCCCTCGCCTTATTCAATTAAACAGGTAAAATATAACGAAGCTCATTAAGAAAAAGGTTCAAAATAAATTTAAGAACTCTGCAATTAGTTGGAAATAAAAAACAATGTGTATCTAGCTTAGTACGTGAGATTTTAATAATTCCTTCGAGGTTTCATCGTCAAAAAATGACTAATTATATCTTAAAATAGCCCATAATACACTAAAAAGGTTTGATTTGGAATATTATAGTTATATATAACCTTCATATCAGCCGAAAGACGTCTACTGCTGGACATAGGCCTCCCCAAAAATCGCCACAACGACCAGTCCAGCGCTGGTCGTATCCAGTGAGTTCCTGCAACTGCAATGCCAGTCCGAAATATGCTGAACAAAGTATGCCTGGTAGTGGTCAAATATGTTTTGGATTTTTTGTTTGTGCCCGCTGGCAATACCTTTAAACCATTTAAACATATTTAAAATCTTCTTTTATTTAGAAAAAGAAACAAGGTTATTACAGAAAGACAAATATAAAAGTAAAAATTCTAATTAAAGTTAAAATTAAAAATATCGCTCTAACCGCTGTTTCTGGGTAGGGTGCCCAAAAGGCTGGCAGCGTTAACTCTCTGAATGGCAATGCGTTGAGCTAGGAATGCGCCAGCCCTTGGGACGCCAGAGGTGTCAACAATTTTTTTTTTAATTTTTAAAGGCTTTGAAGGTGTTTCTTTGAGCATTGCCCAAACTTATTTGAGTCATGAGGCTTGTTTTCTTTTTTTACCCGACTGCCGCCAGAAGGGAGGATGTTATGTTTTTCGAGCATATTTTAGTTATTTATTACGAAATGTTTTTATATGTACATTACATCTTTATTTTATCCGTGCGAAGCTGGGACGGATTGCTAGTGTAACTATAAAAAGTCGCTTCCGTAGTTTAAGTTTACTTTTTACGAACAAACTTACGTCCTATCCTTGCGTATTAGTTTATAAATATCACTTTGTTCTAGTAAACGTGTAATTACCATATCGATACAACAATTTATAAGTGTATTCTAAACATTTACTCGTTAACAATACGCGTATCCGTTGTTAAGTGTTAATCTTTATTGGTTAGTCATAGTTATCGCTACGTCAAATATATAACGCTAATGGGGCGGAGATCCTCCTGTGCACCTAACAAGTAATAGTGCGAGAATTGAAACAATCTGGTATACACTGCTGTTTTTTAATCAACCAGAGTCAAGTCTTAAGTAAGAAGCCAGCAACGTACGTCTAAATTACATGATGAAGAAGAGTTTTGTCATGACCGTGGTACAAATTGAGTAGGCAGACGTTCGAAAAGCTATTGTAGTGTAACTAACTATCAAGGATTTAAAAGCCTTTCTTGCACATATTTATTTTCGTTTTATATTTTGTGTACAATCATGCCGACTTCAGAATTTTTACTTGTTGTATACTGAATAGGCTCAGCCTACACATCTGACTAATCAATTATTCTACGAAATAGTAAGTGACGGTGTTTTGAATACTAACATTACAAATGTTCACAAGATAACAAAAGAAACTTACCGAAACTTTAGAACGAAATAACAATAAATTAAGGTAGGGATCAAACAGCAAACTTTGTAAAGCAAGACTATTTACTCAATTAATTAATTGTAATGTGAATAATTAAGTTACGAACAAGACAGAAAGAGCAAAATGCACCTACTTAGTGTTATGTCGAACAGATTTTGTTTTGTTATTTGTTTTTTTATAATAATTATTTGAGTATCAGTGATCTGCGTGCTTTTTCCCCTTTATACGTAAAAAATTATTTTTATTTCCTTTCTTTGATAATTAGGCTGTTGTAATTTTTCAGTGTATTTTTTAATTTAAAAAAGTACGAGTTTCGCTGGTGACATTTCTTCTGGTTTCGTTTATTTTTGAAACAACGATATAGATTTTTTATTTTTCTTTGTAGCATTTTAAAGATATAGAATCATCAACATCAAATTGAACAACATAGATTTTCCACTTTTATTTTCCTTAATATTCTATTGTAGAGTTGATCAAGTAATTGCTTGACCACTTTTATACTCTATCCCTTTGTAATACGGTCGAAAAGTGGTCGAGCCATTTCTTGGTCGACTATACAAAACATGCTAAACAAAACCAACTAAAATAAGTCAAGACCCCAGTAATCTTCGAAAGCGGAATAAAATGAACTGTCACTTTTCAAAAGAGATCCTAAAAATAATAATAAAATTTGGAAATATTATTGAAATTATTAACTGTCACTAATAAAAATGTATTAGTATTAAGATTGACCTGTGCTTGTCTATACTTATAGGTATTAAAATTTTGATTTTGACTTCAATATACATTTAAATGATTTGCAATGACTATACGAGGAAAAACCTTAGGCACTAGCCGGACTCGAACCTATAACATCAATCATAATCAACAAACTAGAACAAATTGCCTTGCTACTCCGCGAAACCCGCGGTTTTGGTTTCGCGGAGTAGCAAGGTAATTTGTTCCAGTTTGTTGATATGGACCTCCGCAAAGTAACGCCTGAATTCATTAATTATCAATCATAATTATAGAGATACCTAATTATTATAATTTTTGCTTTCGAGGATAGATCATTTCTCTGTTCCCATTTTATTAGTCAGTTCTGTTTAGCTTGTTGTTGGTTGTAGGTACGTATTTAACCTCGAAAACAAAACAAAGGCACTTAATGTTATTTAACAACAAAGATAAAAAAGGTGAGAAGCTTTATGTCGGTGAAAGTGTAGGTTCCTTTTAGTCGATTGGAAATACGCGTCAGATTTTATGTGATCTCGATTTAACCTTAATGAATGTGGGTGTCCGTTAACGAAGGGAAATACTAATATAGTAAAAGTATTTAAAGTAAAATGCCAAGGGAAGCATCTAAAAATTAGGCAAGGGTGAGTCGGATTCGCGTGCCGCAGTCTTCACGGACTTCTGTGCCACCAATATTACAAGTGACAATTTGACATAATTGTAGAGTTTTTCCTACAGAGTTTTTATACAAAAATGTGACAAATATGTAGCTTAAAGTTTTGTGGTACAGGCCACCAGACAACCATATCATTTTTGTTGTGTTTTTACAAAAATGAGTATTTTTCTTTTATTCGGTTCGGCTTTTCAGCACTAGCCAGACTCGCACTTGACTCATTTTAGAGCTTGCACTATTATCACACCAAGTTTTCGCTCGTATCCTGCCGGTTTCACGATAGAAGCTAAATAAATTACAATACAATACACGCATTTTATTACAGTTACTAACTAAGTTCAACGTATTAACGAACTACCCCCATGATTGATAACTTATTTGTACCTACGTATTATTTATTAGCATAGTGTAGCATAGGTACTTGTTACGGTAAAAAATAAGATAGAGCTCTTTAAAGGACGGACGTACGTTAGCATCCTTCGATTACGGAACTCTAAAACCAAAACCCGAATCGATTTCAAATCCATGAAATTTTACATTACCACTTTGATGTGACAATTGTGACAATGTAGGCGCAGAAACCATCCTGTCTTTACGTAGTCTACATCTACACTAATCTACATCTATCTACACTAATATAATAAAGAGAAAAACTTTGTTTGTTTGTTAGTTTGTTTGTATATAGGGGGTAATCTCTGGAACTACTGAACCGATTTCAAAAATTCTTTCACAGATGGAAAGCTACACTATTCCTGACGGACATAGGCTACTAATTTTACGTGAACGAAGTCGCGCGCGTCCGCTAGTATATAAATAAAACAGAGTCGCTATCCGTTCCTGTCTGTCCTGGAGTGCGATTTTTGAATCTCACCGGGTAACTAAAGCTCGCCAAAATGGCCGGTTTTCATAGAGATTCGGCCATTTTGGTGAGCTCTAGTCACCTGGTGAGATTCAAAAATTACACCCCTGATATCTTCGGCTCCTTTCTCCTTCTAAACCACTCAACGAATATTGATCGGTTTTCACTGTTATTTAGAGTTTGTTTTCCGCAAGATCTTTATGTACATTAATTACCTATTTAATTGTAGTTACCTGTGCCTAGCTGGGGTGTGGGCTAGTTACCAATGAATAATAACAGTGGTTTTTTTAAATATCTTTTACCGTTTGTCTTTGTTTATTAGGGTTCCGTAGTCAAACCAGTTTTAAATAGTAAAATGACAGTCTGCAAGTATTGCGGAGACGCTCCTTCGCGCTCCATACAGCACAATAATATAATATATGTTTCATCGTATATCGTTACTGGCTACCGGCAATCAAACTTAAATGACTAACAAATTTTTCATGCACTCAAACAACATTACAATGTCATAAATAATTTTACAACCGATTCGACATGGCCGAAAACTGGAAATTTAATTATAACTTTGCTCATACCCCCAGAAACTAACAAGTTTATTTGTCAGGCACACGTCCAACTTTTACGGGACATGTCGCGATGGGTATTGTTCAAACACGTCACATTATTCTAGAAGTTAAAGGACATGATCAAAGGCAAGAGAAGGTATTTTACCATTTCTAATGTGTATGTTTAGTTTCTGATTAAACGACAATTGGATGCATGAAACACAAAATCGAAGTGAAAAAGTTGATAAGGTAGGCAAGTTATGTATGTCTTCTTTAAACTGCTGAGTTTCTTGCGGCGTTTCTTCTGAGTAGTATCTCCGAAGCGCTAGTAGATTCAGACATGTAAAAGAGCCTGTGGCGAACTGCCACGCATCCGAATAGAACATGAAGAGGCAACACTAGAGAGAAAAGAGATCATCTGTGCTTGTTAGACTTAAGATTTTTGTACTGACGGCAAAGACCGCATTGTATATTATCAGTTATCATCATATTGTTTCAAGTAAGTACCTAATGTTAACTCAATTGTTTAACTACGATAAACAACAAGAAGGAATCTAGTTATTATTGGAGTCCGCTGAAACCTGCACCCCCACTATCTCTATAAGCCTATATGGCCTACTTGCAAAATATTTTTTTTCATTATCTTTGTTTTATCTAATTAAAATAGGTAGGTAGTACAAAAGTAAAGCCGCTATACTTTCCTGTCTGTCCTAAATCCTTAGGACGCTTATTCGGCCGCCTTGTCCTTTTAAACCATGCAACGGATTTCGATACGGTTTTCACTGTTAATTAGATTTTTTTTACGAAAGATTTTAATGTACATTACATCTCGATTGTACCCGTGCGGAGCCAAGGCGGGTTGCTAGTATATGTATAAGATAGGTACAGTAGGGGAAATATATTCACGTACCACCTTAGAACCCTATCGCAATATAAACGCCAGGCTAAGTCATACAAATTTCATGCGTATATCTCTTCGACTAGGTTCTACGGTGGTACGTGTTTCAATTTCCTAGACTGTATGATGGATGTCAAGAGAGTTCTAAGCCTTAAAATAATTTGAGAAACCTCGTCAAATAGCATTATGATCCTAGGTGTCGACATATCCAGCGACGTTCAATGCTGTAGTAACTTGAAAGCTGAAGTAAAGCTGGCATTCAAAAAAACTTGGTGTGCTCAAGAGGACGAAACGCTCAACTTCAGAAGTGCTATTTTTTAAAGTCATCTAGTGATTATAGCTTACCAAAATAGCCGTTTTTCATAAATATTCGGACTTTTGTGCATTGCACCCTAGAGCAAAGCCTACTGCTTTATAAAGCGCAACTCAGACCCTACATGCAGTAAGCTCACACCTTTACGTAGGTGGACCTGCTTTCCAGCTTACTCCAGAAACTTGGTTCAGAAACGTGAAGTAATGATTAAAAATCTCAAACTGACGTGCTGAGTGCCGCTAAACAGCTATGGTTGCACTGTTGTGTTCTGGCACGGAGAGCAAGACAGCCGGCGAAATTACTGGCATAAGAGGTATTCCATCTTAACCCTTTGGATTGGCAACGCATCTACCTACAACATCCTTGGTGTTGCGGGTGGCTCAATTGCTCGTTTTCCTGTTGTATAAAAAAAATCACATTTTTTTTGTGGTGATAGGGAAGCCTCGGTGCGCGAGTCGGATTTTTGCTAGGACGGTTATTTTGTTACCTTTGTCAACAATCAATCATTGATCTGTGCTGGGTACTTTTAATTTTGTATGTATGTATTATATAATACCATGCATGTGTGTAAGTTTATCGATATGTATTGTATGTATATTCCGGCTGATTAGTGTTATTCTTGTTTTTTATTTATTCACGATCCAGGGCCCCTATTCTGGGTTCATGCGAGATTCATCTCGCACGAGAATAACTGTCAATTCCCAAGGAAATCTGTCATTTTTGACGTATGTGGCATGCGAGATAGCGTCTCGCATGACCCGAGAATTGGGGTCCAGGGGTGCAATTTTTGAATCTCACCAGGTGACTAGAGCTCACCAAAACGGCCGCATTTCTATGAGAACCGGCCATTTTGGCGAGCTTTAGTCACCCGGTGAGATTCAAAAATCGCACTCCTGCACCGATTTACTTTCTGTTTAGCCTGATGGTTGACTGGTTGATAATGCCTTATGGCATTAAGTCCGCCATTTGTTCATTATTGTTTGTATTGTGCAATAAAGTTTAAATAAGTAAATAAATATACAATTAAATTAACCTACTGTCGAGGTAAATTTTTATTAACTGCAATTACCTGCCTGCAGTAAAACGCTCTAAATTCGCCTGTCACACCTAATTAACCTCGCCTGCTAATTCTAAGAAGCTTATACTATGCTAATGTCAGTAGCATACGTCGTTATCGCGGGTGCAACTACGATTTCACAGTACTAAAACCTTATCGAATTTGATTAGTTAGTTTCACTCAAGGTTCTCTGAGGTTTCACTAGTTTTCAACAATAATTTTAAGATCGACAGTGACATCTAGAGTCTGGCCATCCAAACGTGATACTGAAAATTGCCCGCGATATTTAAAAAATATATATATGGTATCCCCACGTGAACTAGGATTAAACAGTTTTAATACTTTCGCATTAAAATTTTATGTAAATTTGCCGTAATACATTAGCGTTTGTACCAGAACTAGAAGCACTTCCTGACATCCGGTTAGGCTCGAATTTGGCGTACTTATACTTACTTAACACTTTCGCACGCAACCAAAGATTTCGTAGCGCTAAGCTCGTAGCCGACTACTTGAGAAAATGCGTATGTAGCGAAAACTTTCTTCGAGCATTGCGCACGGAACCGGTTCCTGGTGTTTAAGTAAGCCAGGTTACAAAAATCAAAATAAAAAAATCAAAATCAAAAATATTTTATTGTCAATGCAGCATTATGGTACCAGCTATATAAGTAAGGAGGTCTGATGATGAAACAAAAGCAAAAATAGCAGAAACTTGAAATTATTAATTTGTTACACCACAGGAATTCTGTATTAAAGTGAAACAGCATACTGATTTAATGATTAATAACCATTTTATTGAATAAAATAACATTCTTTCAACTATCATAGAATCATTATTATCATTATCTGAACTAATCTAGAACTATTCTACCTATAACTAACTATCGTACTCAAAATGAGATTCCAAAAACTCAATTGGCTCCTCAGACTCACTACTCGAGTCCCTGTCACTGGTTACATTTATAATGAAAGGTTCTAATGTTGTGACGATTCTATGTCGTTCTATATATTTTTGTCCCACATGCAGTACATGATCAGTGCATTTTTTCCAGTCCTCTGGAGTTACAGTCCCAAATTCCGTTGAAATCGCTTTTTCTACTTCTTTTACAGTTAGACACATAGTTTTGCTGCCAACTTTCCTTTTAGCTAAACTCCATATTTGTTCAATGGCGTTAAGGTCGCAATGGTATGGGGGCAACCGTAGAACTTCATGACCATTTTCTTTTAAAATTTCGTCAACCTCATATTTTGGGTTGGGCTTGTATCTGTCCACCAGCTCTTCATTTCTTTCACATCAGCTCTTCCTTTGTCATGATAGTTTCATAAGCGATTCCATTGGTTGTGAGCCAATCTTGAATGTCTGCCTTTCTCTGATGCATTGTGGGTGGTTTATCAACCTGAGTTGAATGGTAACTTGCGTTATCCATTATTATAACACTTGGTTCTCTTAAATTAGGGATTAATTTCTCTTGCAGCCATTTTAAAAAGTTCTGTCGGTTCATGTCATGATGATAATCAGCTGACAAAGATTTTGTGCTAAAAACCAAGAGGGCATTGGGTACAAATCCTTTTGCGGACCCGGCATGTACAATAATGAACCGTCTCCCTGGGGAAATTTTTTCAACCACACCGCTAGTACATGGACCTTGCCACGATTTTTTTGCCCTATAATTTTGATGAATATATGTTTCATCCATATAAATTAACGGCTTTTCTTGCTGGCGGTATTTACTAATGGCTCTCAAAAATCTGTGCCTCCATGCTGCAATGTCATATCTCTCCATGATTATACTACGCTCATTTATATTTTTCCCGGGAGTATTCCAAACACCAGCATTAAACTGTCCTTCTTTTTTTATTCTTTTGATAGTAGCAGTACCAACATCTGAAAATTAGAAATAAAATACATTATATTGTTTAAATAACAGTATAGCTTCTGGTTATTGGAAGCATCAATCACTATGTAACCCACTATTATATCATGAGTGGTCTAACTAATCATCCCTATGTGGTAAAGTGTTACATTCCTAACCCACGACCCCGGGACCAATAACAGGTGGTGTAGTTAATAAATTGTTTTGGCCAACTGATCAGAATCCAATGTGAAGGTAGGGTGTCACCTAGTGTCCACCCATTTATACATTTCTATAAGAACTGTCTTAATAATATTATTTAAGATATTTTCCCTCATCCTCCTGCATCTTTGTAGCCCCACTTCCACTAAAGATATTATTTTTAACTAAATGTGACTTCCTTGCTTATTTATAGCTATATAAATTTGGACTTTAACACACTTTTAATTATTAATTTACAGTTAAAATATCATACCTGTCATTGCAGAAATTTCTTGCACAAATTGAATTTCTGTTTTGAGTTGACTATTTTCCTCTAGTTGTTGTAAACTCTTCGCAGCATTACTAATGTCATTCAACTCATTTAAGCTGTTGTCATCAAGTTTATCTCTCATCATCGCTGAAATAAAAAACATGCAATAAATACCTTTCCGATTACAATCGGAACATAACCTCTACCAACCTACCTCTCCACTCTACCTACTCTACCTCTACCTAAACCAACAACAAAAGCATTATTAAACGAATAATATGTTTAGTCCAACGAAATAAATCTTGAAATAACTATGGAGTACACAAACTATTCAACAAATATCAAAATCATTACAGTGCACTAACCTGTGGCAGCGATTATTTCATGGAAATATCGTTCTTTCTCGCGGAAAGCAGAGGCTCGCTCTTCTTGTTTTGCTTTAAATTTACACATCATTGTATAAATTAACTTCCTAGCTGAACTTTTTATAGGTTTCGACATAATAACGCAAGATAACCGTTTGTTATTCCGAAAATTAACACGACTTGACAACCAACGTACTAGGGTTTGACAAGTATTGAGTATTGCCATATAAAGAATTGTGTTTCAAGGTCAATATCACGTTTCGATGGCCAGACTCTAGTTTATTTGCCTGACCTCATTGACGAATCTGTTCGAGTTCACATTATACTCAAAAAATCTCGACGAATTTTGAAGTCGGTTCAAAATAATAAAATTTGTTAGTTACTTTAAAAATAAAACTGTAAGTAAACTTAATTTAAAAATAAGTAAACAGGCCAATACAATACTGCATGAACTTTCACGCTTAAAAGACAACCTTAAATAGCCTGCTAAAAATGCAAGTACCCAACCGATTACTTGTCAATCATGATCAGTGTTGTCACACCTAATTTTCTAATTACGGTAGATAATATGAGATAAGCACCGATTTACTGTAAAAAATAGGTAGATCTATATAGTTACATCATTCTTAATGTTCAAAACATGTGAAAATGTTAAGTTCAAAAGATAAACTCTTAAAACTCTCAAGATCACAACATTTTAATTCAAAATTTACTTTTATAAGAAAAGCTCAGCGCAAATAGCCATTTAATATTAAGTTTATTTATTATACAATAATGGCATCGAGTGCAACTGTCGGCGTTCTTATCTTAACGATAAGTTCCAGAATTACAGGCTAATTTCAGTATCACAATCAGTCAATAAAAAAAAGTACAATCGTACTATTTAAAATGTGTTCATCTATACTTGTTTTATCATGTAAACAAAATTCTAACCTAAAATTTTACTTTTGGTCCCCCTAAACACCCTTTATTGCCTAAATAAAGCAAAACGAGGCTATCAATATAAGAGATAATTTATAATTTGATGCTTTAGATTGTTTTATTTAAACAATGAATAATGTTCTGATAGCAACAACTTCTGATGGCAAGTAATTTTAGATTAGAATGTTGTTTACTAAAGATGAATATGGTTTAGAAATAAACTTAATTTTAGGGATCTGGATGGTAGGTTGATATAATCGAAACAAAATGGTTAGATCTACCAAAAAGTTGGTAGAAGTGACAACACTGGCCGTAGTGTCATCGTTGTATTTAATACCAAACGTCACTTCACTCTTGACGTTTGAAATAAAAAAAATACGAGTTTGAATTTTGAATTGAATGTTCGATATTCGAAGTCGTTATTGCTTTGCTTTGTTACTAAAAATATAACTTAAACAAAATGGATAGCATTCTCCAGCCAGTGATAGATCTTTATCCCAAGTATTTTATAGAAAAACAAAAATGCCCGAGCTATGTTGAAATGTATACAAAAAAGAATGAAGATGTTATCATGGTATACTTGAAGGTGAATTTTACGTCGATATTTTCTTAACTTTTCTACAAAACTTGAGTTAATCAGTTAGAATATCATTTTTACAATGACTTACAGTTTATTCTCATTTTATATTGCAGGTCAAACAAACCATTACTTATGCGGAATCTGCAGGAAATGTTAATAAGAACGTTGAAGGTGAATGTTTTGATTATTTTTGTTATAACAATTAAACACAGTTGTTATTAGCTTAAATATTTTAATTCTCAGAAGAACTGGACCTAACTGGTTCACCGCTTAAACTGGACCTGAGTTTGCATACAATCCTGGATGACACGCTGATATCTGAGGAAGCACAATTGTGGAACAAAGAGGAAGCTAGTCATGCCCCTATTAGTATCGAAAAAGCTAGGTTGGTACCATTGATAATAAACTACAGTTGTCCTTTTCCCGTATTGTAAGTGTTGGTACTGAAATCCGTGACCTCATATTGTGCATGTAAAGTTAAACAGACGTCTATAGTTTATATGATCATCTTTCTTTACATAGAATAATACAAAGTTATCTGTTCATGTCTGTCCCATATCTTAAGCCATTTGCTCCTTTTAAATCAAGCAATGGATTTTGATACGGCTTTTACTGTAATTTATAGATTTTTTGTTAAGGTTTTTGTGTATGATGCATATTTAAGTTTTCCTTAGTAAATTGCACCAATGTAAAGCCAGAGCTAGTTATGTAAACATGACAAAGTTTTGAAGCAGAAAGCTTGTTTACATTGGTGGATCATAGATTTGATTGAACCCAAGGGCGTATTTACCCTAGGGTCATCCAGGCCCTGGCTCGGGGCGCCAGGCTGCGAGGAGCGGCAGTCGCCCCTGAAATGAAATAGTTTATTGTCATTTAATGGGGCGCCAAAGCTAAATGGTCTCTGATGCCAAATCTTTAAATACGCCTCTGATTGAACCCTTTATATTATGCTTAGACACAGATCTGTGAAATATTTAATGTTATTCTATGTTCCTTTTAATCATTAAAAATTTAATGTAAGATAAGAAAATACTTAAATTAGGTTTTTCATTTCCGCATCAAAGGGGTCATCTTATACTATTTAACAAAAACATGGCTTAGATACTTGATATGTTAGTGATCTGTATCGAAAGCTTAGTAGTAGGAGTATACAAATCAAATGCCTTTGTCAGTTCATTATTCACGTAACTGCATTGAACTTTATTTACAGAGAAATAGCCAACTTCTACAACATGACAATCACGAAGCTGCCTCCTCAAGACAGCGTTCCAATGTGGATTCTATGCAATCCCTCTTCTGAGGGCAAACCCTTGTTGCTTACCATACAATCCAACGATGAAGCTTTCAGCAGAGGAATCGTGACTTATGACGGTGCCACTTCTTTGGAGGAGGTTGACGTGGATGAGTTGGTGGAGAAGTATGCTAAGCAGGAGGGATTGAGTGCTGACTTGGTAAGATAACTTGGAATTTTGTACTAAAAATGTAAACAAGGTAACCACATCCAATTATTCTATTAGTCAGTCTATGTCTGTCTGTCAGAGTTACGTAAGTTGTGGCACAGAATAGGTACGTAATAGTACTCTGATAATGGTATAAGTCGTATTCACTCAGGGACGGCAACTTAATTACGGCGGCCAAAGTACTGAGACAAGCTGATGTCCAGTTAAATGATAGGCCCTTTCGAGTCTCACTGTATTAATATCAATATGAATTTCTGCAAAGTAACGCCTGATTCTGTTAATTATTTAACCTATAAAATGCTGTTTTCTAATTTTAGATAGACGTGTCTGTGGATTGCAAGTACGCGTTGTCGGGCTTGTCGTACGGGTCGCGCAGTACGGACGAGCTGTTGAACGCGCCGCACGGGGGCGCCACTGGACTGCACTGCGAGTGGGCGGGGAACTCCCTCATCACTCCGTTCATCAGCTGCAAGGTTCAATATGTGAGTAAGCCAGACAGACCACAGCCATAGAAGAGCCACTATTTGATGGTTTATGGTTAAAATAGCATACATAAATACATCAGTCTCCTGGCAAAAGAAGGCTATGGCTGAATATTATTTCATTTCTACAAGCAATAAATAAGGAATCAATTTAATATTTAGTACAGAGTAACATAATGGCACCCACAAAAATATTTAAAAGTATTTCAATAAATAAATTAATATCTCAGGACAATTCACACCAAATGACCTAGTCCCAAGCTAAGTAAACCTTGTGTTACGGGTACTAGACAACGGATATACATACTTAAATAGATAGATACATACTTAAATACATATAACATCCAAGACTTGGGTACAAATATTCATATTCATCATACAAACATTTGCCCTTCCCGGGATTCGAACCCGGATTCTCTAGCTTCGTAGTCAGGGTCACTAACCACTAGGCTATCCGGTCGTCTAAACTTAAAATAATATTTCTTCTATGGCTAAGGTTGGCTAGAGATAGAGAGAGTTGGAGAAGGCTGGAGGAGGCCTTTGTGTCTGAGGGACATGCTAATTAGGAGTCCAGACTATTCAATTTAACTTTACTATGTACAACTTTGTTCCTATATTAGTAAATTGAAATTGAAAATAATATTTCTTAGAATGGTATCGCACATCTTCTTTCCATAGTTAGATCTACCTATTAAAATAACATAAAACACAGACAGAGAGCATGAGAACGAGTCGGTCTTTTCAGCCACATCGTTTATGATAACTTGTGCCTTGTTTAGGAGATTGTATGTGGTACTCAATGATACTATAATGCATGGATGTACAGTGTCATACTAAATGACAGTAGAAAAACGGCCCGACATGAGAATACAGGTTGTCGCCAATATGTTACAAATGCAAATTATTAGTTTACCATTTATCCTCGTAAGGCCCAAGTCCTACATATAGGACAAATTGACCAACTGATGTTGAACTCACTGTCTCAAACGATATGGTTCAAAATTCATGGAACGAAATTTGACGTGGGCCTTACGAGGTTATAGTCAATGGATTTACAATTTTATGTCTAACTGCATACGATAATAATTTATTAAGTTAAGGTTTTATTACAAAATAATAGCATTGACAGCGCAGCACCGTCGATCCGACAGACTGACAGCGCGAGCGATTGTCGATTTATTGTACTTTTTGTTCGACTTTTGATGCGGCCATTTTTTAAACGCTGACTAGAAGTCCATTATTTATAGCTCAGTGTATGTGGTACTTCATAAAAACTGCGAAAGATCCTTAGTAATTGGATTACTAAGTTGCGCTTTTTTATTCCAGGAGCAAGAAGTAATTGTAGGGCATCTGGCGAGTCCGTGCAACGCGATTTGGAAATCGGTCTACGCTTTACACAATATGAACCAAATCCTGGTCGACATGACTGCCGCGGGCAGCTCGTCTGTCAATCTGGAGACTGCTCAGATCAGGTAGAACAAATAATCAATATTTTTTAGAGTTCTCTTACTAAACGGTACAAGTACGGAACCCTCGGTGCGCGAGTCCGACTCGCACTTAGCCGGTTTTAATTTACCTGGTTAAAAAGTAAGCCGTTCCTCCCCATATAGCATTTTTTTATTCACAAAAATGAAAGTTATTTGCTTACTGTAGATCCAAAGCGCCTATTGCATAAAAGTTCTTTTATACAAACATAGTGCAAGGTTTTTGTTTGCCGCCGCATATAGATTTGAGGACATACACACTGTTGCGTACCTAGCATGTGTAGGTATAGTCGACCAAGTAATTGCTTGACCACTTTTGAACCTTACCGCTTTGTAATACGATCGAAAAGTGGTCAAGCAGTTTCTTGGTCGACTATACCAGAGACTTTCGTTCGAATCATCAAATTTTTGTTTGTTTTTTTTGTAGTCGTGTGTGTAATCGTTCAGGTTGCGTTACCTATAACAGCAGAACCGCTTAACACATTCAATGTCACGAATTCGCTATGTAAGTTCTCTTTTCGTAGAAGATTTTCGCTACATACCGAGAAACCCTGGCTACGAGCGTAGCACGTAGCACTCTGTGGCAGTTATTGTGTTAATGTTACAAAACCAATAATACTTCATCATCATCATCATATCAGCCGGAAGACGCCCACTGCTAGGCTTAGGAAAGCCCCAAGGATCTCCACGACGGTCGGTCTTGTGCTGCTCGCATCCACCGGTTTCCAGCGATCCTCACCAGACCGTCGGTCCACCTTATGGGAGGCCTACCAACACCTCGTCTTCTGGTACATGGTTTCCACTCGAGAACCTTTCCGCCCCAACGGCCATCGGTTCTACGAGCAATGTGCCCAGCCCACTGCCACTTAAGGTTCGCAAATCGTAGAGCTATGTCGGTGACTTTGGTTCTTCTGCGGATCTCCTCATTCCTGATTCGATCTCGCAGAGAAACTCCGAGCATAGCTCTTTCCATTGCCTTTTGGGTGACATTGAGCCTTCTTACGAGGTCCATTGTAAGGAACCACGTTTCAGTGCCATATGTCATCACTGGCAACACACACTGAATGAAGACTTTTGTCTTGAGACACTGCGGTATTTGGGACGAAAAGATGTTGCGAAGCTTACCGAATAATACATATCATTCCAGATTCACGAACCCAAGTTTAAAACACCCGAACAACACGAAGCGGCTGAACCAGCTCCTGAATGAGACAGAAACGTACGCATACACTGCCGATTACCCCGAGGGAGGGTGTGTGTGCGTCACTGAAAACACCACTACGCTGAAGGAATGCTTGTCCACCATGAACGAAAAAGGATCCAGTAATGACTTCATTTATAAACTGTGGGATATATTGAGAGGTAAGATGCGAAAATGACAATCCTATGTCAATAAATAAAAAAACATCCAAACTTAAAAAACAGGCAACACATGAAACGTAATTTTTTGTCTCAATGACTAAAAAATAGACTTTACATTCTGCTAAAAAAAAGCAATTTATTTTACATTTACGCTAGAGGGTACTCTAGTACCCCCCCTCGGACGCTTCGAGAAGCAACCGTAGCTACAAACGCTCATGTAATAGTTAATATCGTAATGAGTTGGATTCATTGCGTTGCCGTTTAGTGCAACGAATGTTGACCGCAGTACTAAACCATCAATGTACAACACATGTATCCTCGTATTATGAGAAATCACGGGTCATTGGATTTAGTTGTTGACATGCTTTGTATTTTAGTAAAATAGCCATATAATTTGTCTAAAACTAATGAAATTTTATTACTTATATGTAGTATGTGACTCCATCTTCATTATAGTTTGTAGTTTCACTTCTGTTTTTACACGTAACCACGGCATTTTGTGTGTTTTCACAAAAGGAGAACATTTCGCAAGGATGTCTAAATTGCGACTAGTCTCCGGCGGGCGGCGATGTTCTCATTTTAGCATATCGCGGAGTCACTGCCACGCCTCCGTAACATATCTCTTTATTCTTTTATCTAAGGTGAGGCCTTAAAAAGGTCTTTCGCATTATGAAAGAAAAAAGAAAATAAACAAGAATATATTTAAAATACTACTTTGTTTACAGATAGCGAGTCAGCCGAGGAACTTATAACATTATTGATTCACGCTCTCAAATTCATATCGACAGGGAAAATAAGGCCTTTCGTAAGTATTTCAAATATTAGATACTAGCGAACGCCCGCGACTTCGTTCACGTGGAATTAGTAGCCTATGGCCGTCAGGGATAGTGTAGCTTTCTAACTGTGAAAGAATTTTTGAAATTGGTCCAGTAGCCCCTTCATACAAACGAACAAACAAACAAAGTTTACCTCTTTATTATGTTAGTGTAGATTATTAGATATTTTTTACTTACAAAATTATTATTTATTTATTCATTTTAAAAAATATTATCAAATTAAATTATAAACAATCAAAATTAAAAACTAACATCAAATATAGACAACAAAATAACACAAACAGATTTAAAACTAATGTAAACACTAACTTAACCTAAAAAAAAACCCACTCCGCATCGCATCTGGCTCAAACGCGCCCATTACGCTTGCCGCGTTGCCCCGCTGTATGGCCAGCTAGATTTGCTGAACAGGGTGCGATCCGGAGCGAGGGTCGCACCTGGATTGAATATTATATTAGATTATTAATTATAGTGTAGATATTGGTGGGACTCATATTGTCTCTCTAAGACTTAGAGTCTCAAGTTACTAGAATCAGCGTCTATTTCAAATTGCCTTTTACTACTATACCTACAAAAAAGGTTGTATCAGTGATACAATTAAACTTCAATTAAACGAGAGATGCCAACAGAAAACTTGGCTTTATTCTGCTAAAATTCATAGTACAGTACCCGGCCAAAAAGATTGCACATCGGTCTTTGGAAAGAGACTCGGCTAATTTCGGCTTCATAGAGCGTTGTCTCACACTACCTATGTGACGTTCGTCAGTCGTTGTACAACTCCAGTAGGGTACGGACGCATTTAGTTGAAAATATATAATAAAGAGTTGTTGAAACCCCTCGACTCTATTTTGTACGACGGCATTTTTAGGTAAAAGAGAAATACCGAAAAAAGGAAGACTATAATGTTGTTACACTGATAGACTAGTAATAAATACGGCTGATAGTGACACTAGTATTGGCCACATTAAGAGCACAGATAGTGAAATGGAAAGAGATGAGAATTTTTACATTTTTGATTTACAATACTTATAAAAAAATAGGTCTAAGTATTTTTTTCAATTTCAAAATAATACATAATTTTTATACTATCCTTTTTCTAGTAGTTGCATGTTTACATGTCATCTATTTGACGTAAACTAATTAAGTCCATAAAGTATAGTATTTATTTGGTATGAAACAACACTTAATAAATACGATGATTGATGGACGGTCGGCAGTGTTCGGAAATCTTCGTAAACAGCCAAATGTCTCTTTCCAAAGACCGATGTGCAATCTTTTTGGCCGGGTACTGTAGTAATATTATTGATAAGTTGACAAGTATGATGGACAATTAAACGGAGACAATACCATAGACACACTACATTCACCCCCACCAGATTAATCCCCCTTCGATCTAGTAGCGGATCAACCTACAGTCTTCACTACAATCAGCCTACGAAACCATGCTTTTGGTTTCATTTAACCGATATTTCTGCTTAAGGTGTATCGTTAAGATTGAGGTTGCGTTCCACTGACGCGGAGTATATTATATGTATCAATACGTTTCAGATAGATGCAAACAACAAAACGTATCTCTCAAAACTGGTGCTAAAACTATCCAGGGGCCACTCTCAAGCCTCGAAAGTGCTAAAGAACCTCCGCTCCAGCCCCCCGCAAGCCTTGTCTCTGGTCGCGCAAGTCGGCACCGAGAAAACTATGTGGGAGTACACGAGAGTGATGAGCCTGCTGGAACACTCGTTCTTCATTGCCGGCATTTGGACGAGTGATAACAGGTGAATGAGTGAGGTTTTTTTAAGAAATAAGAAGGCAAACAAGCAAGTGTGTCACCTGATGGTAAGCGATCACCACCGCCTATAGACACCCGCAATGTATCCAACAGCTATAACATGGCGGAAGCTGATTCGAGCGATAATAAATATCGCTCGTATAAGGCATAAGCCTTATACAGCATATATGTAATTTTAAAAAATCGAAGCTTAGTAAAATGTCATATTCTATATCGGTATATTGTAAATCCACACGGGTCACTCTTACTATAGGTATCTTAGGCTTTAGTATGTACGAAGTATCACCTAAAACTCTCGTCCCTAGGACCCACGAATCAATCGAGCAAATAAACCAAACCATCCAAGACATGACTATGTGCGGCGAGTTTTCTCTCAACCCGTTCGAGAGTCTCTCATCGGGGGATCATTCTATCCGGCTGGACTGCGAGTCTTTCTACGAGGACGACCCGAATGAACTCACCGTCGACGATTTTGCTTCGCTGAAGAAACACGGGCTTGTTAGTGAGAAGAGAGATTCTAATGAGGTAAGGGAAAGTGAAACTTAGGAATATTTTTCCGTGTCTTTAATGCCAATTGTTTGCCTTGTAAGTTATTTAAAAATTGGATTTTTCATAAACTATTTTCTTTGTGGTGTTCAATTTTGTCTTGCCTTACAGTTTTACAGTGTAGGTTTACTCTCAATAATACTAATATTGGCCCGTTATTCCAGATACCATTGATAACAGACGAAATCGACATCAGCCCGTGGAAAAGCTTGCTGATGAAGTTTGCTCAAGTTCACGTGTGCCTTGAACATTTATACCGAGCGGAGACTTGCTTGCGAGCTGATTTCGGTTAGTGAACTCAAAGAGATAACTGCATAACTGATATAATAAATAATGTACATACCTAAATACATAAAGACCACGGATTTCCGTTTGCTACGATCCTGACCAGCGTTGCCTGACGTCCCGATTTTGGCGGGACGTCCCGTTTTTTAGCCTAAAATTAAATGTCCCGCGCGGGACAGGCTTACGTTTTACGGAGATTCTCGACCAGTGACCTAGATGGTAGTCGTTTTTGGGCCAAGCACCGTATTTTCATTAAAAAACATATTCTATAGCTGTCTATCATCACTGTAAATTTAATTTGAAACTCAAATAAGACGATACGTAATAAAAATCTGCTGATTATTTAAGCTATTTATGTTATGTCCCGCTTTCGACGAATTAGTCCCGCTTTTTTATACAAAAGGCTTCGAAATCCCGCTTTACCTAAAAATAAATCTGGCAACGCTGATCCTGACATACAACATTTGCTTCACATACTGTCATAACATTCTTCATGCATGCTCGTCGATTTAGAGTAAATACTCCTGACCTGACCTTTCTTAAGATGTCTCCGAATTATTTATCGCTAATAAATTGTTGATAAGCGACCTTCCGAATGTGATCTTTGAATTTATCTGCTACTCAACACTCGCGCAGAAAATCGTGTGAAAAATGGATAAATTCAACTTATAACTCTTTTTATTTGGACTAGCAACTTTTCCGTGGTCAGTGATAAAAGTGGCGATTAAAGCGCTTCATGAACCATTCTTTCATAAGAATCTCACACTATTTACCGTTACTGCATTCGGGGTTCTCTTTTGACCATGATAATAATGTTGCTGTGTTGAAAGCCTACAAATCATCAATTTTTAAATCAAGAATATTTCATTTGACAGCGAATCTCAAGCCGATAGCAGCTCGCCTCTTAGAAAACTACGTGTCCGAGCGATCCCCGGTCAAAACCGTAGGCCAACTCATTAGCGATCCGGTGCAGAAAACGTCCATGCCGATCGCTAACAATGTCGTTCAGGACCATTTGAAGTAAGTATGGTTTATTCAGTTCACGAAGACGCGCCCTACTGTTCTTTTCTCCCTGTGTCTTTTTGTTTATACAACATTAAAAGGTTAACGAGCAAGTGGGTCACCTAATGGTAAGTGAACTTAAGAACTCACGAACTTGAACCTTAATCTTAAACATAAGTAGGTGGTTGTTACGCCTACTTGGCTCACGACGCTTTTAGGCGTTCTGCCATTGAAAAGGTCAAAGTGGGCGCCTCTACGTGAACTGAACTATCTATAAAGCCTCTGTGTCTTTTCTGTGCTCAATTTCTATAAATACCAAGTCTAATTATGCCTGTTATGTTTTTATAGGAAATCAGCATTTTTGTATCGCATGGTGTTGCAAAGAAAGGAGAAAGCGGCAGAGATGGGCGTTAAAAGGGATTCTAAGCTGGTGTACGCCTTCACTCAACTGCCGGTCTTTCCACCCTCGGTGTGGCAAAACTTAGGTACTTGCCTCATTTACTTTTATTATATATATGCGAGCTTTTACTCACAGCTTCGCCCGCGTCATATTATTGTCTGTGCATAACCAAGACATTATCTACGAGTATCTGTCTGCCAAATTTCATCTAAATCCCTTCATCCGTTAATCCGTGATTGAAGAATAAGTATTCAAACATGATTACTTTCGCATTTATAATATTAATAGGATTATAATAACTCGCGACAAGGAAGCCAATTATTAAAACTAAATTTAAGTAATTTTTATTTCTTCTTACTTGACTACAAATGCGCTTATGATATGACCTACAGACAAAGACATATAAATGACCACTAAAGTCAAAAATGAGAGGTGTCATTTTTCGAAAGGGAGGCATATAGTATGCATTATGAAGTTGATATATCCATCCCTCTTTATTGGCCAGTTAAGTTTGTTGCTCTTTGTATATTTATGTAGGCATTCCTCTTATATTTGGGGCCCATTGAAAGATAGCGTGTTGCAGTTACTAGCTGCAACATTATGCCCATTTTAAGCTATTCGGCACAATTTTAAGTATTTTATCATTTTATTTTATGTCTTGTGTAGTGCCGAATGTATGAATAAACGCCTTTTCTTTCTACTTTCTTATTTATAAAATTTCAACAGTCTATATTAATAAAACGGGTCACTCACGTATTTTTGCGTCGGGAAATGCCCGACATGTTTCGGACCAGTCTGTTGTCCTTAATCATGAGGCCCCGCGGCGGTGGCGCGACGACAACTGCGTACCGAAGCCCTGACACAGACGGCGCGGGCGGCGGCGAACAACTACCCTCGTTTGCTTCATTATTTTTAATGTAAAATAAAGGATGCACACTACACTAACCACATCACTCTCTAAAGGCTCGGACACACCTTTTTCGGACACAGTTTTCCAGCTGGATGGCACCGACCATCCACCATCACGGTTAAAATTCGGATGACGACCAATTTCAATAGCCTCCCGTACTTTCCACGGCACAAAAAACTTTTCCCTCGCCAGTTACGGACACCTTATCGAAGCGGATAAAATGCGTCGAATCCGAATTTAATGAATGTTCCGTCACTGCCGAAGCCTGGCTGTCCTGTTTCTTCATACTACGTATGTACGGTAGTTTTATGTTAAAAAATTCGACAGACTAAACAAATATCTTAGGTCAGTTTTCACCTATTAAACTGATTGAGTCAAAAAGGAATCAGTTTATTCAGGTCATTGAAATGAGAAAACTATAGAACTGTGTACAACGCAGTGGCAGAGTAGCCGACCATAGTCTATTTGGTGAACTATGTTGTATAGCCTGAATAAAACTGTATGTGCCAATTGTCAAGTAAACAGCTCTGCGTTTTGTACGTTTTTCATTGGCGTCATATTTTTAGTTCTGCTATCCGACGCCAGTGTCGCTGCTAGTTAGAAAACTTAGAAGCACTTTATTCACTTACGATAAGATTCAAAGTTGACCCAATGGCTAAATATTGAAAGCCCCTCTTCACCTGCTTCACCCCGTCGTAAAGTGGTGACGCTAGGCTTGTAACAATCCGAACAAGTAAGTGAAAAATATGAGCTTCCGGCCTCGGAATTCGCTAATTTGGGACGTACCAAATAAAACACGACTGCTCGTTCCGGAGTTTAATTTGAGACAAAGAATCTCGAACTACCCGCTAAATCATTACAATGTAACCAAACATAAAACTATCCTTATTTGCATACATCACAGTAAGCAGATCTATTGTCTTCTTATATCGATGATTCAGGTCAAAGATTTTAAATTTATTATGACATGCCGTGTGGCATCTGGCGCAAATGCTTTCAATATTGTGTTAACTAAGTAATTATAACATTGTATTTACAGAACCACCATCAGACGAAGTGGGCGAAGTAACAACCGTTGAGATGGAAGAACTAAAGTACCACACTACTAAATACACGTACATCTGTAATAAAGTGAAAAACAAGCTGCCTGTCTAAAAACAACTTAGGGCCTTATCACGTGCCTTGTAGATTGTAAGAATCAACTATAACTTTGTTAATGTATATTTTTACAGAAGCCTTAGCTTTCAATAAACGTTTTTTACACATCTATCGTTTATATTTTCACTGGCTTTATTTACTTTCACTTTTACAGAACATGTATAAGGTTGGAATGGTCAGGTAGAAAGTACTGTCGTGGTCTCAGTAAACCGTCGCTTCTATAAACCTGCCATAAATAGTTATGAGCATGTAGTAACTAATGTATAGACATTAGTTACTACATGCTCAGTGTTTATCTGTCATTGTATTTTAATCAGAATATTATGTGCATAAAAAACTAAATGACAGTAAAAACTGTGTCAAATTCCGTTGCATGTTTTAGAAGGAGTAGGCGGCCGAAGAAATAAGGAGAGACAGGAATGGATAGCGACTTTATTTTATACTATGTAAATATAAAGATTACTAATTATAACTGCCCGAACCTCAATTATAAACGACTCAAAACAGATTAGGGCCCACTTGAATTTTTTCGGTAAAATAAGATAATGAAAATGAGTGTATTTCTACCAATGCTCGTTTTGAAAGTAGGGTTTTATTTTGTTAATTTTATAGAAAGAAAGAAATTATTAATTTTGTGTATAAACAATTAATAAAACCCTATTATAAAAATATACTTTAAACATATTTTTAGTTTTGTCTTACTGGGAAAAGTCGAATGGAAGTCCCTATTTGATTTTGAGTACTTCAAGGGCGGATCCAGCTTTGGCGCCAGGAGGGGGTCACATAGTCGTGGTCTTGTCATATTCTGTATGGTGACAAAATATATAATAAATAAAATCATTATGTTTAAATAGTGGTCCACCTTAGTCCTGGAACCAGCTCATGACCCCCCCTGGATCCGCCGTTGGAGTACTTAGTATAAATATGACTCATGACAAATCGAACCTCAACAAATTCAAACCTCCTACAAAAGGAATACTGAAATGAATCTCATGCCACACATTCCTAAAATAATTTCTTTAAAAACAAAACCAGTAAGTTAAATACATTTCAGCGTAACGAATCGGGACCATAAACAAACAGGGGAGTAAACCCGAAGCACTTTGATCTCGGCCACATTGTATATTGTATCGAATTCCGAGGTATCGATTGAGAATTTAATTGGGAGTTACCGTTCTAGGTCTTGGTCGATACCATTGGTGGTAATAACGAAGTTTCTTTGAAGATTTCGTGTTTTGTTTTAGATTTTACTTAAATTATAACTATTAAACTGCCCTTCTTCCTATTCGTAACGAATGGAAAATTTACAACCCAATGTGTAGTATGTGTTTATATAAATAGGTAGAAGACAATTCGGCAGTATCTGATATGTTCGAATTGAAATGAGGTGTAGTTGAGAACATTCAGCTGCAGATGTACCACTATTCCATCTATCCCTGCCGCCGTATCCCTCTTAGTAAGAATATTATCATTGACGGAATCGAGCCCGGAAAAAATAGACTGAACGAACTCCTACCTACTTCTGCTTTCCCTGCACTTGTAGGGTAACGGTCGGACAGCAGCGGTTGGCAGGAGATTGACGGAATTGAGCCCGGAAAAAATAGACTGAACGAACTCCTGTCTACTTCTGCTTTCCCTACACTTGAAGGTTAACGAGAAGCCTGCGTTTTTTCTAAAAAGCTCTTACCCAGACTCTTCCACGTACCACGGCTTTCAAGGTCCGCCATACTTCGATACGCACCGAGCGATAAGCGACAAAATAAACAAGCGTGCTAGTCACTCCGGTTAGGTTTATTTTATCTGACCAAGCCAAAAAAATACCAAATCATCAAAAGAATTGCTTAAGACAAAACAATTTGCCAAATTAAACATTTCGTGCATACATTATTAGTAACCCTCATCTTGCACTTGCATCACTTGCAAAAAATGTTAAAAATAGACGCTCCTCTTTAAATCTGTACCAGTACACTCATCTGGCAGTAAATCTTGCAACTTCCTGTGCCCTCTTAATCTCAATATCTGTTATGATCGATCATTGACTTGACGATTTACATTTTCTGCAAAGTGTACAGTTGAACGCAAAAGCTTTTCAAACTTCGCAGTGAGAACGGATGCAATTTTGAGATGGATATTAAAATCACAAAAGCTGATGTTACGTGTAACTGTCGATTGTCCATGCATAAAAAAAAACTAAAAAACGGCATTCTGGGTCTACCCGTACAGTAGCCCTTCTAAAACTATTGCTAAAGAACTCCTAAGAAAAAAATTGCTTTTGTGGCTGTGGTCTTCGCGTTAATTCCCCATCTCAACATTAATTTTTAGACAAAGTTTTGGATGTTAGTTAGATTTTTAATAATATTTTAAAATTTAATTTAAGAAACCTCAAATTGACGATGATTGAAATAAAAGTGATGTTTCTGGATAGGTTTGACCGCCGGGTTAAAATTACAGTAAAAACAAAAGTTGTCTCACTTGTGGTCACAATAGGTTAAGCTGCTGGTTAGCGACTTAGGTCAATATAACATTTATGTTTTTTTTAATATTTCGAAACTTAGGCCATCCGCAATAAATAAATGCGGATGTAGACCTTACCAAAATTGTCGCCCACAAGAAATACTTGCAAACCTAATGCTATTTTTTACCTAGCCGATCAAATCTATACAGACTAAACTATTAAATCCGAAATCAAATACTTAATGGGCAGTGTTGTGTTAAATTCGGCGACCAGAATGACAATAACAATGGCTGACTGGCTGGCCATAAATGAAACATTATTAAAAGAAAACAAAGACTTTTCTTTCCGTATACGCGCGATGCGTTCGGTTTACAATCCAATTGTTTACGTTTGGGGCCACGTGCGCTAATTATCCCTTGTTACTCAATCATATTGTGAGGTTATTCGTGGCGTGTTTGGATCCGCCTGCCAGCCATCTCTTTAGCAACTGTTGCGAATGGGGAAAACATGATGGGCAAGCTATCAAACTTGGATAGTCTAACCCCTTATTCCAAAGATTTACCGACCTCTTCAAACTGGCCGAAAGGTGGCGCTTTCCGGCATTTTCGAAGACGGATGTTAGACACAACTAAACTGCGGATCCCACATCGCTGAAGTAACATATCGAGCTAGTTTTGAATTACTAATTAATATGTAATGTATGTATTATAGGTAGTTATTAAGTATAAGAATACTGTATGGAATAGAGGTATTTTTTGGGTTATTCGGGTTAGGTATTTGATTGACCGATAAACCTGCAGTAACTAATGTAGGTTTACTGAGTAATTATGAATAAGGTAAGTAGGTACACAGTTACTATCTCTTAAAAGGGCCTTCGGGTTTTAAACGGACACTCATTTATCGACCGACAACCGGCGGTGTGTGTGTGTTGATGTTAATTAATAAAAGAAAAATAAATGATACGTCTCTGTAAAATAAAAGTCATCATTTTTGTAGTATTTTATGATTTTGTTTTTATTGCCCACGTTAAATGCGTAAGTTATGTGAATTGTTACCTATTATAGCGACATTAATGAGCCAAGTTAAATCTAACCTATTTTAAGATCTCGTATTTTTAAATAACAGTTATACAATAAAGCAAAGAAATAGAGTTTTATACTTGTACTGTTGTAGTTTTATACATATTTGGATTTTGCATAGAACTTGGCACTCGTTTAGATCTACATTATTTTTGCGGCGAAGCCCACAGTAAAGCATAACTTTTGTATTGAATAGAAATTTACACTAGACGCTCTGCACCAGCTCTTACTACCTTCACAATAGAGTCGTGTGTAGCTTTTGACCTCATCGACTGTGTAGATATATCCGCTGCTTAACTGTACCAAGTTACTTCCCCAAAGTACTTGGGTACGCATTGAAATAGCGAAACGCCAGAATACTTTAATTAACTAGGTAGCGAGTTGAATGCATCTCGCCGGCGACCTCGTTGCACGTTGTGTTCGGTTGGTGCAAGTTTGCATTTCACAAATACCTAGCTACGTTGCATATTCAAGTGCAGGTCTTCGAGAGTAGTTTGGGTTCCGAATAATACTTAGGTACGTAAGTTAATCTTCTTAACATAGTATAAAACAAATTTTCTATCCACCTCTTTCTGACCTCATATCTGCTGCTTAATCTTAAGTCAACGGGTCGGGTCGCCAGTAACCACATGAAAGTAAAAACTTTGAATTTACCCAACGGACTTTTTTCGAACTTTAAATGTCTAGAAAATCGTTATTTTCTTACGACACTAAACAAGGATCAAACAAGAAAAACCATTTTGATATTGAATCCGGACCTATGAAGCCTAAATAAGGATAGACAGACAGAAGTTTCAAACGAATTGAAATCAATTTACCTTGCTATTACTACAAAAATTGTTAAATCAAACACTTGTGCAAAACATCTGCGTCTGTGCAACATTATACTCCTATTTTTTCAGGCAAAAACCCGCCAATCTTCGCTTCCCCAAATAATACACTTTCATCACACAGAGTTTTGAAACTCTTCCCCTTTACCTTGCATTCTCCTTTTTTATTATCAATCTTAAAACAATTATGTTTAATTAAAGAGTTACTTATTGCTTTAAGCGTTTAAGCTTAGGATAATATGGGAGTTTTTATAGTTGACATCTCTGCTAAAAGAGAAGTTAATTTTCTTTACTTACTCTCTTGAAACTTGTACGAGACCCTAAAAGTGTCTGCAGCTTGCTTATTATACAGGCCAGTAGTGCTTGTCCGTCTGTAGCGGGCTAACGCTGGGTTTTAAAGTAGGTAAATCTCTGAAATTAAGTTTATTTAAGGATATAGAAAGGCAGGAAAATTATCCGCGTCGGGTTTCGTTTTTCCTGAAACATAGGCGAATTCTATACAACGAACGTGATTTCTTGGAGAAAATGAGATTTCTAGTCAGGTTTGATTGAAACGCTCTTTGAGTTCGACACTATTTAATGTAACTGAATGCACACACGAACAACTACACAGCGTAGCAAGTAAAAGTAATACTTTTGGTAAGAAATTAGACACCTTAACTAGCAAATTAACAATATTTTAAAGGAGAGCATAACATTACGCTGCGCGTCGGTTTAAGTTCGCTAGGTCGACTGGCGATGCGCGGATTGGTCCAGGCGCGCAAGAGACGCTTCAAGCGGCCCCGTTCTTAGCCAATCAGCGCTCGCGAATTCAACCGCGAAATTTGAATAGCGGCTGGGAACACGGTGGCGCCTTGTGGAACGGCGGGAAGTGGAAGGGTTTGCGATATACTCCCCCTCTAGTAAAGGTGAACGTCCTCGTTCCTGAACTAGCTCCTTCTCGTTGCCCTTTTGCTTCGGACGTCCACGGCGTTGCTTGGGAATAACAGGTGTAGGTAGAGGTTCACTCTCCAGGCTTCCTTCTATAAACGGCGTTAAATCTTGGGCATGATACTTACCCAGAGTCTCGTCAGGTTTACCTACTGGAGCAATGATAAAAGTCGTAGGGCCAATCTTTTCCGTGACGACATATGGTCCGTCCCGTTTAGGTACGAACTTGGCACTCAAACCTTTACTAGCATTGCTAAGAACGTGAGACTTGAGCAACACTTTATGTCCTATTTCAAACACGGGAGATGGTCGGCGTGACTTGTCAGCAGTCTCTTTAGATTTATCTTGCTGCACTTCTACGCGTTCTCGAACAGCTGCCAACGAGCTAATAAATGTTCGAAGGTATGGTGTAATTTGAGGTAGAAAATTCTCCTTATCCAGGATGGTCCTGAGGTCGTGACGCACTTCAGTGGGAGACCTCATGTCTCTGGCAAACATTAAGTAAGCGGGAGTTGCACCGGTGGTTCGGCATACGGCGCTATTCATAGCAAACCGGATTACAGCTAGCTTCTGCGGCCAAGAGGTATGCTCGTTCTCAACCAGTTGTCCGAGCTGGGCCTTTAAGTCCCGATTTTTACGCTCGGCAGGGTTCGCCTCGGGATGATAAAGTGGCACGAGGCTTTGCTTTATTCCCAGGATAAACATACACTGCTGCATGACGGAGCTAACAAATTGAACGCCGTTATCCGACACCACTCTGCGGGGCAAGCCGTATCTCAAAAAATATTCTTCAATGAGGGTTTTAGCACAGGATTCTGCTGTTGCGCTCTGGAGGGCGAAAAGTTCAACCCAACGTGTTGCGGTGTCCTCTACCAGAAGAATCCAGCGCTCACCGTTCTCACCTTCGGGCAAGGGACCGAATAAGTCAATGGCTAGTACTTCATTGCGTTGGTTTAAGATTGGTGTCTGAAGCAGTCCAGGAGGTTTCTGATTCGTAGCTTTATAGCGTTGACAATCTACGCAGGCCTTGACATAGTCGGTGATGACTCTCCTCATCCCGGGAAAATAATAAAGTTGAGCGATCTTTAAATAAGTACGGTCGATACCAGGGTGTCCTGCTATGGGTGAGTTGTGACATTCGTTCAGGATTTCCGCCCTGAGACTGATGGGAATGACGAGCTGGGGAGTCTCGCTATCAGAATCCGGATTATATCGGTAGAGTACTCCCTGGTCCATTAAGTAACCACGCTCCGTCCATCGTCGAGCTGCCACTTCGTCGGTACCTTCAACTTCCTTAACGATCTTTTCCACCTCGGGGTCAAGAAGCTGTTCTCGTCGTAGCTCTGAAGGATCCTTCGTAGGCAGGTCCACAATCACTGAGCAGATGCCGCAGTTTTCACGAGAGTCCTCGGAACAGATCGGTCTACTCAGGGTATCAGCTACCACGTTAGCTTTTCCGGGGGTGTATTGAAATTTAATATCAAATGACTGGAGCTTCAATGCCCATCTAACAAGACGGCCTGTAGGCGACTTCAGTGTTAACAGCCAACGGAGCGGTTGGTGGTCGCTTCCAATAACCACAGGGTGTCCGTCCAAATAGCATCTGAAACGGTCCACAGCCCACACTACGGCGAGTGCCTCTCGCTCCGTAGTGGAGTAATTTCTCTCAGCGGAGGTCAATAAACGGCTAGCATATTCAATGGGCCGCTCTTCCGTACCCTCCCCCTGGAGTAGAACTGCTCCGAGCGCGTAATTGCTCGCATCAGTTCGCAGGATGAAAGGCTGGGTGAAATCCGCTTGAACGAGTATTGGAGCCGTGGTTAAAAGTCGCTTTAGCTCGTTGAACGCTGCAGTCTGAGCTGGACCCCAGGTCCAATGTTGATCCTTTCTAGTAAGTTGGGTCAGAGGTTGTGCCACTTGAGAGAATCCAGGTATAAACTTTCTAAACCAGGAACAAGTTTGCAGAAAAGTGCGCAGATGTTTTAAGTTATTTGGTTCTTTCATCTCCAATACCGCCTGAACTTTAGCTGGATCCGGAGAAACGCCTTCTTGAGTCACGATGTGCCCCAGGTATTTCACACTCTCCCTGGCGAAGACACATTTCTCGCGGTTAACGCAGAGATTGTATTCTCGGAGGCGACTGAAAACAGCTTGCAGGTCTTGCAGGTGTTGCTCGAACCCTTCGGAAATAATAAGGAGGTCATCAAGATACGCGAGGAGAGTCACGTTGGACAGGGATGAGCAAGAACGCAGGCGATCTATAAGACGCTGGAAAGTCGCCGGTGCGTTTTTGAGTCCGAACGGCATTCGCTTGAAACGGTACGTTCCAAACGGACTAATAAATGCCGTTTTGTCTCTGTCTTGCTCACGAACACTCACCTGCCAATAACCTGACCTCAGGTCCAAGGTGCTCATATAACAGTTCCTCTTCGTAGATTGCAGCAACTCGTCAATAAGTGGCATAGGATAGTGGTCCGTCTTGGTTATCCCGTTAAGGCGCCTGTAATCTACACAAAACCTGATACTTCCATTAGGTTTCGGCACCAAGAGTGCCGGAGAGCACCAAGCGGACTCACATTCTTCAATAACATCTTCTTTGAGCATTTTGTCGATTTCTTGACGCATCAACTCTTTTCTAGCGGGCGTCATACGATATGGTGGCACGGAGACGGGGTGGTGGTCGCCTGTCTCGATGCAGTGCTCCGCGAACGGTGTAGGCGCTCCCCCTGGCTGAAAAACGTCTGCATTGTCCATCAGGACTTTAGCGAGCAAATTCCGATCAGGCTGGCTTAGTTGCGAGCCTTCGTCGTTCCTGAGGACATCCGCGGCAGCGCAAGAGAGACCGCACCTTCCTTGTTCATATCGCAGCTTGCGCTCGTGACCGTGCTTACCGTCAGCAAAATACCATGAACCGCGAGAAAAATCAATCGCGACTTCGGCGGCCATTAGAAAATCGATCCCGAGTAAAGTTTCGTTATCGCTTGCCTCCGGAAAAATCAAAAATTGAGTCGTTATCGCCTTCCCTTCTAAAAGCACCTCGAGAGTGGTAGTAAGCATGTCAATCTCTCGCGGGTGTCCGTCAGCGAGCTTTATTACCCTTCGCGCTGGTTCTAGAGGGTGACCCTTACGGAGGAGGAGCATATGCAAAGTGTGACCCGCAATGCACTGTTTAGAGCCTGTATCAATAAGTGCTGTACCACGCGAGCCTAAAATTTCGATATCAAAAATCGGTCGTAACACGCGACTTGTCAACCGACTCGAACTCGTACCGGCGGCGCGTGCAGAACAAACATTTTCAACATGACAACCAAAATTATTGTTAATACACAAACAATTCTTATTGTGTCCCGTGGGTGCACCACTGGGCATAGAAAAATGTATATCTGAATTACATAAACAATTTATATTTTGTCCCGTGAATGAACCACTGGGCGTAGTAGGATGTAAATCCGAATTATTAAAACAATTTATATTTCGTCCCGTGGATGCACCACCGGGCATAGTAGGATAAATATCGGAATTACGAAAACAATTTTTACTTTGTCCCGTGGATGCACCACTGGGCATAGTAGGATGAACATCTGGATTATATAAACAATTAACATTTTGTCCCGTGGATGCACCACTGGGCATAGTAAAATGAACATTGTAATTTTGTAAATAATTTACATTTTGTCCCGTGGATGCACCACCGGGCATAGAAGATTGAACATAGGAATTTTTCAGACAGTTAAAATTTTTCTCTGTGGATGCGCGACTATGCGAAAAACAACAAGTATCAATATTTTGTCGTGTGGATGCGCGACTAGGAAAAGGCTTCGGAGTTTTTTTATCTTTCGGAGTTTTTATGTCGGAATTATGCGAAATATCAGTGTAGGTATTCAACGACACTAAACTCGGCAATTTCTCGCTACTCGCGTCATCGACCACGGCTTTCATCCGATGACAATTACAATACAAATTACAATTAAAATTTCGTTGAAATTTGTCATTATTTATGTTTAGTTTCGACATGTCCGTATCTAAACTATAAAAACACTGGTTGTCGTTACACTTCGAGCAATTTTCACGAGTGACGTTTTTAGCACCACACTTATAACACGAAACTGGATTGATAAAGTTTGAAGTGGACTCACCCTTCTCCGCCAACTTACGACATTGGTCGCGTTGATGTCCATAACGCTTGCAGTACACGCAATAAGGGCGCTGCCGGCTCGGCGCGCCGTCGTGGTACTCGTTGCTGCTGTTGCTTGGCGTATGTAGGGTCGGCGGCGGCGGCCCGTAGCGCGCGGGCGGCGGTCCGTGGCGCGCGGCCGCGGGCGCGAAGTGCTCGGGCGCCGGCGCGGCGTGCAGCGCGCGCGATGTATATGTACTTGTAAGAGCGCGCGCGCGCGCACTCGGGGCGCTGCGCGTTGACACAGGTTGCGCATAAGTCGTCGTCGTCGCGGGCTTAGAATGTATCTCCGCGGCGATGCCTTCACTTTTATTTGTTGGAAAAGATTTTAATTTTCTGCTTTTTGCATCACGAATCGAGTCTTCGATGTTGTGGGCTTTTCTTAATAAATCTTTAAATGTCTGAAACTCATCCCGACGTAAATATTTCGTAATCTTATTGTGAAGCAAACTGTAAATAATGTCGAGTTGTACTTTCACAGATAGATCTTCGGGGGGGAGTTTTGCAAGCAGGGCGCGGCTTCGCGCTACAAATAAGTCTGTCCTCTCTTCGTCGCGCTGTTCCGAGCTGAATAATTCTCTATAGATCCGCGACTCCGAGCGGCGATCGCCGTAAGCATCGCGTATGTACGCCAACGCGTCTTCCCACGAAGGAACTTCGGCGCGAACACTCTGCCACCAAGTCGCAGCTTCATTAATTAACAACATAGACATGCCCTTCAGCGCTATCTCGTCAGGGACGTTCGCTGCTTCTTTGTATGACACGACTGCGTCAATGAAAGCTTCTATATCTCCGTGTCCTGCGAATCTCGACGTGCAGGTCGCAAAGGTGCCGGTCGGCGCAGGAGTCTCGCCCGCTGAGGGACTCAGCGGCGTGGGAGGCCGCTGGGCGGGGGAACTCGGCGCTAACAGCGGCAACTGGCCGAGGCGCGCGAATACGCGATCACAAAACTCTGCTTGTGACTGCTGTATTGTCGACAAGAGAGACGCGAAGTTTTCTTGTGACATTGTTACACTGTTCGACGGGGTCGGCGGCGACGGAACGTCGTTTTCCAAATCGTTTAACGATTGTCGTTTACGCGGCATTGTCACTGTTCACTATCACTTGCAATTTACACTAAAACTGGGCTTTCGGGCCCACCAGTTGGGACGCCATTTCTAGTCAGGTTTGATTGAAACGCTCTTTGAGTTCGACACTATTTAATGTAACTGAATGCACACACGAACAACTACACAGCGTAGCAAGTAAAAGTAATACTTTTGGTAAGAAATTAGACACCTTAACTAGCAAATTAACAATATTTTAAAGGAGAGCATAACATTACGCTGCGCGTCGGTTTAAGTTCGCTAGGTCGACTGGCGATGCGCGGATTGGTCCAGGCGCGCAAGAGACGCTTCAAGCGGCCCCGTTCTTAGCCAATCAGCGCTCGCGAATTCAACCGCGAAATTTGAATAGCGGCTGGGAACACGGTGGCGCCTTGTGGAACGGCGGGAAGTGGAAGGGTTTGCGATAGATTTAATTTTTCCGCTTTTCAGATGTTCATAGTTATTAAATCATATCACATGAATCAAACAATTGAAGCGTGCGGAAAGATACGTATTTGATGTAGGTAGATCACTGACATAATAATATCAAATCATTGCGATACTGACATTATTCAGGGAGTAAAAAGGGGACAATGTTATACGGGAAATTTGGCGCCCTGAACGCTCCGAAACCAAAATGATTATAAAAACTAGCAGCTGCGACATTCGTTTTGAGTTATTGATGTTTTAACAACGCTTTCTTTAGTGCTACTGAAATGGCGGCCTTGTGGGCGCTATTAAAAAACTTCTAAAGTAATACAAGTTTTTATGGGCACTTAGGGTTTTAGGTGACATAAATTAGGTACTGTACTGAATCTCTGATTTAAAGCAAAGGTAATGACTTAATAGCCGCAAGATGAAAGGGTTGATGGTGCCATAATTTTATATCTCGTTATCAACACCCATACAGAAATTCCCTTTGCAGGTTACCTGGAATATTCTGTAAAGATTTATGTTTTTAAACAAACAAGTCGTTCATTACACATTTTGTGCAAAGACCGCCATTTTGGGGTTCTCTGTTCTAAGCAAGTTTTCGTTACAAAGACGAAAAACACTGCAACCGGCTACAAGGGCACTGCGTAGTTTTAAATGATAAAAATAAAGTTTGCAAACTTCAAAAAAAAAGCACTCACAACTTTTTCTCCGTAGCTCTGGATAATTATTTTGGAATTATGTAGGTATTTCGCTGATCGTGGTCCCAGATTATTTTGGTAAAGGCAAGCGTGGCTGAAACCTTAAAAAAAAATATTGATTTTACCGTTAACCGACTGTGTACCTACTTATTACTATAAAAAATCGCCAGTGCAATTAGTTTCGAATTCTGCTCCGAGCAACACACTCTTGTACAGACAGCAATAGGATACAGTCGTAAACATTAAACTCAAAAGAATTAGGTAAGTACACACTCTCTTATTCCGTTATCGATAGAGGCGGTGCATCCGCTTCTTTCATTAATTTTCAACTAGATACTCATTTTAGGCTGTAGAACCTTAGAAGAAGATCTTGTCGACATGAAAACCCATCAACGCCTTTGCATTGACAAATGCTGAAAACTTAATTAAGTTGTGAAAGAACACAAAGTGAAGCCTGCCAAGTGATTCTTCGAACAAGAAAGAGGGCAAACCGGATTTAACATGAATTACGAACCTACTGAACTAGGAACAGTATAGCCTGCATAATATCATCTGTAGAGACATGAGGTCCTAACTCGTACAAAATATAATTAATACTAAATAAACACTTTAATAGATAGCGTCATAGGTAGCGTCTCTAGTTGAAGAAATGAAACAGCAGGATTAGAGAATGTATAAAAACCACCAGGTACTACTATTTAGACAAATTCGCTCAGTAATTTTATAAAAAAAAGGTTTTTTTCTATGGGCCTATGCAGCCTGAAATAAATGGTTCTATTCTATTCTATAAAATCGTTGCTTTTGCGAGGACTATCACAAGTAAAATACCTTGAGCTTACATATTGGCAGACAAACAGTGTAGTATTAACAAAAGTTAATAGGTTGAGTATGGATGCATAATTTTAGCTTTTAATATTCTAGGTACTATGCTAGAAATAAATGGGTGTGCCACAATAACGCTGAAACAAAAAGTTTACACATAAGGTTAACGCAAACTGATGTCACTTCAGAAATAATTGTATTAAGTATAAGTTTATACATATTCCTATTTGATACGATGATCCTATCGGTCTGTTTTTCTGTCACAGAGGTTACGAAGGTTCAGGGGCGTAGCGACGTAAAATGGCACCCAGGGCTTGCATCCAAACTGCGCCCCTTTCCCTTTGTAAATTATTTTAAAAACGGATACCTACACATTTTTTTTATTATTTTACTAATTTTGTAATGTAATGTATGTAAAACAAACAAAATACCACAAATATGTCCCCGTCTGGAATAAATGTATCTACAATATGGATTAAATGATCCTCAAAAGACTTTTATTTGGCCATGTATACGAATTTGGATTGTATTTTTTTTAATAGGTAGTTAGTTAATTTCGTTTTTTGCGCCCCCCCCCCCCTTATCTGGCGCCCAGGGCACATGCCCTGCCTGCCCCACCCTAGTTACGCCCCTGCGAAGGTTAGCAATGGCAGACGCTCCAATCCAAATCCTGACCTGACCTACCAACTCATAAATCATGGTGAAGAAGAAGCGGAAAAAATGCTAGTAATACGTAGATCTTAAGAAAATATGCAGTATAAGAAACTGAAGTCGCATCTATTGATCCAAACTGGAATCGAACGCGGTATCTTCGAATGAATATTTCTAAGCAAGTTAGTCTCGTTAATAGCTATAGGTAATTAAGTTTCCACCTTGGAAGGTTTTATTTCTTTCTGCTTCTTTCGGTCGAGTAAATTTTGACCCACTCCGCATTAGCCGATGCAGTTAAAATTCTATCCACGTACACAGTTCCCATGGCAATAGAATAGGACTGGTAAAAGGTTTTTCTTTGTACTCTGAACACCATAAGTTCTGATATTTTTATAACGATCGTCCGTAACCTTAGACGATGAAAATATAACGTGTTAGTACAGAAATAGGTAACGTGTTTGTAAGTAATGAATCACAGTTTATGAAGTTATTTTGCGCTAGTAAGTACCAGAATCAAGCTAGGTACTCAAGCTACTGGAATGTCGTAAAGGTTTATTATGAGAAAGCAAAAAACTTTGTTTGGAAACAATATTATTAACTCCCAATCTTAAATGTATATTAAAGTACCGTCAAACACGATATTGCAGGATTAAATTTAGTTTCTCCTTGAGAAAATGTTGAAGGAAAATTTCAAAGAAACTTTTTTGCATATCAATCACAATTACATAATCTTCAAAAAACGTTCCGTAAATAAGAGATGTGACACTTAAAACTTAAGAAACCATCTATTACTTCAAAGATTTTCCGAAAACAAAAGTTTCAAAATAGCTATCGAGGCAAATGCATGGTTTGCTGGAAACGAATAAATATAATATTTACCAGTTATATATGTCATCATTTCCTCTTTTTACTTGATTTTATGGAAATAAGTAGGACGACTGTGAACTGTTCTCGTAGTAAGAATTATTTACTTGGCAATGTTTCTTCTAAAAAAGCGGCGGAGTGTTAGTTTAGACTCGTGCACCGAGGGTTCCGTTCAAACTGAATACCTAAGCACCGATGGAAAACTGGATTGAGGAACCAACTTAACTTTGCTTTTGGAAAAGTACACCGTACATCGGCATGCGTTGCGGTCAGTTCACCAACTGCAGATAAGTTTATACCTAATCACAAAAAAAGAATTGCAGACCTGAGTATTCAATATTAATATCAACTTGATACCTCCACGCGTTCCTAGAAAAAAAGGGTCTTGACAGACAGGCAGACGGACAACGAAGTAAGGGTTCTTTTTTTCCTTTTGTAGCGCGGAACCCTAAAAAATACGAACACTGTATTTGGGCGACCATTGAGACTACAGTTCTGGGAACGAACCAACGTTAGGAACTGAGATTGTGTTGTAATTTTAGTCAAATTATGTTAAGAGGGTGACAAGGGACCATTCTCCGTTTGTTTAAGTTTGCACAAATTCAAGAAATGTAACGACGTGACTACGAGAAGCGCAGGCGCGGTTTTAGTTAAAAACAACATCTTTTTAAAATACTTGGTCAGTTAAAAATAAGAAATAATAAAGCTCTTAATCTAAGAGTATTATGTATGTACATTCAAGGAAATTGAAACACGTACCACCGTCGAAGTGACATACGCATGACATTTGTATGACATAGCCTGGCGTTTAACGCGCCGCGTCATTGCGATAGGGGTCTAAAGTGGTACGTGAATATATTTCCCCTACTATATGTATGTAGGTATGTAAATTCTTTATTGTACAAAAGAACATAAATGACAAGAAGAAATACAGTGATGTACAAAGGCGAACTTATCCCTTTAAGGGATCTCTTCCGGTTAACTTTTGAGTGTGTGAAAGGAGTATGACATTAGGGACGGACAAAGAGCAAGATAGCCACAACAATGAAAAATTACTATACAACATGCTAATTAACGTAGATTTTGGATAAATTAAACCCATTAAATATCAATTCACATTTATTTTAATTATTAGTTTCCAAGCAAAATCATTACGTATTCCATTGACGCCGCCATTCTCGGGCCCTGTCATTGCTACAAACATAGACCACAAATAGGTTTTTTTTAATTTCCTACAACTCGGCCATCCTGTAATTGTATGGCCTCATACAACATCCTTTAAGTATCTTAGTAGGTAAAACAAATCAATAACAATTTTATCAACTCAAAACATATAAAGATAAACAGAAGAGAATCACAAAAAACACATAAACTAGTAACAAATACTAAAATAAAAAACAATATATCCATTATTATGTATATTAGTTTGTTAAATATAAAAAAGATTCGTCGTTGGCAAGCTTTAATTAGGCGGTAACTTCTTGAGTCTTTTCAATCGAGGATATTTTTCTTAATTTAAATCCCAATAACATCAAGACACCTTCACAATTATTTCTATTACAATAAAAAATATCCCGACGAATTAAGAACCTCCGTTTTTAAAGTCGCTTAATGAACAGTTTCACGTTTCAGTTAAACACATTTTAAGACTGCACATGAACATCATTAATTTCCACCTTTTAATTTCCGGTTTAGCGATGCCCTTTGTTTGTAATGTATTGTTTACTATAGCAGGCATTACTACAGAAATATAGTATAGTAATAAAAGGATAGGTTACTAAATACTCGTGTTTTTTTTACCTGACTACGGCAAAGCCAAAAGGAAGGGTTTTTAGCAGGCAGGTATGTTCCACTGTAGCGCCTACACGACTCAGCCGATTTTTTTACCTATAAAATTAACTTTTTCAACCCCATGTCAAATACAGAAGCCGTCCGTCACACGCCAAGCATGGCTGGGTTTAAATCGTACGCTAACTTACAAAATCATTTGCGCTAGAGAGATTTTCTCAGGGCTACAGTGACGAGCTCGACGCTCAGGCAGCGTTCTGTGTTGCTCTAGCGCACTAGCTCGAGTGAGCGAGCCAGGGCTATGCCTCGACGTAGAATCAATTCGACGCTGGTGCGCTTAGAGAATAACAGTGCAGTACGCAATGACGAATATATCCGTCGTTGACTCTGAAACTGTGGTGCGGATATATCCATCCTTGACAAACATCACCATCGTTAAAAAGGTTACAACAAGTGAGCGGTTGAGACCGCAAATATTGTATCGAATCTTATTTCCGATGTTTCAAGCTCTTTTCTGCTCAATTTTTTTTGCAAACGGGCATGCGGTGCACCTGATGGCAAGTGATCCCCGCCTTCTATAGAAACCAGCGATCCCAAGAGAGACGCTGTTCCGTTGCCCGGTCTTATGGTGTATTGTATCTTCGGCCGTCATCTCCTAAACCACCCAACGGATTTTGATACGGTTTTGACTGTCATTTAGAGAATTTTCCGTGGAAGTTTTTTATGTACATTACATCCCGATTATACCCATACAAAGCCACAGCGGGTCGCTAGCTGAACATCCAAACTGAAAAAAATTTCGTAGTGTGCAATATGCGCCATACGCAATACAAGCAATTCAGATAGTTTTTTTTTTTTAATGTCTAAAAGTCGTGAAAAGATAACAAAAGTTCGTGGTTAGCTGACCTACGTATCGCTAAGTAAGTACCTATCTTACAGATATTTGTTATCGAATATACCTAGCTATGAGCAATTGAGTATGCTTCTCGCTTGTGGCGAAGTGTTAATTAAGTAAGTACATGAAAGTAGGGTTTGCAGTCACTTTCATTTGACAACCTTAACTGTGGTAGTAAAGTTATGTAACAATTTGTGTTGAATTTTCACTAGTTTTCGCCGGAGCAAAGTTTTTCAATTGCTCCCAAGGGGACACCTCAATTTTCAGCTCCGAAAATTTTCATGAAAAGTCGAGGCAGGGCAAAGCGAAATTGTAATCTCTCATTTTGTGAGGCCATCGCTTTAAAATCATTCCAACTGAATACGATTTAATTGGATAAAGTATAATCAGGCTATAACGTTAAAATTAAGCCAGCGCCCAACGGCCATTTTGAAATTTAACGTTCAAAACACTGACCTATAAGTAATATGGACTTCTAGCAGTGTTTAAAAAATGGCGTATCAAAGGAGGCTAAAAAGAAGACTAAATCGATAATCGCTCGCGCTGTCAGTCTGTCGGACCGACGGCGCTGCTGTCAATACTATTATTTTGTAAAAAAACCTATTTGCAACGAAACTCAATAAATTATTATTTTATGCAGTTAGACGTAAAGTTGTAAATCCAATGACTATAAATGGTAAACTAATAATTTCCATTTGTAACATTGGCGTCAACCTGTATTCACATGTCGGGCCGTTTTTCTGCTGTCATTTAGTATGAAACTGTACATCCATGCATTATAATATCATTGGTTCAAAAGTTTCGTTTCATGGCATGTCATTCTATCCTTAAGAGTAGTACTCTTATTTAGTTCCGCAGCCATAACCAAAAGACAATTTCATACACGAAAGGAAAATAATTTTCCATACCTACAGCCATTGAACACGTTTAAACTTTAAAGGTGGAATTTCAAAGAGAAAGTTAACTTCGAAATTAAAATGCTATGTAATGACAACACAAAGAAAAATAAGGGTAATGGCAGGACTTTAACCTGCAACATCGGCATTCTTTGTGTTGTCATTACATAGCATTTTAATTTAATAATTTGAATGTTTAAAAAAATAAAAATCGAAAGAAATTTCAGTTACAAAAATTTATTAACATCGAAAACTATAAAACTATTCAAAGAAGTAGAGAACATACATTATGATCACTTTTAAGTAAACTTATTTCGAACAATAAGTGTTAACTGGTTTAAATAAATGGAGGAACCATTGCTTATCTGACATAGTTAGTCAGTTTTTTTTCTTTCTTACTGAGCTAATTATAAAGGAACACACTTATCGATGTATAAGGGTCTTGGTTAGTCTTGAATTAATAATACAACGGTTAATCTAAATAGCCTGGAAATAAGTCACTAAAGGACAAAAAGAAATAAATTAGCTAATCTACGCCCAGCAGAGATGTAAAACGCCTCCACCTCTAAATCAATTAAAGCGAAGGGTTAGACGTTTGAAGCTTCTATTTGTCTGTCCCTCTTTTTGTCTTCCGTTCTTCCGTACCTGTTAAACCGTTTGCTAAATAGTTTTTTATTTGGTATAGCTGAATAAAGCTACATAGTTTTGAACCATTTCTGGTGGCAAACGTGTTCACAAATTTGGAAAGATTTTAAGTGCTGTAAATTAGCTTTAGTTTCTAGCTTTAAATACTTACTCGATTTTAATGTACTATGGAACCTAGTTTGGAATTAAAATTGTTTCATTTAATTTAATTTTCGACGTTTGAAACATGTCGCTTGTAGTCATAGTTTGGAACACTGTGGAATTATTGGATAATTAACAGTGAGATTTTTTTAACGCCGCTGACGTTCCTATTCCATACAGACTAGACGGTGCTATAGTAGGTATATTACATTGGTCGTTTATCTAGCTAGCTTATTATAGCTGTATAGAAGCCGTACAAGGGAGAGTCGGGCCCACGGAAGCCCCGAGTTGACGAGTGACTCATAGCGTCTCTTTCTAGCGACAGACCTGAGAGCGTGTTGAGTATCGTGCTTGCGAAGAGATTTAAATAGTACCTATAGATACACTTTAACGCCTTACTTCCAATAAATACACACCTAACTTTCGAAAGTTGCACTATTTTATATGTACTTTGAAAGCCAAAACGCACTTTGTCTCAGCATGAGTAAGAATGTTCTCGCTTAATTCAGGACTCAAACTCAGCTAGAAAACCGCGTTGAAAAAGGATCAATAGGGCAATGAGATTACAGACAGGTAAACAAATATATAAACAAACAGAATTGAAGTGAAAGTTGTTTATAAGAATATTCTGTGACTCTGTGATCAAATTAAATTAAAAGTCAATTTTCAAGTACAAAAACTGATCTTTTTGGCAATGCTATAGATGTTGAGCTTGACTTGCGTACCTAATATACAAACTCTAAAGACCCCAATAAAATCCAACTAATCAGAGCAGGCATCCAAGAAATTAGATTACTAAAACCGTAGCCCAATTAAACAGGAACCGGGCGTCACCACTTGCAAGTCACCTACGACCCTTATAATTGGCGGTAGTGGATAATAGCCACTAACGAATGGCAGCGGAAGATGCGCCTGCGCAGCTTGTGGAAACAGAGCGTTCATTCTGAACGGGAAAACGCTGACAGTATGTTGAAAGATAGTATAAGCCTGTTTTTCCTGCATGGTAAGTTTTTTACGGAAAATAAATGGATCGTAATAACAGTGCTAAAAGAGTTTTTATTAAATTATCTAAGAATACATATATCAGTTATAATATGCTTACAAGAACGATTGTGATTTATTGTGATGCGAAGAGTCAGCTGATTATTTGATGTAGCAGCTTTTAACTTCTTCCCATTCTTAGTGTCACTTTATTACACCTATTTCAAGACAACCGTAACATTATAAATGACAACTGTTAATTTTTAGCAATGGTGATACGCTAGCAGTACAAGCCCGACCGTCGTGGAATGAAATGATAGTTACATATTTGTATTTCATACATTGCAATACAAGAAATTAAGTGTTTATATAATTTTCTGCTTTGGTATCACCCCTTTCCTTCAGCTCATTGGGCTATTCGGGCTCTCCAAAACATTGTCTTCACTAACATGTATGTATAAATATCAGAGCCCTAGAGAATGGCAAGTTTCTTAGAAGTTGGGTCCCTTTTTACTGCGATTGTGAGAGCCTCATACGGATACCTTAGGGACCCTAAGTTATTGTATCTGAACATCGGGTTTAGGAAATCTTTATCCTCTTAAAATTGTTAAATATACAAGTACGTTGAACTTAGTAGGTACTGAGTTATTTATAATTGTTTATTTAATTCCACAAATGGGTTCAAGTCAGATGGGATTTTTGTTATATTTCTAACGAACAGAGGCCAGTAAAATTCAGTATTTGCCTATCAAACACATTTATTGTCGGCATCACAACGTTACATTTTTTAGAGGAAAAACGAAGAGCACATGGTTGACAGCTGTCACAAATTAAAAAGTTAAAAGTAAGAGTGCATTCTGATTTAACATCCAACATTTTTAACTGTGATTAAGAACATTTAAGTTTACGAGTAAATTGTAAACTATGCACAAGCGTATAACGGTATTTTTTTCTTAGTAATGACTAAGCTGTTTTATTTTGTGGCGTGTTGAGTAATATTGTTCTTGAGTTGACATCTGCAACTATCAAACACTTGCCCGTCAATTGTTTCCTTAAAACTATAGCAACCTACGTGTATCATCACTGCATTCAAGCAGATGGTCAGACGCAGGAACCAATCTAAAAGCGAACTCGTCAAAAGAAAAAACAAGTATAACTTTAGCTATCGTTTGTTATTGCGGGATCGCTACTACCATCTTGCTCGCTAATCCTGCCGCTAAGCAGCAGTGCTTGCACTGTTGTGTTCCGGCGTGGAGAGCAAGACAGCCGGTGTAATTACTGGCACAAGAGGTATTCCATCTTAGCCCTCTGGGTTGGCAACGCATCTGCACTCTCTTTTTTGTTGCAGGTGTCTATAGGCGGTGGTGATCACTTACCATCAGGTGACCCACTTGCTTGTTTGCCTTCCTATGTTGTATAAAAAAAAAATAAGCAGAGGGTTATGGATTCTTTCAAGATCAAACTTACATCACTTGAGTTTGGAAGTTTTCAAAATCAAAATATTTTATTCAGATTAGGCTTACAGCCTGCACTTATGAATGTCAAAAAATTTACCACCGGTTCGGGAAAACCTCTGATGAGAAGATACCGGCAAGAAACTCAACGAGGTTTAATTTTTTAAATAAATCAAAATTACAATGTTATTTTTTAAAAGGTAGGAGTAATCAACACAATAAAAAAAAGAGGTCTACTCTATAAATACTACTCTTAACCTTTACTACTATGACGATATCAACGATGACAACTTCTTTAACAATACCAGCCCAGTTGTTCCACAATCTCACATCGCAAATAATCGAAAATAATCAGAAACTGTTTTGTAGTTACATCATAAATATATTTTTTGCGGTTATGTACTTATATTTGCACTTGGTAGGTATGGGAACAAGACTTTTCTAATGACAAAGTCAAGATTGTCCCTCAATTCAGTCATCTTTTCGTGAGAGCAATATTCGGTGCTTATTAATTTTTCATGAAACCCTTAGTGCACGAGTTCGACACACACTTGGTCTGTTTTTTTATGACAGAATTTTGCTATATTTGTACTAGTATCGTGTAATTTTGTGTTTAGGCTGAAGTGTATTGCATTTCAGTTCATATGTATTCAGACTGCAAACGTAATTCGCTTGGCAGTTAGCAATGCACCAACTAATCAGACAATCCGCTCTGTACACATCTATTATACGACATATTGCGAGGGTCACCGATATAGGTACTCATGTCACAATCATACCGCCCTGGATGAGTCTTGTGTGACTCACAAATACTCACAAACTTCAGATAATGAAGATTAATTTGAAGTTATCAAAGGATACTACCTATTAAGGAGTAAACGATCACTAGAGACATGTAATACGATGATATCGTTACAATCAGCGTCTGACCAATGGTTGATTGACTTATGAATTCATCATTTCCGATGCATTGAGAGGCCGTTTAATTTTAGCAATCATTTCATCACTTGATTTATTCTGTACATTAAGTACGGTACGGTACGGTACTAAAGTTTTCCTCTCAGCATTAGTCGACAAAGATTATTTTTAATGTACATTGCTTATTTGGTCCATTACACGATGCTTGACCTTCTATCTAAAGCCAGCAATGTACATCGTTTAGTTTCATTTACATTACATTTTATGGCATTTCCGTGGACAGTGAAGTCACTTTTTGAAATAATTGTATCTACTGTACTAAACATCTTTCTTGATGCAAGTTAACTGAAACTACTTACGTATCTTATTTATTGCAAGAGACTTCAAAAGTTTACATCATATAAGTAAAATAGTTATTATATTATTAAAGATCTCTACGAAAAACGGCTATTCTGGTGAGCTTTAGTTACCCGGTGAGGTTCAAATGCAATTTTTGAATCTCACCAGCTGACTAAAGCTCACCAAAATGGCCACATTTCTATACCTTTTACATTGCGTGCTTTGCAAGGTCCTGCCAGAGTTACCATATGAGCTTTACCCAAGTATTTACCCTAGGGCCATCCGGGCCATGGCCCGGGGCGCCAGGCTGCGAGAGGCCCCTAAAATGAAATACTTCATCGTCATTTAATAGGGCGCCAAAGCAAAATGGCCCGGGGCGCCAAATCTTAAAATACGCCTCTGGCTTTACCTGATCTATAAGACCTCAAATACTAATGTAATGTGTTTATGGTGTGCAAATAAATAAATACAACCCAACAAGTACAATATATATTTTTCGTAAAATTTCTAAAGCCACGTTTCATTCGTTTCTAGTTCCGCGAACGGCCGCCTTAAGTTCCAATACAAGTGTGGCTTCGACTAATTCGATTTGCGAGCTATATCCTAACACAAATTGGTATGGTTTCAGCCTACCAGTTTCACCGTGAGGCAGGTTATGTTACGTACTAGCTTTGTTACTATTTTAAACAAGGACTATACCTTGGTACTTACCTAGGAACAACGCGCAGGGAGTGGGGCTTGTTTTACAAAGCTTAAAATAAAAAAACTAAAACATTTTTCGTTACATTATCGACTGTGGAAAGGAAAAAACGATAAAGCGCCATTTTAGACGAAAATTTGTTATACATATTATACCATTCGACGCAGAAAAAAGCAGTCGAATGGAATATATAACTCATTTTCGTTCAAAATGGCGCTTTAGCGTTTTTTCCTTTCCACTGTCGATATAATATTTATGATGAGTCTAGCTTGTCCTGCGACTTCGTCGGCGTAGATTTTGGATTACACACTAACTTCCGCTCCTTTTTGAATCCCCTTAAACGTAGAATTTCCAAAATTTGCTCTTTTGATAGAAAGCTTCAAATTCAAATTTCAAGTTTTAACCTTCATCTGTTTAGGTGATGCGTTGTCTATCAGCTAGTCAGTAATGGCATTATTTTATACTAGTGGACACCCGCGACTTCTTTTGCGTGGAATTAGTAGCGTGTATCCGTTAGGGATAGTGTAGCTTTTCATTGGTGTAAGATTTTTTGAATCGGTTTTGTAGAAAGATTATCCCCTACATACAAACAAAAAACAAGCTTTACCTCTTTGTAATATTAGTATAGACTAGTGTAGATGTTAAGAATGTCAAAAGAGCTGTCAGATTCCTTTGAATTTTGTATTTTCACATTAAAAATATAAAGCTCAAAGTGTGTGTATTATTGAAACTTTGTTACCTACTTCTTCATGCTAAAACAGCTCAACGGATTTGTATGGAATTTGAAACGAAGATAGCTTATAACCAAGATTAACACATACCTTTTATTGGACCGAAGTCGCGGGCAACAGCTAGTTTTAACTTAATGCCGAATGTGGGATCAATTTCGACGAATACGTGAATTGAGGGCCATCACCCTTCAATTTACGTCTGTTTACAAGTCTCTCTTCTAACTGAAATAGTCAACAGTCGGAGGCTGCTCAAAGAGCGTTAAATAGTGCCTCGACGGACCAGAAATTTAAATTTAATCCCAGAATGCTTCCCCAATATTGATGTAAACAACTAGGGCAATGTTCCCCTTAAAATTTAAATTATACAAAGATCAACTGAACAGGAGTCCGCAGCAGATATCGGGAAACTGTCAGAGGTAACTTATGCCTTCATTCGATGTTCTATTGAGACCAGAAAACTTGAATCGAGTTCATCTTGACTTCTGAAAAGTGCTTGCGATTTTAAATAATCTCGTGGAGTTTGAGGAGTTATGATTTAAACCTGAGTTAGGCAAAGTTTGACTTCAACTTTCGCGATGTTGACACGAGTTTAAATTTATAAATAGGTAAATAAAAAAGATAAAGGCGCGACAATTTTGTCAACATCAATTTTATGGTTCTTAATTGCGATTTAATTTGTCAAAGTTACCATTATTTTTTCAGTGTTAGCACTTCGCACGTTTAGAATTAAAGCGACTCAATTCTGAATATGAGATTTCCCAAAATTAAACCCTATGTCTGTTAGTTAAGGTGATATTTTGGGACGTGTATAATTCAGAAACGGGTCGCTTTAATTCTAAACGTGCGACTTGTGCATGAAAGGATTGACGATGTGTGTGTTAAAGCATCGTATATTGTTTTCCATCTAATGCAGGACACAATAATCTAATGGAGTAGAAATACCATTTTTTGTAAGTAAACGGTATTTTTACTTAATGTCAATGCTGCTTAATTTCGAAGTTTCACTGTAGGAGAGAATGATTAGATAAATATAAGGTTTCCATTGGTTGATGGGACTTACTCTCATTCACTCTATGCAGTAAAAGTATCATCAGTCACATCATACAGACATCATAATCTTTTAACTCTCAAATAAATGGAATGCAAAATTTGTACAATAAACGAGCTGTGTAAAGCCATTCAAATGTCAGTAGGTAGCTTGTATTTTTTTGCTAGTAGCTGCTATTCGTGTTATATCTCTTAGAAATCTGATTTACTTGTAAAGTGTCCAATCGATATCTTCCCCGGTTATTCCTGGCTAAATGGACCGTTAAAATCGCAAATGAAAATCTACAATACTATCCCTGGACATCACACCCTATCAAAAAATTAGAACAAAACCTTGCTACTCCGCGAAATTTCGCGGTATTTGTTGATATGGACCTCCGCCAACTAACGCCTTTCGGAAGCTAAATAGAATTTTATCTGTGAAATATAAAATAGTCTGTGTTACACAAAATTACTTTCCAAGTGATTTTCAGTGACAGCCTCCTCCTCCTCCTCGCATAGCCTTGTTTTGCGTCTCAATTGGCCCCAAGAGAGTAAGGAGTATAGCGAATAATCGACGAGCTTTACATATTAATTAGAAGGATTAGCGCGCATCAAACTGTCTCACTGTAGTCTACTGTTCAATCAATTTCACTTTAAAGTACTATTATGGGTTTGGTTCCTTTTATGTGGGGTTTTAAACGATTTTCTTCATGCCAGCAAGCAATGCGTCTAAGATTGTTTAAAATAAGTGTTTGATATGGTACTATTTTTTGCTAGGACTCTGTAATTATTTTTTAGACCTCCTATTGCATTCTAATGGAGCTGGCATGTTCAGTTATGCTTAAATCCCCTAAATGCAAAGGTCGCGGACATCGTGCGAGTGAAGACCAAGCTTACTCTGAGGGTCGAGCGGTTAGAGTCCCGCCATGACGTGAATTTTAATTCATTTGTGGTGAGAGTTCCGACTGACCAGCTGTCGACCTTCACAAGAGAAGAGTTTTAGCCGAAAGGTGTCGCATTCCGGCGGTTCCGTGGCCGGTCAATGGACACCGCGAAAGTGCTCACGTTACAGACTTTGCGAGCTAGTAATTACGACAGTGGAAATCTCAAATGTCGTAAGGGACATTAAGTGATATGTCCCTTACGACATTTCAGATTTCTAGTATCGATTAAGTTATTAACTACCTAGTTCGATTGTGTTGTAGCGACTCTAGCGCCATCTAGTGTAGAATGGAGCTGACATGCGCTACATCACACTGACGCATTTATACAACTTCCAACTTTGATCCTTCGGACTTCGGTCCCCAGGCATAACACCCGCCTGGAGAGAGATCTCTCTAATCTGGCTACCTTCCACAGTGTCGCTGTGAATGATTGTAAACGTTACATTATGTTGATATGGTTTACTGGATGACTGAACTCATTTTAACTGGTACATTCTATTCTTACAAGAGTATTAAGATTGCAGTGACGCTAATTACCACATACTTCGTATCTCTATTTCTGAAACTAAGATAGGTCATGCAGTCGTTCATTTGTTGCGAATAATATTTGTATGCATTAGGTGTATAAAGAAAGAAGAAAGAAAGAAAAACATTTATTAAAGACTATTCAACACAAAACTCACACACACACATCACACAGAGTACAATTATTACAGAAACGTTTGTGTTGAATAGAAACAAAAAGGGACCCACTCAGCATACTGCCTCGGTAAAACCGAGACGCTGATTTTCAGTGGGACCCTTGAGATTCTTAATACTAAACTAACCTAAATCAGTGACGACACGAACGAAAGTGAAATTAATACAAAATAATAATAATAATACAATTACAGCAACTACATACATTACATTACAATAACAAACATAGACATTACAAGAGTTATTAACATCTCTCTCTTGTAAAAAAAATATGTTGATGGGTGAAATATGTCCAAAATACCACCTACCCGGTAACAATACCTAGTATAAATACGTATAAGCATAATACTAGGTAGCTACAAGTAATTTAGCTGGGGCATTACTTTTTATGAACTCCGCACCCCCTGTTTGTACCCTGTACCGTGTACCTTTAATTTTTGGATGCCTTTTCCTCTTTGGATGTGTTGTTGGATTGCTTTAAAATAGTTTACAAAAAAAAATTCTTTGTGGAGTCTTGCCAGTAATAAGATGTTCCAAAGACCCAACGCCAAAACTCGGAAAATGGTAATGGGAATAGCAACGAGAATTGAGGTCAAGCGCACTCAAAAAATAATGTCGTATATTAAAAGACCTTTTTATAATTTATCACATTTTCTGCTTTCCTCGTGGTCGAAATGAAAAGCAGAGTGTTGGATGAAACACCAATTCCACACTCGGACTATTGGCGCACTCGTTCCGCTCATACGCCAAAACATCTCGCGTTGTGGAATGATAAGATACGTCTTTCATCCCCCGTTGAACAATCCACTATTTCTTTCTTTAGCTTAGAAGTTTTCAAACGTCTCTTGAACGCTAACACATTTCAGAAGCCAGTAAGGAAAGTATAAAAACTGATAAATAAATAATTTCACGGTTTAGCGTAAGTATGTCAGTAGAATCACTCCATTATTGACCATATTTTTAATTAAGTCCCACATCAGCATCCTGACTCTTATTTATTATAAAAACGAGGGCAGTTCATTTAAAAGGATCCGCTTATCAAAACCTGCTATAATTAGCCGAACAAATCGCGTATTCTAAAAATAAATAAAAGACAAAACACATCGACACGCAATGAAATAAAGGATAATGCCATTTCAAACTGATAAACAAATTACACACTTCATGAGTTTCAATGAGGTCTATATTCCCGTAACCCAATTCGCGTCGCCCAGACCTGGTGCGGGAGCTATGCTATTGCTTTTCCAACAAACACTCTGTGCCTAAATTTTCTTTATAAAATGGACACGGTTTGCAAGTCCGTTGCTAAGTGCGCGGGTCTGCCAAAAAGTGAATATAGCTGAGCTGAGGTCGATTTCTTTTTAAACGAAAACGCAAAACGTGGGACTCAACTCTTCAAACAAAACGAGACACTATTGCCGTTTAGAAGAAAGAATCCTTTGCATTTGTTCTGGCTCCTTAACGTTAACATTTAAGTTTACACGCGTGTCGCGTTCTGTGTTCGGTTTGGGAATGGCCGGGACTAGGGTGTGCGGGGAAGGGGGCGGGGGGTCACGGCAGGCTCCAGGGCCGTAGCTTACATAACGCGGGGAAAGCGGATGTACAACCCCAGCTATTTGCCTTCTCTCTCGCTCTGGGTAAAGGCGCTTGCATAGGGGCAGGGGTTTTCCTCGACTTTTTTTATTTGTAATCTTTATAGGATGGGACTCGCGGCAATAGTAGTGTTCCGTGCTGTTGGGACTGAAAAACGGGAAAGTTTTAGATGCTTTATGACAATTATGAAAACATCCGATGACAATACTGTATTCTAATGACTTTTTGATTTCCAAAATTGATAGAGTTGGTTAAAAGAAGAAAAACTGTGTTTTTAGTTTTCTTTTACGATCATTATTTTTTAAAATATCACGAGTAATAAAATGACAACGGCCGTGCGTCGCGAAAACGCTCTATTGCGCTGCATACAGCACCAGTGACGTCACTATAGTGATTTTGTGTGGAGCCAACACTAAATCGTGTTAATTTTAATACTGTAAGCTTTTAACTAAGTACTCACATATTAAATTTTTCTACATTTTTTATTTGGATTCGAATGGCATATTTCGAAACAAAAAAAAAGAACTTTTTCTTTTCGTCATCTTTGTAACTTTGTAACACTGTAACTTCTAAAAGATCAGGTTTTTTTACCTACTTTTTTGGACGTAAGTATGTTTTAGTGGTCGTCTACAACAATTTTGCACTTTTATGCCATTAGATTTTTGAGTGGAATACCGTATTATGAATACCTACATTGCCTCTATTTTAGATTAAAATGGGTAACTTGATACTGATCATATCATAAGCAATATAAAACTATAACTGCTTGCTAATCAATTTTATTTGAGACGTTGAGACGGCACATTATTAGTAGGTAGATGTATACATTATTTCCCAAGACTTGAACAGGTAAATAGTTCATTATGTATTTTCTTTTTAATTCTTCATTAGCGCGATGCTTTAATAATGGAAATATCTGCAGGAAAATAACTAGCTATATTCTCAATTGGAACTAAGTAAGTAACAAAAGTATGTAGGTATAAACACTTTATCATATCCCTGACATACCTACTGATTAAAACACTATGCATCGATGGGTTTAAACTTTCGCGATTTTCACACATACTTAATACGTTTATCGGGAGTTAAACACGATAATAAACTGTTTATTTATTTACCTCGACGTTGAGTCTGCTCGTGACCACGGCCGCTGCAATGCGGCCGAAACGTCGAGATAAATAAATAAACAGTTTATTATCGCGTTTAAGTCCCGATAAACATAATAAGTACACTATGCATCTTCCATCTCTTTTCAAACCAGGTTTAAAAAAAACATGTCCAAAATACGCAATAAAAACAATCAATTAAATTAATATAATCGCGCAACCAATCAAAACGCAGCGTTACCCCCGCTCGCACATGTGCCGACCGTGCTGACATTTACGTAGTGCGCCCCGTGCCGCCGCGTAGCGCGAACCGAGCGCCGACAACCGAGCGACAAAGGAAAACGTTCCATTTTCAAACATTCAAAAACAATTGAAAAAAGGTGCCCATTTTACTCTTAATTTTTGTGGATTTTTGTTTTTTTTTGTGCGTTCGGCCAGAGTTGGGAGAGTTCCCCTTTCCCCGGAGTATTGCTATAGCAACGGATGACGTCAAGTTCAGGGACGGCTGGTGCATACGTTCAATACAAGTCGAGGTTGACATTTTTAAAAGGATTGCAGGTAAAATAGAATTAAAAAATCTAATTAAACCTAGAAATCTAGAGATTGATAAAAAATAAATCTTGTATCATTTAATTGTTATATTAATTAAGTTACGTCGTCAATTTAGAGGACTCGTCTGAGACTCTGATAACAATATCGGAATATTATTATGAAGTCTTCCTTGGAATTTAATATCGCATTTATTAAGGGTTGCGTGCCCCATTTTGCTTGGGAAATTTATTAGGTCTAAACATTCGGGCCGCGGCATATTGATGAGACGGAACAGATTTCCTCAAGAATTTATATTCTGGGAGAAAACGGCTGTAAGTTACGTGACCCAACAGTTGGTTAAAACGTGACACAAATGGTAACTTTAAGGAAATGTTGTATTAATATCCAATTATTACTTATGATAATTTCGCTGCCACATGCGCCTACCATAATTAAAACCACAATTAACGCCAAAACCGCAATTGACTTGATTTGCACATTAATGGTTTTGCGTGCACAAAATGCAATACTCGTATCCTAACATTAAATGTAAGTCATAACATAAGCTTACTATATCGTATAGACGAATAACAAGCTCCTTGGCGTTTGCGTGTAATTTTTAATCTGTCAAAGTGTGCTGTAAGGTTTAAAATAACACGAAAGTTCATACTAAACTGGACTTACTTGGGTCAAATGTCCGGCAACGGATCAGCGACTATCATAGAGTTGCTCTCTCTCTCTCTCTTAGTTCTTGGCTCCCATGAGCAGCGATGATCACTTTCTGCCAGGTAATCCAAGTGCTCGTTTTTATTTTATTGCTAGAGTTTATTTGGCTTCACTTTTAATTAAGTACGAGTGGATGAAAATTGACTTCTTCGATTTGTTTACATCAAATTGATTCGGATTAAAACTGAAGTGCAATTGACACTTGCCCTTTGTAACGAACTTAAAAAAACAAACCTTGTAACATCCATCTTATCGGACCTCAGATATATGCGGATCTGGTCCATGTTTGCTTGCGCATGTGTGCATGTGTGTGTGTGTGTGTGTGTGTGTGTGTGTGTGTGTGTGTGTGTGTGTGTGTGTGTGTGTGTGTGTGTGTGTGTGTGTGTGTGTGTGTGTGTGCAAGTCTCAAGATGCCTTCACCAAAAATCTCACAACTTTTCGCATAAATTTGTACGTAACGAATCTTTGGTGTTACAAATGTTAAGGATAAAGGATAAGAATATCCTACCAGTATTTGGTCTAATGTTCGTACACTAGCATCATGAATAATATTATGATCATCATATAATCGACACTTTGCACGTTTTTAGAAATACAGGAAACTGCGAAACAATTATTTGTATTTGAGCTGCCTGTTTGAAAGGACATCCACCCCCTATACCACAAAACTGACAAGTGCTAATATGTGACATAATTGTAAAGTAATTCATTCAAAAATACGACAAAAATGTTAAATTGTAGCTCTTATAAGTTTTGTGGTACCGGACTCTGCCTGGAAAACCACAGCGAAATAACTTTGCTTCCGCTTGCCGTTTTTTGTAATTGAAAAACGGTTCCGGAGATCTTACGCAGTAAAAAGACTCTCTGTTGGGAATTATTACTATAGCTATTCAAGGTAAGGTTTAGGTGGTATGCCACTGAGGTGCAAATACCTCGCCGACATGTTCTCTGTTTTTTCCAACCTAGAACTGTTAAGAAAAATGTAAGAAAACATCGCGCCATCTCCGCTTGAGCCTTCCTTTTAGATGGGTATCTTTTGAAGTGGAGATATATTACGGAGCGGGTCAGTATTAGATAGTAGAATGTATATATAATATATGTATGTATACTCCAAAATGATTACATCACAAATCTGCTTTATCCCAGAAAACTAAAGTATTAAAATGACTTCTAATCTAAGGGCTGCATCGCATTTTTTTTATTAGAAACGCAAACGAGCAAGCTAAGTAACTTAAATGTATACACTATCTTTTATTCAGCCGAAAGTTTTGAAGCCTACTAACATACATACATAGCTGCTTAATATCTTATGTTTTCGCGATTTATAGACATTGTAATAAAACAATTAAAACAGTTTATATCGCGTGTATTCCCGACGTTTCGTGCCCGTTCCAGGAGTGCAATTTTGGAATCTCACCAGGTGACTAGAGCTCACCAAAATGGCCGAATCTCTATGAAAAACGGCTATTTTGGTGAGCTTTAGTTACCCGGTGAGATTCAAATGCAATTTTTGAATCTCAACAGGTGACTAAAGCTCACCAAAATGGCCGCATTTCTATAAAAACCGGCCATTTTGGCGAGCTTTAGTCACCCGGTGAGATTCAAAAATCGCACTCTAGGTCTCTTGTCTCAGTACATTACTGTGTCGACAAGTAACGCTACAGACTGACATACTTCACATCATAGTGGGCAAGCAATGTGTACCGAATTGTCACTGTCGCTTGTTGCGTTTATGAAATTGGGCCCTGGTCAGTCTTCCCCGTGAACATGAGACTTGAAAAGGGCTCAAAACTTATTAGACTTAAATTCGTTACAGTACATGAGATGCCAAGCGTTTTAATTTTTATTTTAATACATAGGTGCTTGTTTTTGAAAACTACGGATTATTTGTGAGAGAAGTAAGTACTTACTTACAAAAAGTGATAATAGATGGGTGCTAAGTCTATACATTTATACTAATTTTCTAATACTCGTAGTAATTGATGAAGTACTTAAGTTAAAGTGGTGAATAAGATATGATTCATACGTGTTTGTAACGTGTGGATACCGGCGGTGACTAAAGGTTGATTTGAATTGCTAATTATTGACCAAAGAGGATGTAAAGTTTTGTTAAAATATGTTGACGAATTTCTTAGACTATGATAGAAAGTTTAAATAGAAAACTATCATGAGATTCAGCTATTAAACACGTCGGGCAATATGCCAAATTTAAATACTCGAGTTCTTAATACGTTACTTTAGTATGATAGATAAATTACGAAAACTTTCCTATTTATTCTTGAATAGGTTTTTCCAAACCTGGGGTGCAATTTTTGAATCTCACCAGGTGACTAGAGCTCACCCAAAATGGCCGAATCTCTATGAAAAACGGCTATTTTGGTGAGCTTTAGTTACCCGGTGAGATTCAAATGCAATTTTTGAATCTCGCCAGGTAAATCAAGCTCACGAAAATGGCCGCATTTCTATGAAAAACGGCCATTTTGGTGAGCTTTAGTCACCCGGTGAGATTCAAAAATCGCACTCCTGGAGGTAAATTTCGTGACATTCATAACTGGGTAGTTCTACAAACTAAGGAATTTTCGGCGGCCCAGCTAAAATATCATAAAAAAAATTGATACAAACTAATTTATTTGTATAACATACTGTACAACATACCTATGCCTAGCTGGTCACTAAAAATGATGGAGATTAAAAATTATTTTCTTGACGAAATTTCAATTCAAAACGTAAAATTTTCAGGATCCTGGAGTGTCCCACAAGCAAAATAGGATTGAAAGTGTACTGTGATTTATTTACTACGACATTGGGGCCATAAATGAAACAAGAATAAAAAAAGGACTTTTTTTTTTCTTACCTGGGAGACATATTATTATTTTATTGCACCAAAAATATTATAAAATCCTGTTCTAGAATTTGTCCCATCAGTTTTATGTCAGGATCCTGTTCAATGTAAAATAAGCGAATATTCAATATTCTATTGGCCGAGCGACGTTGTCGTTCGGATGAGTTGGTTGTGCATACGAAAAAGACAAAGAATACCACCTATCTCTTTGCACCTAGCGTGTTGTTTAGCCGGCCCGGCACAGTTAACGGAGGCAATCGCGTCGTAATCAGTCAAGTTCACAGAATTCTGGTAAGATATTTACTTACGAAATAAACATAATAATATGGTAATTTTAGCATTTTTATATGTAAGTTGCTTACACGAAGGCTTAGTTCTGCTTAACTTTGGTTAAATGTTATAAATCGATGATTTTTTTTAAATATAATTCAAAAATTCTCAGGAACCTGGTCTCAGGATCCTGTCAAATTAAGACCCAGGATATTGAGAAATCTCCAGAATCATCAAATTACTGAACAATTACAACAGATAAAAGGTCAGAGGAAAGCTATAACTCAAAAAAGAAAATTTTAAGATATTGTTAACGTGCAAAAAAAAAGAAAATATAAAAAAAAAGTTAAAAAGGAGGTAAAATAAAATAGACAACCGAAATCAAAAGAAACATAGAGATAAAGAAAATAAATTAAAAATAACAAAGAAAAATAAGCACGAATCCAGTGACTATAAGTGCGTTATTTGTGGTATTCTCTATAGCGAAGATACGACAGGAAATAACTGGCTCCAGTGACTTTAATGCAATAATTGGTTTTTATTTGTAAAAATATTCAGAAATAAACGTTAATTTCTGTTGATTTTCGACTTAATCCTCAGTTTTCTGGTTCTATTCTCAGTTTCCTGTTACTTGATTTTCTTGAAATGGCCATAAATCTGAAATTTTGAAATATTTTGACTGTTCCACTTAACATAGGCTGAAAGGTGTTGTATTCTTTATGATAGACTATGTTTTGCAACCAGAATGGGAAAAAAAATGTCGGGCCGGATTCAGACTCATTTTCGTCCTTCGTTTGTAGAACAACCCAACTGCTTTCTCTGAGTTTAATCTAAATAAAAATATTTTAACTTTGATGAGTAAAATTCCTAACCAATATGTTGAATTTCAATGTATTTGTTTTACAAAGTATATCGACTTTATTGCGCAGATGATCAATGTGTGTTACCAGTGATGACTTATGGCACTGAAACGTGGCCGCTTACTATGGGCCTTATAAGAAAGCTCAAAGCCACGCAACGAGCTATGGAGAGGGCTATGCTTGGAGTTTCTCTGCGTGATCGAATCAGAAATGAGGAGATCCGCAGACGAACGAAAGTAACCGACGTAGCCCAGCGGATTAGCAAGTTGAAGTAGCAGTGGGCAGGGCACATAGCACGGAGAACTGATGGCCGATGGGGTCGAAAAGTTCTCGAATGGCGGCCGCGTATTGGCAAGCGCAGCGTAGGACGACCAGCCACAAGATGGTCCGATGACCTCATACAGGTGGCAGGAAGGCGCTGGTTGCATGCTGCTTCCAACCGGTCACTTCGGAAATCCATGGAGGAGGCCTATGTTCAACAGTGGACTTCTTGTGGCTGAGATGATGATGATGATGATTGCGCAGATATATTGTTAGTTATAAAGTACCCGGAAGGTGGAATTGACTACTTTTCTGGAGCTGTTCGACCTGTTCGTTTGTCTGTCGGGATTTACAATGACAGCCAGTTTGCTATGAGACTATAGAACCTATATGAATGAAATTAAGAAAATAGAACTAGGAAAACAGATCAAATTATAACAAATATATGGGTGGCCATAAAATGGATACGTGTTTAAAAAAGTTTGTTTCGTATTCTAACCAATTCTAGTGAAACTAATCTAAAGTGAAATTAAAGACGTAAAAATGTGAATGAGAGAAAAATTAAGAAAAATTCACGGTAGTAAGATACGGTATAATTTCATATACATATTTGAGCCACATATGCTCTTATGTTTTCGATAAACAAAAAATGCGATGAGGAATTCCATTCAAAAGTTAAACCTCATACTGCCAAGGTCATTAAATTAGTTTTGTGTCACTTTCCTAGAGTAATCTTGAAAGCACTAGATAACATTAGTTACTTAATTTGATTGGTCATTAAAAACTCTCAGGAACCCGGTGTTGTTTCTAAAACATGTGTAGGTGCCGTCAAACCGGTTGAATCGTGACTCTTTGTAGAACTTTTTCTGAATAAATGTCATATTGACATTCCCTGTCGAGGAAATCTATTATGCATTTATAGTGTAGCCGATGCAATTACTGTCACAAGAGGTATTCCATCTTATAGCCCTCTGGGTTGGCAACGCATCTTCAATCTCCTTGGTTCTACGGGTGCCTATGGGCGGTGGTTATCACTTACCATCAGGTGACTCACTTGCTTGTTTACCTTCCTATTTTATAAAACAAAAAATATGAAAACGTTACCGATTTACGGCTCAAATGCTTCGATTGTCCACTTAATGGACGAAGCATTAAACTTCCATCATTTGACCTTTCCCAACATAAACTGACTTATCCCGTCCTTTCAGTTTACATAATCCCTTCAACCCGATGATTGACGTCAGTTTAGAAACGCCGTGGTCAACTATTAATTTTGTAAATAAGTAAACAAGAACATCCTGTGGAGGCTTTGACCTTGCGAGTAAAGAGTGCAACAATTACGAAACACCCTGTCGTCTTAAAAGCCCACTTTAGAAACGTCTAGTCTAGTGGTAGCGAACCCATTAGCTTTAGTTTAGAAGTTGTCGTCGAGCTAAAAACATTAACTTGACGACCCACTTGGCAAATCGTTTGTTTCGATACCGCCAGTGCCAAGTGGAGGTCACGGGTTCGAACTGGGCCAAGCACTTTATTTAGCTTTAAATCAATAAACTAATTCGTTTAAATGTTGAATTGTTGATGTTTTCAATTGTTTCATTCCGTCACGCTATAACTGTACCGTAGACTGCGACTCTAACATGATCGACTAAGTTCAGTTTATCTGAGTTTATCTCTATTTCCCTCACTCCTTATGATAATAGATTGACAAAGACGCAGGGAGGAATAAATTAAACCTTAGACAGTCATGTTAGGCTCACTGTGGCAACTTTACCAACCGTGTTAACTTTGCCTTCTCCAGTAAGGACTACTGGAATACTAAAATATCAGACACATTTTATAATATCACTAGTGAGTGACCCGGCAGCTTCGCGCGGGTACAATTAGGGTTATGTACATACAAACCTTCCGTAAAAATCTCTAAATGATAGTGAAATATGTATTAAAATCTATTGCGTGGTTTAGTAGTAGTAAAGGTTAGTTAAGTAAGCTGCCGAAGATATCAGAACAGACAAGAATGAATAGCGACTTTATTTTATATTATGTAAAGATTCTATCTAAGACCTCCACCTCGTATCAAGAGAATGGCGAAGATAAAATATTAACATGAGTATATTGGTACATCTTTGCCACCTTTTAGATAAGGTTTCCATTTTTAAGATATTATTTATATGCGTTACTATTTTGAATGAGCGTAGTCTTATTTATATTGAACTACTAACTACAGTGTCACTTTACGTAGATGATGAGACACACTTGACCCACTTGTTTGCTTGCCTTCCTATTTAAGAAAAATAGACTACCAAAAAAAAACCTATCGAAGTAGAAGCTTGCTACTTCGCATTTCGTACGGTAAAGGGATCTAAAGATCAGCCACGGATAAACGATTCTCTTCACCAGCATGTTCATTTGCCTTTTCAATTTTAAACTTGTATTCTTTCATGAAGTACATTTATTGCCTATACAATTTTCGATAGTTAAAGATGGAGTTTTTGTATGCTATTTTTTTAGCTACGACAAGCAAAATATCAAGGCCTGTCGCGAATATCATGATTCATAAACCTAGCAGCTTTATAGTTGCCTAGGTTGTGTACGAAATCCTGCGCAATTTAACAAACGTGTTTTAAATCGGAAGCTTAACTGATCTGAGATCTGTAAACCTAAAGGATACTTTTCACAGATATAAGTAAATACAACTTCCAATTGCAAGTTTCTAAGTTCATTGACATCCGTACCAAACATTACACACATACAACACATTTACATTAACTAAATACCTACATACATAGGCAAGTTTCTGTCTATCAGCAGCCCTAACAGAATTGTTCAGATTTAATTTATCTCTCAATACATCTCTACTAGTGACATCAGAAAGAGATGCACATTGAGATAAATTAAACTTGGCCGGTCATGTTAGGGCTGCAGTGGAGTCAACGTAATATGTTTTACTTTGACGAGGCCAAAGCCCCTCTGTTATTCTGATGAACACCAAAACAGCAGAAGCTTTCTGTACCTAACGCTGTGTATATATGTACTTTTTCCCGATAAATAAAAGCATATTATGAGAAACGTATACGTGCTAGCTAAGCCGGTTCTCTATATTTTGACATTCATTGGCTTTTAGAATAAACTTGCCGCAGTGAGCTCAAAGTTATACAGGTATTCCCAAGAGACCTTGGAATTATGTGCTACTATACCTTTCGCTGCCTGACCCATAGTGATGGTGAGTATGGCGCATAGACAAACTTAGTTCTTTACGTTAATCATTTGGAGAACATCCGAGTAAGTTAACCAAGCGTTCTATATGGACTTACCTTCCCTAATGCGTATTTATGACCTTCTAGATTTCCTTACAACTATAGTAATCATAGGTATAGGATTTGGTATCAAGCGCTCACACAATGTTTCCCAAAGTATCAGCATGGAATTTCTAAACCCAATAACAATTCAATAGTAAACTCAAACAGCTTCCCATACAAGTTACCAATGTTGTAATGACATTAGCGCAGCCTCCAGAAAGCCAGAACTGCGAGCCCTTTACCCGAGCAGAAATGGACCTTAAGTGGTTCTAGTAGAGGTGTTAACGGGGTCCAAGTTGAAGTGGTCTTATACTAGAGATTTTTCTTGGCGAGGCCTTGTTGCGTAAGCTGTGTTGACACAGTTCTGGTGGTGGGGCACCACACCAAGTCTTGTAGCTTTAGCCTAAAAAACATGGCGTATACTTGTGGGTTTAAACGCAAGTAGGCCAAAAGGGATTCAGGTAACTTGTAACTACTGACGTGATGCGATAGATACTTAAGAGGAGCGTGAACCCAGCGCTCTCCATACAAACGGCGATAACGTTTTCCACCCTCTAAAAATTTACCTGTAGGCATGATTTTTTTGTATATTTTCAGTATGCCCTAGAACTAGGTTTGTATGCTTTGATTTTTTGAATATTCTCAATAGTTTCAAAAATAGCGACACTTTTGTGTTTTGTATGAAACTCCTGAAATGCAAATATTGTGAAATCCACCATCTTGCTCGCTAATCCTGCCGCTAAGCAGCAGTGCTTGCACTGTTGTGTTCCGGCGTGGAGAGCAAGACAGCCGGTGTAATTACTGGCATAAGAGGTATTCCATCTTAGCCCTCTGGGTTGGCAACGCATCTGCACTCTCTTTGTTGTTGCAGGTGTCTATAGGCGGTGGTGATCACTTACCATCAGGTGACCCACTTGCTTGTTTGCCTTCCTGTTGTGTAAAAAAAAATCTATGAAGAATATTTAAAAAATCAAAATATACAAACCTAGTTCTAGGGCATAACGACAACATATCAAAAAAAAATCCATAGGTTAAGGTTTAGAGGGTGGAAAACGTTATCGCCCTTTGTATAGGGAGCGATTTTTGGGGCTGGGTTCACACTCCTCTTAATGCGAATCAAATGCGTTTTAATAATAGTTTTTTTTTTACCAACATAATAAATGTAAATTATTATACGATACGATAATAATATGATGTGGCAAAATGGAAATGAGAATCAGCGAGACGTCTAGTTTTCAGTCTCCAACCATAATGATATCTAACTTAACTAACTAAAGTTAGTTTGCTGCCAAAGCGATACCACAACTACGACTTAATTTAGAATTTTGAATCTCCTATTCATTGTAAACTCAAATCATTTTGTATTTACGTTTTCGGCACTTATATCGAGTGCCAGTGTGACAGTTTTGCACATTGGACACGTATTCGCGGCACCTGCCCCTGTACCACAGAAAATACAAGTGCTATAATTTGACATAATTGTAATGTATTTCATACATAAATAAGTTTCGTAGTAAAGGCCCCTGAAAAAGCGTTGGGGTAAAAGGACGCCAGCCGAATGTCGGATTGTTTTTTTCCGTTTTAGCTTTTTTAATTATTAAAACAAAATTGAACTATTTTCTACTCCATCTACAACTACAAGGTTTTAATCAATGAAAATGACTGGTCGACTTTAAAAAAAAATTTTGGTTATCCCCAGCCTTCTAGTAGATTCAGTAAAATGTACAGTTAAGGATATGAAGTCGTTTAGCCTTAATTCTTCCATCGTCTTCCATTTTACAATAGAAGAGCAAATATGATTTCCTTCCTCGCTCCGGCTAGACAATTCCTTTAGAGAAGCTAGTTACGTAAAATATACGATAGCTCCTATTAAAATCTTTGGCGAGAGAAATGCTGCTATTATGAGCATATAAGAAAAGTGACTTAGGCAGCCAGTATACCTTATGACACTGATTAAAGTATTTTATAGAGTGCAAAATTCATAATTCGATAAGAAAAATGCGCTGGTGTCTAAATATTGAAAGACGATACATGCAAGGTAAGCAGGTTAAATAATGCAATTTTATTTAACAGTTACAAATAAGGGGGTTAGATAATAGGTAAAGGGGCTTTAAACTGCAAATGCTACTTTAAATAGTAATTTCCAATAATTTTTAACCGTATTTTTTAAGTCCAGGTGAAGTCAGCTTGTGTTGTCTAGTTATATGACAAAAACCAGCTTAACAAAGGCTGTATTGATTTTATGACGATTAAAACTATCAAAGTATTGTTTTCCAAGTCACCCCGTTTTACCAGACCCACTTTTAGATAGAATAAATAGATAGATAGAGGGCTCTGCTAAAACAGTTTCTAGACGGACTCAATACAATAAAAGCCTTAAATACCTAAGCTTCTGAACACCTGGCCTCTAAAGTCTAAACCTAAGCCCACCTACATTACATTAAAAAAGAAACAACTTTCCTTGCCGCAAACGAAAGTGAAATCGGTCGGTCGGATTATTTAATCGGATACGAGTCGTAGGAACTACTCAATGTACCTCTATGACGTGGCCACTGACCCAGAAAGCAGGCGTTCGTCTTGAATGCAAATGCCGAAGGTGTGTCATAACAGAGCTCGTGTTAGGTAATATTGACAGTGGGAGACTCGGTCCCTGGGCGCCAATATAGCCTTGAGAACACGGTACAATTGATTTAATACTAACTAATGTAATGAAGGAGTGTTTGGATACAGTTCGTGACCAGGAATCTACTGTCCTTTCGAACAGTGGATCACGTACACAGATACTCTGCTGCTAAGATTACATAAACACTGTTAGAAAGTAAATTTTCGGGACACTACTATGGTATGCAAGAAACATGTAAGCACCTATAATGCCCATTTTGAAGGTCCCTGCGATCTACCCCGTTGGAACAACATTATTTTAAAATTTTCTAACGGGAACTTAAATTTGTGTTTCAATCAAATTCAGCACTTTCCACAACTTGCACTTTGAAAATCTTTGTGGTTCTAAAGTTAGCATACTCTTACTGAGGAACGTGTTGATCCCTGAGCGCTAATAAAGAGCCTCGAGAACTTACGGAAGAACTAAGTGAATGTTCCCGGGGCGCCAATATAAGGTGCTCATTAGTGAGTTCTGAAGGCCAAGGGCTTAGAAATCTTACTAGCTAAAGGGAGTGTTAGTGAAGATGTTGTATTATTTTCACCTCTTGTGATAGATGTCCTTTTTATCTTAAAGTACATTTAAACTCAAAAGTAAGCTATCTAGATAGTAGTAGTATGGCTAAAACTATCATCGATATACATGGCATGTATTTGAAAAGAAAACACCGCTTTCTAAGTTTATACAGATGTTCAAAGAGGCCATGACGATTAGGCCATGGGTTTCTTTTTGGTGAGATCGAGTAAAATAATTAGGAGTACGATGTACGTGTAATATGTATTGCCTTAGCGAAGATGTCCTGAAATTTGTATTTCCTCAAAGACTGCACCAGCAGACCTTAAATGCTTTACAAGGAAATAAACATTAAAGTTTATTCATTCCTGCTTAATTACTAACGCTTAGAAGTTACTACGTTCCAAACTGCTATGTCGATGTCGTAATATCATTGCATTAAAGACAATAACAAATTTGTTATCAAAAACATTGTACTTATCGGATTAAACGTTACATTTGTTTTAATAGAAAAATGTTTAAGCTCTTTCATTTACGTTTTGTATGGTTATACTTAATTAAAATTCATTTTCAGTTCAGTTTCTTACATAAGCTATGTTCCATAACGAGACATCCAGCCATTCTCAGACCGAATAAAATGTGTTTGAACTTTGCGATTGCGTTTTGACTCTGCACGAGTTTTATTAGATTGTCTCTGGCTTTCTGTTCTTTTCGTTCGTGTCTTTGTCTCCTCCCTTCGTTTCATTTATCAGCGCTTCGTCTGACTTTTTGCTTTTTCTTTTTTGCTGGCAGGTGAAAAGAGTGTTTTCTGTTACGTGGCTTTAAAACCATTTATTGTCAAAGTTAACCTTCATAACAAAACGCGTGTCCAAAACATGCTGATCTCAACGCGATTCAATTTTTTTTTTCTATGAACCTAATGGATTTCTTAAACCTTATTCCTGATACTTTAAAATAAATTTAAGTTAAAAAAATATATTTAAAAAAATGTGGTTTGTTGGCGGTACTTTATTAAGTATTGCTTTTTCATCGAAACACCTACCAGTACACATACTAAATTTGAAAACAATTCGGCCACTGCAAGTTAGTGAAAATTTACTTGCAAAATTTTACCCACACATAATTAACAAGGTGAGTTAAATAAAAGCTAGTAAAAAATGAATAGGATTTAATAAATACTAAAACGTTCTGGAATGGTTTTGTGGGCATTCGGTATATGCGTCATTAGTGTCATTACTGTGGCACAGTATAGATATGTGGCCCTAACATGATCAAGTTTAGTTAATCTGAGTTTGTCTCTATGTGCATTTCTTTTTTTGTATAAGACTAGTTTGACAGAAACACAGGGAAGGATAAATTAAACCTGGGCCGTGTTAGGGCTACTGGGGACAGATAGACCTATGCCAAAGAGATGGGCTGTACTTTACCTTACCTACATGTTTATTATCTTCTTTAAGTGTTATTCCCAACTTCTTTCGTATCATCAACTCATAGATATGAAAATAAATTGGAGTTAACACAAAAATAAGTCACGGAGTTTGCGCCGAAACGTTATAAAGTACGTAACAACGAATGATGCAGAGCGCGCATAAAAAATTGGACCACACCGCTATTCCAAGGCCACTCTCGCAACTATTATTGTTGTTTACGGCACCGCATAACAGCCTCATGCTACTAAAGTGACGTAAGACCGTGGCAACTTAGCCTGGGTTAGTGCACTAACCCAAATGGCAAACCGTTTATGTAGACGATTGTGCACTGATTTAGAATGGTTTTTTATTAACAGACTTTTTGAAACTAAGTGATAGTGAACCTTAAAGGTTGTTGGAAATGAAACGCAGTTTAGTGAAATGACCGCCTGGTGTATACTCTGTGTCAATTTAATCTGGCTTTTTATTACTACACTTGTTGTCGTTATAAATAAGCCGTATAGTCGACAAAGTAATTGCTTGACCACTTTTGAACCTTATCCTTTTGGAATACGGTCGAAAAGTGGTCAAGCAATTTCTTGGTCGACTATACATAAGTTTGGACAATGATCACAAGTAGCAGCGATTTGTTTTCTCGCTATTTGTATCTCTCAACCAGTTGGAGTCAGTGACACTGAAAACTTAGAAAATTACAAGGACTGCTTTATTCTCTACGACTCTAGCATGACTGCCAAAGTTTAATTTATCTTACAGGTGGGGTTGGTTAACTAGTGTCGTTAGAAAGGATGCTTAAAGTGGAATAATTCAAATTTGAGACGTAATGTTAAGGTCATGCCGTAGGCATTGTCCTGTTCCATCTTATCGTTGTAAGACTCTCCACTGTTGCGTCTACATAATGGTCTTGCTCCGAGTTTTTCCTCCTCGTCCAGCGGATTCCCATAACGTTAGTGTTTGGCTTGCTTCCACTTCGTCTCCCGCTACGAAGTCTTTTTTACCTTTGCCGTCAGTTCTGCGCCAGACGTGCCCTCCTACTCACTGCCACTCAGCTTGCCCAACCTGTCACATTGAATATTTATTAGCCGGCTGTTGTCTATAAATGTTGGAATAAGTAATGAATGAGTATTATTTAATGATTGGAATAGAATAGGAATTTTGTTATCATCAACTCCTTTGGCTAAAATAACTTTAGATATTCATCATTTTCCTTTTATAGGTACTGAAATCGTTTAAATGCCAATGGTTTGTCCAAATCAATGTTTTGAATGTTTTGACCATACAGACGCAAAAAGTCGGTTTCCTCTTACAAAAATCTTACTTCATAAAAAAGGCATTGTTTTGGTTTCCCGGAAACGATGATATGTAATTTTGAATTCAAACACCTCTATAAGTACTAATTTCGATGTAAATGAACTATTGTAAAAAAAAAAGTTTATTACTGATTAAAAACTAATAGCTTATGTCAACTAGTGCTAGGAGCTCTTAAACTATTTAGTTTCGTATACATATAATTATCTAATACTTAACTCTGAAACAGTAAGCCCAGTATTAAGAACTGCTAACATTCAGAAAAAAGTTTAACTAGCGAGACACTTTGTCCTAATACAGATAATTACATAGAAAGCTATCATCGTACTACCCATAATATCATAGGTATTAATCCGGGTTACCAGTTGCCCATTTATTATTACTTGAGTTAAACTGATATATTCTGGGAATATCAGACTTGGAAGCGGTGGTACTTACAGCGTTTAGGTCAAAGGTTCTGACACGTGTGTAGAACCCGAGTGTTCCATTTACCACGAGGGTTAGCAATGTCAATATCGTTTCCTCTTCGGATCCACATACTTACGTTAAGGTAGGTGCATAGGGAAAGTATCTAGTTATCTCTAAAGGAGGATCGTTTGCGGTTTGCAGCTGGAAACATTCGCTTGAAAATGAATATGAAATGGCAAATTGAAAATCGTAAAATTACCATTTGCTTGTATTAAATGTACGGAGTTGACTTAGCGATACTTGCGTGTCTGGATCTTAACTGACGTTGGGTACAATCAAAGACAAATACACTCGTACAGAATATAAGTGGCCAATGGCCATTAAAATCAGACTTGAGATAAGTTAAATTTTTCGAAAAGGATGCATATCGAAAATATGCACTAGTAAGTTGGCTCATATCTATCCCTTTTGTGCAAAGACAATTTCCCTCAGTTCTCTCTTTAATGGTCAGTTAAGTTTGTTCCTGTTTGTAAAATCAACAAAATGCAACTCCATAGAAACAGCATAGCATAGAAAGAGTAATAAAATTGAAAGCGATATTTTAACAGCTGATTTCTTTAGGTAATACAATGTACCAAAAAGAGACGACTACATACTCAAAACCTCTTCAATTGGGATGTTGACAAAAAAATAATAATTAGTCCATCTTTTAGAACGCCAGAAAATAGTAGATACGTATTTTTTCTTTTGCTTCTAAAACTTAAAATAACAAAGTTACAGAGCGGCGAAAGTTCGCGCTACGTCATTATATCGTAAAATTTTTACGAATCGAGTGACGTCACGAGCCCCTACTCCTGAATTTGAATGTGCTGTATCTTTGTCAATATTATTCGTATGGACAAATAAAAAAATACGTATCGAGTATTTTTCTATAATCTAACTGACGGACTAATTAGAATCTTGTTGTTTTAACCCAGGAGACATCCCTATTGACACCCTGTACACAAATGAAACATCGAAATAGTTACCTTTTGGTTACAATCTATGTTTTTCTTATTAATTCTCAGGTTTTACTACCTTGACGTACACCAAGGGTAACCATTTTGACAGTTTAGGGTGTGTAGGCTTGACACGTACAGAAACTATAACCATGCTTTAGTTCTTCATCCAAGCAACTCCATCCATAGATCCGTGTCAAATTGACATTATTCAATAAAATTGTACTTTATGGTATGATTTATTATAACGTCAGTTTGACATAGTTCCATAGTAGGTCAGGGTTTTATTTTGTCGATTGTACAACCCTGTGCTTAAGATCTAACCGTTTGGCTGCCGTGAATCTTTGATAATACCGAGAGTAAAACGTATTCATAAATTATTTATTCAAAAAGGAAATGCAAAAGGGGCCTACATCCGTGAAAGGTACAGCACACACTATTTGCACCTTGACTCAGTCACGAGTGGCTCTAACATGACCGACCCACGTTTAATTTATCCGTCGCTGCGTCTTTGTCAAACTGGAGTCATAAGAAAGGGAGATACAGAAAAAAATTGACGGCTCGTGTTGGGGTCACAGCAAAAGTAGCAGGACGGCCTAAAAGGTAAAAAAAACTACACAAGCCCTGATCCTCTTGACAAAAGAGTCATTTATGGATAATTTTGTGTACCTCGAGAGCAGTGTGACCATATGTGGCAGGATCCTGCCTTTTTGGCAGGTTTAGCCCTTCATTTTGACTTCTGGCAAGATCGGTTGAAGTTTTCTAAATCTGGCAGTACCTGGCAGGATTGCAATATAAGCTGGCACGTTTGGCAGTATAGCCTTAGACTGGGTTCACAGTAAGCATTCGCGAGCGATAAAAACGCAAAAACGTGGCAATTGCCCAACCAGAGACAGCCATTGCCGCGTTTTTCCGTTTTTATCGCTCATAAACTCTGATTGTAAACCCAGTCTTAAAGGAGCTTAGCCATAAGAGTTTGGCTTTGGCAGGATTTGTCAGTTTTCTAGCCTAAGTAGGGCAGGATCTCTAATTTGAAGTTGGTCACACTGTTCAAGAGTGTAGACATATTCACTTCCAAATCAAGTACACGCATAGATACTTTCGTTCAAAACATTTTGGCCACGATCGTAGTACTCGTGTACTCATGTTTACGTAATCATATTTTAATTAACCTAATACCTGTTTAACAGCACGTCAAGTGTGGCTATTAAAATTACCAACCGTACCTAGTTAAAAGCTAATTCCAGCACCGTTAATAAACCATGTTTCAGCGCAAATCTGGGTTGCGTGAAACTTATTAAGCTCTAATTTTCATCGGCATTGTTTTGCCCGGTACAGGATTGCGTTTATTTTCACACTTCACGGCTAAATGTGGACGGTCCATATATCCACTTCTAGGCCGCTTTGAGGGTATACAGAGGTCGAGGGTGGTAAAGTTATTAAATACGGTATGCACTCCTTCCATTGGTACCCAAGGCACCAATCGTTGCCACCTAGTTTTTGCAGGATTATCACGAATGGCTTTAAGTTAGATTGAACGGGGGAGGAGATGTGCTGAAAAAAGGGTTTTTTTTTTACCCGTTTACTTATAATAGTTGGATAATGTTTAGTTTAGTTTATTTATACAGTCAACGTAAAGCTTCAATGTAAATTAACATGTCAAATTACACGAATTTATATTGAGATTGCAAAATTGTATAATTGTAAAAACTGAAAGCTAATTAAAAATATTATAACTACCCTCGGTGTCATCTAAGTATATGAAGCTTTTATAACAAGTTATGATAGGTATTCAACCTTTACAGCTACCGTCACTGACGAGAGATGGCGCCGTTTTTGTTATTAAATAATAATAATCCTAATTCCTAATTTTTCTTTGTGTTGTCATTGCATAACATTTTAATTTGATAATTTGAATGTTAAAAACATTTAAAATAAAAATCGAAAGAAATTTCGCTTACAAAACTTTAATCCGCTCATGCGCCAAAACATCTCTTGTGTAATAGGTGTCTTTCATCCCTCGTTGAACAATCTACTATTACAACTAGCGACCAGCCTCGGCTTTGCATGGGTACGATTATGATGTAATGCACATAAAAACTCTGTGACAATGAAAACCGTATCAAAATCCATTGCGTGGTTTAGAAGGAGCAGGCGGCCGAAGATATGAGGGCAAACAGGAATGGATAGAGAGTTTGTTTTAAAGACATAGAAAATAAAGATGGCATCTCTTAGCTCCTAATAAATCTAATAAATAAATACATATTATGAATTTATTACATATTACAAACTGTCTACACATATAGCTATACACTAAATATAATATAATAAAACAATCAAACTATTATATTTCTAAATATGATCTGACTAAAAATAAAAATTAAGTAAATAAAAAATTATGATGACAGCCGAAGTCGTTGAAATAATTGTACTTTTTTTTTTATACAACACAGGAAGGCAAACAAGCAGGTGGGTCGCCTGATGGTAAGTGATCACCACCGCCTATAGACAGACACTTGCAACAACAAAGAGAGTGCAGATGCGTTGCCAACCCAGAGGGCTAAGATGGAATACCTCTTGTGCCAGTAATTACACCGGCTGTCTTGCTCTCCACGCCGGAACACAACAGTGCAAGCACTGCTGCTTTGCGGCAGGATTAGCGAGCAAGATGGTGGTAGCGATCCGGATGGACCTTGCACAAGGCCCTACCACCCGAATTGTTGAAATAATTGTACTTTACAAACTGCGCTTGCGCTCCGCCGCTATATCACTATAGGCGGAGTGCAACAGAGGCCCTGCATTCTCGTGCATTGTCACATGGCGCCTCTAATTGATGACGTGCTTAATGAGGGGAGGGTGACCCTAGCAGGTGCACGCATTAACCCGACCTCATTCAATTACTAAGTCAAATCCCTTGCTTAATGAAACGAGATTTTTAGACCGGATATTGCAAAGGTTATACCTAATCGTCATAATCTCATAACTACACGGGTTAAAATAAGAATATCTTAAGAGGAGTGTGAACCCAGTGCACTCCGTACAAACGGCGATAACGTTTTCCACCCTCTAAACCTTTACCTATATAGCCTTGAGTTTTTTGTGTGTTATCATTATGCCCTAGAACTAAGTTTGTATGTTTTGATTTTTAAATATTCCTAAAAGTTTCTAAAATATTCAAGCTTTTGTGTTTAGTATGAAACTCCTAAAATGCAGATATTGTCAAATCTATGAAGAATATTAAAAAAATCAAAACATACAAAACTAGTTCTAAGGCATCATGACAACATATCAAAAAATCATTGTCATAGGTTAAGGTTTGTGGGGAGCGCTTTTTGGGGCTGGGTTCACACTCCTCTTAAGACTGAGAATTAAGAAAGATGCGAAAGTTAAAATAGCTGATTCTGAGGTATTAGTAATACCCTTCACTTCAGTCAACTCGTGACCACAACCGTTGAAACATGGCCGAAACGTTGAGGTAAATTAACAATGTTTTTTATCGCGTTAAGGTTATAAATAACGTTATAAATATGAGCAAAATGCTTCCTCAAAATGCGTCAACTAAAGTTCACTTCCAGTATTAACGCGTATTAAAAGATTTTAACCGTAGGGAATTATGGTTAAGGCTAATTGGCTGCTTCTAGTTTAACTATCAACTTACTCGAGCGGTTAAGATGACTCAAGCGTTAACCGCATTAAATGAAGCTTGAAAAATGCCTGCGTGGTATAGCAGGATTATATTTCTGTATAAGTAAGCATTGTGTTCATATCGCATTACATTCATATCGACAGTGGCAATCTCAAATGTCGTAAGGGACATTAAGGGACGTGTCCCTTACGACATTTCAGATTTCTAGTATCGAATGGCTGTAATCTTTTAAACCACTAATTTGGATTGAAATTTTCCTGTTAGTATTCTTAGGTATGTGTACCTATGTGTGGATCAATAAAGAGTTTTGTTGTTACTGTTATGGAAGATAACACACCATAGTGTATAAACCGCAAAAAAACCATAAAATAACAACGTCTTAGGTCTGCATCTAACACGAACCTTCACATCACGTGTCTCTCTCCTAATAGGTTAATTAAAACGAGACGCAAAGCTCTGAGTTATGTGACGTCATGCTTGTCGAGAAGGTACGTGCTAGGTGCACAGGAAAATATCAAAATTTTGAGGCCCTTTGACATTATAGTTGAAGGAAGTTCTGTAATGCAATATGCATTCAACAGCAAACTACCTGTGACAGTCGACCTACTGTAGATAAATCACGTTTTAGAATGTAGGTCATTTATTTGCTCGCTGTGTTTTTATGACTAAGCTGGCCGCAACACCAACGTATGCACGTAGTAATTGTAACCTCCAAGAGCTCGTGAATCATGCCAACAATAAAATACCTCGCGACAAAACTTGTCAACCTAAACAACTTTAACATGAACCTTGTGTTCATACGTTTAAGAGTCACGTCGAAATCGCGATTTCTACAAACAAAGAGGCACCAGTCGACCTTAGGTGGTCTTACGTAATGATACAGTCAGCAACTATCGTGAGAACGTTCGACAAGAAGTGCATTTGAATTTAGACCTCCGAAGCTGCCTTATACGGTTGAAATTCAAAGTGAGCTAGATCACGGTGAAGTCCAGCGTGGGTGTTGTGCATTGCGCCTGCGACGTGACCTGTTGTTCATTTTCCGCTTGTGATAAATATTCATTGAATTTGTTTAAAATACCTTAACAGACTTATTAGAGATATTGTCTAAAAATATAAATGATGCGATGTAGAGAAATACAATATAAGCGTTCTCACTGGATGTTGTTCAAGAAAAGTCCTTAACAATCCATTTGCTAAAAGTACTTCAGATGGCATACATGCGATCCGGCAAAGCTGGCCAACAATACCTAAGGCATAAAGACGGCGTAGGTCGGTTTATAAAACCAAGCAGACGGTAATACTAATAACGATACAATTTCTTAATGTATGGATTTTTCTTAGTTTATTTACCCATATTTAATGGTACTTTAAGCTTTTTAGTAAGCATTTTCGATACATATTTATTTTACAGAAATATGAACACCTAAACTACAATTTTCTCGACACTATAGTTTGTGGTACGCTTACTGTCGCTTACATCATTTGAAGTAAAAAAAAACGCCATAATTATATTAAATTAACAGATTTTTACACTTATTAGCCGTTAATAATATCTGGGGACGCAAACATGAGATATTATAAGATTTTTTTGCAAAGTTGTAGAATGTTACAGTGATGTTCAGCTCACTATCTTTAATTTAAAGGTTACATAGGCCATTAGATAACATGATTGCACTTAATGTTATTGCGCGCAATAGCTTTAAATAGATACCTAACTCAATATTAAAACTATTCAATTTTTTATATTGTAGGAAGGCACACATGCAAGTGGGTCACCTGATGGTAGATGCTCACCACCGCCTATACACACCCGCAACACCAAGAAGATTGCAAATGCGATGCCAACCCAGAGGGCTAAGATGGAATACCTCTTGGGCCAGTAATTGCACCGGCTGTCTTGCTCCTCACGCCGGAACACAACAGTGCAAGCACTGCTGCTTAACGGTATGATTTCAAGATCCGGACGGACCTTACACAAGGTCCTACCACTTGCAAAAAAAATCTTTGGAAAAATACTGATTTTCGCGGTCACTAGCTGCATCAATCGCTCTAGCCGTTTCAAAGCTGATAATGGGTATCATTAAAAGATACAACACTATAAATCCGAACTAAACCAACGTTCCCGCATTATGACATGATTGTTTTAACTGTAGTTATGACCCAATAAAATAAAGGTTCAGGAAGGGACAATTTTCATGCGTCTATAATCTTTGACAAAATATATGAACCATTAAAAGAAGGTTTACATTTACCGGACCATTCGGCGCTAATCGGTGGAGACAAGATACTGCGCGGCGATTTTAATAGTCCTATTAAACTGTGAGAGTTATACAAACAGAAGTATTTTATAAACCTCTCCTTCAAGAAAGAAAATTTAAGTCTGAAAGTAGCACGACAAAGTCAGAATGTATCTACTGTACTGTGGTCAAAAATACCTAAACACGCCCGAACGTATTTGACAATAGAGTGGAGTTTAGATATTTTTGAACACGTTGCTTGCTTCGGCATGTTAAATGCTGACTGTATGATCAGAAATTGTAAAAAAAATGTTTAAAGAAACAGATGAAGGGTGTTTTCATAAATACGTTGAAGGTGTTCCAAGGCGGGACTCTTTTTATAATAGCGAGAATAAAAACTGTTTTAACACATATTCTATTGGGAACAGAATGCACCATAAAAATATAATAATAATTACTTAGACTCAACAATATTTTACATAAACAAAAAACCTTGAATTTTTATACAGAGTTCAAGTACATTGTTATACTTGTTGAAATAAATATCCCTTTATCGTTAATTATTATTTTAATAGTTGTGTCTTCCATTTTGATATCCACGTCAGGTTTTGAACAACCATTCTATGTACGTTCATTGATTTTAATCTAGACACGCAGACAATTGTTCATTTTTTATGTACACAATAAAATGCGATGTTCATGGAATTTTAATGGAAATAACAGCATAGCGTTATATTGTCGAGTCAGTTTTACCACGGAGCCACAGTACGTTTAATGGTTTTGCCAAAAGCCTGACAAAACTCGGTATGTTTGCCATCAATTTCCTTCGGCTTTCAAAGTCAACAGAACTTGACGTATCGTCGGTATCATTAGCCGCTGATTACGCTGATGTAAATACAACACACAAAGTAAGTAATTACTTCGTTAGGAGGTACATTCCGCTAAGCAATTGAGTTTCAAAACGTTTCTAGACTTTAGAAAAAAAAACGCAGAATCTAGAATTGCTAAGCAAGTATGAAATGCAACTCGCGTAGTGAAGTGAGGAAGTATTTTTGAGCCCCTGCCCCTCTGATATATTTGATGCTAACTGTATAATACTATAAGTACAGTCAAGTCATAAATATGTAAGTACATACACACACTTTTACATCTTACTCCATTGCATTGGGGTGATAAACTGTACACATATTTTTGCCCTTGACTGTACGCGGGATCTAACTTTATTTAACATTGTATGTGCTACACATTTTAACAAACTTAGGGTCTTAGTTTTAAACCAAACTCAAGTACCAGTTTCATATATATATATATACTAAATAACGTAGTATAAAACTGGAACTTGGGCTCGGTTTAAAACTATACGACCCTTAGATTTAGCTCAATGCGCCAATAGCTTGTATTTTAACTAGATAATTCAATTAAGATCTTAACGATATTTAAAGTACATATGTGGGTTAGATTAAAATACTTCATAGTGTTTAGTTATGTTAACTTTACCACACGTGTATCAAGGTACGAACGAATTCAAACACCTTATTCATAAATCCCTCTGTCCCCTTCTGACCGTTATCGTGTGCAAAAGAAATAGAAATAGAAATAGAAATCATTTATTTTGAGATAACAACAACATTATAGGTGTACACATACAAATAGGCCTTAAATCTAGAAAAAAACTTAAGTTGAGAGTTATCCCAATGAGCATTGATAGTCTATGCTCACGACGAATGCAAGTAGGTATGTTACTAGTGCTGGTTGAATGGCTAGACAAAAAGCAGCCACAATAATGGACATCCGACATTGTATGGAGGCTGCACCCGTCATTATTCATGGACATCTACCCAGTGCCTGCTCGCTCGTGGGACTGGTAATGGATTTGTATTGCATCGCCGGTTCTTTATGCAATACCTTTGATAATAACCAAAGTTGTGTTTACTATTAGAAGCGTGACTTTACATGTACCTAGATAAATGTTGATGACGTTAACTGGAATACATTTATTCTTCTAATCCATCAAACGTTGAAAACACAAGATTTAGGTATCTGACATTTTAGCATTATTTTAGATAGAAATAAAATGAAAATGACGAATGTCATTGAAGTCTTGTTTAAGTTTGGGGTTTATTATTGTATTAATGAAACCTTACCCAGCGCAATGACCTAAATATTATACAATAAAATCCAACTAAATTTAATTGGAGTTTATTTAAACGATCGATTCAAAAGACAAAATCGTCATAACCAAAGCCCCTTTACACAATTTCCGTTTTCCAAATCACACCGTTCAGAACATAAAGGCACTTAATTTCCCACTTTCATTATTGCGTTGGTAACAATAGCGGGATCAACTTTAAGAATCTGTAAACGTAAAATATCATATCGATATACTCGTAACTACTCCTCTTAACAGCTCCCAGCCGAATTAAGGCCAATTTAGAGGGGTCGTAAAAGTTACGGGCATGGTAGAAAGGTAAAGGTTAAACTGTCATATTAGGTAATCTTGTCCCGGACGAGCGATTTCGTGAAATATGGCTTATTTAGGACTCTGATTAAGGGATCTGTGGTGTTATTTTGGGCCGAATCTGTAATATTTTGGGTATCGTGCCAGCGAATAATACGGATCAGTGGAGACTATCCTTTTATTCATAAAAGTTTCCAAACCCCTTTTAACTAAAATGTGTTTGTTCCCGTCCTTCGAAGTCAAATGTTACAATGTTTCTTTATTATTGTTACATAGTATAAAACACTGATGGCCGATGGGGTCGAAAAGTTATCGAATGGCGGCCGCGTATTGGCAAGCGCAGCGTAGGACGACCAGCCACAAGATGGTCCGATGACCTCATACAGGTGGCAGGAAGGCGCTGGCTGCATGCCGCTTCCAACCGGTCACTTCGGAAATCCATGGAGGAGGCCTATGTTCAACAGTGGACTTCTTGTGGCTGAGATGATGATGATGATGATGATGATGATGATGATGATGATGATGATGATGATGAGTATAAAACAAAGTCTCTATCCGCGTCTGCTGTCCTCATATCTTCGGCCGCTTACTCATTTTAAATCACGCAACAGATTTTGATATGGTTTTCACTGCCATTTAGAGTTTTATTTACAGAACTTTTTTATCTATTACATTATAATTGTATTCGTGTACAGCCGAGTGGTCGTTTGAGACAAATAAATAAGATTTGAAGCGTTTAAGAATCAGGTAGTTTAATCTATATACCAACCAAAATTGCAATATACTTATCTTTTAAACTCTGTCAAAATTTAATTGCTGATAGGTGAAATTACCATTCGATTGAATTATTTGGAACAGCTATAATACTGAAAAAATTAAAACTGAAAAAAGGCTTATAGACTAATGACCCACACCGGCGTCCCACAGATATAATCAGGATAAAAACACGTATAAAACTTTTCGAAAATGAAATTTTTATATAACATGAAAATCGTATCCAAACCCGTTGGGTGGTTTAGGAGGAATAAACAGCTGAAGATATCAGTACCAACAGGGGCCTGTACCACAAAATTTACAATAGCTACAATTTAACATATTTGTCATATTTTTGTATGAAAAACTCTACAATTATGTCAAATTGTAGCAATTCTAATTTTTGTGGTAGGAACGGATGGCAACTTTATACTATGTAGTGAGTAGTGATGATGATAAGACATGACTTCCAGTTCCAGTATCGTCACAAAAAATATAAAAAACAATCTAAACTGCAAAACAGTTCTCCGATAAAAACTTAAGGTTAACATTTGTTATTGAATCATCATGATCTGTTGACTTTAAGTATGATAAAGAAATTATAATAACGAAAAATCTGTTAACTTGCTGCCTGCTTAACTTAAACAGCCGCCTTTTTGCTTCAAACATTTTTGATATATTTGGTCGATCATCAATCATATATTATGCATATTCTATACTAGCTTGCAATATATTTAAGATAGTTTCAATCCCCTTTTCTCTTTTTCAATGGTAGAACTTCCAAAAAACCTTTTATAGTTTCTTCACCTCTACCTCCATTAGAAACCCATGTTCCAAATTCCAAGTTTCTATCTTCAACTTTTTAGGCTGTGAATTGTTTGTCAGTCAGTCGGTAACGGCAGTTCCATTACAGACTGACTAACTTTTATATATATAGATTCTGTCACTTTCGTTACACCAGATAAGTTATTCGCCTCACCCCAGTGCAATAAATATTGACAGGTCCCGCCGAGCAACCAACGTCGTTAAAGTCTCTTGTCAAAGTACAGGACAAACTGTAGGTACTCTTCGTTAATTAACTAAGAATAAGATCATTGTTATCTTTCTTTCCTTTACCGACTGACGATCTTTTATATGTATATATTCTGTCACTTTCGGTTCACCAGATAATTTATTCAGACCTTCCCAGCCTCACCCAAGTGCAATAAGTATTGACAGGTCCCGCCGAGCAACCAATGTCGTTAACGTCTCTCGTTAAACTCCAGGACAAACTGTACCTACTCTGCGTTAATTATCTAAGAATAAATCATTGTTATCTTTCTCGTTAAGTCATTAGAGAAACTCTTTTGGATCGTTTACTTATTTTGACGGTCCTATTACTCGGTGTCAGAGTTTGTTATTGCACAGCATTTTTGTATGACTTAATGAATAAATGACGCCCAAACTCAGTGAACTGGGGAAATTAGCTTTCATTAAAACGTTTAAGTAATTGCCTCTCTGCCTCGGTTTTCTTTGCCTACACTTTAGTTTCGTGCTTTTACCTTTTTAATATATTCATATTAGTTTTCTACATAAGGGTGGTGAAAATCACTAAAAGTAAAAATACAGTATTAATCAGTCATACACATGCAAACGAAACAGTAAATTCAGAGAAGAAGCCAAAGCGGAGGAGCCTTTTAAGGAAGATTCTTCTGAATTTTTTTTATACGATTAGGAAAATAGCGTCATCGTAGTCGTGAGGAGCACCAGTGTGTTTTGTTGTAGGGCACTCGTAAACACAGTTAAAATAAAAACCAGAATTATTTCTTCTTCTCACACCGTACAGTGCCAAAGAGAATCAATTACTGATTTACAAGCGCATATCTACAGATATTTCCTGCTTAGATCGTTCACTCCTCGAATAGTCCTGTTACTTATTTCTTTACTACAATTTCTGTCTTATTCCAGCTATATCATACCTAAATATATCAGGAAAGCGATCTCTTAATCTGTTCCGTGGTTAAGAAATAATAAGCAGCCGAAGATATCAGAACAGACAGGAACAGATTGCGACTTTGTTATATGCAAAGTAAAGAAAGAAGATAAGCAAGTTACTTCGTATTTAGACTTAGACACGACAAAAGTTAATTCTATTAACAGCTGACCAACCATTGTTTACATTCTTAGTAAAATGGCACACAATAATGATGTTATGCAAATTTATGTTCGAGTATTTAGGTCGTCGACCCGAAACAAAACATGCGACATAGTATTTGGAGCCGGATTGTCTAGACACCTCCCGTAGTAAAATATAAGCCCTGTAGTAGACACTTTATATCTATGGTAGCGTTACCAACTTCTTTAGTATCCTGGTTACCATGTTATTAACAACAACAAATACTCTTTATTGATTCACATAAGTAAACAAAGATAAAATAACACATACGGGGAAATCTTAGGGATTCAACAGGCGGTCTTATTGTTAAGCAACGATCTCTTCCAAAAAAAGTTAAATATTAAATGTATTGTCATAGGTACTTATAGTTTGTTTCATGACTCACCTACGTTTTCTGTTTCTGTCAGATATGAATTATTTGTAAGTATTGTTTTTGTACCAACTTCAACCATAACTCCATCATGCTTATCATATTTGTTATTGAAAGAAGTATACAATAGTTTAGTATTTATAAAATTAGTAAGTAACCTAAATATTTCTAAATACCTACCTTAATTTTACATTGAGAAGGATTGTTATCGTTAATCTTCATTCATAATTTTTCTGTCTTTAGATACGAATAACTGTTTCATTCAAATTCAAATTCAAATTATTTTATTAACAGACAACTATTTGGTCCAGATTTGTTTAAGTAAAATAAATAGCTAGCAAAATTATAACCATATTGATCCACAAAACGCCATTTACTTCTACCTATTACGTCATTCACTGCTTACGTTGTTATCGATTAATTTATTTACAAGCCAATATATGTCAATTAGTTAGTTACTTATCTTTCAGTACTCGTAGAAGGTTGAGCTATAAGTATGACGAGTAACGTAAAAGGTACTCAAGCTTGCGCAAAACATATCTAGATCCAAATTCAAATTATTTATTAAAATAATCATGGTACATATAAACGATGAATAGTAAGCACTACATTATATCTATGTGTTAGTTTGTACAGATCAAAAAATAAAATACTGAACTATTGACTCGACATAATAATATTACGCCTAAGCGCTCACTGCAAATGAAAATAATATTATTACACGTCTATAATTTGAAATGCCTAAACTAGGATACAAAAGTAGCCTGATCAACGAAACAATTTTTTTTTCATGCTATAGTTCCCTTTAATGTTATTCTCTTTTACATCCTAATGCATCAACGCTCAGTAAACGTCAATTTTCAACACAATACATAATTTCTCGTTATCTGTCATTGTAATGTTACGTTTCGAATAAAAGGAATCTACTCCTTTGAACTACTTTTAACGTATAATTATGATGTAGGGGAATGTCGGCAACGCTGGCAGATAAATTGTTCTTTTTGATTCTTTTTTTTTAATATTTTTGAAGATGTTCTTTTATAATTGATGTATGTCAGTAGTTGAGATGAGTTGAATAAGAGTCCTTGCAAATTCACGCTGTTTAATTTGTTAGCGACAAAGTGTACATAATCTTAAGTTAGTTCTAAGTTTCTAAGACATTGCAGTTCCCTAACAGAGAGCCATGTGATCACCCTTACATATGTATCTAAAACCTAATCTTAACCACGGTCTCAATAAATATTTGAATTTGAAGAGGGTTAAACTTTTTTACCATTAAAACTAACGGCACCTTAATATCTGCCTAAAAACAGCAACCAAAAACAACATCAACAAAGTCTTTTAAATACTTTGCCAAATTAATACCGTTTAAAGCTGCTACAGCTTAATTAATACCGAAGGATCATAATCCTATAGATTATCCGATTACTGAACTTTGATTAAAAATTATTGAAGTACTGAATATGAATAGACTTTATTGTAGGTACAAAAGAACGATCGTACCGTAATCTGTTGGTTTAAAAAATGTGGTGTACGCAATGTCTTGAACCTGCCTTGGCAACACTTATTTTATAGGCCATAGAGCACGACAATTATCGTGGCAACGTAGCTGCAATGATGTCGGTGATCAGTGGCCCTAACATGACTGGCCAAGTTTAGTTTATCTCTATCTGCGACTCTTTCGTATGACACTAGTTAGACAGAGACACAGGGAGGGTTTAAACTAAACCTGGGCAGTCATGTTAGGGCCGCTGGAACACCTGCCATCAGGTATTTAAAGCGGATTGTAACACCGTTCTACCTCCGTTTCCTCCCCCTTTTATGTAACCTCATTGATGTTGTCCGCATCTAAACTCCATGCAGTAGCGAGCAGTGTTGAATCGGTATAGTCCGACTATGACTCTTCTAAATCGCTTATATCGTACATAGCAAATGCAACAACGGTTATATCAAAATATGGTCGCGTGTCCACGAAGCGTGAACACTTGGTTTTTCTTCGCAAAGCGAATCCTGTCTCTCTTTCGGGTTAAACTTGTCCATGTCTGACAATACTCTCAAAATTTGGCTCCACACGCTAAATAGGACATGTACTTAATCAGAGGACTGAAAGCCCGTGTAAATTGAAACTAATCTGTTTAAATGAAACCCTGAAGTTTCGTAACACAAACCGTGTGGCGAAGGGCGTATTTACAGCCTGACGTCATGTAGACTATGGACTTGTGTCGGAAAATGCCGGAGAACAACACAATGCGAATGAGAATAAGCACTATAGGTAGGAGCCAGAGGTCTTTATGTAATTATACTTCTGAGGTTCTTAATTTGCAAGGCCTTAGCAATTCACAATCTCCGAGCCTATACATAAGACGGTATGAATATAAGCAACTATGGTATGCGCATTTAAATATATTCATGCCAGTCTAGCTGAGGCACTCGTGCAAGGTAATCAAGAATATTTGCAGTGCCGTCGGATCTATTGATTTGCTACAGACATACATACATAATGTCACGCTTGTTTCCTGGAGGGGTAGACAGGGACCACGGATTTCCATTTGCTACGATCCTGACATACAACCTTTGCTTCACGGCATTTGCTACATACCTTAAGTTGATTTTACTTTTCATTAGAAATCTTAGTGCTTTGCGACATTCTCTTTTAGGCTGTTTTGGCTTTGGCTCTTTGGCGTATTTTGGTGCATTTTTCTTGCTTTATTCTTAAGAAATTATATAAAAGATTCAGAATGATGATTTATGTGTTTTTGTGAGAATCGAAGCGACTTAATATGCCCCGAAAAGACACAGATTTATACTTATGCTTATTTACTTACTTATGTGGACGGATATTATTTTTGAGTCTCATTCCTCGGAGGAGTGCAATTCCAGTGAGTAACGAGCCCATCCAAATTGGGCTCGTTATAATGGAGGAGCGCTGTAAGATGAAAAATATGAGTGGAATTCAATAGTTTCATGTTGTTTACAGAGTCTGTTTAAGGTGTGAGAAATACCTCTAGCTTGGGAAATTGTGTTATACGTACATATAACATAGGTAACAAAGATATACATTTGCATACGATAATTAAAGGGTAAATTGTCAACAGATTTTTTTTCATAAAATAGTATGAGCGAGGAAACGCTGCCGTTCCAGTTAAGAATGTCTAACTATCGGTAACTTTTTCGTTTGGTCAAAAATGGTTTTCCTACGTAGCCGTTTTTTTATAATACTCTAATAAGGTTAAGTTTGTTTTATTAGCTCATCAAATACGGCTTAAAATAGCGAAAAAAATGTGTAAGACGATTTACTCAGTGAGACATTTACCGATACCTGTCTGAATGGCAATCTTTTTTTTTACTGAAACGTGCTGAAACTAATTACATCCAAAAATAGTTTTGACGTTTTGCCTTACATAGTGTAGGTATATAGAATCAGAGCGGAGGAGATTCCCTCCCTTACTGACCAAATCAGATTCTATCTCGTATAATACGTTATTGTTTTCGTGATCGCTTGTCCCAGTAAGCTCTATCTAAGGCCCCATCTACATATTATTTGATATTCAACCAGGATTACTAATAATACGCCACCGCCAAGACGAAGTACTTACTTAGGCACAGATTACAGATGCGTCAAGGGAAACTTCTTATCAACAACATTATTAATTCTACCATAAGCTCACTCTCGAGCTAGAGCGATGAAATTACAATACCTTTTACAGGAAACAGGCTTTCAAATGTCAGGAGTTTACACTTTCACAGTCGCCATACAAAAAAAAATGGAGGATTTATACTGAGAGTTCTCACACATAATTTTGCGATTAACTCAAAATTCCCGCACACAACTCTAGCTATAGAAATAATATAATTTCGAAATCTGACGCGTGGTACGGTCGGCCTCAGAAGTTGCTGAACATATTACTACCTTGTCGCTGTCAGTAATGTGACTCATTCGAGGAACTCACATTTCATATGTTACTACAACAGGGTTCTTAAGTGTTCAGCTACTTCTGAGGCCTACTGTACATGATTTGGTAATGTGCAATGGGCATCTGAAAAGTTCTAAGACCGAGGTTTTTGAATCTTTTCAACGCCAAATACTGTAAATATATCCATCATTATAGGCTAAACGACAAAGACAGATTTATCCGCCACTATAGGCTCAAAGCAAAAGATGACGGATATATATCCGTTTATACGTTCAATATAAATGTGACCTACGTGCAGCCTGCATCTCCACAATGTTGAACTTATTTTTTTACAAAAAAGTCTTGCCGTGTAAATGACAACTTTTGTGTTTGACGTGGCGTTGAAACGGTTCAAAACTCCTCTGGAGTTCGATTTTCGGATCTCACCTGGTGACTAAAGCTCACTAAAATGGCCGTTTTCCATAGAGATTCGGCCATTTTGGTGAGCTTTAGCCACCTGGTGAGATTCAAAAATTGCATCTCTGGTCTCGTATGATTATGACATAAAATTAAATGTGAACAATTATTGGAAGGGGACTAGCCTGGAATTATAAAATAATTTTGTTTCATAAATTTTTATTTACACTAAAATTATTTAGCTTACGTTTTTAGCCGCCCTGGTGTACCACTGGACTAACGGGGATTTTATAGCTGGGTATGTATATTTATAGGACTGAACTACAAGGACTGGTACGTAATAATAGTTTACCATTGTACTTGGAAAAACCTTCACCTATTGCATGGTCGATTCGATAGTTAATTAAATTACCCATGGAAAAAGCATGTTAGCTACATTCTCGAATAATAACGTTGTTACTCGTACAATAAATTCACCTCGTAAATGTAAATTAAATGCGTACCCCATGAACCCTGAGCCAATTTAGAATCTTTTCACAATTTCATATACCTATTGGCATGAAAATGTCTCCCACAAAAAAACATACTTTGTGAAAAGTTCGACGATACATTCTAATTCTGGATTTAAGAGTGATTGAATAAAGTCCTAATGGAGATTAAAAACTACGCACCCATTGCATCGTTTAAATGTTTTATAGATGTGGGCAGCGATGTTTACTTTCATGAAAAAGTTGTGTATAATTTGAATTTCTATCAGCAGGTGAATTCTGAAAAAATCACAGTTGCATACCCGAGTCTGAACCTTGATGTTTTAATCAATGATATTTCCATGCGATTGTTCACACATTTAAGTATTAACAGACGACTAGTGTCCAAGTGCCTAATAAATGTCCCTAATTACTAGCTTATCTTCTAAAGCGACGGCAAATTGTGACCGTTGATTACCGGATGGTTGCAGATTAAAAAATAGCAGAAATATGCGAGTATTATTTATTCTTCATGGGAAGTAATCAACGCAAATACGTTGACTTATCCCCGCAACATACTTACAAAATTCAATAGCCCAAAAACCGTTTTTTTCCCTCAAACACTACCAAGAACCATCTAGCTTAATTTTTGATTTGTATTTATGTATATACCTACTCTATGTACATCCGTTGTATAGTACTAATAATACAAGCTTGGCTTAGTTTGGGATGAGGTAAACTGTCTTAAGATAATATTACATAATTCAGATACGGAACAAAAACCGAGTTAAAATCAGTTTATACTGAGACAGAGGGTTTGAAACTTATAACACCCCTTTCCATGGCGTGGGGGCTTAGAAGTGCTTCATTCTTCTCGTGCGTCCCGTCCCGTACCGAGTCCTCACCGGTACCTCAACCTATTTATGTACCTCTATATGTGTTCAGTGTGTACTGTAAACGTATAATGTGCCGCATACAGACGTGTGGCTCCATTCGTGCATGTACGAGTACCATTCGACTGTGAGCGTGTTAAGGTACATCTTACGTATTACTTAAGGAGTTCTTAAGCTGGTGTCGTATATACGAAACAAAATAACACCTTTGTGTCGATAAGGGCTCGTTGAAATACGATTACAAACGTTGTGTTCAGCATTAGAGAATGTTCAGAATATATAACTTTTACTAATATTGTAAGCAGCCGTGGGAGCGTAATAGTTTGACTTACCTCAAGCAGAGGGTCGTAGGTTCAAACCCCGGTTTTTATAATCTGGCATTTTCAACGTTCTGGTGTGAAATTTGAATTCTAATTTACAATGAGCCTACAGTGAAGAAAAACGTCGTTTGGTAACCTGAATACACTTGTAAAAAGTTATGTGTGAGTATCCCAAACCGGTAATTAACGCCCAAGCCCTCTCAATATAGGCACGTGCCCTGCTATGGGACTCATATATACTGGAAATGATCAGTGCTCGTGCAATACGCGTTACCTCTCTACGTTACTCAGTGCGTCTCTGTCTTAATGGGCTTGTTAGAGCGAGTTACGAGTGTCGATAAGTTTCGTGGTAGGTTCTAGTGTAACTGTACGCGTTAGGAAAATCTTAAACCGGTTAGCGTTTTCCTTACGTAGGTAAGTACGTGAGGCATTCCGCAATTTTAATTTATCACTTGCGAGTATGCATGCGCCTGGGCGCATTCTGAGAGCAATTATCATTCCAGTTGCATTTGTCATGGTATTATTATTGGACCGTCAAGGAAATCCAAAGACGTACCACCGCAGAACCTAGTCAAAGAGACATAATTTTTTGACGTATCTGGAATGTGAGATGCATTTCGATGAACGTGAGAATTACGGCCCAGGACTGAAGTGTAAAGTCACAGAGTAAACTTACCGACACGACTTTAACTTTAACCCCCAATGAAGGTACTAATGCTTGACATGCGCAGGACGTTGTTTTACCAATAGTTGACCATGACTCTCGTTTTTAAGTATTATTTTTTCGTATCCTTTCTGTAATTGACATTTATTGATAAGAAGATACGTAAGCATATTTTTTTGTTTTATGAAATAGGAAGGCAAACAAGCAAGTGGGTCACCTGATGATAAGTGAACACCACCGCCTATAGACACCCGCAACACCAAGGAGATTGTAGATTGCGACCCAGAGGGCTAAGATGGAATACCTCTTTGTGCCAGCAATTGCACCGGCTGTCTTGCTCTCCACGCCGTACTACAACAGTGCAAGCACTGTTGCTTAACGGCAGGATTAACGAGCAAGATGGTGGTAGCTATCCGGACGGATCTAGCACAAGGTCCTACCACCCGCAAATGCCTTAATTTAAAGTATTTGCTTTAATTCGTGCTACATTATTTCTTTCAGCAGATCGATACAGCAAACAAGCTCACGGCAACTGGTAATCACGGCGCACATGTTATTCGCTTTGAAAGTCGCCGCAACTTAACGATCGTCGCTCTAGTTTCGACAGTTCCGACATGAAGTCCCACTTTAATATACGATGGATTAGACATCTAAAAGTGAGGAGAATTCGTAATGTTGGTCTATAGGCTGATTTTTGTATATTAAACTTTTATTTCAGAGCGCCTTCGGCCTAAGAAATATCCATTGTCTCTTCAGTAACAGTCATATTTCTTTTTCTAAGACAAGAAATTCGATAAAAAACAGTGCTGGCAAACCTTATTCAACAACAAATTGCGGTAATCCAAATACTTAGTGGGTGACTAATTTGAAATTCACCAAGTCCTAAGCAGCCGGCAACTGAAACAATCTCTTTTATTTTGTCGCATTACGCCACAATTTACTAAAATATCTTCTTCTTTTGATTCTTCCCAAAGAATACATGACTATCTTTTTTTATATAACACATAGAGACTCACATTTCATTTCACATTTTAACAAGACGAGACTGAGCATAAATGTAATAAAACTTGAAAAATCATTGCAGGTTATACTGATTAAACATATTTTCACTGACCTTGTCATAATTGATTGTAAACTATGGTTAAGAAATATAATTCAAAGTTAAAGTCAAAATAAGAAACTCGCAGTCTCGTCGTCTCAGTTTTAAAAACGCTCTGTGAAAACGTTACTAAAACAAGTAAATTAAGTAAGTTAGTATTAAAGTTATGTAAACTCTTATGTACGTTTATTGTGAGTGTGTTTGATGCTTTTCAATTTGCACTGCCCGTTGTACTTTGGCTATTTCTCACCATATCTCTTTCCAAAGGTTGTCTGGAAGAGATCGCTGCTTAGCGATAAGACCGCCTGTTGTATCCCATGTAAAATTTCCCTGTATGTGTCTCTTTTTGTTTACTTGTGTGAATCAATAAAGAGTATTTGCTGTTGTTGCTGTTGTTACTGAAATAGTCGATAGAAGTCACACATGTTCTTGCTAATAAAATATATTCAGTGCTTGACATCCCAAAGTTTTTACTGGGTCTTCAAATTAGGATTTCCACTTTATGCTCACGGCAGACGCATCATAAAATAACAACGTCTGGAATAACATCGCCTGAACTACCTCCGAACCGTCGCCAGCTTCTGAATCTGTATTGGAATTAGGTTTTCAGAGCTTTCATAAAAGCGAACCCTTCTTTTATTGGACGGCCCTCGGATGTCTGCGTACTTTACCCTACTTTAAAACGCCTAGAGGCGAAGTGCGGAGTTCTAGTAGCGTTTCAATATTCAAACTCATTAAACAATTTAATGTTGTTCGATATTCTAACGATCGAAAACTTTGTAATAAAATTGTTACCAGCCAGAATTTTACTGTAAACAAGAATTAGCATAGGTGCGGTTATCTATTACCTTTACTCGATGCCAATTACAATAATGAGTACTAATTATTACTGTGTTATCATTACTACTTTTGAGCGCTTAGGATACATAACATCGTCCAATTTACCGTAATAACCACTTGATTAAAGATTACTACAAATTACAATGTGCATTGATTTAGGTAACCATTTCTATACCTAAATCAGTGATAAGATTATCATTCATGATCTCACCTTACGTACCCTAGATTTGTCTCTTTCAACCAACAATTATTTGCAGTAAGAGTCTTTGGCATGTTTTTCATAATTATGCAGTCAATATTTTCTAGTGTAAGGTTTTAACGTGCTAACTTCTGCCGCTCTCGAAACGATATTGTTTTCGTAGCATACCGTACAGTGAAAGAGACACACTTGTTTATTTCAAACAGCAAAGATAATGGTACGGTGGTATCATATGGCAGTGATTATGATGTGTGAATTGTATGCATTATAATAATGTATTTATAAAAAACTATCGGACGCGCGCGACTTCATCCACGTAAAATTAGTAGCCTATGTCCGTCAGGAATAGTGTAGCTTTCTATCTGTGAAAGAATTTTTGAAATCGGTTCAGTAGTTCCAGAGATTACCCCCTACATACAAACAAACTAACAAACAAATTTTCCCTCTTTATTATATTAGATTAGTGTAGAAGTGTAGATGTAGATACAAAGTAAAATGACTGCTTTTTTTTGGTTTAAATGCAACATGGAACAACATTGTCATTGGTTTTTATATGATTACTGGTTTGAATGCCATCAAATGCCAAGTAGCCATTCTGAAGATAAGATCCGGCACTGACCTTATCAGGTGCTGAGATTGGCACCCATTGCCAAAACACAATCATTTTAACATCGTAATACTATAAAACTGGAACAACAGCTACTCCGCAAAACCAGTGCTGTGCAGAGTGTGTCGATTCCTCGCATGTGTAAGTGTATGGCGGTAGTGGTTTATAGTTGAGACTGTGTGATGGATTTTATTTCATGTAGAAACGGAGGAGAGTGTATTTTTGCATGTAAACTATATATGTCGCACAGACGCAGCTGTTTGCACGTGCACGGCTCTGATTTCGCGGAGTAGTAAGGTAATTTGTTTCAGTTTGTTGATAGAACCTCCGCAAAGTAACGCTTGAATCTATTAATCATCCACAATAGGATATTTTTGTAAATTTAATTTAAATTATTGTTGGCAATAAATATTTATTTCTTTCTTTTTTATTCGCTTTCTTCTTTTTCAACCATTATCCACCCGAAGCTGAGCACCCAATGGAACTACTCGGTTTTGTGCCTTCTTTATCAAATTTTCCTCTTCAATTTGACAAGGTCAAAGATTTATTTATTCATTATTATTATTATATGTTCACGCCTGCTTCCCTTTGGGGTAGGCAGAGACCGCAGAACGCCATTTGTCCTGGCATACTTCCCTCATGTCTTCCACACACATTCCTCTCTTCATACATGCTCGGCGGTTCCGGGTACTTCTAATTTGGCCTGTCTTCAGGATGTCATCAATTTGGTCGATGAATGTACAGAGGCCGCCCTCTACCGACTCATCATTTCACATCACCTGTATAAATTATTATTTTTGCGAAACTGGCAAATGCAAGGCGCGGAATGCTGAGGTTGCAGCATTCCATGTTCGAGTGTTCGAGTTTTGCCATTACCCTAATTTTTCTATGTGTTGGCATCATATAGCGTTTAAATTAAATTTAAATTATTATTATTTATTTGTTATAGCTGTATTGTTTTTGTTTAGCGTCTAATTCAGAGTAGATTAAAAATTTAAAAAAAAATTAAAAATTTGTTTATTTTGCATAAAGGTGTAACAAAATTTATCATGGGTCCCCACACTAGGCAATGCCTGTATCGCGGGGAACCAGTTACAATTGTATACATATTGGTTATACATATAAAGTGGTTGGGCAATATAGGTACACTTATCAGGTAAACAGAGTTATACATTTGCAGTTGAATAAACATAAATTCTACAAGATTATACAAGATTAAGTATTAACACTTATTCTAGTTTTTCAAGAATAGCTTCAGTCTCAGCATAATTTAAGGGTTGGAGCCAATTAAAACGAAGTTTTTTTGCTTCAATAACAGAGCAATACTTAAGCTTACAGTGTTTTAAAGCAGCATTATAAGTAGACACACTTAGGCTTATTAAGTAAATTGTTGTAAGTTGACATGGACGGAATCGATTTATGTGTAAGTGTGCAGATTTTGTGAAGAAAAAGCTGGCGTACTGTTAAAACGTGGGCTTCGGCGTATAGGGTTTCTGTTGAAAACTGGAAAGGTTTTTTGAACATAACTTTTAATACTGAGCGTTGGGCTCTCTCTACTTGAATCATAGTCGTCTTAGCTGCGCTGCCCCAGATTGAAATGCAGTAGCATATGAGTGATTGACAAAGCGCAGTGTAGACCATAATGAGCAGAGGTTTGTCAGCTGCGTGGCGAAGTTTTTTAAAAATTGCTATTGATTTCCTAATTTTCATAGGGAGATTGTGAATATGAGTTTTAAAATTTAGTTTTTCATCTACAAATAGACCAAGGTATTTTATTACGTCAGTGCGCTGAATAGTGTCACAGTTACAGCTAAGGGTGGGAAATGTCGCGCATGTGTGAATTTTTATTCTAGTATTGATAGTAGGTTTGGATGACGCGGTTTTATGAAAACAAATGTATTTAGTTTTTTTACTGTTCAGAGTTAAAAGATTAAGACGAAGCCAATTGAATGCAATTTCCAAGCCATTTTCAGCTGCGATAAAAGTATCCTGCCAGTTATCACCTCGAAAAAGAATAACTGTGTCATCAGCATAGCAAATAGTTTCAGCATTTAGCACATTTAGATTATGAATATCGTTTATATAGATAATAAACAGGGTGGGCCCAAGGATGCTCCCTTGAGGAACGCCAAAATTAATCGACTCAGTGCCACTTCTGAAAGAATTCACCCTAACAAGCTGCTTCCTATCGGAAAGATAACTCTGGAACCAAGACAGCAGAACTCCCGGAACGGCATATAGTGTGTGTAGTGATTTTTTTACCTAAAGCAAAGAATGTAGGTAGAATCGACCTAATTTCCTGTCTGCGAACACCAAATCCGGGTTTAGTCCGAGCCGCGATAGGCTTCGCTAGTCGCGTTTAATTACGTTAAGTTGGTCGATACGTTACGGCTTAACGGTAACCTACGGAGGAGTATACCGGTACCAGTACCGGAGAACACTGAAAAAACACTTTCATTACTCGTAACTGAAGTTTCGAAGAACTCGTGTGACACCTTACCAAACTCTTGATTTGTAAACAAGTCATCGAATGTTCATTACCAGCAAATTGTGTGGTTACTATCCGTTTATTTCAATACGTCTGAATTCACGGTAGTTTGTATCAAATATTATATCATAATTTGCCAGTGCTATGCTATACTTAGACACAGCTATCCCCAGCCTCACTTTCAATTCAAAACATTCCCTGAGAAGTAGGCATGCTTCAGCAGAAAAAAGGTACGGTGGGATAGGAATTCGAAATGGCATAATTTTATTTTCTGAGGTCCTAACATGACACGACCGACCAAGTTTAATTTATCCCTCCCACAGGAACGCACAGACAGATAAATTAAACTTGGGCAGTCATGTTAATGCTACTCGTCGTACAAGAACGAACGTGCAATACTACTGCCACTATGTCGGGTTAGTAAAAAAATTATTGGATTTTTAAGGACTATGTTGTAGTAAACATGGAACTACACACGATACGGTAATAAAGATAAATAATATTGGAGACCTTTTTCAAAAAATAGCCCCTCCTAACTAGGGCTATTAGACATCCTATTTTTGGTTGCCTAATCCTGCACTAGAGGGCATTAGTAACAATGGACTGACCACGAAATTTCTTAACACGAAAAGTGCCATCTATTAGCATATTTTGGTAGTAAACTAATATAACATCCCTGTGGCAATAACCGTTATAGTAATTTCATGAATTAGGTCACGGGAAAAATTCGTGTACGCAAATTTTGTTATCATCTGATGTTCTCTAAGCATGCTGTTAAAATAATTCCTTATCTAAAAATGTAACCTATGATAGTTACCTATACCTACCAACCTATATCTATTCTTTATTTAGCAGTGGGGATCCCATGATTATAGGTTAAATTTAGATAACGTAATTCTAGTCCTACAATTTACTTTTGTTTCAGTAAGAAAACATCAAAAGCATTGTTTCATAACTTTAATGGTTGAGTTTCAGTCCCGTAATACAAGGAATCCCAAATCCACGACAATTATATTGTACTCTTCGAAAGGCGAAGCATTCTTGTTGTAATGAACTCAAAACAAAAGAACCCGGGGAGTTTCATTCTTCAAACGTCACTGTGACAGGCGCACAAATGAGGCTCATTTAGTTATGGGAAAGTAATAATAAAAAAATCATTTGAATTCAAAACAAAATATGAAATACTAGCGACCCGTCTCGGCTACGCACGGGTGCAATTTACTAACAAAAACTTAATTAAAATGCATTGTAAAAAAGATCTTCCGTAAAAACATCTCTAAATGAACGTGAAGATCGTATCCAAAAACATTGCGTGGTTTAAAACGAAGAAGTGGCCGAAGATATAAAGACAGACAGAGGCGAATACCGACTTTGTTCAATACTATGTGAAGATAACGATAAAGCATTCAAAGCATTTTATATCAAAATGTGACAGTTGTATAAAATGTAGTGCACTCACTATAGTTTATTTTTTTAGGTACTTAAAATAAGGTAAACAAAGTCACGTGACTCGGCAAATCAACCAATAAAATCAATATTTTGGGTCTCCACAGATCAAAAAGATTGACTTGATCGGGTGATTTGATAAAGTATAGGTAGTAGGTACTCTTAATTGTCAGACCGTATTAGTCTTGATATATTCATGCAACGACTGTTCATACACGTACCTACTAAAGAAACAGGTAGATGTACATCAAATACTGTTCTAATCCAACCCCTTTTAAATCATGGAGCAAGTTTGCCAAGTCTTTTAAGGTATCAAGAATTACCTATAGGCTTTTATATGGACGGTGCACCAGAGTCCATTTTACCCTGCTCAAAGGGATCCGGAAAAATAACGCCGTAATGTCATTTCTGTCATCCCTTCCGTACCTGGCTGAATACACGTTTAATTTTGGGGAAATATATTTTGTCAATAACCAGTCTAACAAGTCAGAGAATTTGTAGGTGTTAAATATATTTTGAAGTTTATCTTTTCCCTGTGTAATTAATTGTTTATTTAGAAGGGGATGATTTTACAACTTGTTTATCTCGACTTATAACTGAGAAAGTATATTTTCTTTAGAAACCTATGGTCATTGTCATTACAATGACAAGTAATGAAAATTTTGATCATTAACTTTTTATTGACAAATCTTCGAAAAAAGACTTTTAATAAAACTTCGGGTTTCTTCTTTCACTGCAATTTGTGAATATGAGTCGTTAAGACGCCATTTTTTTTCTTTTCTGCTTTTTTCTTGACAATTGTCACATTTTAATAACTTGTCCAGGGACCAATTTTCTAAACGCAACAGGCGACAGGTGATAGCGAGAAATCGCCGTTCGTTACTGTGTCGACAAGTAATGCCACAGACTTATGAACTTAACATCATAGTGGGCAAGCAATGTATACCAATTTGTCACTGTCACCTGTCCCTATCGCGTTCATGAACCCAGTATTGCAGGCTGGCCAAAACGAATAGAAATAAATTCAGGGGAAATTAATAACAACAAACCACTCTTATGTAACGTTATAAGGCTAACAAATTCACAATGAATGCTATTCTAGAGTACCTAAACCCGGGCACTTTGTCAATCTTGACAGTTTTCAATAATACAGTGGACTACAATTTGTAGTCATCTTTTTGTTGTAGGTCTACAAAAAGATGACTTTATCCGTTTTTGAACCTTATTTTTATGCAAAAAGGTGTACAATTGGATATTTCTTTTGCAATCGACTGATGTTTTGGTCATTGGCTGTATTCAGGTTTTAAACATGTCAAAATGCGTCCATCATAAGTTGCGCCACTTTTTAAATACAAAGTATATGCAGTAAAAATAAAACATAAAACAACTAATAAACTTAAACGAATGGCATCATGGCTTCCCCGCGTATTATAAGTTTTCCCGTTATTACGAACTTTGTTATTACTTATTACTCGCGGCACAAAGTGTTCTTTATAAATTTGTGATCGTTTTACGAAACTATTTGTACCAATTTCATACCAACTAAATTAGTTATTGAAACGTTACAATCTAGTACAAAGTTTTTATTTTATCAAAAATTTACACCGTAATTCCACTAGTGCCACTAGGTAAAACACACTTGTGGGTACTATATATACTCTAATAGGTGTTGACATATATACTGATTTGACACGGGGGCAGAAAAGTGAGGCAGTTGTGTTGAACTCGCACCGCCGCGCATCAGTGACCAATTTCATAAACGCGACAGGCGACAGGTGTTAGTGACAATTCGCTGTACAATACTGTATCGACAAATAACGGTACAGACTTACAGACTTAACATCATAATGGGCAAGCAATGCGTACCGAATTGTCACTTTCACCTGTCGCCTGTCGCTTTCATGAAATTGGCTCCAGACCGCCGAGGTCGTTTAATTGTATTAGTACTGTGATGTCCACTCTACTGCATCACTTGCCCCTGTCAGAAATCAGTAATAGCGACGATATCCCTATTTCGTACACAACCGGGTTTTGTTTTCTATTTTCTTAATAAAGTGTGTTTTTTGTTCGCAGTGCGTGTACTGGCCAGTAATAGTTGGACGCATTGACCCGAATGTAGCAGTTTATGGAGGAGTGCACTTATATCTGGAATCATGGTAAGTGCTATACGATAGTGTTGAAACAGTTACAGTTTACAGTTGATACTCATATTGCGATTGTTTATTGTTTCTAGTTATCTTATGAATGAGTCGAATGTAAATTTCACATACATGCTCGCTCTGTTTTTCGTTCATGTGTGTTTAAGTCGTTTTGCAAGAGCTCCTACAGAACTTCTATGAAGTTATTGACAGATTCCACTTTCGATGGCAGCTCTTATGAATCGATCTATACCTACGTATGAGCTAATTTCATGGGATAAAATATTCGGTGGCAGATTATATAGATACATATAGATACTTTTAATCAGTAGAGATTATTTGTATATCAGCAAAAACAGTTTAGCATTATTAATATAAAGAAGAAAGAAAGGAATAAAAGCAGTTGCCAGACGAATGTGGGATAGAAGATAAAGTACAAGCGATACCTCTTATAGACAACTTGCTAATTCTAGCAGAAGTTTGTATATAATTATAGTAATTTTTCCCAAACAAGGCGAGAAGAATATAACGAGTTTCGCCTCTTCTCTCGATTCCTGATGATGTACAGTCCAATGCACACATTGTTTCGTTAAGAGGAAACACAAGGGCCGTTTTTCCATACAAACGTCGTCCCCTGTTTCCTCTCTGGATAATGCCAGTAGAGCAATTTTTTTTCCAAAAAATCGATGGCCACTATATTGCATGTCCCTATGTTTTCCTTTTTTCAATAAATTAATTATTAAAAGAGATATGAACATTCAAAAACCTAAAAAATTGGCCAGATTTTCGGCTGCCTTCATACATTCAGAAAACAAATTTTACTAAATTATATAAAAAAAGAAAATCATAGGAACACTGCCAAAGCCTTTCTTTAATCTATATAAATAAAAATGAATTGTTGTTCGTTAGTCTGATTAAAACTCGAGAACGGCTGGGCCGATTGAGCTGATTTTGGTTTTAAAATGTTTGTCGTAGTCCAGGGTAGGTCTAAACGGTGAGCAAATATGCCTCCAATAATTAGGCGGTACGAAGTTCGCCGGGTCAGCTAGTTTTTAATGAAAAAAGTAGTTAAATCTGATAAGTTTTGGAGAAGGAATCAGGGGTCTACGAATCGTTGATTTTATGTAGTTTAAATAGGTATTTTCAGTCCAAGCTGCGGCTGTCTCTATTGCACTCTGCGGGGGGAGGCTTGATAGATGGAGGCAGCAATAGATTTTACAAATACCTAATTTTCAATTCTCTAGGCCTTGGTGTTTCCTCTTAAAACTCGCAAAAGAATCCATTTCGGTATTAAATTTTGTAAATTACAAAATGAAACCGTAATCACTTTTTTTACTCATCGACTGCGGAGATATTCCGAACACCATAATAAAGCGCTAAATCAGCAATTACTCATCTTTATTTAAAAAAAAGATTGCTAGACTTACAAGCAAACTTACAAGATCATGCTAATTCTCCGCAAATAAACTTGATAAGCTTTTATGCCCCAGTAATATGGGGCTACGACTTCAACCGACGAATTTAAATGTACATGGGAATTTACATGCAAACGTTTTCTTATGAGCTGTTTGTAATTTGTGTTTATATTAAGTCAGAGAATGTACCTAAAGTCAAAGTCAAAGTTAAATAAATACAACAAGAACATAAGACGATATATCAATTTAGGCTCCGAATTAATAGCAGACTTAATAAGTAAATATTTATATAAAACAGTTTGCTCTTAAGATAATATAGTAAAGAAATGGTTCAAGTGATTTTTAAAACAATGTATTATCAAAGAAATGACAAACTATTGGCTATTCACGAGCATGAGGATTTTTTAGCCAGCGGCACTAGGAGAGTTCCTAGTGCCGCTAGCTGAAAAATCCTCAGGCAAACGAAAATAGTTTTTTTATAAAAACATAATATTAAGGGGCTCATTCGATTCCGTGCCCTATCATAGGTACCTACTTGGTCGCATATGTTATCTTCTTTACATAATATAAAACGAAGTTGGTATTCCGCTTTCTTTAACGTCCTCGTGATGATAATCTACGGCCACTTGCGCTTTTTAAACCACGCAACGGATTTTGATACAATATTCACTGCCTTTGAGAGATTTTTTTGTGGTAAGTTTTTCATACCTACACAATAGGTACATAATAAGTACGTAAGTAGTTAGGGCGGGTCGATAGTGTGTAATAAACAAAATGTGCATAATAATATCTCACTTAACAAAACTCTTCAAAACTCTCATCAACCTAAGCTTCTAAGCATCTCACTACAACAAAAGCTAACCTCCGCCACATTACAACTCAAATTATTCCTCCAAATAATTATACACGCAACAATTTCTCATCAGAAACAAATGAAATACGTTGAATACGCAATCAGTATAACGCCGTGTAACATGTACGCGTAATGGGAATTGTTCCTGACGTTAACGAACCCTTAACGTTGAACGGAACCCGGTAAAGTTACAATTGGTGCATTATTTGCCGTTTAATTTTAATTTAATGGAGCTTTAGAAATGCGTCTGACATTGTCATTGATATCTGCAAGAGGAATCCCGTAGGGGTGACATAGGAGATAGGTGCTACTACCCAATTAGTACGCTCAGCTGTATACTGGCTGTATAGCGGTGATCGCTAATACAGCTTTAAAATCGCTTTGTGCTACTTGGGTAACTTTTATAAAGAGTTTTGGGTTGGTGTGGGCCTGTGGGGGAATGCTAACAAAGCTTACCATACGGACGGGGACGGATCCCAATTTAAAATTCCATCGGTTTTTGAAATGTGCAGGTGGAATTGTAGCTCCATTTGCCTGCTCGATTTTTCTCTAAAAAAAAACTTTAGAGATTTAATTGATGTTTCATTCGAGTGCTCAGAAAAATCGAAAATCTATAGTCGAATGAAATAATAGTATTGTCACTTTTTGGTTGTTGTACAATACGGTATTCCACTCGCAAACAGAATGGCGTAAAAATATGTTTATATCCAAAGACGTTGATAAAAAACCGATACCTATTTTAGAAGTTATTAGAATCTAGATAAAATTATGTAGACAATTTTAGTATGAGAGTAATAAGTTTAAAGCTGACATTATTAAAATAAACGCGATTTAGTGCTGGCTCGTAGGGCCAAGCTAGTAGGGCCACTGGCGCTGTATGTAGCGTGAAGGAGCGTTTTCACGACGCTTGCCCGCTAGGTGCCATTGTACTATTCCTGATATTTCGAAAAATGGTAACTGTAGAAGATAACTAAAACACTGCTCTGCTTATTGTAACCATTTTTTCTATTTTGAAATTAAAAATACGTTAGAATACCGTATTATGCAATTAGAAAGAATTGGCAAGACATCAGCTCCCAAATCACAGAAGGCGTGAATGCTTTGGTGAAATATGCAAGGACACTTCACTCATCCGGCTAGCTGCCAAAAGAAACGCTCTGGACTTACTCCACTAACTTATTTAACGGCCAGTAGGGCGAACTTTTAGCGTTTTGGTTTCTTATAACTTCTAGACAGTCTTATTGTGAAATTATCAGCTTGGTGTCACTTTTGACTCATAATATGAAATACATCTGGATTGGCAACGCATCCGCAATCTCTTTTGTGTTGCGGGTGTTTATAGGCGGTGGTGATTATACTTACCATCAGGTGACCCACTTGCTTGTTTGCCTTCTTATTTAAAAAAAAAGGTACAGTCAAGGAATTTAATTTCCAACCCACCTAAGGTTCAATAGCATATAGCAAACTGTCACCATAAGAGCTATAGAGCAAGACGTTAGTTTGACATATCGACCTTAATGCATTGCGAATGTCAGACGACATTTCAACGAAATGGATAGGGAATTAAATTCCTTGACTGTACATTACTTTAAAATTCTGATTTCCTCTACCTTGTCCTCCAAACATGCTCACTTTATGTACACATCGTTTCAAACAATTCCTTATTTATTTACCAGTTGCAGGGCTAACTGTGCCAGCAATTTTTGCGGCTGCCCGAAAATTTTACGCAATTTCGTCCCGCATTTTCACACTTCTAGGGGTTACATATTTTAAATTCCTTTCGCACTGAGCACTTCAAACTGACCTCGGTGACAGACACACTGAAATTATACATAGTATGAGCACTTTACAGCTTTAGAGAAGGTGAAGTTATTTCTCATTTATACACAAATACTAGCTGAAATCAACAAAACATCGTCGGACATTTTCTCGACCACGAAGCAGATAATGTAATAAAGGGCTCGGTCCAGTAAATAACGTCTAATGATTCTGCTAAATAACGTTACCAACAACCATCACGGGTTCTATATCTAAGTTGTATATTAACGCAAGCGTTTTCCTTATTCCAAAACGGAACGGCCGAGCCGGCTGAATGTAAAATAATAAAACGCTGATGGCAGAAATACAAAAGAGGAACCAATGAAATCTTTCATGCAACGACGAAAAATTTGGTAGTCAGTATAAATCGTATTATTATTGACTTGAGGATGTGGCTTTTCTTCTTTTATCATCTTACAGTCTATCCGATACTATTATATGAGCAATATTTATACATTTGTTTGTATGTAATTGAGTTTTCGAACACGGGTTTAAGGATTTTGATGCAATTTACAATAGAAGTGTTTACGGGGGTGTACAACTGATCTAGCTTGGTCTCATTTCTGGAAAAAATTGTATTACATTTATATCAGGAGTACGATTTTTGAATCTCACCGGGTGACTAAAGCTGGCCAAAATGGCCGCTTTTCATTAAAATGCGGCCATTTTTGTGAGCTGTTCTAAGCAAAGCGCGGTCGCCCAAGTAATATATCGATACTGATAAAATTTAATGTCATAAAGGGCATTTCATGTGTCGATATTATAAATATAACTGTAAGGGGTACTTTTCTAATACATGTAAATAAGACTAAAACCATTTAGCATTGAAATATATCTTCAATACAGTATAAAGTTCGTTTTCGTGTGAGCAAATAAGAGCTTACTTTTATAACAACGATAAATATTAATTTTACGACACTGAAGCGCCGCAGTTTCCATCAATTGTGATTTTACAAAGTATACATAAAACAAACTTGGAAATAAAACAAGATTCACGTCAAAAACATTCCCTTGGAAATATTTATCTACATTGGAGCTAAATTCAACAATTTAGATGTTTCGCAACATCTCGAGGGTGATGCGAAAAATATCGCAACCGCATTGCACTCCGCCGACCTATCGAATGCTCTCGCCGCAACGAAAAGTTTGACTAGAAACGTTAAACTCAATTTTGCACCGAAATGCTCGCAGGTGAAGCTGTAAATACAGTGTAATGAAAATCAAATAATTCAGTGAATTTTCCAGCTTGTTAACGCAAACATCGAATGTTTGCACCCATTTTTGGTAAACGAAACGAATGAACGGTAGTCAGTTTAATTAATATAGATTTTGTAGTCGTTTCACTGCGTTGTTACTTTTTTACAGCTAGGTGAAATGTAATTTATGCAAAGAATACAGCGTCTATCTGCGGAAAATTGAAAAATAAAATTTAAATAAAGCAAAAGCATGAAAGTTAGTGGTTTGAACAATGTACATTTTACATACGAGTAACAGAAAAAATGTGTCCGTGTGAAGCACCATATCACGGATAAATAAATAAAAGAAAACAAAATGTACCCTGTTTTATGTCACAAGAGAACCCTCTGAATTAGGATAAAGCTCATGGTAATGAAATTACACAATATATTATAACATTAATATCTATTCAATGGTATATATTATATTATCATTATCTATTTCTCATTGATAAAGCGATTGTTGTTATTAAGTTTACCTCTGTGCCTCTCTTTGACATTGCTCTAAGTGACATAGAGCTTCAGTAAAATAAAATAAAATTATACAAAAAGTTTACTTTCTTCTTTTCACTCTTGCACGTGCAACAGTAATAGATATTTTGTTTTGCTATCTTCTTGTTCCTATGAACGGTGGCCATTGTGTATACAAGAGGTATAAGTCAAGAGTTTGTACATAAAATTCGTTTTCTTTTTATTGTTGCGAAAGGATATGAAGGGTATAATGGTTCGCTACGATAAAACATGTCTTTTTCGCTTCCGCTGAGACTGCTTCCTGTTAGAAACGTGATCGTGTGGGGAAGCTTCGGGAAATTCGCTTTTTTTCCTTTAAAGTAGGTACTTTGTAAAGCCTTTTAAAGGATGATAAGAAATCAATTACTTAAAAACCCTTTTGATCTTATGTATGGACTGTGTGACGAGGAAAAATTTGGTATAGAAACATGCATATTAGTGTAAATCATGTGTAACCATGATGTTATCGCTTTGGCTTCTCTGTCACATGGAGATATAGAGGTCACAATAGATTAACCTGACCTAGTAAATCAGGGATCATGGTCAAAGCGTACCATGATTGAAGAAACGGGAAAACTCTAGGAGGATGACAATGATGAGATGTATGAGACAAAGCAATCTATTAAAGATGAATTGAGTGCTTATAGTGGGATGCACCCTTCATAGATACACTTGACCAGACCTATTTTCATGAATCCTCAAACAACACAAGCGGTACTGCTCAATGGACCGAAAAATGTAAATTATGTAAATACCTCGATCTTGGCACTGAATATGACTTTGTTTCATTCGGATTTGAGACCCTTGGCCCCGTGAAGTTTTGACGTTTCACTCTGCTAAAAAAATCCGAGAAGCATATCAAAGTATCACTGTATTTTTTGTGAGTAATGTTTTTCTGCTATAAAGAATTTATAGAGGTACATAGTCAAAGCTAGGAGCCAAGAGCTACCAGCTCCTTTGGACAAATAGTTAGTAAGAGTACTAAGAGGAGATGCTGTCAGTATATCTTCGGAACCATGTCAATGAGACGTTTTAGTTATATTTAATTACAGTGGTTTATTCAAGTTAAGTTATATGTATAATTGTACATGATGATAATTATTATAAAGAGTCTGATTCCAAGGCGATTGCTGTTTATCATCCGACTTATTGTTTTAAAGTAATTATTGTTTTTTAATAAAATTTGTTTTTCCACCTTTAGTATTGATACACGTAATTATATTGGTTGCAATTTTTTATTACTTCAATAATAAGTACAGACTTAGTTTCCTAGTTCCTGTTTTAATCATACCTTAAAAAAAACGGTCAACGATGTTTGAGTGGAGCATAACGGAGCGGGGGGGAAATTGGCAGGTTTAAAAATTCAAATAAATGATAGCCCGCTCGTCGCAGGGAGCCCAGGCGTAGAACATCTGCGGTCTAGCCCGGATGAAATTTTAATAAGACGGCTTAGGTTTCTTTCGAGGATTCATTCGTGCTACAATAAGAACAGCAGGAGAACTCACCTATTTAACTACAATGCGGAATAATTTATTACATTCTCATTGGATGATATTGAAAACTCTATGAAATATCAATAATTATGATGTTGCGGGTGTCTATAGGCGGTGGTGTATACTCACCATCAGGTGACCCACTTGCTTGTTTGTCTTCCTATTTATATATATATATCGAGATTAGTTGTTTATGTTTTGCCTTTTAATAATATAGTCTTTAAAGAGCTAGCCATTCAATACTTATTTACAAAATGTCACAAGTTTCCTTTAAAAATTTTGCAAATACCGATAGGAGAAGACGAAAAACAAATATTTTAACTAAAATAGTTAATCATAATTGATAAGAGAGCTAGAGTTCATATGCCTATACTTAATTTCATGATAAGGAACGACCAGTGGCCCGTTTCACGAAGCTACAACTTACAATTTTACAAGTCTAAACCGGCAACATCGGTCATTATGCCCATTGCCATTGGTCATTGTTGACCAATGTTGCCGGTTTAGACTTGTAAAGTTGTAACTTGTAGCTTAGTGAAACGGGCCACAGAGAGTATATTACCAAATGACAATAGAATTTTATTTATATTACTCAACGCCAGACTGATAATTATTTGCCTTACAACTTTCTTCTTATCTTTCTTCTTATTCTTCTATTTGGCGGGTGGTAGGACCTTGTGCAAAGTCTGTCCGGATCGCCACCACCATCTTGCTCGCTAATCCTGCCGTTAAGCAGCAGTGCTTGCACTGTTGTGTCCTGGCGTGGAGAGCAAGACAGCCGGTGTAATTACTGGCACAAGGGGTATTTCATCTTGTGGGTTGGCAACGCATCTGCAATCTATTTGGTGTTGCGGGTGTCTATAGGCGGTGGTGCTCTTATCATCAGGTAACCCAGTTGCTTCTTTGCCTTCCTATTTCATAAAAAAAATCCGACCCTTCATAACGAATCATAGCATTTACTGTTACTACATTTTGGTTGATAAAATCCTTCCAAAATGCACAAAGGCGGTGTTCACCATAAAACTTTGTTGCTAGCTACTTAATCACCACCACACGACTTATTTAACTACCTCGGCTTTTTTTACCTATTTTAAGTTTCTCCTCAACCGTTGCTATTTAGTTTCCATTCATAACGAATTCATTCAAAAGATACATTTCATCTTGAAAGCAAACTTCATCGTCCTACTCCCACGTTCAGTTCCGTTCTACATTCTGCAGGCTTCGGTTTAATTCAGTTTGAGAACTCCGCAATTTATTTCATGCAAACTTCTAGGCGTATCAATCAACAGGTATAAACATAATATTAGCAGATGTTGACATATTTAATGACGTGACGTTGCCAATAATACCGTTCTGGCAATGTTTCCACTTAACTTATTTTGGGATTAATCTAAATTTACGCACTTATAGGATGGCAACTTTCCAATTTTGAGCAACATTGACGACTAATACATAGTATATGCACGGAATATATAATAATAGTACGTATAGGAAAGCCCAGACAGCCTGTAGGCAATCTGTAACCTGAAGGCAACCTTAAGGAATAAAAGTTGAAACATATAATAAGTTAAGTATACGTGGAATTGTCGTCGATAATAACTGCGAAGGGAACTAAGGGACGTACTTAATAGTACCGATTAAATGTCCCCGATTACTTCATTAATTCATAATTTTTTATTCATTCTTATTGCGTAATGAACATGTCAATACAGTATTTATCAGCAATCAACCTCATTGACTAATGTAATCAAGTATAGTATTGAATACACCTGTTAGGCGTATTTATGAAATCACATATTTAATGTCCCTCAAAGCAAAAATTGTATACGCTTATTAGTTAAAGAAACTGCTACATTTTTAATTATTCACAGTTGTATAAGAATTAACGATTTTAATTCAAATTCTTTACTTAAATTCCTCTCGAAATGTCCCTAATATTAAAGCTGAAGTTCAAGAGTGCCGCCCTTTCACTGCGCGGGGAAGCTTTTGAAAGTTCCTGTCGTAATTAATTCTCTTTATATCTGCAACGTTGTACGTGAAAAGCTGCCTACGCATAAAAACATGTTTGAAAAATCATACTAAGTACTATTTTTTTAAAAGTTATCGCAGCGAATGAAGGCAATTATTGATATACTATACTAAGCCATACCAATAACTCCCGCTTGATTATGAGTTATGCAATGTTCGATTTGTTTCTCAACTCGATATGACAATAAAACTTCTTGACATGGATAAACTCCATTTACTTATATAAGCTGACAAAAACAAATATAATTGACGCACTTAATACCAGTAAGCATTCTCTACCAGTCAACCACAACATTACGACAAACAACAAACTACCTACCAAGTACCAACTACCTAACATTAGTAGATATTCATCTAAAATAAATAAATAAAAAAAGCCTTTATTCGCTTTTTTTTTTACAATAAACTTACTTACTCTGTTGCTTACCTCCTATAATTAAAACTAATATTCACTTATTCTTGTTGCTAACATCAGTCAGCATTCAAACTCTGACCAGGTTGTCCTAGGACATAGGCCTCCTCCAGGGTATTCATCTACACTAATATAAAAAAGAGGTAAACTTTGTTGGTTTGTATGTAGGGGATAATCTCTGGAACTACTAAACCGATTTCTAAAATTCTTTCACCAATAGAAAGCTACATTACTTATCCCTGACGGACATAGGCTAATTTCACGCGAACTATGTCGCGCGCGTCCGCTAAGAATACTATTATACCAACTCGCAAATACAAATAAAAAAATTATATGTACACCATTGTAAATTTTACAAATCTTTCACATACCAAATGCGTTTCATACTTATAAACCTAAGTAAACATGCCTTTAAAGTCGTGACCTCAAAGTTTATACGTTGCTAGTACAATTTAAAGACTTCCCGAAATTGAACCGTCACGAGACTCTCTCATTATATGAGCGGCCTGGAATAATTAAGTATTCATTATCTTTTCACATTCATTTTATATTAAATAATGGCGGCGAGGACAGCCTCGTTTCCTCGTCAAATACTTTTGAACAGATTTTAGGTCACGCTAAATTATTTGATTGAGGTAAATCAGGTAGTATTTAGATGTATGTATTTAATACGTCTTACGAGGCAAATCTAAATATATTGGCAGCAATATAATCGGCTTCTTGGTCGAGTACACTAATAGAATCCTCGACGTTCGATTTAACTCTCTGCTCAAATATTTCGATATCCGATTTGCCACATAACCCACATAACACGAAGCGTCAAGAATTAGGAAATGAAGAGGCGATGATAATATATTTCATCCCATTGATATTGGCATCAGTAATAAAATTGAGTTTCGTTAAAGTGAAATATTGATCGTCTTTCCAGTTACATATTAGTGTTAGTTAGCTCAGCTTCCAGTGAGACGTCCGTGTAGATGAAGGAGAGAGTTCTACGGCGATCCTAGCTCAGGATCTAAAAGTCATAGTTTTTGTCATTGTAAAGTTTCTATACAACTTTTATATAATAAACTTTTTTTTTTCATTTTCATTGGTATCTTGTATAGTCGACCAAGTAATTGCTTGACCACTTTTGAACCTTCTCCCTTTGTAATACGGTCGAAAAGTGGTCAAGCAATTTCTTGGTCGCCTATACTACACGAGTAGGTATATGCCTTAAGGTAGTAACCTTGACCCACGTTTCGCGCTCGCGTTGGCACTCGAAAGATCTTATGTATGCATGCATGCATGCATATTCATAAGCATGTGGAAATTATTAAGATTATTTCAACCGTGTTCTGATGCTTTCATCTTTTTTCAATAAAAAATAATATAACGTCGCGTTTAGATACTCCGTTTCTTTTTAAATATTAATTGTACTACGCCAAAGGTACATGTTCTATGCAAGAAATAATGAGCGTATCATAGTAGTACTGTTTGTATGGACTTATTGGGTACTTATAATAAAAATAGGGTTTAAAAATCTTAAATTGTACACCTTTGCAGGTATCATGGCTGATGGATTAGGCTTTCAAAGAAACTCCAAGGAGCATTATGTGAAGTACGATTAAAATAGCATTTGTGGTAGCGAAAAATAGTGAGAAGTAAAATTGTTTCCTTCCTAAATCAAAATTTTGTTAGCATTATTTGGAAATCTGTATCATTAAATAGTAATTTAATCATAGAACGTAACTATAATGACCATGAAGCAAAACGAACTGAAAACAGCGAATATTTCCTCGGACAAATCAAAAACTTTTCTTTTCGTGATTTCTGGCGACGGAACTAATGATCTGTGTTTGATTGTTGCAGAGTTTGATGACGATCATCAAGTTCGGGTACACCCTGGTAGTGGTTACACTACTGCTGATGATATGGGCCTCGCTATCTAGGGCTTTAGAGGTGAGTTTTCAACATCATAAACTATTGAAATCAAAATTAACCTTATGTTTAACCACACATTTTTCCTAAATAGAACAAAGCTTCGCTTTCGTTGCATAGAATTCCGCCTTGATCCAATCAAAGTAACATAATTAAGGAACCAGTTAAACTGATAATACCTTTAAATTCGCAGCTGCACGTAGACACAGGGCATCCGCCATGCCTGTTCCAAGCCCTGTGCACGTGTTCGAAACCAGCTGGGGACCTGGGCATCGTGACTTGCAAGCACGTGCCCATTCTGCGCGTGCCTGCGGCCGTCAACAGCTCCAAAGTCTTCACGCTGCAGCTCACTGGGAACCGGATTAGAGACCTAGAGCCACATTTCTTCCAGGCAACAGGTATGACTATTCATTCGAAGCTTAGATCTAAGTAAAAACTTCAAGAGCTGACCATGAATTTAATTAGTCAGTAAACATTTTGTAGTTACGTCCGTTGACTTCTTGAATCTCGACAGTTGCGAAATCCATTATCACTTACAATGATTTCTGATGAGTGACTCTTTTATTTAAAAATGTGTTATTTACTGCCTAGATACCTTATATTTGCATATTTACTTACTCTTTTATTCATAAACGCTTCGTAAACGTTTGTTAGTTAACATGTTTTATGTCTTTATCTGTCATTGCGACGTTTGCCCTTAAATGAAAGGGACAAAACATTTGTTACCTTAAAATAATTGTTAAGTTTTATGAATTGGTGTCAACAATGCATTTTTATCTCCTGGTGTACTATTTAGTTGTGTTTTCAGCTAAGTAATTTTTAATAAATATTTTTCTGACATAAAGTGTTATTGATATGCAAATTGGTCTCATTCCAGGTCTCTACAGACTGGCGATAAACCAGAACCCGCTTGAGACGATCCACGAAGAAGCATTCTACGGCCTGGACAATACCTTGTGGGAGCTAGAACTGAAACATGACCGCCTGACTAGTGTTCCCAGCCGCTCTTTGCGGTACCTGCAGAAGCTGAGACTACTTGACTTGACAGGTTATTAATATTAATTGCAATTGCCTACTTAACCTTCTTGTAGTACAATGCACTATAACAGTTAAACAATTTGACTTACCACTTTAAGGCTTAACGATAATCGCACGTCACAGAATGTCATGGTCTTCAAGACTGCTAGATACTTGTTGTCAACAGGCTAGCGTTGACAAAAAATGCATTAACTTATTTTTTTTTTGGATGAAGCACGTTCTTGGTCAACTAAGTTTATGATACAACTACAAGACCATTCAAGGTCCATTGGGATCGCTACCACCATCTTGCTCGCTAATCAACCCGCTAAGCAGCAGTACGAGCTTTGTGTTCCGGCATGGAGAAGCCGGTAAAATTACTCGTACAAGAGGTATTCTATCTTAGCCCTCTGGGTTGGCAACACATCTGTAATCTCCTTGGTGTTGCGGGTGTCTATGGACGGTGGTGATCACTTACCATCAGGTGACCCAGTTGCACGTTTGCCTTCCTATTTTTAAAAAATAAGAAACTGGTCAAATCAAAATTATCAGGTTCGGACTTTAAAGATTTCCTTGGGCTACGGGTAAGTAGTTATACGCCGGTACGAAGTACAACTTTCTTATTAGGTAGATCCATCCGATCCAAAATAATTGATAACATATATTATCCTTGTTCTCATTTCAAAAAATTCTACCCTATCCAACCCAATTATTGCTTAATCAATTATTTTCAATGTAACTATCAACCTAAATCCACTTAGCAGCTAGTACAAAAGGTATCTCATGTGCCATAGTTCTTACAACTTCCACTTAATTTCAAATACCACTTCAAATCAAATGAAACACATAATTTGGAGTCTATATAAAATTTAATAGTATTTTCTTATGTTTTCGCGACTTGTAGACATTGAGCAGATGCCACTTCCGAAGCGCTGGTAGAGTCTGTAGTCTTATTGCGTTAATTGGAACGATTTCATATTTAGTTTTTTAATTTTTTCAATTATTTTTTCAAAATTGGGTAGTTTGTATTCTAAAAGTTTTTTGTCAGTCTGCCCGTGAAAATGGGACCTGTAAAGGGCTCGAAACGTCGGGAATTAGATTCGTTACAATACACGCAATATAAACCGTATAAATTGTTTTATTTCAATAAAAAATGTAATGTTTTAATTTGTAAAATTCCAGGTAACGAAATAACAGACGTATCGGGGGACAACTTCAGAGGCTTGGAGAATACGTTGCAGACGCTCATCTTGGCAGACAACTCGATTGCCAACCTGCCTGTGGATGCTTTCACTGGTTTGCCTATGCTGGAAACATTGGATTTGCGGGGAAATCACCTGGCCATCATCGACGTTGGAGTGTTTCGGGACGGCATGAGCAGGCTTAATAAGGTAAGATAAATCCCGTTATACAATGATAACTTATAAGTTGACAAACCTCTTAGGAGATGTAAGAACTAGAATTATAAACACATTAAATCGCCCAGATGAGGGTAAAAAACCAATGAGTGAATATTGAAAAATGAATCATAAAATTCATTTCACATCATGTCAGAAAATGGCAAATATTAACCTTCTATCTTAAGTTAATGCAGAAGTAGTTTTGCAGGTTAACCTGCAAAACATGTCATTAGAGCGCGCTGAAGAAGTGTTCATCAACAAATGAACTCTACATTTATACATACGGTCATAAATAAATTGACGCTAAACAAAACTATTTCTAATTTCAGCTTCTGCTTGGAGACAATCAACTGACATACATCCCATACGAAGAGTTGGCACCGCTACGGCAACTGCGATTCTTGGACCTTTCCAACAATGTCATCAAACAAGTGCCGCCGCTACACGATTTGAATGGCATCAAACTGTCTCTTGATTCTTTAAAGTAAGTAGGAACATCGAGAGATGTGAACTTATCGTCTATCCATTTGTGATAGGCCCTCTTTCAATTCATTGAATGCTTAAATCACACGTGTGTGAGGTTGCCTTAATAGCGAGCAGTTAATATTATGGTTACTCGCATACTTATAGGTACTTGACCCATCTTTACCGATCACAAGCTGCCTGAGTCTTACATGTGCGGTTCAATTACTGCACTACAGCTCTTAGTAACTCATGACCAGTAACATACTTCTTCATGTCGCACCGAACTGGAGCGTGACCGACCCAGTCAAAATATTTGAGGTTCACACTGTAGGCTGATTAAATGAGTAAAAATGAGTACCTCTTAAGGATGTCTTTAGTATAAAAATAGAAAAACAATTTAATGTTACAGACTGGACAACAACGTCATCAAGATTCTCTATCCTGGATCATTTAAGCACTTCAATGTCCTGAATCAAACTTCACTTGACGGAAATCCGATATATTCTCTGAGAGTAAGGATATCTCAAATATATTTTTTATCGTATGATAACGTGTTAAGAAAAAGCTTAATGTGCCATTATTTACACATTTGAACAAATACCCTGTTCGAATCCTAAGTAGTTGACCATTTTTAAATTATTTAATCATGTTAGTGAACTCATTTCTTTATTCTTTAATTTTCAGGAAGATGCCTTCAGGAATGCTAGGATACGATCACTTTCCCTTCGTGATTGCGGTATATCGGAACTGTCACCTGCGGCTTTCGCCGGATTGGAGAACAGTCTTCAGACCCTCGACCTGTCGGAAAATAACTTGACTATGATTTCCAAGTTTATGCTCAATAAACTTGATTCGCTGCGGTTCTTGAACCTCAAGGAAAATAAGGCAAGTGAGATGACCAGGAAAAAGCTAATTCATTTCATGAGAAGTAATAAAGAAATCCTGATAAAGCAAAACACAATACTATCGTACTAAAATATAGGAGGTATACCAGATCACATCGGTTATTCTCAGTAAGCAATTATTAGAAAAAGATATTCACAATCAATGTGTTAATACTTAATTACTGCTTGACTAAATCTGTATAGATAGTGTTAGTCAACATGGGTTAATAATAATGATTTTGCAGGTCGACATCAACTTGATAGCCACAAACACGCCGTCAGAGTTTTCACAGATATCATTCAACAACTTTCAGTATAAGTTGTTCTACTTGGATGTAAGCGGCGCATCTTCTATCGAGATGAGTTTGCAGGATGTCCGGAGGTAAAAAGCGTTTTTGAAAACTTTGTATTTTGAGATATTTTCTTTACGAGATGATCCTAGATACAAAAATATCAGCCAGTGTTTCATATTATCTTTATAGACTACCAAATCAATAATAACTATATTTTTTACGTTTCAGAATGAGATCTCTTCGGTATCTTGCAGTGGGTAAACTAATCAGGCGCAGTATTAGATCAGAAGATTTCTTAGAGTTTGGAGTTGAGCTTGAAGATCTGAAAATTTATGGAAGCACTATAAATAGAATCGAATCGAGCGCATTTGAGCACGTCAGGTCTATCAAGACTTTGGACCTTTCTGAAAACGACATTGACTTCATCGACCCTTTCGCTTTTGCCGAGGTAAGATGAATAAGGAATAGGTAGATCAATCACTTGCTTATTACGGTATCAACATAAATTAATCAAAATTTACATTCCAGTTGCATAGTCTGACGACGCTAAAGATTGCTAATGGCCTAGCTGACAACGTGAAAATTCTACCGTTTGAGCCATTAAAGGCTCTCATAGAACTTCAATATCTGGATCTAAGTAATAACAAACTGAAGAATGTCCCGGATACTTCATTCCACTTCTTGTATAAGTTGAGATCTTTGAATTTGCAAGATAACGGTATTGATCACTTTTCTAAAGGAACTTTACAGGTAAAGTGTCGGTTTAATGGTTTAACTCGAAAAAAACCGTATATCTTATCAAAAATGTGTAATACAATTTTAATAAAATTACAGGGTGATATCCACAAACAACTAGAATCTATTTACCTGTCTCATAATCAAATGAGACAAATTGTACAACACACATTTGTAGACCTCAGAGAGCTTCAAGAAATCCTTGTAGAAGATAACCTTATAGAAATCATACAAAGGAGAGCGTTCACAAGTCTTGATAATCTAAAAGTCATTAGACTAAAAGGAAACAGAATTAATGAAATTACAGAAGAGTCTTTCCAAAATCTACCTGCCCTTGCTGAGTAAGTAACGATAAAGAATCGTAAATATTTTAAAATAATTATCTAATAAAATAAATGTATCAAATGTCAAACTCTTTTCTTTTCCAGGTTAGACATTTCGTTCAACCGATTGGATACATTTAAATTCTCTATATTTGACCAAGTTGGATCAGCCACAGCATTAAAAGTTAATGTGTCGTACAATCACATATTTTCGCTGACAGATTCAAATGCACCTAGTTTCTTCACATCCAATTTTTATGCGCCTCCCAAGGCACAGAGTGAGTAGATTAATTTTTTCAAGTCTTAAACTACTACTAAGATCATTGGCTTTTATTTTGCACATTTTATATGCACTGTAAATTAGATTTTTTTGGGCATTGAAGTGCATTATGCATGATACCATTATTTTCATGTTTCTTTAACACTGTCATTGTAACGTTTATTTATAGCAGTTATTTAAGCACTTATTCATATTGCTTTCATTTTTACTTCATTCTTCACCTTTCTTTTGCCGCTTTGCAAACAGGATTGATTTCTGACGAGGAAATTCCTTCAAATCCAGGTTTCTTCATAATTATATTTTTTTACTTATAGTGTTGTCCTAATTCGTTAGAGGCTATTTTATGTCTTCATTTTCGTGTCAACGGTTTCTATATCTTGTACTAAAATCACAATTCTATTTCAGATCTCGGAACAGTGTCAGTAAACATTAGAGTTTTGGATTTCTCTCACAATAATATTACATACATAGCACCGTATTACTTCAGGTATTTTTTTTTATAATTTCCTAATCTAAATGATATCGCTGGTATGATTTAAAAACTATTCTAACGTATTTATAGGCATGCAGATTTAACTCTGTCAGAACTTCGGCTGTCCCACAATAAGATAAGAAACGTCACACGGGATGTATTCGGATCTATGAACATGTTGCAATATCTAGACCTATCCCACAATGAAATCTATGATATGGAATACGACTGCTTCAAAAAAGTGAAAAATTTGCAGGTTAGCTGGTTTCTTTATTACTATCATCATCCTCTTAGCGGTTTTTCTTATTTCTTTGCTCAGAAAATGTGAACATGATTCCCAGATTTTGCAGACCAGGTTTTTCCCAAGACAAGAAAATCAGATCGATGTTATAAATTCATTTACATGAATTTGCGGGTTTCGTCACGTTGTTTTTCTTTACTGTAATAGTATGGGTCCAGTACAATAATAAGGTTGTAAATAGGGTCCGTTGGGGATCGAACTCGATACCCCCCTAGGGCTAACGCTGTTTCTCCTACCAAAGCTTTTTTATAGCTATACTAATTAAAATTTTGGAATCTAAAAGTTCCTGTCAGTGTAAGATTGTCCATTAAAAGTGAATTCAGTACATTTTGTAATAATTATTCATTTTCAGATATTGGATTTGTCACATAATCACTTAATAGAGATACCAATAGAAATATTCCATGACATGCATTATTTAACATCAGTGGATTTATCTCACAATCGTCTCAGAAATCTTGCCGACAATTTGATCATATCACCGGCACTAGAAAGGTAACCAAGTACTTCAATTTCCACTTTGGTGATGTAAAATCTGTCGACTAAAAACTAAACTAATTTTTGATATCTTTTTAGGCTAGACCTGGCTGGAAATCACTTATCAAGAGTTCCGACGAATTGTCTGTCAACTGCATCCGCAGCAAATCTGGTCGAATACGATTTGAGTGGAAATACTATACCAACAATCGCCATTTCTGATTTGGTACAGCGATTTCGGGTGAGTTGCTTGATTATTACAGAACACTTGTATTGTAGTGTGAATTTTTGGAATACTAATTCTAGTAGTTTTGAAACTAACAGCTTGAATGATATTAAAGTTGTAAATATGAAAGTTTTACATGCGACTGTTTTGGTGTTAATTTAACCGTAAATGAGAGTTTAAGCATTAAAATGACACTTATTTTATCAGTTCTTAGTGATCTCTGATTAACATGTTTGATTTTGTTTGCCATAACCGCAACCCCATGTGTTCGGCAACCAATGAGCTCCGTAGTTCCATAATGCCAGTGTGTGCGTAGTTTGCTAATGTGGTGTCCTATCCCTGCATGTGACAGCACCCTGATCAGACGGGCGAGTACTGGCCCGACGAACAAGACTACAGCGATGAATATATGTACCACACGGCTAGACGAGATCAGACCAGAGTGTACCATCAAAAAAAGCAATATCCGCAGAACATTTTGTATAAGGTAGAGCGTTTAGAAGTTCAAATTATAATTTTGAATAAGGTAGAATTCTCGATATTCATTTTTTACTTTAACTGCTCCATGAACCCGGCTAAACCGGTAACTTTATTAATGTACGCTGCAATTTAAAAAAAATAAGTCTTTACCATGATGATGTCCTGAAAGCAGAGGTGTTTACTAAAATTAAAAAATGACTATAAAACTATGATGAGACCCTAACTTATTGCTGATTCTACCTCATTTGAATTCGTGTGACCACGTTGTTATCGTGATCGTCAATTATCATCTTCATCTGTTCACCACAAATGGTCATCAATGGAATTCATCGGCTATATTTTCATTTATTCATTCATCCATTTGTAAGATCTAACTTTAACTTTGGAATTCATCGTTTACAGTCCCTTGCCTGGCTGGATTTATCGGACAACCGCTTAGTACAGATTGAGAGTGGCACTTTCGTAGCATTACCTAAACTGCGTTGGTTGGATCTCAGCAATAATACGCCCTTCAATTCTGGTGACCGTGAGAACAATGTTTTTAAAGGATTGGAACGAAAGTTGTCTCACCTGGGCCTAAAGAATGTCAGCTTATTGAATGTATGTAAATATAATCAATCAAATGTTTGAAGATTTGGAAACAACAGCGTCAAAATAATTACAAATCAAATATTATTTTTAGGTTCCAGCAATGCTTTTACCCAAATTAAAGAGCTTGGATTTGTCGTACAACAATCTGCCCTCAATACCTCCAGACACGACAGCCAAATTGACACACTTAAGGAAGCTAGATCTGTCCTATAATGATCTAAGCACAGTCCCAGTGGTAAGTGACATATAAGTATATGTAAACAAATATAATCATGTAACAACTTGAATAATTCAACGCTTCATTTATCCAAAGAGTTTCCTCATAAATTTGATTCTTATTTCAGGCGACACATTCTTTAAATGAACTACGCTGGCTTTCTCTATCTGGTAATCCCATAACAGCTTTGATGAATACCAGTCTTTACGGAATATCTCCACGATTAGAATATTTGGACATTACGCATCTTCGAATAAAAATTCTTGAGGTATGAACTATTAAAAGTTATTTATTCGCTACACATACATGCAATTTTTTAATATTCACTATATTTATTACTGTTTTCTTCCAGCACGGTGTTTTTAGTAAAATGTATGGACTGAGAACACTTAAAATAACTGTCTACGACAATGTGCGAGATTTCAGTATTCCGAAAATGCTTACTCAAAATGCGGCATTAGAAAATCTCTTGCTCGAAGTGGAAAATCCATCTATCGAGCTTGGTAAAGAAATGAGTGGTCCTTTGCCTTGTAAGCTGAGCAATATAACTATTACAGGAAGAGGGATGAAGTATCTTGCGCCGTACCTGCTAAGTGTTAGTAATTTTTTAACATTTGTTTCAAAAGTACCTATATTTAATCAAATTCTAAACTGAGTTTTATCTTTAGGGTGTCCACTCAAAAGTCCTGAAACTGACTATTTATAATACAAGCATAGAAGAAATACCTCCTGAAGTATTCTGGCTACCAGGTCGTGTCAAGAACCTAACCCTTGATTTGAGATCAAATTACCTGATGAAAGCTCCAAACCCAAGTCAAAAGGAATGGCCAGGTGTTCCAAATAGCCTATTCCTTCATGACATCTTAGTAGCAAATAATCCTCTCTACTGCGATTGTGGAATTGGGTAAGATACATGATTTAATGTGTTAAATTAATAGTTAATTTATGTTTTTGGTAAAGCAAATCACGTTTTACACTTTATTACGAAATCAATTACCTAATTCAATCACATGTATTTTCCCAATTAGATGGATAGAAGCATGGGACCGTCAGAGAAGACAATACCTCTGTCGGAGTCCATCAAAGTGCGTTGCAACGCGTGATGACGTCAGATTAGCGAGGTGTTCGTACTATGATAACAGGACTTTAAATGACGTAAGTACAATGTACCAACAGTTACATATGGTCGATTCATTAGAGCTGACACCGAAAATGTATTACAGTATTAAGCTTTCTACTGTTTAATATTTCAATACATAAATAATTTGTTTTTTATGGCTTATTACACACAAATCACTTAATATTAAGGTCAGTTGATGTTTCAAATACCCTTGTTTCTATTCCAGGTGCTAACTAGAGATTTAGACTGCGGTTGGAGCAGTGCGTTCCGAAGATTACCCAATGTTTTCATAGTGATAGGCATGTTACTTTTAACTTGTCTTTATGTATGAGGACTGTATTGGCTCCTTGGGGTATATGAAGAATTCCACCTGATCCTGGCACGGATATATAATTTTTAATCACGTGCCATTAACTGTATGAGCGAATTTAAATTGCTCATTTTGAAACTGACGAAAAACGGGGACAATGAAAAGTTGTCCGATCTACCAATGTAACCAGAAGAGTGAGATGGTCTAGTAGAATTTGAAAACGTTTTTCCATGTGAATGTACCTGTATGCGTGGCCTACTTACCTACCGAATCTCCCGAAATGTGATCCCAAATAGCCAAATCTAGTTAGTCTTAGTGATATGGACACTTTATCGGCATCATCTGGAGCAAAGTGCTGATGTGTGAAAGACGTGATTTGATAAAAATAAAAACGATGAACTTTTAAGTGGTTGCAGTGAAACTCTAGTGTTGCCTATCATAATGTATGTGATTAATATCGTTTTAAAAGAAGTGACGACAGGTGTGATCTCAAGGGATTGAATATTTTAACAACTTCGCAATTTATCTTATTTCTTTTAACAGTAGTAAATACCTACCAAATGTATGTATCGTAAAAACCTGTTTTTGAGTGTATAGAATTAAGATCCAATTTCCAAAATTCTCTCATTTTGTGCACTGCCTTACAAGTAATTCTCTGAGATTTTTGTCCGGAGAATGTGTCCAACTCGAAGGTGCGTTTGTAATGATTTTTGGAATCAAGGGATTAACACATTTAATCGTTTATGTGTGGAAGTGCACTTAATGCGTTTAGAAATTGCATTTACGTCGGTTTAAGATATGTTCACAGGAAAGCAATGACTTAATAATGATCGTATAAGTAGACTGCATTCGCTGGAATGAGATGTGTTCGTCCATTAATAAGGTTAACAATATAATTTTTAGGTGTATTTGTTTGTCTATTAGTAATCTTTAGTCGTAGGTTGAACGATTCATTAGGTACTTTGCGACTGTCAATCAGATGTTCTTCGTCATTTCTTACAGCGGCATTGTCATCATCCGACAAATTAAGACATACCGTGTTATAAGGTATATGAAATGTTTTTCATATATTTGTACAAAAATAGATTTCATGATACTATACATTTTATTATACCAACTTGTTTCAGAGCTATTATCTTCTTTAAATTACATGCATCAATGCTGTATTTATTACAAGTGTACTTTTACAAATTGTATTTTTATTATTTAGTTACCAAATTACCAAATTCTTAAATTTTAGTCATAATAAATACAGAATTGATGAATATTTCATGTTTACGCTGTACATCTTCATTGTTTAGCTGTTAACAAAGTCTATCAGGTTACTCGTTAAATAAACATATTTTATTACATATTTAAATGTCAGTAGCTATTACTGTATCTACAAAGCATGCTCTAATTTAGTCAAGTTATAACCTAAGCTAGGACTTTATCGACTGAATTGAAGTATTTCAGAACAGCTAGTGTGACGCACACCCCGTGTATATACCTAACCTTTTAAATTCGAATTAAGTCATACATGTTGTTCTGGTCCCCTAAAAAAGCTAGCGTTTATTGCTGATAATATCACAGTAGTCTAAAACATAATGTAGCAATGACTTTTGTTTTATTTAGACAGTATTATACGCTAGTGCCATGAGACTTCTGCTTTGTTTGCTGGCCCCAGTAATGCAATGTTGATCATATTTTAGATCAGGTTTGGCATTTGTTACATTTGTTACTATCCTTAATATAAATCCTTTTATTTGGAAGCTGTTTTTTTGCTTTCCGTTTCTTTCACGCAAAACGATGTTTTAGCAATGCACGCTTTCTTCTCTTCTCATCTCTTTAAAAATTAGTTTCGCATTTGTAGATAAATGCCTAGCTTGGTTACTCATGACTTTATGTTATGGCGTCGGCTTATTGCAAGAAATCACTAATACCAGTTTCGTAAACTCATATTATCTATCATCCTTTTTTTTACGTTTGTTTAATCAACAGTTTAATTTTATCCAAGACTAGTACGTAGAGTCCGTAAATGAGATCTTAAAAAAATTCTTAGGGAGTTTGGGTTACGCTGCAAAAGATTACAAATGTGTTAAAGTGCAAATAAAACGATGTTAATAGATGGAAATATAAGTTTTGTTATGACTTTCCGGACTGTATAAATACACTTCCTTTTAATTTATTTTAAAGTTTCTTCTAAATTTAGAAGTATTACTATATCGGGTTTATTTACACTTGCTAAAGAATAAATGGTGATTTCTTGGAGCATCATAGGCTGGGTGTGTGATTTCAATTGTATACCTCTTCTTCAGTGGTCCATTTGAGCGCGGTGTCAGGCCTACACGTTGACTTGTTTTCAATGCCATTTCATGCAGTTACATCCAGGGGTAACTGCTCTATGTATGGACAGCTGTATTTGTGGACACTATCTAGTTCTTAGAGCTGTACTCTCTCATCGTCCGAGCAATTCCCATGTGTCTATTCCCTGCCTACAGGAGGTCAAATAGAAGCCAAGGAATAGAGAAGCATATCAATTACTCCAACGATGAGAGAGTAAAGTTTTAAGATTTAGAAAATGTCTACGTAGAGCCGTCCACAGATAGAGCAGTTGCCCCTATTTACTAAAATACATCGATTCAAATAGATGTGGCAGATTCAATTATGTTTCTGTTTTAACAAAAACATTTTAATTAATATGTATTTGTTTTAATTATGCTATAAAGGTAAGTGTTATCTACAACACGATAATCGAATTGGATCCCTTACGACATTTGCTCTACGTTTCGTTGATCGTAAATAATTCTTGACTGACACCATAAACTTCATAAATGTTATAAATGATACCTCAATTAAAAGATTATCCAAATACGATGGTATTTTAAAAAAATATGAAAATTTTAAGATTAACATTGCGTTAGGGCAAACGGTAATAGGAATATGTCTCGTAAACTGTAGTATAAGTACGACTGCATTTGTGACAAATTTCTTTTTTATCGAATTATTTATTGGAAATGTAAATGAAAACTTATAATTATTGGTAAACAACCCAAAATATGCAAGCAGCATTTACCTACAAGTCACTTATACGATTCTCAAGTTGACAATAGATGATTGTTACAATTTGAAATCTAAGTTTCTACTCTTCAGTCTGTCATACTGTCAATCTAACTTCTATATTTACAATTCACTTTAAACTCATAAGTATCGTAACTACTATGTTTTGGTATTGAAAACAAATGAATATCGATGTAACAATGAATATATTTTGTGATATATATTACTCTAATTCTATTTTTGATAATGCCTAAGACGAATATTGCTGAACTTATCAGGAATGGTAGCTGAATTTAAATAGAATCATAAATATAACGCTTCTTTAATGTTAACGTAGCTTTCTGAATGTCAATTGGTCTTTCATGTTCTTTAATCGAATAAGTATTGTGTTACAGTCAGGAGTAGTTATATCGACACTGTCGAACAGTGCACCTAGCACGAATCTTCTCGACACGCGTTAATTCTCTACGTAACTCAGTGCGTCTCTCTCCTACTGGACTAGTTAGAAAGAGACGGACTGAGTTACGTAGTGAATTAACGCGTATCGAGGAGATTCGTGCTTGGTGCACAGATCTAAAAGTTCTACACAAAACTCTATTGTCAGAAGAATAAAAGCTGGTATACTTTATGGCCTCTTCGAGTGTTCAGTCACTTCTGCTTCTGACTGTAGTACTCGTATGTAATTTAACTGCAGGATTTTAGTTATTTTTATATTCGAAGCCCGTTAATAGGTTTTACCAGTATCTTAATGGAGATTAACATTGACTAGTATCTTAGACTCTGTACAACAATGCAATTTGACTTTATCATATTCTCGAGCATTAAGTATAAAAATAATTATGTTTTAAGTGGGGACTTATTATTCTTGTGTTTGAGATGATTTTGATGTATCACTTTTGTCACTCTCAGTCTCATTTGTTTGTTTCATCACAATCACCATCAAAATGTACTTAGGAGCGGAAATTCAAGCCAACTTTTAATATAGGTAAAGAGAGTGACTTTGAAATGCAGGGGCGACTTTTAAAAGTAGTTTTAAAGCCAATTAAATCGTTTTCAATCGCAGTTTTTAAAATTCAGTTGATGTTTATATGTGTTCTCTAGTTGCCTTTATAAAAAAACTCGCTGAAAAAGCGTTGTGTTGATTTTTTAAGGATTTAAAGATATCAAAGTAGCGTAATTATTTCAGAGTCACTTTATTTTATTTATGTGACCTATTGCTGTTGTTTTAAAGGCATATTTTTTAATATCAAGACAATGAGCATATCGTTTTGTTGTTGAAGAGTGCGGCTGTTTTGTTCAGGGATTGAAAGAAAGTGAAGCTTGTAACGGCAAAGCCACGGATCACACAACGGAAATAAGTTTGGAATGGTCATCCGCCATGATTTGTGTCAAAACTAATGTCGCCAATGCAAATGTCTTGCACGCTAAACGCCGTTAACAGGGAGAGCAAACGTATGACCATTTGCTCATTTAGCTTTGGATACACAAGTCTCGGCGGAAGACCGTTTTACCTTATCAATGTGTTCTGAGGGCAAAACGAATCGCAGTCACTCGTGTAGGGCCGGTATTGCGCCGTTAAATATAGGTCCTGTGGGTCTAGCATGACCGGCCAAGGTTTATCTGTATATGCGTCTCTTTTTTATGAAACAAGTTAGAAAGAGACGAAGGGAGGGATAAATTAAACCTAGGTCCTCATGCTAGCACTGCTGAGCGATAATAAGTTTAATAATAAATATTCGCACCGTTTGTTGTTCACGTTGAATTGTGTTCAAATAAATATTTAAAATTATGACCGATACATTTATATTTGATAATTACGAATGCGTTGCAATATTTATTTACTTAATGAATTGAGAATTTCAAACTCACCTGTGCAGTAAATTAAAACTAAATATGTACATTAAATGAAACTGCTCCGTTAAATAATTCTCATCGAGAAAATGAAATAATTACAGTAAATTTGCAAGGTTTCATGTGATAGATATAGCTTGTGCCAATGGATTTTAGATTAAAGGTAAAAGCAATCTTAGGTCATCGTAGATATTGTTTCTGCTCAATTTTTTTCTTTTACCGGTTGGAATATTTCTGAAAATTCGGTTACGTGCTTCGAAATTTGAGAATGTATGACGCGCAATCGAACAATTCGAGTCCTAATCCATTGTGGGGCCTTATCACCCTGAGCCATAGCTTTATTTGCCTTGGAAGTCACTATTTCATTTATTGCGAAAAGGTTCTATAGTGGATTACGATTCTATAAGTGTGAATGAATAAACAGCTCAAAAGTACAGCACAAGTACGGCCCAGATTTAATTGCTTAAACTTTTGTATGGAAACCGATACCATAGCTTTGTCGTTGTTGCACCAGATGAATGAAATATGAACACGCTGACAGACAGATTTTTGACAAATATGTCATGGTATCCAACGCGCCTAAGTTCATAGAAATTTGTATTAGATACATTTCATAAAGTCATGCGTGATTCCCGGAGGGATAGGTCACATTTCCACTTGCTACGATCCTGACATACAGCCTTTGCTTCACTTACTGCTTAATTACTTACTTTTGTATTGAATTCTATCTTTATTTGTTATAATTATAGAGAGCACACGTTACGGTATCAGTTTGCATAGATTTAGGCGAGTTTGATACTGGTGACACGATTGCGTATACGCATTATTCATTATGCATCTGGTTTTTGCTCAGATTTTACATTAACTAAACTGTGTCGAATAATTCACCGCCAGTTCAGAATATTCTAATCGTTAAAAGTTCATAAAATGCCTAGTTTCTCTCAAACGAACATTGTAAACATGATAAATAAGGAGCTGTAAATAAAACTCTCTAAACTAATAAAATAAAAGATAATATATAAATTCTCGTTTTTAGATACATTTTGTAAAATGTATTTATTTAATGTGAAAACTATTTAGGACAAGGGAAAAGTTACTGTCTTCACTACTTACGAGTCTATAATAAAAATAGTGTGAAATAAATTATTGAATTATTAGAGTACCTATCAATAAATTATTGCGAAAAACATTGTTTGTTTTCTTCTCGTGATATATCGTATATTCAATTATGAATTATGAATTGCAAAAGTTCTGTTCAAAGTAAGAAGGTAAGTATAAGCAGTGAGATTCAAGATGGCTCTCCTTTAGCAATCGAATATTAATATTCTAATCATTTTTATGGTTACATTACCAAGTCTAAGTAGTTGCTAAATATGAAAAGAATAAATTTCAGAATGTATACATCCTCAAAGCCGACCATAATGACATTTTTTTAGAAAAAAAAAAGCCACGAAAAAAACAATTAAAAAGCTCTAGGACTAATTGCAGAGATATCGCGTATCATTTACACCCAAAAAAAACAGTCAAATAGTTTTGATGCGTGAAAGCCTTTTTTTTGAAGTCTGTTAAAAATTACAAAAACAACATCTTTCTTATCTTCTTCTTTATCTACACTTATATAATAAAGAGGTAAACTTTGTTAGTTTGTTTGTATGTAGGGGGTAATCTCTGGAACTACTGAACCGATTTCAAAAATTCTTTCACCAAAAGAAAGCTATATATATAGTATAAAGTATTATCCGTTGTCTGTCCTAAATCCTTATAGTCTATGTTCGGTCGTTTCTCTTTCTAAACCAAGCACTAGATTTTGAGACAGTGATTTCTGTCATTAAGAGATGTTTTTACAGAAACTTTTTACGTACATTAAATCCTGATTGTACGCGTGGGAAGCCAGGACGGGTCGCTAGTCAGTTTTACGTAGAATTATAGGTATTTTTCAGTTTTTACTTTGTAAGAATAATAAAATTCAAGCAAGTTGGTTATATTAAGTAGGAACATTGCATTATAAATTAAAGCGATGTAATTTTTTTTTATATTATAGGAAGGCAAACAAGCGAGTAGGTCACCTGATGGTAAGTGATCACCACCGCCTATAGACATTCGCAACACCAACGATATTGCAGACGCGTTGCCAACCCAGAGGGCTAAGATAGAATACCTCTTGTGCCAGTAATTACACCGGCTGTCTTGCTCTCCATGCCGGAACAACAGTGGAAACACTGCTGCTTAGCGGCTGGATTAGCGAGCATGATGGTTGTAGCGAGCCGGACGGACCTTGCACAAGGTCCTACCACCCGCAAAAATTGTAAGAATTAGTAATATTGTTTAGGAACAGACCCTATTTTACCAAACCCTCATATATCAGGTGAGGTGAGAACGTCAATTTAGAGTTCATTACGTTTCCGCTGTTTAAGCCGTGCGATACAAAAACTTCGCGTTAGCTATTTAGCCAAGTATGCCAAATTGTCGTTGTCACTTGACATCTGTGCACCTAGCACGAATCTTCACGACCCGCGTTTACTCGCTACGTAACTCAGTGCGTCTCTTTGTAACTAGCCCAGTAGGGGAGACACGATCTGAGTTACGTAGCGAGTTAACGCGTGTTGAGAAGATTCGTGCTACGTGCACTGTTAGCTTGGTGAAATAGGTGCCTGTGCAGACACGCCCGCAGTAATTTCGTCGGGTACAGACAAGTCTGCAGCAATAATAACATTGGCAAATGCAAGTAATTTGAGCCACCCTGTGGAGAGACCGATTGGATTATTCGAATAAGAACATCGTTACTAGCAATTGCTACAGCAAAATTGTCATTTTCGCTAGTTGGTGTTTGTGGTAGGATTGATACGTAAAGCTATGTGATATGATATCTAATGAAATGTCACTCTCCTAAGAGTGTGAAATTCTGCAATTATTATAAATTGTAGCAGACGCGCCATGTACGTCTGCCGGCGCTTATAATAATCAGCCGGGTTTGCCTGAACACCACGTACTGCCTTCCACTGTCGACAACGGCGGTCAGGCCGCACATGGTGCTAACACCCTTAATCCTCGGCGCTCGCAGCGCCGTTCATGTCTGCCTAGTAGGTTTAAAGATTATGTATTACAGTAGTTTTCTTATTTCAATTTTGTTTGGCAGGAGCCTTTTTTGTTTTCGATTATTTGTCTGTCTTTATTATGTCATGGTGAAATAAACCGTATTTTTCCGTATCTCTTCTCTTCTTCAGTTTCACCACTCCTAAACCCACCAACCCACACGCTAAAGGTGGCGCCCAACTCGGTAGGTTGTGGTGAAAATACGTAGTTGTTTTCGGAAGAAAATTCTGCAAGGACAATGCCGCGTACTCGGAGTAGTGACCAAGCGGAAGCGCCTCTTCCCGCCCCGGACGCCGCTGTAGAAACAATGAGCTGTGCCAGCGTAACTGCCATGGTTCAGGCACTGCAGCACACGCAGACCCAAGCTTTTGAACGATTATTGGAAAAAGTTTGCGACTCGTTCCCGAACCATGGGACTTCATCGCCGCTATCCAATTCATCTTCATCATCAAGCGGGGATCTATCGCGGTGCACAGCCCGGTACAGTGGCGCACCCGAAGAGTCACTCGAAGGTTTTATCGATGCTTTAGAGAGTTTTAGAGAATGCACGAATGTTTCCGAAGCAGCTGCCCTACGCGGTTTTTCGATGCTTCTCACGCACAATGCGGCAACTTGGTGGCAAGGCGTGAAGCATTTGATTCAGTCTTGGAATAGTGCCCTTGATAATCTCCGATGTGCCTACGGAGACCGCCGTTCGTCCGGTAAGCTCTATCGTCAACTTTTCGCTACAGAACAGGGCTCGGAACGCACAGATATTTTTGTAGCCAGAGCCAGAGCTTTGCTCGCTCGACTTCCTAGGGGCGACCTTACAGAAAAAGTCGAGTTAGATATGATTCATAGTTTATTGAACAAGAGAATAAAAAACGAGATCCGAAGACGCGATTTTTCAACGTTCGGAGAGCTTTTGAATCAAGCTCGCGACTTAGAGGATGACAAGGAGCTGAATGATCCTGTTGCGTCTTCATCACGGGCATCCCGCGCCGCCGCTGAACTTTCGACGGCTCGTCGTGGACCTCTGCCCGATGTTCGCCGCTCACATATTCAACCCTCATTGGAGCCATCTCAAGTTCCGCGCGCGCCTTCTTCTGCCCACGTCTTCGCGCCGCAGACGGACGCTGCGCCTTCACGGGAGCCACAATCAACGCATCGCCGCCAGGAGTCTACAAATGTCAACACATTAAAGCGAAGTTTTTGTGTCTACTGCAAGAAATCGGGACATGTTCGTGATGAGTGTGACGTGTTATTACGCAAATCTAAAGACACTAATGGTGTTATTTATTGTTATGGTTGTGGTAAGCTAGGAACCACTCGGGCCAAGTGTGCGATGTGTACTCCCGAAGCATACTTCACTCTCGACACCCCCTCTGAAGGTAATAGCACGCCCCAAGGCGGTTTGGTAGACCATTTTGACTCCGATTTGAATAAAGGTAACTTCGATGCTTACTCGGTTTCGTTATTAAACAATGTAAATAACAAACAAAACGCACGTAGCGACAATATAACGCCACATTCTTCTGTCAGTGTCCGTAACTTGACAGCTGACCGTAATGTTTCTTCTTTGCCGTCTATGACTCCTCTATCTAACAGGTCGAATCCGAGTGTTTATAAAAACTGTCACATTGATAATGATAACGACAGCACCTCTCACGTAAGTGAGAAAAATATGGATCAAAAGATGCTTATGGATACGCCTAGCATTTTTAGTTCAATTAATGACGTAAACATGTTTTCCACTCCTCCTGGTGTCAATCGCGTGCCATCGCGGCTATCATTGCGCCCAATCTTTAATATAGAGATTTCAGGTACTAAAGGTTCGGCTCTCATAGACACTGGTGCGAGACGCTGCGTAGCAGGATATACGCTATACCCTATTCTGAAGCGCAAATATGAGTGTCACCCGACGACGACTTCCGTAAAGTTGGCCGACGGAGAGGTCCGCCGTATGGAAGTACTAGAAGTACCCAACGTCGAGGTGAGATTACAAAGTAAGACCTTTAAAGTGGATTTCATGATTTTCCCTCATTCCCATGGAAATGAAACCTTACTGGGAATTGATTTCATTACGGCTGCTGGAGTTATTATAGATTTTAAACGAAAGTCTTGGCATTTTTCAGACGACTCGAATACCGTTTTCAGTCTTCGATGCGAGTTCGACGTGGCCCCCGCCAAAGCGTGTTCGTCCTTGGACTTGAGGCCTGATGAAGGAAGTAAGCTTGGTAAAGAAGATAGAATGAGACTTTTGGAACTTCTTAGGGAGCATGATGATGCCTTCGGCCCAGTTGGTACAGCAACTCCGTACGCGGAACATAGAATCGAGACCGGAAACCACGCACCGATTGCCGTCCCTCCCTACCGACTTACGCCTGCGAAAAGGGCCATTATGGAGCAAGAGCTGTCAAAAATGTTAGAAGAGGGAGTGATTGAGGAATGCGAATCAGAATGGGCCGCACCCGTTGTTCTTATCCCCAAGAAGGATGGCAGTTATCGATTTTGCGTTGACTATCGTCGCCTTAACGCTGTAACTAAAACTGATACGTATCCACTTCCACTCATCGATGAGCTCGTACATGGTACCAAAAGAAATTGTTTTATAAGTACGATGGACTTAAAGAGTGGATACTGGCAAGTAAAACTGGCAGACAGCGACCGAGAGAAGACTGCTTTCATAACTCCATTTGGCACCTACCAGTTTATTAGAATGCCATTTGGGTTGAAGAACGCTCCGGCCACCTTCCAAAGACTAATGGATAGGCTCAGATCTTCGGCTTCGCTGAGTGATGTCACCATGTTTTGTTATCTCGATGACATTTTGGTGATCTCGGACAGCCTTGAAAAGCATTTTAAAGACCTTGATAAAGTTTTCGGACGTTTGCGTCAGTTTGGTTTACGCGCTAATAGGGACAAATGTCATTTTGTGCGCCAAGAGGTAAAATATTTGGGTCACCTCATTACCCAAGAGGGGATCAAACCCGATAACTCTAAAATAGAGGCTATACTGCAAATGAAAGAGCCAGGGAACTTAAAGAACTTGCGGACTTTCCTCCAAACCTCCTCATGGTATAGAAAAGGAGAATGGGCAAATTGTCCCAAGTGCTGTATACAGTTGTGCTATATCTTATTAGAAAGCTCTCAATAAGAGCTTAATTTTTTTATATGACAGCAAAACCGAGATGTTTGCAGGGAAAAAGCTACAGCCCATTTTATACCTCACTTTGTACTAGCAGTTGTATGAAAAGTATCTGTAAAATCATTTTCGAGATATAGCCGAAAGATTTTAACCACGCATTACTGAGGCCACTAGAAGTAAAAAACGTAATGGGAGCATAGGTCTAATTTGGTGTTTTTTTTTTTTTCATACAAAACAATGATTAATGCTGCAGACACCTGGTCTTCGAAACATAGCCTATGATGATCCTTACCGGTGTATGTACTACACGTCCATACTACTCACTATTGTATACAAGGGTTGGGACAGCGCCCATACAAAAATGCCCATTCACCTTTATACCCAAGTTCTCGCATATTGCTGAGCCGCTTACTTTATTGACTAGAAAGAAGCAACCATGGGTATGGGGTCCAGATCAACAAGCTGCTTATACCGAGCTAAAGCGACTCCTCACGACGGGTCCCATCCTCATCCAGGCGGACTACACTTTACCTTTTGTTGTCAGAACCGACGCCAGCGCTTATGCCTTAGGAGCCGTACTGCTGCAGGGCAATGGCACTGATGAACGTCCATTAGAGTACGCCAGCAGACTGCTCAATCCCGCAGAGCGCAACTATACGCCAACCGAAAGAGAGGCCTTAGCTGTAGTCTGGGCCGTGGAACGTTTTCGTGGCTTTCTCGACGGTCATGAGGTTATCGTACGCAGCGACCACCAGCCATTGAAGTGGCTATTGTCTCTTAAATCGCCTTGTGGACGGTTGACGCGATGGGCACTAAAACTTCAAGGTCACAATATTAAATACGACTACACACCTGGGAAGGCGAACGTCGTTGCTGACACTTTGAGCAGACCGGCAGGTGAGTCTGCGGATGCCTGCGGTGTGTGTGCGGTCGTCATAGACGTACCTGTGACCAACCCAACTGTATTAAGAGAAAAACAAATAGAAGACCCTCTTCTCGCGCCCATTATCGCAGATGTTGAAGGTACTGATGACCTATCAGCTCAACGTTGGAACGAAAGGGGGTATTTATTGAACCAGGGAGTACTTTATCGCTTTGACCAAGACAGTGACGCTGAAGACGCTCAACTGGTGGTCCCGTCGTCAATGCGGGAAACTGTCTTAAAGGAGTACCATAATTCACCGACAGCTGGACACCAGGGTCTAGAACGGACCTTGCACCGTCTTCGACAGCGTTATTTCTTCTCTGGTATGAGAAAATATGTTTCGGACTATATTAAATCCTGTGCAGAGTGCCAAAAATATAAACCGAAAAACATGAAACCCACAGGGTTATTACAAACTCCTATTCTAAACCAGCGTGGCGAAGTGTTAGCAGTGGATTTATTTGGCCCGCTCCCAACTGGAGACCAGGGGGAGAGATGGATACTCCTAGTTGAAGATACTGCTACTCGATGGGTAGAGCTGTACGCGTTACGCGATGCAACCGCCGAGGCATGTGCACGTGTGCTAAATGAAGAGTATTTTCTACGTTTCGGTTACCCACGACGCATCGTGTCCGATAACGGAGTTCAATTTGTTTCTGGAGTTATGCAGCAGACCATGTACCTTCTAGATATTACTCAAGACTTTATTCCCCTATATCACCCTGAAGCCAATCCTGCGGAGAGGAAGAATCGGGATTTGAAGACGCAGCTGGCAATAATGGTGCAGAATAAACATCACACTTGGTCACAGTATTTACCTGCATTGAGATTTGCCATGAATTCCGCGGTGTGTGCGACCACCGGATGCAGCCCTGCCTATTTAATGTATGCTCGAGAGCTCCGTGACCCGTTTGAAATGGGACGTGATTTGCGGAGTATTCTAAGTAAAGAAAACTTTTTACCCCAAATAACACCGTACTTGGAAAAATTCGTTTTAGGCCTAAAGGACCTGAAGGACACCGTCGAAGGTCACCAAGATAGACGCAAGAGCGTAGCCGATGCAAAGCGACAGCAGGCTGACTCACTTAATATCGGTGACTTCGTACTTGTCACTGCTCATCAAAATAGTGATGCGTCGAAAAGAATAACGAAGAAATTCTTGCCGAGACGAGATGGGCCGTACAGGATCTCTGAAAAGGTCAGTCCAACCACCTACGTGTTAGTGGATGGCTCTAATTCGTGTATAGGCAAATACCACTGTAGGGATTTGACCCCATGGGTTGCGATGCAGGGGACCGCACAGCCCATGCTGGTGCGCCCTTGTAGGGGACGGCCGAGATTGTCCAACACAGGAGACGTAGTTTCTTCATCTGCCAACCCACTCTCGGGGCTTGTCAGTGGCTTGGAGGGGGAGTATGTAGCAGACGCGCCATGTACGTCTGCCGGCGCTTATAATAATCAGCCGGGTTTGCCTGAACACCACGTACTGCCTTCCACTGTCGACAACGGCGGTCAGGCCGCACATGGTGCTAACACCCTTAATCCTCGGCGCTCGCAGCGCCGTTCATGTCTGCCTAGTAGGTTTAAAGATTATGTATTACAGTAGTTTTCTTATTTCAATTTTGTTTGGCAGGAGCCTTTTTTGTTTTCGATTCTTTGTCTGTCTTTATTATGTCATGGTGAAATAAACCGTATTTTTCCGTATCTCTTCTCTTCTTCAGTTTCACCACTCCTAAACCCACCAACCCACACGCTAAAAAATGCTATTTTAAGATGTTTGAATATTTGGATGTTTGTTCCTCAATCAGGCTTCAACGGCTGAAAGGATTTAGATGAAATTTAGTAGACAGATCACAATATCCTAAATGAAAACATAGGGTACTTATTACCCCGTAAAAATGTGTAAAAATTCCTAAAATGAACCCGGCGGAGCCACGGGTAAAAAACTTTGTATGTTTATAAATCATCGTGTAAGAAAATTACGCACAATTTAATTTTCATTTTAACAAGTATTTATAGAAAACTGTTGTAAATTAGTTAGCGGATCACCCCTTGGAAAAGTGATCACCGTTGCCTATGGGAACCAGCAACTCCAAAAGAGTCGCTGATCCGTTTCCAACCTCACGGGCCTCCGGATCCCATCACTCTCCGTACGAAAGGTAAGCTATTATTTCACGCGGGTATTCTATGAGAGTGTGGTACCTACGGTCAGCATTATTATCTATATATATAAAAATGAATCCCTATATCCCTTGGTCACGACATCACGCCTGAACGGCTGGACCGATTTCGGTAATTCTTTTTTGTTCTGTTCGTTATTATCAGGAGAAGGTTCTTATGAAAGAAAAAATCAAAAATCTGCTCATTTATGGCGTCTAAGGCGGAACAAAGTTCGCCGGGTCAGCTAGTAAATATATATACGTTACCAATACATCAATAATATCTATACACTTTTATGGCACTAAACATAAGGTCACTGTCTACATATTTTGACGCTATGGCTGTATATATATTTTTACAGCTGACTGTACAACCCCGGTCGCACCGGCCTTTCGTACTGCAATCAGGGGGCCTAACACTTTTTCTTTTTTTGAAGGACGAGCGCTGGTAGCCTCAGTCGGCTTTGTCAGCTTACCGGAGAAAGGGGCGAGCAACCAGAAGGGCGCTCCGCAAGGGGAGTATTACTTAGCATGGGGCCTAGCACGTTAGCTTTTATCGATGACATAAAGCATTTATCCCGTTCTAACCAGTACGCGTGTGCGAGAGGGACCAAATTGTTTATGTGCGCGATAAACGCTAGCGTGCTACTATAGCAGCAACTGGCTACAAATAGGCTCTACCACTATTTGAACGAAAGGAATAAAACAATATTGTACTTAAAAGAGTTTGGTAAACTTTTATAAATAAGGGAGTTAGGCAGGGTAGGTAGGTATAGCTTATCGTCACGGGTTTAAAAATAATAAAGCTTTTATGCTGTATCGGTCTTACCACAACAACTTGCAATAGCTTTAAGCACAGTTTAAACAACTGTCATCGCATACAAATCGCTAGTCTATCAAGTTTCTAACGGTATGTATTTTGATATAACTAGAGTACATACAGGTCGAAACAGTAGGGTGCTCACAGACTTGAGCATGGGCGTACCCAGGGGGGGCAGGGAGGGGCAGCTGCCCCCCTCCCTGGAAATCTCGCAAAACATGTATCAACTCGTCTAATTACTAATCAAAGTGTAAACGGGGCCTTATGCTCTAACTTTTAAATAAACCGCGCAGTAGAAACTGGGTAGGGTGGGCCAGAAGCTGGGTACGCCCATGGACTTGAGCATTCATTTGTAATATATTAAGCAGTCTTGCAAATGTTAAATAGCTCACCTAATAGATAGAAACAAACAGCGCTCACCTAATAGGCGTTTAAACATGAATGCTCGATGTTCTGTGACAAGTCAAAGCTCAACTCTATCAGCACCATTATTTGAATCGTAAAACTATTTCACAATAAATCTCATAGTGACATTCGAATGCCTGCCAACGAAGTCATTATGACGTTTATTGTGAAACAGTTCCATAGTGAATACAACAAAACGAATTAAAAGACTTAATAATAATAAATAAGTATAATTAATGTTTATTTAAACTTATTTTTCCTTGAACTATTACATACCCACGTAAAGTACAAAATCAACTGACGACGTGCCGTCTCGATACCAAAGTTTACACTCAACTACTATTGACACACCTAACGTGAAGTTGGAGAACTGAACTGCTATCAACGGGGATTCACTGTCCCTGGCAAGGGGGAACACTGCCGGGTCGAACCCCGGGGGATCAGGGAAGTACTTAATGCTACCGATATGTTCCGCGTCGTACGAATGGAGTCCGACACAATTAAGCCAAAGTTTGGCGTCTTTCTGCGCCCACTGCTGAACGGAAGGCGGAACTTCGGGTAAGGTACCAGCCTCCAAAGGCCTCGCTTTCCAACCCCAGTGTTTGTTTATCCTTATAATAACACAAGGCGCATCTCCGTACCCAAACGGCACTTCACCGCAGGGTCCTAAATATTCATGTTTGGTTACATTTCCTTTCCTCCTCTGATTGATAAGCCTCTCGAGAGCATCCACATATTTCTTGTACTCATTGGTATGACTCTTATGATACCAAATCATTGGAGAACTTTCCTCGGCTGTCGGTGTGGCAGTTAAACCTATGCCGCTTTTTAAAAACTGGACAGCCGCGCTTTTGTCTAAATAGATATCGTTGGCTTTTATGATTACCAGAGACGCGTAGAGAAATATCAAAGTGTACGTACTGAGGAAAATAAGGTACATGATAGAGTATGCGATAATATACATCCAGCTCTGCGATGTTCTGCCGCAGATGGCTGTTTTGTCTTTATTGTAGCAGTATTGCCACCATTTCTTTTTGCCAGGGTCCTGTCCTGGTGCACCTTCTTTGGACCCGGCAGGGGGCTGTGCCCCCGGCTCTCTAGAGGGCCGCCTCAACAGGACAGGCCCGTATCGTGACTGTTGGCTCTTTGCAGAACTTGGTGATTCTCGATGTGGTAGATCTGGTTTTGGTATTTCTAATTTCGGTAGTTCGGCTTTTGGTTGGTCTGGTTTTGATAGGTCTGCTTTTAGTGGTTGTGTTTTTTGTAGTTCTGGTTTTGATTGTTCTGGATGCGGTGGCTTTGTTGTCTTTGAATTCTCAAGATCATCATCTGACGATTTCTTTGACTCAACATCCCAATTACTGCTTTCCGTTTCCGTGTCAGATTTCCTTTGATCACCATGTGGCTTCTGAGAGTCAGGATCCAGCTCCTTTTTCTCTTTCTTGTCATCCGACATTTTGTCAGTATAATAACATAATTGAATTGAATCTTAATTCTACCACTTTGCATTTCATTTCGCGAATAATATGACATTGACAATAAGTGAAAACCGTGATTGTTTTTAGACGTCATCAAATTGGTCATGGTATTCAAGAAAAAGTTAATATTGTAGGAAGTATTTACGCAAAAAGGATGCTACCAATGACTAGTTCTAGTTTTGGCTGGATGTTTTGGTCATTTATTTGAAAAGGTCGTAACCACGCACAGTCATAGCAGTAAATAAAACACATTTCTTTACTTTTCATTGGGTAGATACAATTGTAAATAGTTAGTGACCCGCCCTGGCTTTGAATGTACATGAAATCATCTTTCAAAAAATTTCTAATTAACAGATCAAACCGACAAACAGGAACAAATTACCTTGCTACTCCGCGAAACCAGTGCCGGGCTCTTGCAAAATAGCTGCGTCTGTGCGACACATATATGTTCATGCAAAAACCCACCCTCCTCCGCTTCCACACGAAACAACATACATATATCACACAGACTCAACTACACACCACCACCACTAAACACTAAAACTACACAATCGACGCGCGTTTCGCCTCTATACGAGGCATCATCAAGATCGAACTTGATGATGCCTCGTATAGAGGCGAAACGCCTGAATCTATTAATTAGATCAAACCGAGTCGAAGTTCGTTGCGTGGTTAAAAAGGAGTAGGACGTCGAAGATATGAGAGCAGACAAGAACAGATAGCGACTTTGTTTTAAATTATTTATAGATATAGAAGCGAAAAACACGAATCAACAGTTGATGTACATTTGGTTTACAACCGCTTTTAAATACCAGTTTATGATAATTGAATGTACCTACAAGCCATAGTAATTAGAAGCTGTTGAAACGCGAAATATTCAACCTGAATCTGATCCCGCCATTTTTTGTGCACCAGCAAACGTGTAGTGCCCAAGTTCAAGGTCGAATACGCATTTGATTTTCAATTTCAATCAAGCACAGCAAAAAATCTTTGTTCTGCGACGTCGCGGTCATTTCGCCACGGGCTCCCACAAAGCGGTAATATCTGAGGATTGCCGCGTCCCCGGCACAGATTGCGACGGCCAAATGGTTCCGTCCTTCGGGACCAATGAAGATAAACGCTGCACAGGGATTTGTTTGGCCACGACTTGTCGTAGCGCTCAAATTGGATTTTTATAGATCAACGCGGTACTATCAGTACGCGAAAAGATGAGAAACACAGCAGTGGCCCTAACAGGGGCGGCATAGGTTTAATTTATCCCCCTCCTGCGTCTCTGTTACAGTAGTGTCATAAGAAAGGGACGTTTATAGAGAGAAACTTAGATAAACTAAACTTAACCGGTCAATTTAAGGGTTACAGGACCGCCACATGCATTAGAGACACATGTATGCAAAATTGAAAGCCATCTTTGACCATCAATTTTCGTCTTCTGTTATACTATAGCTGCGTTAAGATTTATTTTTGTCCTGAGGTGGCGTTATAGATAAAGCATACATTCAAATTCATTTACATGAATGCGCATGTTTTATACTCAGAATGTTTTCGCTTACCATTTTTTTTTTATACAACATAGGAAGGCAAACAAGCAGGTGGGTCACCTGATGGTAAGTGATCACCACCGCCTATAGACACCTGCAACAACAAAGAGAGTGCAGATGCGTTGCCAACCCAGAGGGCTAAGATGGAATACCTCTTGTGCCAGTAATTACACCGGCTGTCTTGCTCTCCACGCCGGAACACAACAGTGCAAGCACTGCTGCTTAGCGGCAGGTGGTACCGATCCGGACGGACCTTGCACAAGGTCCTACCACCCGCAAAAGTCCTTCACCGTCACCATAAAAGTGACGGTTACAACCATACTTAGTAAAGTACAGTCAAGGAAATTGAAACACGTACCTCCGTAGAACCTAGTCAAAGAGACATCCGCATGACATTTGTATGACATAGCCTGGCGTTTAACGCGTCGCGTCATTGCGATAGGGTTTTAAGGCGGTACGTGAATATATCGATACCTTGGGGCTCAAAGGGCGTAAACGCCAAAAGGCGATTTTTCAGTAGAGCCAAAAAACTAAAAAAAATATTTTGTTCTTCGTATATTTTTTTGGTTCTTGAAGCTAGAAAAATGTATCTTAGACCAAAAAACTTCAAATTCTTTACTGCATAATACTAATTTATAAATATTTACGTAACTTTGATAATTAAAAAGATAAGTGCCCTTTACGCCCTAAAAAAATACAATTTAATGTCATTTACACCCCAAAAAATGTACACTGTGAAAGAACTGTAGGGCATAACCGCCAATTCACATGAAAATTATAGCAGTTTCTTGCGTTTTGTATTTTTATACTCGTTTAGTTTCTCTTTTTTTAAGCTTCTGGTCAACAGGCTTGTTTTTTGGCAATTTCTAGCCGCAATTACATAGCCATCTTCCTCTCATTTCTCTTAGTTAAGCTTTCTCAAACAATTGCGGCCAGAATTTGTTAACAAAATCTAGCTCGTTAACCAGAGACTTCACTATCAAAAGAGGTACGAGGCAAATTTTAAAGATTTTGATTTTCATGACACTTTTTTAGTTTGGAAATTAAATAAGTCCGCTATTATTAACACATAAGGAGGCAGAAGCTAAATAAAATTTTCAGCTTTTAAGAAGCTACTTCTTCAGTTAAAGTATAATTTGATGTTGATTGCCTATTTAGTACTTAAAATGCTTTGTTTTTATTGTTTAGCGAGCAACAAAAATGGTTTTATTGTTATCACTTTGTTATTGACAAAATAATCAAGGATCGCATTAGGAGCGCCATGAGCCTTCACATCTCATGTAAAATCTTAATATTTATAGCCCTTTTCTTATGATATGTTGTTATAACATTATAAAAGTTTCATATTCCTGTATGGGATTTGTTAATTTATACCATCTTTTTTTTGTTATGATTTTGGATTGCCATTATTATCAATTTTTTAAATAAATCTGTCACTCGTGTTTCTGTCCTATCTGATTCCAATGACCATAATAAAAAAATAGATTGTTTGAAACTATAATATAACATTCTAACGGAACAGAATTTAAACTCCAAATAATTAAATTTTATACAAAATTAATGGGTATGTCCGAAATGGTGTATGCGTTAACATGTAAAATGACGTTATTGCACTATTTAAAGTAAAATTTTTGGTACTGATTATTAACTTACTTTATGTTTAATAATTTATATATTTTATTAGAAAAAGTTGATAGGTTTATTAATGTACGTATTTGTTTATTTATGGAAAACCTAAGTCATAAAATTATGCGGGTTTGTCATTGAACAAAGACCATCCACATGATGTCAGGTTAGGAACCAATGTTAAACCACGCAATGAAACCTAACTGACCTCTTCCACTTCCGCAAATTCCGCAATGCAATTTACTTAAGTGCGTGACAAAAATACCATATTTATAATTAAAATAAACTTCTAAGAATAACCGACATTTGAAACTTAGACGTAAATACTCCCGATTGAAATGGGGCGTATGAGTCAAGTTGTCAAAAAACAAAAATTTGTATGGGCCTTTAGGCGTTTACGCCCTTGACTCGATAATTTTAAAACTTACAACCTCAAAATTTCTGATAACAGGATTCCATCCAGGATGTAAAATAAATTATCTGTTTTGATCATGAGTATTATAGTAATCGTATAAGTCATCTAACTTAAAAACATAAAAGTGCCCTGGGCATAAACACCACATAAAAACCAAAACTAAAAGATTTTAGGGCGTATCAGTCAAGTTGTTTTATAATACTGAAATATATGTGGTCCTAAACGCCTTTGAGTTGTTAATTTTATAAACGAAAAGGCATTTACGCCCTTCAAATTTCTGACAAGAAGTTTCTTTACTTATACGACCAAAAAACTTAAAATATTGTGTTTACAGGCCTCGACATGAAGGGGCGTAAACACAACTTTTATCGGAATTTTAGAACTTTGAGTATACAGATCGATAGAGAAAAAAAAACTGAGTAAGATGACATTAAAATCTCATTTTCGCCAAAATGGCGGTTACGCCCTTTGAGCCCCAAGGTATCGATATTTCCCCTACTGTACAGTCAACCAAACCGAATTCAAGGTCACTGCGGGACCATTTAACAATAAATGACATAATGACTTTTGATACAATTTTTAATAGTTAAACATCATAATAATACAGTAATGTCTTTCTTATGAAATTAGTTTTACAGAGATTCAGAGAGGATTAAATTAAACCTAGGCCGGCCATGTTAGAGTCACGGAAGCACGGATAGCAGGTGCTCTATGCAGACGCGTCTGTTCAATTTAAATAAGTCGACAAACACAGACTTGACGGTAGTGCTGCGGTTCGGACGAACTTTGTCATCCCTAGTAGCATACAAACTCTATAAAAGCTGTATAGCTGTATAGCTGTTATAGGATTTTTTTAATGAAATAGGAACTAGGGTAGCCTTTTTAGTCTGAACCTCTCATGTAGTTGGCTTTAGTGAAAGAATAGGCAATATGCATCACGGAGCATATGGGATAATCTTTTTTTTATACAACATAGGAAGACAAACGAGCAAGTAAGTCACCTGATGGTAAGTCACCACCGCCTATAGACACCCGCAACACCAAAGAGATTGCAGATGCGTTGCCAACCAGAGGGCTGAAATGGAATACCTCTTGTGCCAGTAATTACACCGGCTGTCTTGCTTTCCACGCCGGAACACAAATGTGCAAATACTGCTGCTTAGCGGCAGGATTAGCGAGCAAGATGGTGGTAGCGATCCGGACGGACCTTGCACAAGGTCCTACCACCCGCAAAATCTACCACCTGCTGATACATTTTATTTTGTTAAAATGTACAGTTTCCATAGGATAGTGATAAACTAATTCTACACGGACGAAATCGCGGGCAACAGCTAGTACTTATATTTATCGTGAGTGAGAGGGAACGTTATCATATTTTATCGACCTAACCCTTGCCCGGGGCACAATGACTGGACACATGTGACCCCGACCAATAGCTTGGGATGGGTATTGAAAGAATTACTTGTGAACTCCACGAATTGCGAGCTCTTTACAGCTACGTTTTGAATTTCTGTTACTTTGTGGTTTAACTTAGGGATCGAGGAAAAGAAATAATATTTAAAATGTTGCAGAAGGGTTGATAATTCGCAAAATAAATAAAAGAAAATTATATAATACACAAATAACACTATGTGATGTCCATCATTTCAACACACGAAATAAAAATAAGCTTTTTGTACCCAAATTCCGCTTAAAAAAAGTTAGCAAATCCTTTCTAGGGAACTGCGTGAGGTTCTATAATAAAGTGCCTGTGGATGTATGGGAATTACCTCTAAATGCATTCAAGAGGTATATTAAAAACACGCTATTGAAAAAAGCTTATTACAAAGTCGACGAATATATATGCGACGATTTGACTTGGCCAGTTCTAAAGGCGTGAATATTTAATTTAAATATCGGCTGTTCACTATTTAATTTAAATATCTTTGACTTTAATAAATAATTGTATGTTTGTGACATTTCTAGGCATTAATCTTTTTTTTTTTTTTTATCACTTAATTTTATTCCTATTAATTATGTATGACATCCTTTTAAAGTGTAATTATTATTTTGGAGCACATTGTGATGTTTCTCGCCAGACGAGCCGTATTCAAGTTCTCTTTTGTAGTCGTACTGCTTGAGTATGTCATGCTCGCTTAAAGGGCATTGCTTACGGTGGCGTCGTTGATCGGGTCGCCACCTTCCCTGCAATATGGTTGAGGGAGACGATGGCTGAGATACGCGTCATACTCGTGATCGGGTGCTGTTTGTGGGGTCCGGACTATTCATGCTGCAAAGACTAATGTAATTCTCAAAAAGCCTAAAATGTAGGTACTTAAATGCGGTTTGATGTGGGAGACTTCATCGTGTTGTCTATTTATTTATATTTATATATATAACTAAATATAGACATATATTGAGTTGTTATTGTTATATTACTGATTTTGTTGGATTTTCACCAATTTTTTTTTTTTTGACATGAATATTTTTATTCTTATATTCTTTTGACATTCGGAGACTATACATCTCCAAGTAATATTGTACAATTTGACCGTGGAGGCGTTTTACACCTCTGCTAAGCATAGATTAAGGTAATTAATTTGTTTTGACCCTTAGAGACTATACATCTCTAGGTTATTTAGACTAAGTATTTGATCAGGGACCACATACATCCCGATTCTAATTTCTTTGACCTGGGGACCCTATACATCTCTTGGTCAATCTGTACTAGTGCCAGTTCGTTCAATGTGCTTAAAGCTTGCTGTGCTATTTATTGTCTTTTTTTTTTTTTCTCACACTTTATGTGAACTATTGTTATGATTGTGTATATTGCTCTGTAATCTTGTTTTCAAAAGAGAAGAAAAAAAAAGATAAACTGCTGAGTTTCTTGCGGCGTTTCTTCTCAGCAGATTCTTCCATTTTCCGAAGCGCTAGTAGATTCAGACATGTAAAAGAGCCTATATGGCCTACTTGCAAAATAAATTTTTCATTTTCATTTTCATTTTCACTGGAAAACCAAAAACATTAAACATAGGCTTAATCTTTCTATAAGTCGTTGGTATTAATCCATGACACAAAATAAATGATAGTACAAGAGCAGAAGTATCTCTTCGAACATAAATGGCGAGAAGGTATATGGTGCGTCCTACTGTATGCATCTCTGTTTATCGTATAACTCGGATTCAATTGCGGCGGCCCCATTGCAGAGGTGTGCGTTGCAGCTTCGCGAAGTGCTCCTCGCCTGCCTATGCACACTGACCCAGTTTCGCAGCCCGCGACTTCAGGATAGCTAGCACGACCGCGACTCGCTTTGGATCTCAGTTCCTCTCTTTATAATTAACCGAGTATGAGACGCATTGAACGACAAGCGAACACGGAACAAGCGTGCTAGCCATACAGCATAACGTCATCGCGTATTTGCTTCACCTTTCATCAGTTTAAATCGTATTGTAACGATCGGAAAATCAACACAAATAGCTCCGCGAATAGATGTCGATAAATAATCGTTGCGGGCAGAAACGCGGGAGTCGCTCCGTTTGTCTACGAGCTCCGACAAATATTTAGACTTAGTTCAGTTAGACTTGTTTAGTGTTGTGACCGTTGTGACATTAAGCAAGGTTTTGTTAAGAAAATCATTTTTAAAACAAGCTTTTTTGACGGTTCTTTTATTGCATTGTCAAACTATATAACTTGGAAGTATAAGCTTGAAAACAATCCGACCACTGAAACTTAGTCAAAATTGACTTGTAAGATTTGGCCCACTCATACTAAATAAGCAGTTAAGTTAAATTAAAGCTTAAAACGTTCAGCTCCAAAAAACTTTAAAGAAACACGGATAGAAACAAATCATTCTATTTTTCAATTAAAAATACCAAAAGAAAATACCACAAAGATATTGAGACACATTGGAATGACATAAAATGAAAATTCATACTGAGGTTTTTTAAACTCTTGCTCGTAACACTGACGTTTTCATCCAGGTCCCTTATCTGTTAACAGAAAGTTTACACACATATTATTTAGTATATGTAGAAATATTCCATAATGACAGATTTCAAAGGGATCTGACAGATCTTTTTGACAAATCTCGAATTTGGTTTTAATCGGTACTAACACGCAAATCACCCCTTTAAATTAGGAACCCTAAAGGATTTCCCTTTACGGAGATGACGTCAGCCAACATGACTCAGACGAGGGCAGTTCCAAAAATATCTGTCCTGTTGTAAGGCATCCTCTGTTATATTCAATCAGCCACTCAACAGCAAAAACTTTGGGTAACAGCTGATTACATTGATTCAGTAGCTGAGGCCCTTACACGCTTGCTTTTAACGATGACATAAAGCATATATCGCTTTCTAATCAGCAAGCGTGTACGAGAGGGACAGATAGATGCCTTTATATGCGTTAAAAGCCGGCGTGCTACTACAGCCGGATCCAGTAAGAGTACCACTGGACTAAAAAACAGGGACGTGATCTATTCCGATCCAGTGCTAGATACTGGACACTGTACTGGGATTGTAACGTGATTATTTACATTAAGTATCAATCCAGCATTGTAATCCAGTGACACTGAATCCAGCTACTTGACCAGTGTAAATCAGCCTTAGCCTAAAAAGCTTGGTGGTGGGCGCCACCGTAAATTAGTTTCAACCTGCAAAATTCAACGCACCATTTGAGCTGAAACTTCAGCCCCAAAAGGAATATAAGGTTTTACCTGAAAAAAGAAATCCGAAAATAAGTAATTTATCTTCAGAAAAACTACAAGGATCAACTCTCGAGGGACATCCTCGCCTTTTAAGCGAGAAAATATCAACTCAAACGGCACGCGTGAAATACAAATAGGTGGGTTAGCGGTCAGCCATATAAGTATGTGTGTGTATTGTTTCACACAGACACATATTATTATAGTTTGTTGGATAACTTAACCCCGGCTTTATAAGGACTGTAAGTTTGGCTCCAGTTTTGTGAAACACTTCACTTCAGTCAACCTCCAGTGAGGCAAGAGAGCGGACGTCTGTAATGTATTCCTGTAACGTCCGAACTTTTCGATCTTCGTAGTTATTTAAACATTTAACTTAATCTAATACAGTTAAGAGTTGATGTTCAGTTTCGATGGATTGAAAGTGAATGTTTTAAGAGTGAACGCTGTGATGTAACCTTCTATTGGATAGTTTAAATGCCTGGTGAGTTTTGCTACAGCTTTTTCCTAGAGCAAGTTAAATTCGGATGAATGTTAAAGTGTAAACATAGGGCTATGTTTGTAAATACTTTACTGCACACAATCAACTTAAAATTCTCTAACAAAAGCGACTCCTCAAGCGAACTTACCCCTTTTTACCCGACTACGGCAAAGCCAAAAGAAAGGGTTATGTTTTTAGCAGTCTATGTATATATGTTTGTTAATAAATCAGCTCTAAACAGCCCACTACTGGGTAATGTCAGGCCATTTTGCCAGAACTATTTCACAAAGCTGACAGGTGACATGTGACGACATTTCGGCTACATACACTGCTTACTCAACGAGTTTTTGTATTGCCGGGCTCCAATAGTGGACACGTAATGTACACTGAATTGTAGTTGTCGCCTGACTTATGTTAGTTTGGTTAATTATTTAGGAACCAAGTATCAGTCCTATTTATAAATTTCTAGGCGACTTCATGATTCTACAACAACAAGAACAACAAATACTCATTTTTGATTCGCTCAAGTCATCATCATCATCATCATCTCAGCCACAAGAAGTCCACTGTTGGACATAGGCCTCCTCCATGGATTTCCAAAGTCACTCAAGTAAACAAAATAAAAAACACACAGAAATTTTATATGGAATTCAACAGGCGGTCTTATCGCTAAGCCTCTCTCTCTCTCTGATCTCTTCTAGACAACCTATATGCATATCTTTACATAATATAAAGTAAAGTCGCTATCCATTCCTGTCTGTCCTAAATCCTTATAGGTATGTTCGGCCGCCTTCTCATTCTAAAGCAAACAACAGATTTTGATACGGTTTTAACTAAAGAATGCAAACCCGGTTATTTTCTCTAAGAAAAACCGGTTTTAACCGGTAATTTCGTAGAAAAATTAACCGGGATTGCATTCCCTAGTTTTCACTGTCATTAAGAGTTTTTTTACATAAGGTTTTTGTCTAACAACTTACTATAAACCTATATGATTAGAGGATTTTTCAAAAAATGCAATAAAATGATAACACATGATGATTCTCAGCATCATCAACTTATCCCCTCACACTATTCCTTTCGCAAAAAAGGTTTGACACCGATTGGAATTTTTATACGAATTTAAGGGTCGTAGTTATAAACCGAAACTGGAACTTGAGCTCCGTTCACGCCAAGTAATGTGATTAAAAATTTGCCCTTAGCTTTCGATCAGAAGTTTACAAAACAAGTATTTTGAAGCGTTATATTCCGAGGAATACTATAATCATTTCTATTTCTGTCTATTAAATAAGCACCCATTTATTTCAGCCATGTTTTTTTTTATGAAATAGGAAGGCAAACAAGCAAGTGGGTCACATGATGGTAAGTGATCACCATCGCCTATAGACATCCGCAACACCAAAGAGATTACAGATGCGCTGCCAACCCAGAGGGCTAAGATGGAATACCTCTTGTGCCAGTAATTACACCGGCAAAGGTGTTCCAAACTATTAGGGTTCTTTGTTGACTTAAAACCCTAAAAACACAACATTAAAAAAGTTTAAGATTGACAGGCCCTTATTATGAAAAAGTTTACTATAAGTGACATAAACATAAGCAAACAATGAAGTGTAAACAAAATACCTAAGGCTTATATTTTCCTCGGTGATACGGAACTCGGAAATAAAATGAGTTGTTATCAACGCAGCATTTCCAAATTTTGTCAGAAAAGGTACCTACATCCAATTTATTCAATCTTACGACACAGGATTCGTGTGTACGAATTTAGAAGCATGTTATTTCTCGGTCTTTGTTTACCTGCACATTCACGACTATAATAGAAAATTTTTCACATGTAACTTCCGGGTTAAAAGTGCTGGTAAGTAATTGATATATTGCAGCGTCAAATACAACTTTTGGTTTCAAGATGGACTTTTAAACAGTATTGCAATGTAAGAAGAAATGTTGTTGAGAAAGGTTGAAAAAATTAGTTTGTGATTATTGCATAAATCGCGTTATAATTGTTTGTATGTAGGTATTTACGAATCAAAGTGCCTTAGATATAAATATATAGAAAGGAGTAGCTTAATAAGTATTAATTTGTTCGGAAAACCGCTCATTAGGTATTTAATGTAGCCATTTCCAAGAAAATGGTCCCCCGAAAATGTACCGAAATGTATTGTAAGCCGCGTTCAAATGACTGCATTTAGTCAGCTATAAAAAACCGTTCATCGGCTTGTAAGTTATAACGATGCCACAGACATACAGACAGATAGATACACACGTCAAATTTACAACACCCCTCTTTTTGCAGCGGGGGTTAAAAATTATGATAGCGGCGGATTGGAAGCACCGATAACGCATTTATGCGTTGCTGGCAGTTAAAGTGGTAATAGAAATCCTCAATATGATGAAAAATATGTAAACAAGGACGCGGGGGGAGTTTGAGATACGATTACGTTCATTTCACTAAATACTTGTAACTTCAACGTCTACCCTACCCTATAGTTATATTTTATAATAGGATGTTGTAATGCCTTATTTAACCAGGTTACAACAACAACAACAAATACTCTTTATTGATTCACACAAGTTAACAAAAAGGAACACATACAGGGAAATTTTACATGAGATACAACAGGCGGTCTTATCGCTAAGCAGCGATCTCTTCCAGAAAACCTTTGGAAAGAGATACGGTGACACAGGTTAGTTAGTTTGTTTTGAATTTTTTGATATTCTTCATTAGTTTTGACATTATTTGCAAATTAAGAGTTTCATAGTTACTAACCAAAAACCAAATATGAAATCTTAACACAAAAAACCTACATTGCATTTTTTACTGAGTCAGTTTTTGTCATTTTATCACTGCAATGTAAACTAAATAATAAAAAATATAACGAGGAACCCGTGTCAAAGTCACGCTTTATGAAAATGAATTGGGATACCGGTCTCGGTAACGTTACCTTGGATACCCTAAAAATGGATATATTTACAATAATAATCTATACGTTAAAAAGACTGTGTATTTCGCACCGCAAACTACAACCCGTTGAGCATAAATATTTTTTTTAAAGATTTTTGGTAATTTAAAAAAAACTGTGCTAGTTACAATGACTTACATTTCCTGGAATTATATTTAAAGTATAAACCTTTATCAACTGTAATTAATTTAGCTTTTTTGCTTTACAAAAAACATTAAAAAAATATTTAGAAAGAAGAGACGAATCGCTTTCATAACGTATCTTTGAAATTTAGAACTTCGTGTTCCATCAAGGTTTCCTGTCAATCCTTTAAATACTGTAACGTGTCTGTCCAATAAATCAATAAAATTTTAACATATTTTATTTTATTTCCTAATCACCCCTTTTGGACTCCGATTGCAAAAAAAAATTTGATTAAACATTTTTTTAAAGTACCAACAATTCAATCAATTTTGCAATCAGGTTGAATAAGCATTATTTTTATATTTTCTAAATTTCAAGTATCTATAATAATCTATAAATTGGTAGTTGCTGAAAAAAGCTGTAACAGATATACGGACGAACTGAGTCGCACTATAAATGTACTTTTTTATCTTTTTAGTACAAAACCCTAAAGGACGAAGATGCAATCAAAAGCTTAGTCAATTACAATACGAACACAGTTTTTTTTTTTATCTTTATTATTTCAAAAAGAGGCTTTCTTCGCTAAGCGAATATGTCAGCCTCATAAGGTTACAAAATAGCTTAATCTCTACGCTTAATTAGTTTCAAAATAATCTTGTACAGTTTGATGGCCAGTTTGGATGATGGAATAGACAATATAATACTACAACTACCAAATTCTCTTAATTTAACACCAAATTCTACTTCCAACGCTCTGCGTTCTGCCCCGATCCGGACACACTCCACCAGGGCATGGTAGATGTCCTCTCTCACATTACATATTGAACAGTTTGGGGAATCTACTACCTTCATCATGTGTCCGAAAGCATTGAGTGGAATGTGCCCCGAGCGTAAGCGCATACTTGTAACCAGAAGCTGTCGGTTAAGTCGTTCTTCACAGAACCAAGGAATCTTTGGCGGTTCGCTTACAATGGTCTTATACCAAATACCTTTCTCCCTTGATCTCTCGTCGAAATGCTCTCTCCATAATCTGTAAACTTCTATTTTGGCATCTCTAAGGAGGTCAGTGAAGAATGGCAAATGGCCTACAGGCATTCCTTCATCAATTCCTGTTTTAGCTAACTTATCTGCTTGTTCATTACCTAACAGATTTACATGAGATGGGATCCATTGGAATCTAATATTTTTGCCACGTTCTTGCATCTGAAGAAATAAATCTAAAATCTCATAAGCTACAGGGAGACCTCGTTTACCCGAGGTGCACCGAGCTAAATGTTGAAGAGCACTTTTCGAGTCACTAAGTACAACGAAATTCACGAACACAGTTGTAACTGACTAGTCTTTGATAGTTTGAAAGGGCTTTGATTTCCATGACGTCATAGAGAAATTATAGTTCTGAGCTCATTACGCCTTTGATCTGAATGTAATTTGAGTTGCGTGTGCGTCTTCATGTGGACATAATGAGCTGCTGTTACATATTACCACCAAAATTACTGCAACAAGGAAATTCCACCTTAACCCTCTGGGTTGGCATCGCATCTCCAATACGCGTTTGTCTATGGGCAGTGTTGATCACTTATACCACTGCCTCGTTTTCCTTCCTATCAAAAAAAAAATCACTTGGATCGTTTTGTACAATTAGAACGTAAAGTACACAAAAAACCCGTTGCTACCAAAATCTTTTGCGTGGTTTCGAAGGAGTAGGTTGCCGAAGATGTAAAGACAGACAGGAATAGATAGCGACTTTATTTTATACTATCTTTATCTTTACATATGTCTTTTACATAGTATAAATTTAAATCGCTATTTTTCCTCTCTGTCCTGAATTTTTATAGTGTATCTTCGGCCGCGTTCTCCTTCTAAACCACCCAGCGGATTTTGACAGTTTTCACAGTTGTTTAGAGATTTTCTTAGGGAAGGTTTTTATATAAATTACATTACGATCGAACGCGTGCAACGCTGGGCCGGGTCGCTAGTGTAAGACTTCGGTTACACGCTAATTCTGGCGTCAGTTCAGTCCATCATTCCGGTATAGTTTTGACTGATGCCAGAATGATGAAATATGGACACGGTTACGATCAGTTCAGACTGACACGACACGAGACAGGTTACACGATAATTCTCTCGTCATTCTGACCAGAATGAAGGACTGAACTGACGCCAGAATTAGCGTGTAACCGAAGTCTATAATAAAGATGATGATGATTACGTTGTCTATGTGAAAATGGGAAAAGATGGATGGAGGAGTGGTCTGTTGCTGGATGCAATAGGAATGGGCCACCTTAACCGGGATAGTACCACTCCCATCGACCGACCCACGGAGAAGAACCTAAAGGCCGACAACGAAACAGTGATTCTTTTGGGTTCGCTGTTTCCTATGGGCGACGGTGATCACTTCCCATTAAGTAACCGGCATGCTTGTTTTCTTTCCCGAAAAAAATATTACCACAAAAATTTTCGATGCCGTACTTATTTATAGATAAGCTTTAAATAATTTCCCGGAAAAGATTCGTTTCCGGGCTTCCCCGTTAACGGAACCTCACAAATTGCTTCCAACTAGAAAGGATCGCGGACATATAGTACGAAATTAGGGACATACTCGCATAGCCGACTTTACCGTAGACACAAAGGAAACCAATAAAGTGTGTGATTGGCGGCTGATATTGGCAGTTTCACGCTCAGCCAAGAGTTTTGTTCCTGTAAAACGTAAATATCACGTCCGTGAAATACTAACTAGTTCATCAGGCACTCACTAGGGTACCCTTTTTAGTCTGAAGCTCTCATGTTGGCATTTAGTGAAAGAATAGGCAATATGCATCACGGAACATATGGGATAATCTTTTTTTTTTATACAACACTAGCGGACGCGCGCGACTTCGTTCACGTAAAATGAGTAGCCTATCTCCGTCAGGAATAGTGTAGCTTTCTATCTGTGAAAGAATTTTTGAAATCGGTTCTGTAGTTCCAGAGATTACCCCCTATACATATACAAACAAACTAACAAACAAACAAAGTTTAGCTCTTTATTATATCACTGTAGATGTAGATAGAAAGACAAACGAGCGTGTGTCTCCCTTTCAGCATTAATAATGTAATTTTTTTATTGTTTATTACCTTTAGTCGTTTTTTTATGTTTTGCTGAATAAATATTTTCTATCTTTCTTTCTTTCTTTCTATGTGGGTCACCTGATGTTAAATGATCACCACCGCCCATAGACACCCGCAACACCAAAGGGATTGCAGATGTGTTGCCTACCCGGGCTAAGATGGAAGACCTCTTGTACCAGTAATTGCATCGGCTGTCTTGCTCTCCACGCCGGAACACAACAGTGCAAGCACTACTGCTTAGCGGCAGGATTAGTGAGCAAGATGGTGGTAGCGATCAGGGCGGACCTTGCACAAGGTCCTACCACCCGCAAAATCTTATCAAATCTTTAAAATATTATTTTCAAAAGAAGAGAGTTGAAAAAAGTTATTTTAGAAATTCAATGCGAATGCGATGCAATCATAATGACACTTTATATTAGGATCTTTATAGGTAAGTAAAAGTTTTCAACATGTTTAAAGTCCATTGACACAAGATCCATTTTTGCTTGATTTAAAATGTTAAATGTTTTCTCAGTATTATAGTCAGCATACTGACTAATAGAAACTTGAAAAAAATTATTCTTTTAAACTTTGGCGATTTTCACATATATTTATAACGTTAACGTTTGAGTATTCTCGTGACCACGGTCGTTGCAACATGGCCGAAACGTCGAGGTAAATTAATAATTATTTTATCGTGTTTAAGTCCCTTTAACGATATAAATATGGTTAAAAGAAGAACTTGGTTTTAATTGAACTTAGATTAATTAAAGCACTATTGTGATCGAAAGAAGAAATGCTTTAAGTATGAAAGTAATTGCGGAAACTAATAACTAACAAGGTCCTTCCGGATCGCTACCACCATCTTGCTCGCTAACCCTGCCGCTAAGCAACATTGCTTGCACTGTTGTGTTCCGGCGTGGAGAGCAAGACAGCCTGTGTAATTACTGGCACAAGAGGTATTCCATCTTAGCCCTCTGGGTTAGCGACGCAACTGCAATCTCTTCAATGTTGCGGGTGTCCATAGACGGTGGTGTAGACTAATTATCAGGTCACCCACTTGCTTGTTTTCCTTCCTGTTTCATAAAAAAACAATTTTGCGTGTCCAGTAAAACTTACTAACTCTTGTTTTCGCTTATATTTTGACGTTGATGTGGGGTATATACCGTATTTAGCTATTAAGCTACAATAAATAAAAATATATCAATAACAAATACCTACATACATATTCCTTAACCTCTCAAAGATTTTTCCCGAACAAAAGAATAAGGATTCCACTCAGGGTACAAAAGGAACTCTCTATCAACGCTGTCGAAAATGGAAGTTAGTCGTAAATTGTCGAATGTATGGTGCTACGAACGAAGTATTGGTACCATTCCGTAGATAAACTCTCCTAAGTAAAATTTTGTCGCACGCGTCCTGTAAATCTTCCTTAATTCCGCTTCCCGAAGCACTGCGACCTTCCCGAAGCACGGTGGTTTGGCAGCAATAAATTTGATTCCACCTTGAGCCCTTTTAATCTTTCCCTTTTTCATTAAACGTGGCATTTCGCTTATCCTGTGCCTATGCTGCGAAAATAAAATAATGTTAGGTTAGGTATGAAAATTTTAATGAAAAAAATATAATTTCAAGGGACTGTGTTTGTTGTTTTTTGATTTTACTGGCGAATTCGGAAAGCTTAAGTTAATTGGCGTTTGCTTACAGGAAAAAATACATTGTTTGACAACGACAAATTTTAAATCACTTTCATGGATAGGCATTGGAAAGCCGATGTGAAACTCATTGCGAAAAGGTTGCACAATGGGTCACGATTCAAGTGGTTTGAATATATCTACCTTAACCTACATCAATTTTTTATAGCTATGTTTAATTATATACCTACTTATAACATACTAGCTTTGTCCCCGAGACTTCGTACGCGTTAAATTTGAAAACAGGTGTCTATATTTTCTTTCTTGTTAGTAATAATTCTGCGTTAGGCAACGTATAACGGCGTGATTTGCGTACAAACACAAAGACAGACAAAAATCTAAAAGTAAATGTTTGGCTTCAAGTGCTCTTTTAGAACCCCCTCATATTATTTTTCGTAAATATCTTATATTATACACAGACATTGGACATGTACGATTTTATTATTCGTATAGATTCATTTCATTCATCTCAGCCACAAGAAGTCCACTGTTGGACATAGGCCTCCTCCATGGATTTCCAAAGTGGCCGGTTGGAAGCAGCATGCAACCAGCGCCTTCCTGCCACCTGTATGAGGTCATCGGACCATCTTGTGGCTGGTCGTCCTACGCTGCGCTTGCCAATTCATTTCATTAAACAAAAATAACTTCTAAAGAACTTTAAAACGCAATAACCGCTTAAAAAATCATCCCTTAAATTTCCTTTGACCTTTAAAACTCTTTACCCCGTTTTTATCGAAGTATTCTTTTTCATTTATCAAGTTTTACGAACACGACGCCTAAAGTAAAACTGACAAGCTTTCGCAAGCCAAACATTTGTATTAATTTGCCAAACATTTGTCTTTGCTTAGTTGGTTTTCGTTTCACACGGGATTTTTTTTGTGCAAAAATAACTTATTCATTTCAAGTACCTACGTTACCTGCACGCAAGCCTAGTAAACGAATTTTCCTAACAATGAGAACCGTGTAGATTTTCTCGTCTAAAATCCTTCAGGAACTCATAAACAAGATGCGGCTGGCAATAGATTGCCTCGTGTTGTATTTTGCCAAGAATAAAGAAGAATTAAAATTACGGTACCGAATGACGTTTTTTTTTTTTTTTTTATACAACATAGGACGGCAAACAAGCAAGTGGGTCACCTGATGGTAAGTGATCACCACCGCCTATAGACACCTGCAACAACAAAGAGAGTGCAGATGCGTTGCCAACCCAGAGGGCTAAGATGGAATACCTCTTGTGCCAGTAATTACACCGGCTGTCTTGCTCTCCACGCCGGAACACAACAGTGCAAGCACTGTTGCTTAGCGGCAGGATTAGCGAGCAAGATGGTGGTAGCGATCCGGACGGACCTTGCACAAGGTCCTACCACCCGCAAAACGTATTTTTGAAATATCAACATAGGTGGCTACTAGTTAAGTTGTAACTTAATATTTTATTTGCATTCGGGTTAAATAAATATAAATATTTCGGGACAAATTCACTCCAATTGACCTAGTCCCAAACTAAACAAAGTCTGTACTTAGCGTACTAGACAACGAATAAACATACATAATATATGTATAGATAAATACATACTTAAATACATATAACATATCCCCAAGACTCGGATACAAACATTCATATTCATCATAAACATTTACCCCTTCAGGGAATCGAACCTGGAACCTCTCCTTCATAGTCAGGGTCACTGACCACAAGGCTTATACGGTCGTCAAATTGGTACTATTATGTATTCTGCGTACTATTATGTATGTGCATACGCGTGTTGTTTTGGTATACACCAAAACAACACGCGTATGCGTGCGACATACAAACATCCTGTTTTCTTTCTTTCCAGTTAACGGTATCTGTTAAGAAAGAGAAGATATCGATCTTTTCCTTCTCCGTAGAAGTGATTGCGTCGTTAATCTTTACTCGGTTATCGCTTTACAACCCTGAATATCATGTGATCGAGCCTTCCGGCCTCTGAAGATAAAAAACCCTTACTGATACGAAGAACGAAAATTTCCCTTGAAGACAGGGAAAAAGGGGTTAAAATTCGATTAAGAATGTCGATTGGTGGTTGATGAAATAGTTGTAAAATTAATCTTTATTCTATGGCCCTAAAATCATCTTATTACTTGTAGTTTTAGTCGTTATTTGAACAACAGCATTATTGAAAAAAACCGTAATTTTTCATTTTTTTTATAAAAAAAAATCTTACGACAATTTACATCAACTGATTTAGTCCCAAACTAAGCAATGGGTACCAGACAACTGATATACTTACATAGATAATAATACATACTTTAACACACATATAATTAAATTATATTAAATTAAAAAAAACACCCTCTCGTCTACGCTTATATTCAAAGCCTGTGAAGCAAAACTGAAATAATTACAGTTAATAATAATATAATGATTTTAAAAAGCACAGTTTTTCAGATATTATGAAAAAACTGGTACTGGTACCTACATACATAACACATCACAGCATATTGTGCTGAGTGGAGGTAAAAAACCCTCAGTGCACGAGCCCGACTCGCACTTAGCCGTTTATATATTCTATATATTTAACATGCATGAGTGACGAAGCTTTGGCTTTTTAAGATGTTATAAAACAAAATAACAAAGTTGAAATGATTCAGAAAGTTGCAAAGCCACTTTGCATGTTCGTGGCTTTTTTGCTACAAGTAATATGAGTTAGATTGCTGCTGTTGTTTGCTGATAAAGTCAAATCCCACTTTCGAAGTAATAAGCGAAGTCAAGCCCAAGTTTACAAAGTGAACCACGATTTATTTACACTTTACTCGCAGCACTGAATCCCCAATTGATGGAAACCAAGACGCCGTCGGCGCCGTCGCTGAAAACATTCCTAAAATATGAATAAAGTTCATCTCGCAGAAGCTAAGGTACGCTCGATGGCATAAAATCATTTAGTTAAATATTACAAGTTTTTATTTAACTACGCCTGTGGTCGAAACATTTCTGGCTCTGGTTTAATTACTCCTTCCCTGCGTCTCTGTCAGACTCCTATCATATGAAAGGGACGCACATAGAAATAACTCAGATGAACTTGGCCGGTCATGTTAACAGTACGTTTGAGACAAATCTAGCAAGGCAATTATGACGAGCTTTCTGTGGTCGGATTGTTCCCAATTTTGGTGTGATGTGTGTGTCGATGTCGACAGTAAGTTAAAATTTTGCATATATATAAAATAAATATACGTATGATTTTATTGAGTCACTAGCGGACGCCGGCGAGGTCGTTCGAGTGCAATTAGAGGTAGTAGCCAATATCCCTCAGGGATAGTGTAGCTTTCTATCTGTGAAAGAATTTTTGAAATCGGTTCAGTAGTTCCAGAAAAACAAAAAAAGTTTACCTCTTTATTATATTAGTGTTGCTGTAGATACTCGTAGTGTAGATTTGTGTAGATGTAGATATTCTTTAAAATAGCATTTCCCCTGAACGACTCATTTGTTTTATTACGTAGTCCGTAAGTTGGAACTCGTAACTTTTTCATATTTCTAGTAGCCTTTGGTTTTATCAACGTTAATAAGATGATGCATTTGTTTTTACTTGCAAACATGATTACATGTCTTCTTCTTTAATATTATTATCTTTTTTTTCTTTACATATTTAGTATAAAACAAAGTCCCTGTCCGGCTCTGCCTGTACACAAAGGATTTAGATACGGTTTTCACTGCTATTTAGAAAAAAAATACGGATGGTTTAATGCCCATTGCATCGTAATTGTACTATTGCGAAGCCAGAGCGTATGGTATTGATTAGTTTCCACACTTCTATACCGCGGTCAGTTAATTTAACTTTGTATGCAAGTACCTCAATTTTTAAATCTTAAATTCGATAAAATGTAGAGCGGAAAATGACAGGATACTTAACAAAACATATTAGAGGGAAACATAGAAGGAGAGAGAGAAAGGAACAGGACAAAAAGTAGTTATTTTACATCAAATCAAATTAGAATTAAAAAGTACTGACGTGTTAGGAGGTGAGCGAACACGATGAAAAGAAAAAAATGAATGGAAGAGCGCCAGCAAAATTTAAATTATGCAATGTTGAATAAACGAATGATTCAATTTCTGTCCGCTGATTACTTCTACTGTTGACTGTACTTACGTCATTTACCTATGATTTAACGAAATTCAATATACTTACGGAGTAAATTCCAAGCTTGTAGCTGATATCCTATCTTACATGCTTTCCGAAAATCTCATTTGCCTCTGACGTTGGCAGCCAATTTCCTAGAAACGTTCTATTGGCATACAACTCAAGTCTAGAGAGCTTTGCGCGTAGTAACACAACAGACTGGCAAGCAACAAAGATAGCTATTTATCAACTATGGAAATGTTGCCTATCAATAGAAAAATGTTTTCGTGTAAAGTCTTATTTTTCACGACTTGGACATACTTGTAGACATTGAAATAAAAATATTTAATTGGTTCAAATCTCGAATATTGCAACGACAACGAATCTAAATCTCAAAATCCCTTTTCAGGTCTTATTACATCTTTTCAGCATTCCCGACATTAGACCAGAATGGGACTCAAAACGTCGGAATTAAGATTCGTTGTAACATGGAATATAAAGGGGTTAAATAGTTTTAATCCAATGGATACGAATAGAAATTTCGATCACGGCCACAGAGGTAATGAATGCAGCGACTTTACTCGATTCCAATATAAGTGATTCAGAACCGAATAGCAGATGCTGGTGCTGACGTAGATGCTTACGTGTAATGGATAAAAGCGCAGAGAGTTTCTAGTGTTCGCTCTGTTCTTATACTGAGAAAAGGGTTGCAGCCGATTCGCCGCCACAATCTAACCAAACTGGCACAGGCTAACCCAATTCCTTAATTATACCGCTAGGTAACGTAACGTAAGTTGAGGACTCGCACACTGTTGCACCTTGTTTGACCTCATACAGGTGGCAGGAAGGCGCTGGTTGCATGGCGCTTCCAACCAGTCACTTTGGAAATCCATGGAGGAGGGCCTATGTTCAACAGTGGATTTCTTGTGGCTGAGATGATGATGATGATGACGACACTGTTGCATGTCATGTGTGTTCCGGAGAGTTTAAATCGAGTGCCACCGTGTAGTCGTGTCTCATCTCTCTTTACTTTACCTACACTCTGGTATCAATAGTCTTAAGAGGAGTGTGAACCCAGCCCCAAATAGCGCTCCCCATACAAACGGCGATAACGTTTTCCACCCTCTAAACCTTAACCTATGGCAATGACTTTTTGGTATGTTGTCATTAGGCCTTAGAACTAGGTTTGTATGTTTTCATTTTTTAAATACTCTTCATAGATTTGACAATATTTGCATTTTAGGAGTTTCATACAAAACAAAAAAGCATTAATATTTTTGAAACCATTAAGAATATTAAAAAAATCAAAACGTACAAACCTAGTTCTAGAGCATACTGACAACATGTAAAAAATCATAGCTACAGGTTAGTGTTTAGAGGGTGTAAAACGTTATCGCCGTTTGTATGGAGAGCGCAGGGTTCACACTCCTCTTTAATATCAGACAATGCACGCTATACCAATTGCTAATTTCCTTTCAATGGCGTTCGATCACATTTCTTTCTTTTTATATTAATTTAAACTTCATCCTATGCCATGCTAAAGTTAGCAGTTCTTCCATTGTTTAAATACTTGTCACGTATCCACTCGTACGACCACGGTAAGTTTATTAAACAGATCTCTGATACAACACATATGTCCCTCGACTTCTGTAAACGTCTGCACAACACAATAAAAATTTGAAACTTCATTAGCTTCGCAAACGTGTTTGCGACAGTAATGTGTTTTATTTGAAACGGCAAATAAATTTATACGGTTTTTTTGACTGTGACGTTTCGAAATTGCCTCGGTCGTAAAGAAAAATGTATCATCTTTGAGAATGCGTTATTTTTTAAGGTAGCATGTTGAGGTTTAAGGAAAAACTCAGTAGTTAGTGTTACCTCCTATAGTTTATAGATTTGAATACTTTTTACAAAACTGATAAGGAGGTAAAGATAAAACTAGCTTCCGACCACGTAAAGGAAAACTTTTCCGAAGTAATAATTCCTCAGGATGACGAGTACTCGACACGCATAGGCCAGCCAAATGATTTAAGTATATTGAAGGATTTTGGTTAGGTAATTGAAGGAAAATAAACAAATACAATATTTTTTATTTATTTAATCCCATAAAGTATCACAGCATTTACAAAAAGAAACTTACAAAATAAATGTATAAGTATGATTGGTGACGCAATGTGACAACAAAGTATACGAAATTAATTCCAGGCCATAAAATATTGAAAAAAAAAGTATACGAAAGAAATACATGTTTATTTATTGAGATTCTAAATTTAAAAAAAGATGACTAAGAATGGTAGTTTTAGAGGTAGTCAAGTTCTAGTTTCATACTGGATCAGAATTGACTTGAGTTCGGTCGATAACTACCACCCTGAGAAAACAGTTCCGTTTAATTCAAATAAAGTCGTTCACTCGTTAACCTGGTCAGAAACGATAAGGCGACAGACAGGCCAACGGACGGACAGACCGGCAGAAAAACAGACAGAGGCATGTATACATAACTTACCTCTATTGAAGTTGTCGAGGGCCTGATTCACATACTAATACATTTTAAAAATAAACACCTAAGTACTTTATCTCGTCAAAAAATTACAGCGGTTTTCCACTTGACGCTTATCGCTCCTGATTGTATATCGGCAGCTGAACACCGCTTTATCTAATGGATCGAGATTTCGAGAGCCTTGTATTTAACGGGAAAATCGCAGAAATTGTATCAGTCAGTAAACAGGAATTTACTTTAATATTCCGAAGGAAATGACTAAATGAATGTTGGTTTACAGCAAATATGGTCTCTGAGATAAATGCGCTTTGTTTTTTGAAAAATAAAAAATAAGAAGTACGCAGAGACCTTCACTCTTATTTGAAGTCTACCTAAATCAGAAAGTGCCCCACAATGTATGTTATTTTTCTTACAGTACGGCATTAATCCAAAGGAAACTGTGTTAGAATAATCATATGAATATATTACATACCTACGTCATTCTTTATTTATTAACTTATGTACTACCCCCCTTATTCATAAAAAGTTAACAATCTTTTTAAGCTAACAAATGTTTGGTCCCGTTCATTTGAAGGTAAACGTCACAATAACAGATAAAGACATAAAACATGTTAACTAACAAACGTTTACGGAGTGTTTATGAATATGGGGTTAGTCTTTAATTAAATGTTGTTATTATAAATGGTGTCTGATATCCCAGTGATCGGTAGTGGGCGTGGGCAGAGTTAACACGGCTGGCTAAAGTTGCCACAGTTTACGGTACACTCCGAAGTGGCTCACATGACGACATGACGTCAACAATAACAACAACACTACATACAGTAAGAGCTATATTAGGCACAACAGCAACATTACACACAACAAAAGTATGTATAGGTAGGCAGTAGGTACACATCTAAATGTTGATGTGCAAGTTGTTCGGAAATAATTGTTTGATGGCTGTCAACATGAGGGATACATTTCATTCAAGCTATGATTGTGTGAATACGACGTATATCTTCACAAGCATAAGGGTGTGACTACATGAAAATTACCCAGGGCTACGTAATTTATAGAAGCCATACAAGCCGTGATAATGGCGGGGTCAACATGCTATTTCGATTTTGTTTATGACACCCGGCTGAACTGGACGTTGGTGATATATTATCCCGAAGGGGATCCGTGGAAATTGTTTCAAAAAGGTTTATTTCATGTGATACAACAGATGATCATGAAGATAGGGAGGCTGGTAACGTGTTGGAAAAGGGTTGTGACACTAAAATAATAATGAAGACAATTCACCAGCTCCAGAATAAATTTAAAAAGTTTGAAGTCCTATAGTTGCAGTGAAATAGGTATAATGATGACATTCAAACAGACGAATAGACAGATAGACAAAACAAAATTTAACGTGTTCCGTGCTATACTATAGTTTATTTCTTTAGGAACTTAAAATAGGGTAAACAAAGTAAGTCACGTGACTCGGCAAATCAACCGATCAAATCAATCTTTTGGGTCTCCACAGATCCCAAAGATTGACTTGATTGGTCAATTTGCTGAGTCACGTAACTATTTTGTTTACCTTATTTTAAGTACCTAAAGAAATAAACTATATATATAATGTCTTAAAATCACATGACAGCGACACCAACTACCCACTTGTCTATTAAAAATTATAGTTTAATTGACCATGTAATTTTTTATTTTGCATACTGTATACTGAAAAAACACTTTCATTACACATAACTGAAGTTTTGACTACCTTTTACCTAATTTATAATTTATTTATAACTATAAATAAATCACCGAATGTTCATCACCAGGAATTTTTTTGCCAATTTAAATGAACTTTGGCGATCCCTTCTTTTCAATGCAATTTATTAAATATTTCATTTCTTACATCTTTCCTGATCTAAGTAGAGTTAATTTTCTAGCACAAGAAAGGGTTAATATGACAAAAGAGTAGCTCGTTACACCATTCCGAGGCTTCTACTTAGAACTAAACCTGGCACTAATTGGAAACGTGCGATACGACAACAATAAGAAATTCCTAACTTATTGGACTGAAATCTAATTTATTACAGCCCAGCTACCTGTCGTGTGCAACCTTGCATTTATTGGCACTTAATGACAATACGATGGCTTGGCAAATATCGATTTTGATTTAATAAATTAAAACGATAAGTGTAAGCCAAATGAAAACGACACAGCTAAGTTAGTGGTAGCATTTTAATCATTTATTTTGCACTTTTCACATAGAAACAGGTTAATATTTCGATGACATAGTAAAGCTCAAGACAAGTAACGTACCTTTAAAAGAGGACCAGTTGATCCTAACCAAATACTCAAGGGTTTTGTTTGAGGTACCTACGACGAAAACCCCATTGTTCTCAAAACAGGCTCATAACAGCCATGGGAGCTGTAACCTACATGCAGCCCAAATGGGGCTGCGGCCCTAACAAGACAAGCTAAGTTTACTTTATCTCTATGTGCGGCCCTTTCTTATAACATGGGTTAGACAGAGACGCAGGGAGGGATAAATTAAACTTCGGCTGTAATGTCAAGACCACTGGAGCGACTGCCTACTTTGCAACAGCGTCAAGGAGTACTGACATCGTTCTACGGTATGCTCTGATGATTCCCCAGGAAATCCCAACGACCTGCTGACGGAAGACGCGAACAGTGTACTCGTATTATACACACAGTATTATTTTTTAACTGGGACTGTATGACGAAACCCGATTGAGCGCCGGTGGCCACGTGGGCGAGGGGATAGACTCGAGGTACCGAGTTCCGGGGAGGTCAAGTCCCCAGCGATCCCTATGTACATTGCCAAATTACTGTCTTACTGTGAGGAAAAATAATTCGGGAAAACCAACAAATTCAACAAACTTAAAGACAAAAATGATCTTACTTATTACTTATATCATAAATGCTCTATAATGCGTTCAGAATCCGTAGGCAATGACCAGCATTATGACAACCAATATTATTATGAGAATGTTTCTAATTTGTTTCTATATTTGTTCAAATTCATTTTTTATTACATTATGTAATGTGTACAGTCTATAGATATTCAATAGGTACCTAGCACTAGTAGCTAGTAGCAATGCAAGTCATTGCCCTATGGCTTCTGAACCCATCATAGAGTACTTATGATATGTGTGTAGATAAAGTAATGTATGCAACTGTACATAATTAGGTCTTAAAACTCTCGTGTGATCCTATTATGAAACTCGCTGACGCTCGTTTCATAAAACCACACTCGTGTTTTAAGACCCCTCATTATGCAACAGTTGCATAAAATACTATTATTTATTTACTTCAACGTTTCGGCCGCTCACGTAATAAACGTAAACGTAATAAGTATGTCTGAAAATCGCGAAAGTTTAAAACAATCAAACATGATCTTATTTGTCCGGTTCCCTTGTACGGAGGTAACATAGCAGCCGTTCCAATGTAAAAACTGACCTGCCCAATCTGAGATCATGGTCAAAGCTCATCCCGAATTAAGCAAAGATAAAAAGCGCTAAGAGAACAAATAAAATACGGTGAAATCCGATAACGCAGAAGATACACGGAAATTGTTCCGGAAACCATTGCGTATTTTTTATGAAACCGATTCTCGATCGGAATCCTGGATTTCTTTGATTTGCGAAACTGTTCTGTGTTTTAATACATCACACAAAAAGCGCCATAACTACAGTCAATGGCCTTCATGAGAATAATAATAAAGAATTTATAGAGTAAACACTTCTATTGTCGGCCCCCTCCAATGATGGGCGCGTTAAACCTTATTCCAAGGTGATAGTGGTGACAATCCTGCAAAAACAAGGGGCCAATGGCTAGGAATTTGGGTGCCAATAGAGGGGATGTTCACTATACTACCGAGCACTTAAAATGTCTAAGAAAGTAGAGGTATGTGTATCTGACAATAAGATTTTACGTACGATAGCGTATCAAGGGCTATTTACATGGTATGAGTTCTAGCATGCGAGGTGCATTACATTGCGGACTACTATGTTCACACCTACAATATTCTTCATAAAGTTGATAGATTTGTCCTTCGAATATTGGTCAATCACGTGTTTTAGTGTTTATATAAATAGCTATTTGTTTAGCGATCGTAGCCGCCCGTACCCCTTGCGAGGACTACGATCAGCAATATACAGATAAAAAAAAACTATGTTGAAAGAAACTCAGCTATGACAAGAAGCATAGTGCTTTATTGTTCGTACAAATAATCAACCTTATAACATGCAGTGACGCCGTCATATTATGGAAACAAGAAAAAAATCGATATGCTAATCAGGAATCACCTAAATGTTACAGCGCCATCTTTCACTACACTACTACAACAATTCTAAGTTAGCGTCTTACAATAGACATATCGCATTTAAACAATCTTTTTATTCTGATTTCAATAATAAACAATATTATTATAATGAGAGCAAGAAGCTAATTGATATTAAAATGCATTGTTAAAATGGATTTTAATAATGTCTCTGACAATAATACCTATTTATACCAATGTCAATAAACTAAACATAATTGGTTTCGCGAATTAGTAACGCGATTTGTTTTCATTATTATTGAAACACAAGTGAAAACTAAACAAGCGCTAGTATACCCTGCTTAGTTCTATTTAATATACGAAAACTAACAAAAAACCTCCTCTTGTTGGACGGCCCTCTATTTGTTCCAACTCATCGGGTAGTTCGGGAACAAAAAGCTGCCAACTTTTTGTCTTATCCCTTTAAGTTAGCAATTTATTTCAGTTTAATGATCCTTTAGGCTGTTGTTTAGCGTAGTCATGTCAAAAGAGCGGCAAAGTTTAGGCAAATGTTACGAGTAAGTTCATGAGAATCTAACATTGGCAAAACAAGATCGAACTATTGGTAGGTACCTACCTACTTTGTTTTTTTTTTCATGAGAATAATAGCGGTAAAACTTCCACAAGTTTTTAAGTTAAATGAAAATAAAATTGGGAAATCTCTCAGCTTCTTGATTTATAACATAATTACCAAACGTAAATAAATATTTTTAGATGAGCATATTTCTAAATTTTACCTTCAATTTAGTTTACAAGAAAGTTCTCGACTTTCTTTCAAGTCGACAGCTGTAAATATTTGAAATGCACAGTCACATTTAATAACAAACTTCTACCATCAATGATAATCGTTGAAAAGCAAAACGTAATGATTCTTAGTAGAACTTTTCGAGCTATAACCTCTCAAAGAACGTGTTTTATAATACTTTTTTGATATTACGGTTCAAATGCACGTAAAATATAGACGACCATTTTAATATTAAAACACACGTAGAGCCAGTTCAGATGGGTGGAGTGCAGCTGTGCAAGCTGCCATTTAGAGTTCTTATTTTAAAACCGGATTACATAGAGACAGTTGGAGTTAGATTTATCGTTTTTAAATTAAACATGCCATTAACTGTTTGTGACGTTGTTGTCAGCGCGTTTCTTTTAATAAGTGCAATATGAACTTATAAGGAAGTAGTGCACGCCCGCGACTCCGTTCGCCTGGAATTAGTAGTCTATGTCCGTCAGGGATAGTTAGCTTTATATTAGTGAAAGAATTTTTGGAATTGGTGCAGAAGTTTCAGAGATTACCCTCTACAAACATACAAACAGGTGTAAATTAGTGTAGATGTAGATTATTGAAGCTGTAGATGTAGATGTAGAGAGTTGAAGTGAACGATTGATTACACACACGACCACACAGCGTCATGCGCAACAAAACAAAAAAATTAAATATCGAACGAAACTCTCCGATTCGCACATGACATGCAGCAGTAGTCCTAACTTCAACTCCTGTTGCGTTACCTTTACTTACCAAAATGTGTTGCAGTGTTCCCGCAAACAAGCATGTGGTCGCGCAAGCAGTCGGTGTGTAGTGCCGTCAGCGGAGCGTCCAAATGCGATGACGGCGAGTCACCCCTAGCCGGCGGCGTCAAGATCTACCCCTTCGCTATAGCCTTGAGAGTTCGGGTACTACAGGTAAACAAACACCTGTAGCACAGAAAATATATACCAGTACATCAACTAGGCCTTATGCAGACTTAATACGGGGGCAAAACAGCGAGGTAGTTCAGTAGACAGCACACAGTACTAATACTTGATTGACTCAGGCGTGACTTTGCGGAAGTCCATATATTGATATTCATGGATTTACTTTGCTAATAACGCACGCACGCTGAGACAGCATAGGACTGTCAATACAGCAATAAGGCAGGACAGTTAATAGCAAGTTAGTCTATTTTTCGGGGCAGTCAGCGTCCTCCACTACCTCTTTCAATCTATGTACCGTTCTGTGACTGCCCTCATATGATACAGATCTATATTTAAACGCCAACTGTGTTCCTAACTGCTCTGTTCAACTATTCTGCCCCCGCGCAAAAGCTGCACCCGCGACTGACTGCATTCACTCGGAAGTCTTGGCAGAGTAGCGTGTCTGAGTGAATGCGTCGTTCCGGATATTTGTGTGGATTTGTTTTACTGCCCTAGCAATATTTACTGTGTGGCAATAGGTAGCTACACAAGCTCTTCGTGCCTATCTATTTGCGCCTCTTAGAACCCTACGAAAGTGCACCAAGTGGTAAATGACTAAGGCTGCTTTTCCACCAGAGATGTACGAGGATGCGTAGCGAGGAATGTATTTGTAAGAACCAATACAATCGCTTTATCGTTATCGTCCCTCACTACGCATCCTCGCACATATCTGGTGGAAACGCAGCCTTAGACTGAGGCTAACCGATTGAAACCAAGAAAAATTCCAACTAGATGTCACATTAAACTTTTATTTCAGATCGTATGTGGCATTGGCGGGCTGGTGGTGGGAGCGGTGGGGTGGCTGGAGGAACGAAAGGAACCTGAGCTGGGCCTCGGGGTGCCTGCTGGAGCCATCACAGTCCTCGCAGCAGGTGAGGGATGGCGACTACGTAACCAGCGATATTTCTTGGCCCTGGGCAAAAAAACAATCTAAAGTGTATTGGAGGCTTAAAAGAATTTGACTTATAATACTGTTAATACTGTTTAGTATCATTTCATCACAAACTGATACTTAGGCAAAATACTTTTAAACTGTAAATATTTTAGGATTTTTCTACAACAATCCAGACCTAACCCATAGTTCTACACAATGATACTGAAATAAAGTCTGAATAGTTTGCAGTTTCGAAAATAAAAAAGCATTTTGCCAAATTATCAGTTTGTTAAACTATTTTATTTAATGATTGGTCACGGACTTATACTTAGTCATAAACCTAGGGTAGTAAACCCTTAAAACCAAAAATGTAACGGTCGTAAAACACAGTAGAAAATGAAAATTTCGAGTCTGGCAGGATCACCTGTAATTCAGTTGATAAGAACTAGTCGCGGAATGCCGAGATTGCAGATTAGGTTCCTGCCGGAAGATCAAGATCTTGCGTCTATCATTTAAAAACTTAATATATTTTTAAAACCTTTATACGCAAATTTTGTTGCAACAGAAATCGAATATGAGTTTAACGAAAACTCCTTAGCTACAACATCTGTTTATTTATTTATTTTATGAAATAGGAAGGCAAACAAGTAAGTGGGTCACCTGATGGTAAGTGATCACCACCGCCTAGAGACACCCGCAAAACAAAAGAGTTTGCAGATGCATTGCCAACCCAGAGGGCTAAGATGGAATACTTCTTGTGTCAGTAATGTCACCGGCCGTCTTGCTCTCCACAGCGCAAGCACCGCTTCTTTGCGGCAGGATTAGTGAGCAATACACAAAATATGCAGAATATCGCTAAGCATCTACTTAACTCGCGATCATGAAACCTTATTTACCTACTTACTGAGCGACTTAAAGATCTTAAATCCACTGAGTATTGTCAACAAACGGGGCTCATTAGCCTTAAGTGGAAGTGAAATGCCTCAAGTTACGAATGAATTAAATTCCATTGAGAATGATGGCTTTTGGCTTAGTGAGACCGTTCTGAGACTTCACGTTTTGTGGAATTACGAAGTTCTGAAACTATTGACCTGCTTGTAGGAAAATCACTTTAGCGACTTTATGATTTCACATCTCTATGTATGGATTCATAACAGCTGGCACCGGAAATGTATTTACATAGATGACCTTTACATAGAGCAAAAAAAACTCATTGAACAGGACATCTTATGTGTATAGTGTTTTTATGTCAATTTTATTGTTATGTCTTTTATTTTAACGAGTAAAAGAACCGTAAAATAATAGTAAAATATAAACAAAATCTTATGTCATAATTTATAATAAAAAACATATGGATTAATAATCTGAAACAAATGTATGGAATTGAATTGAATTGAATAATATTTTAAGATGAACAATAGTAAATTCTAAATCCATAACAGTTCTGTGAAAAACTTGCTAAGCAAATGAGGATTTTCTATCCCTTAAATTTATTTAAAATATGGCGAAATTGCGGGTCTACATTTTTAGCGTGCAGCTCCGTTGAATCTGCCTTGTTCACAATAAAATTGTTTTGGCGTTTTGTAAAGTCTGGGGTTTTAAAGCACGCAATACGTTTTTATTTGTTATTTTGCTTTTGTTTTCGTTATCTTGAGTATTTTATGACCTTCCCGTGTTATAAAGTCTGTGTGACAAGTTTAACGATGATCGGTTGAGTTGAGATGTAACACATATAGGTATAAAACAAATGTATAGGTATCCAAAATAAAAATATAAACAAATGAAGAAACAATATTGTTAATGTGTATGTATATTTTACTGTCAGTGATGAGTTGAGAAAAATAAGTGTGGTGAAGGTGACTGTCTTTTGTAGTAAAATAAAGAAGGTATAATAGAAAATTCGGGCGTTATTCGTTAGAGTATCTGCAATCTTAAGCATAAAATCTGTTATTTTCTTTATTTGGTTTAGTAGCAGTCATTTCTAGAAACAATTGATCTTTCTGTAATCTGTTATCAAACCGTCATAGTTTTCGATGAGATATACCTGCACATTCCAAAATACATAAAGTCACTTTAAGTTACACCTATTTATAGAGGGGGTGGGCAGAAACCATTGATTTCCACATACTATGATCCTGACATCCCTTGCTTCACTCACTCTCATAACATTATTTATGCATGCTCGTCGGTTTAGGGTACTCCTGACCTGATCTTTCTCCAGAATGTCTCCTATTTGAACGCAGTAAGTTCGTCGAGGACTTTCCACGAGTAGATTCCCAATGCAGAATTTCACTCATCAACTTTACTTAGTATGAAAAAACAAGCGTATAGGTACATAGATCTCAATAACCTGTAACCATTTTTGATTTGCCAAAGTGTGTTACAAGGTTTTCATTGAATACTTAAGCGAGCTTTTAGGGCTAGCCTGTCATTAAAAACAGGTCACAATCTCATCATGTCTGTATTCTCTTTCTTACTTGTACTTGTCCAAGTTCAACAATATATTACTTTCTGAGTTGCACACACAGGATGTCTAACGTATCATAAGTTTATGATTTCACTCATCTATTGTCTTTAGACTCCGCGTATTTTACGGCTTTCTATCTGTACTAGTCTGTACTTTCACATTTTCTTTTCTTGGTGACCAGCAAGTGACAACTGCAGTCAACAAAATGGCTGACTACGCCGTATGTTAACTCCATTAATCAAAACGATCCCCAACCGACGGGACGTCCTTTTACAGCCGCCGGGGTTTCAGCAGTCTCGGGTCCATCGTAAAAGCTTCGTGCCATCTCACCCGCCATGGGCTACACAGTTAGAAAAGGCGCTTTTCAAAAAAAATCCGGACAAGTGCGAGTCTGACTTGCGCACTGAAAGTTCCGTGTCACTGTACAATATATTTAATTTATTTACGAAAACAACCCGTGAAAGGAAAACGATCACTGGGATGATTATAGACAATTACACTGGATTGTGTGGGATTAGGGAACTGTCGCCAGTGTATGGGAAATAGTTGGCCGTATCCACTCGTTGCTCCGCGGGCTTGCCCCTCGCTTGCCCTCAATTAATTAGTAGTTCTCCAGAATAAAAAAGCAGTTGCTTCGCTTTGGGACAATTTTTGCAACATTTTACGAACGCGCAATTGCGTTTTTTTCGTTTTTTTCTCGCGCACTACTCATTAGCCACCATTATATATTTAACTGCGTGATTGCTTGCAACGGAATTAAACCACGAATACAAAGCGACTATATCATGTCTGCATTACGAATGCACCATGTATCAATGCAAGAAAATGTTGTACTTTCAGGTATCTACAGCCCATAACGAAAAGTAGCCGTGGTACAGTCAAGGAAATTGAAACACGTACCACCGTAGAACCTAGACGAAGAGACATACGCATGACATTTGTATGGCATAGCCTGGTGTTTAACGCGTCGCGTCATTGCGATGGTGTTCCGAGGTGGTACGTGAATATATTTCCCCTACTGTACGTAGGCCTTGTCTACTAAATTCAGTATTCAAACTACGCACAACCTTCGTCGCCGGGCGTCCTGAATATGGAACCAACAATATTATTTACACTGTCACTGAATGATAAAGATTTGGAAATTCAAAGAACGTAGTATATTTTGTCGTATAAGGAATAGACACATGTTAAAAGATTGATTTACAAATTTTATTTCCTATTTAGCTGATTTGCTGCTCTGTTGACAAGGCCTCCTTTTTACTTTGATGCCTATCATAGGTTAGTCTTGTTTCCACATGGTTTCCATCCTCTTCTTTTACGTTGACGACGTTGATGTACACTTTCTGAAGTTAGTCGTCCTTTTTATTACCCCTAACTAGAGAAAGGCAAAGGACACTGAGTCCGTACATTCAATTAGTCGGTTAAAGTTTCATTTAAAGTGTCGTGTCAAACCAGTGTCAAAGAGATCTAACTTAAATGTTGTTTTGTTACATGAAACAATAATAGCGCCTTCAAAGTCAGGTCTGCTCAGCTAAGCTTCTGGTACAAATAAGAAACTTAGCCGACCATTAAAAAGGGAACTAAGAGAAATTGATTATGATCGAAAGGGATAGATATGTCAACTTTATGGTGCATAATATGTGCCTTTCTTTCGGAAAATGTCATTTTCCCGCAGTTCCGTCTTTAATGGTGACTTAAATGTGTCTCCGATTGTACCTCTCTACGTAAAAATATTATGCGTACGTTTAGAGGTCAGCATTGTTATTCTCTAAGCGCATCGGCGTCGAGCCATCGCCCTGTCTCGCTCACTCGAACTAGCGCGCTAGAGTAATAGAGCAAGACAGAACGCTGCCACAACGTCGAGCTCGTCGCTTTTACGCTTACAGAATCACTCTCCAGTAGTAGGACAATTTGTTAAACATCTATTTGACCGAGTCGTAAAAGGAATGTAAAAGTCGTCAATAAATAAAATTAATGGCCTACCAAAAAAAACGGGTAACATAATCTACAAAGTCAGGTGATAAATGTGATATTATTATTTTTATCAATAGTTACGCCTGATTCACAAAAATTTATTCCACCTTCTAAAGTTTATCCAACCCCAGAAATACCCTCGGGGCTTCCTAATGCCATTGGAGCTCCTCTAAATGGGAATCACATATCTAAGGTAAAACGTAACTTAGAATTGACCTTTTCCACAATGTTATGTCATAAATCGAGAGTTTTTGGGTGTGTGTAAGGGTGAAATAGATCTCGCCTTACGATCCGTAAACCATTTTATTCCGTTAATGCAAGCATATTCAAATGATTTTCGATTTAAGGAAAAAAAAACTGGATGTAAACTTCGATTGTAGATTATTAGAAAAGCTACTTTTCTAACAGGTAATACCAAAAAAAAACGGAACTACGAGTAGAATTAACAAACAGCAACCATTACGAGAAAATTTCGCCATTTCAAGATGAATAATGAATCTAAATTCATTAGTATTCACAGTTTTCTTCTTCTTTTTATTCGAACATCAACATCAATACAGATCTTATTTACATGTAAACATAACAATACAAAAAGCTACTAATAGATTTCCACCAAAAGACACAGTTCATAGTATGAAACAAAGTCACTCTCCAGTGGCCCGTTTCACGAAGCTACAAGTTACAATTTTACAAGTCTAAACCGGCAACATTGGTCATTATGCCCATTGCCATTGGTCATTATTGACCAATGTTGCCGGTTTAGACTTGTAAAATTGTAACTTGTAGCTTAGTGAAACGGGCCACAGTTATCTGTCCTCAAATCTTCGACCGCTTCCTCTTTCTAAACCACGCTACCGATTTTGATACGGTTTTAGTTTTTGTAATCGAAATTTCTTTAGATTTTTATTATTTGTAAACATTTAAATTAATTTTAAATGTCATGTAATGAAAACACAAAGAAAAATTAGGGTAGTGGCAGGATTCGAGCTTGCAACCGCAGCATTCCGTGCCTTGCGTTGCCATCGGTTTTTATTGTCATTTAGATATTTTTTACGGAAGGTTTTATATACTTACATTACATTACGAAGCCGGGGAAAGTCACTAGTTTATATTAAAAAATATATTGGTACTTTTTTTTCTAAACTCTAGACTCTAGCTGACCCTTCCTGGTTCCTGCTTCCTGCCCTAACCCCCTTCTTGGCCACGCCCAGTCAATCAACCTGAAATCTGAGCCACTGAAGTTTGTCGCAATGAGTAATAGCTGCATCATTATAACACTACCACCACCACCATCTTGCTCACTAATCGTACCGCTAAGCAGCAGTGCTTGCACTGTTGTCTTCCGGTGTGTAGAGCAAGGCAGCCGGTGTAATTACTGGCACAAGAGGTATTCCATCTTAGCCCTCTGGGTTGGCAACGCATCTGCATCTTCTTGGTGTTGCGGTTGTCTATAGGCGGTGGTGATCACTTACCATCAGGTGACCCACTTGCATGTTTACCTTCCTATTCTATATTAAAAAAACATTAACTATAAAAAGTCATTATGTCATTTATTGCGAAAGGTTCTACAGTGGCCCAGAATTCAGATTAATTGACTGCCCATAAGTATGAGTGAACAAAATGAATGAATATTCTTAGGTCTACCGACAGAAACAATAGTCCGACAGAATGGTTTTCCCATTGAACTATAAGGTTACACTAAATAGAATAGCCCATTAGGACAATGGTCATGCACCAACACGGGCAACGTAGCGCACGACGTTATAGCGCTTTCCCCAAGAAAAAGCGAGACTGAATGAGTTAGTTGAGGTGATAGTTTAGAAGAAGAAATCGAGTAAGTACATAGACATCGTTGGTTGTTCCCTTGCAGACTGGTAGAACCTTAAGGCTTAACTCGTAGCTGCAGCATCTGTACGTTATTTTATATTCCAGCGACCTCAGTGTACTACAGCCGCGGCTTTGGCGGCTGGACATCGAGCCGGTCCAGCACTACTCGCACCTGGGGGGCCCCATGGAGGGCACTGGGGCCCTCGCCGTGCGCAGCCGTGCCCCTCACCCTGCTGTGGGCCACCGCTATAGGGGCCCACGTTGCCATGCTGGCGTTTTGTCTCAGATCGCTGATGAACATAGGGTAAGTAGTTGAGTGTTTTCTTGTACTACATATTATTAACTATGGGTTTCTAATTGGTTACTAAGGTATCGAGGAACTATGTTGGGTAAAACGTGTAAATTTTGTGTAATTTTTTATTTCACCTAAAGTAAGGTGATTGACAAAGAAGTTGGCTTAAGCATAAAACAAACAAGCCTCATTACCTGACGTACCTAGTTTAGGAGAATTTATTTAAATGTTAGCATATTTCTGATTCTTTTATTTTGTGTAGTACCTATATTTAATCGCTTGAAGTAAAATCTGTGTGCAGATAGTCTCCCATTTACGTTCACTGGTATTATATAGGTAAGCATACAAATTCATTAACAAGAATAATCACATGTGTCGATGAAACGGCTCGTTTTGAAAAGATAATAGGGAAACGAAACGTCGTTTCACACAAAAAAAACACAAATCGAATTATACCTACACAATACTCTTAAGTGTCGAATTCTCTAGAGGCACTACCTAACGTCTCAATCTTGCTGACGCGATAGCTTCGAGTTTCGAAACGCAAACATGAATGCTCCCCAATCCTCTCATCGCCCGTTGTATTATCTATGTGCGAGTCTTAGTCGAATATCACAGTTTGTTTCTTACTTAATGCGTGTTAGAATCAAATGTCAGTATTACAAAAAAAAACCAAAACAAAAAACCCTCTGGTTTAAAATAATTAACTGAATTTTGTATAAACGATTTTTGAGATATTTCATTTTAAAATTTGTGCCGTTCACGATCAAACTTCAACTCACTACTAACTTCTCAAAGAAACTCTGAGTCAGACTTAGAATTTACAGATCTTAATAAATCAGAATTTAGAGACTTTAAAGATCCATTTAATCAAATTTCAGTTATTAATGTCAATAATCATACTGAGTTACCTTCTACTGAAATATGTATGGTGACAATTGAACTTCAGAACAATTATAAAACAAGACTTAAACGTTAAATTTTTTTAGTCACATTAAACTTTAATCCACACCAAATTATTGGTTTTGAATGAAAAGCTAAAGGAACGACAAATTCAACCCAGATTAAATGTCTCGGAGTGCAGCGCTTAGCCGTTTATCTAATAATGCATCCGTCGCTCGTATCCAGTTCCCACTCTTAGTTGCCGTATTTCCTGCAGCAAACTGACAGCAACTGCACCCACTTACATTACTCATGGTGCAGTATTACTGAACTTGAGTCTCACTTTATACGTACCTAAGTATAATGAATAAGATATCGCTCGGTACTTACTCCTCCTAATCTACTATCTTTATCTTCATATAAGTAGTATACAACAAAGTCGCTATCCATTCCTGTCTAATCTCCTATCTTCGGCCGCTTACTTCTTTTAAACCACGCAACGGATTTTAACACGCTTTTCATTGTCAAAAGTAGCCGTGTATAGTCAAGGAAATTGAAACACGTACCACCGTGGAACCTAGTCGAAGAGATATACGCATGACATTTGTATGACATAGCCTGACGTTTAACGCGTCGCGTCATTGCGATAGGGTTCTAAGGTGGTACGTGAATATATTTCCCCTACTGTATCTACGAGTAGCGTGAAATTTAGCTAACTAATTAATCTCTAAATCTATTTACTCTCAGTTAATGTTACTGTAATCTCTTTGCCTAGCAGTATTGCCCATTTAGCGACTTTGTCCCTAGATTTGGCGGTTTTTGGGACTACGCTAGCTACTATTTTTGCAAGTGTTTCATTTTAGCGATTTCTTATGGCCAGTGCTTCATACATTTAGCGACATTTGACACCAATTTTACAGGAACTAGTGACTTCTTTTAACCTTTTTTCTTGCGACTTCTGCAAAACTAAGTTGGCAACACTGTTGCCAAAGTTTACCAAGGTCAGGGAGTCATTTAACCCTTATTGGGTCTGAGGCGTTTTGTCGGCCACATTACATGTTCATACAATTTGAATGTTAGTAACTACGTTACGCAGGCGCAGTAGTCACTTACGTGGAAAAAGTTTTCTATTAAATGATGCTCCAGTATGTTATGAACATGAAACTGTATTAAATTTTAGGTAGCATATCAATTATACGGGATGAGAGATGAATCTCGCATAAACAGAAGCGCCCGCGGTACTAATAAATGCCCCAAAACGTCCCGAAAGAACTCTCCAATTAAATCAGTAACGCGTTATAAACCCGCAGCTTCAATGATCTCGTAACTTCAATGACCTAATAAACGTTTTAACAACGTTATACCAAAATACAAGAAACAGCACTCCAGTTAATGGCACATTGTTGAAAGCCATGTGCGGAGTGTGTACAGCACTGTTATTCTCTAAGCGCATCAGCGCTGGGCTCGACGTCGAGGCATCGCCCTGTTTCGCTCACTCGAGCTAGCGCGCTAGAGGAAGACAGGGCGCTGCCCCAGCGTCGAGCTCGTCGCTGTTACGCTTAGAGAATCACTCTCCTGAACTGCCGAGTTCCAGCGATTTCCGTTATTTATAGACGATTGAACATCGCCACGGTTACTAGATGAAGTCGTTAAGCTACATAAGCAATATAAATGGTAATTTTGTTACGTACTATACTATAATGGAAAGCAGAGATTAATTCGCTAATACAATAGAATAATTTTGTATCATAAATGGTCTTATGAGTCAGGCATAGTGTTGAAAAAATTATAATTTGTTGAGTCTCTTACCGGTATCTTCTCATCAGAGATTTGTTCTAAACAAGAAGACTTACGAAAGCCTATCTAGATAAAGATGTCTTAACTTTGACTTTGAAGTCTAAAATGCGTAACCAAAACTCAAGTTTAGTATAGGTACAAAATCATGTTGAGTTTAGTGGTTTAAATTCGTTTTCCATTGGTACAGTTCGGGCAGTAAACTGAATTAAGACTAATATAACTTTAGTACCAAATTCATGGCTATTAGTGGATTCCGACGTGCTTACTGAAATGAAGCCGGGATTACCTTTGACGGCGTATTTAGCTAAGTGGCTTCTATTACCACAATGGGACAAATAACCATTTCATCCAATTTGCCTAGGAGCTTTGTCACCGTTCCACTTCACTAAACGATATACAAAGAAAGTATAGTTCACTATAACTTAGTACAGTGTTTCCCAACCTTTTTCAAAAGCCCCTTACCTAGAGCCTCCTTACCATGATCCGTGGATCCCTCAAATTCGAACAAAAAAACCGCTTTGACACTTTTATATGCAATACTCACGTGGGTGTATTTACTCACGAAAAATGCGACTCTCATTAAATACTCGGTCGCGTTGTTACACCCCATAATTTTTACCCGACTGCTGCCAAAAGGTTATGACTATCAATTTTCATTTCGTTTGCGGACCCAATGGGATAGGTTTGCGGACGCTATCTCCTCGCACGCACGGGTCCTCGAACCTCAGGTTGAGAAACAGTGACTTAGTAAAAGGCGCGCAAAAATGACGGACAGCTTCGCAAATTAGGTTTGTTATCCACTGAAGCCGAAAGCCACTTAGTTTTATTAAATTGTTTTCCTGCGTCCTCAATATTATTTTATTTTCAATCAAGTGCAGTTTGAAGACCGTTGTCCAATTCAAGTAACATGGATTAGTTTTGCACTTATGTAAACTATCTATATTATGTAAGTGTTAACGTGACGCATTACATCTATGACTTGTTAATGAACGATTGAGAAGACAGCCAGTAAACATATCGATACTAGAAATCTAAAATGCCGTAAGGGACATGTCCCTTAATGTTCCTTACGACATTATAGATTTCCACTGTCGATATTACATTCGTAATTTTTCAAGGCTTCCCCGCAGCTAATTATCACTAATCCAACCGCGTAAGCGTAACTCTGCGTAACTTAGTGACGGTACAAGAACTAATTTCAGCGCGGACTAAATGAGCTTCGCAAGACCTCAAAGGACCCTTTTTCTCTTAATTGTGGACCACAATTAAGTGCGTAAGAAAGACGTTACGCCCTAAGGGTGAGATGCTCATGCTTTTCCTCGCTTTTAATGCGTACAGAGTTTGAACAACTCCCTGGACCAATTTTTGTACTGCAAAAAACAATGTTTGATTAAGCAAAAATCTTAACTTCATATAAGCCTTACAAGAAGCTACGGTAACTACGTTCTTAACTACAGTAACTACAATCTTAGCTACAGTAACTACGATCTTAGCTACAGTAACGACGATCTTAGCTACAGTAACGACGATCTTAGCTACAGTAACTACGATCTTAGCTACAGTAACTACGATCTTAGCTACAGTAACGACGATCTTAGCTACAGTAACTACGATCTTAGCTACAGTAACTACGATCTTAGCTACAGTAACTACGATCTTAGCTACAGTAACTACGATCTTAACTACAGTAACTACGATCTTAACTATAGTTACTACCGATCTTAATAGCAGTAGTTAAGGTCTTATTAGACTATCTATAATAATAGAGACAAGATCTTTCTTAACCTTTTCAATATATGCATAGACAAATTGTCAATCACACGCCGCGTCGTCATTATGTCAAACGCGAACTTGAACCTTAAGCACATGCTCGTAAGTCGCTGTTACACCGTTTATTTTGAAGACTATATTATTATGATTTGGTAGCGTGGTAGGAACGGCAGCCAAGACACCTTTAGGTGTTCTTGACGATCAAAGTATTAAACTAAACATTTATTTTCTCGATACCTAAAAACAAATGAACCTGTGTTGGTAAAGTAATCTTCAGTAGACCTTGAATGCTGGTCTGTTGCTCACAGATGCGGAAGCACGACATGCATAGGTGTGGCAGGAGCACAGCTGTCTGTCTCCATCACGACCCTGGCTGCTGCGGTGTTTATGCTGCAGTTGGACCTGCGGTACGACGCCTCGCTGTCGCCGCCCCCGCGGCAGTCGGATATGCACACCTGCACTGCTGTTTCTATGGTATGTGTCTATGTGTTGAGAATAACAAAGACAACAATTTCTTAATCAATTTTACTTCGCTACTTCGCGTAATTTTTAAAGAATTAGTAAGATTACTTGTTGTAAATGCTGTGCTATATAGCAGGAAGACACTTTTGAATTTGGCCATGAATAATTGCATTTCTTCGTACTCGTATCCAAACCAGTTTGGAAAATCAGTTTGACCACGAGAACAGAGAAGAGAAAACCTTTTCTTGCCGAAAGTAATAACTGTGGATTAACGACTTAGATTAGGGATCAGATTAAAATGGGATCTGTTTTTAACTTGCCACGTTTGTTCGTCAATTTATGATCTGAAATTTCAAATCAAGTACCATTTCAATGAGTTAGATTTATATAATTAATTTTCTCGACTTGAACAAAAATTACGTTCTTAGTTAATTTGTATACTTGAAAATATTTGACTAGGTACCGTTCGTCCTCTTCGTTTAATTAGTTTTCGTCTTATTATAAATTAGCAGCGTCGACTGTTTATTTACTCAGGACTCTTATTGCTAAGTCAACGTTCGTTGGTTGGTCCCTTTTCTTAGTTAAACTACTTATGTAGTTTTTTTTATAAAATGGGAAGGCAAACAAGTAAGTGGGTCACGTGATGGTAAGTAATCACCACCGCCTATAGACATCCGCAATACCAAGGAGATTACAGATGCATTGCCAACCCAGAGGGCTAAGATGGAATACCTCTTGTGCCAGTAATTGTACCGGCTATCTTGCTTTCCACGCCGGAACACAACAGTGCAAACACTGCTGCTTAGCGGCAGGATTAGCGAGCAACATTAGGATTTAGAATTTTTAGGTGTTAACACTCATTAGCGTAGCAGCTGTCTCTCATTTAATTACTGGCTGATGTAAGTTCAGCTGGATAAGTTTTTCGAGGGTGGGCAAAAAGGTTTCCAGAGTGGGCATTGCCCCCATTGGCCCCTCCTTTCCCCAAGCTCCGCCTATGTTAACACTACATGCACACAATTATTATTTTAATCATCTTAATAACTTTATCCTTATTTATCTTTTTTACCCTGTACTTATTATTGGTTTTTGTGGGTACAACACAACACAACAACAAAACAGGAATACCGGTTAAATCATTTAGCTTCAGAAATGCCACGCGGAAGCCACACGAACCATCATTCAAATGGAACCCCGAAACCAGTATACACAAAAAATCACAAAGTCACAAAAATCACATATGCACAATCGCAAACCAGTACGCGTACGCCACCAGGGGTGCAATTTTTGAATCTCACCAGGTGACTAGAGCTCACCAAAATGGCCAAATCTCTATGAAAAACAGCTATTTTGGTGAGCTTTAATTACCCGGTGAGATTCAAGTGCAATTTTTGAATCTCACCAGGTGACTAAAGCTCACCAAAATGGCAGCGTTTCTATGAAAAGCAGCCATTTTGGCGAGCTTTAGTCACCCGGTGAGATTCAAGAATCGCACTCCAGGTGGTCAAACGACAGACTGCACCTGACCGCTGAACTTATGTACCACAGATTTTGTTCTGTCTTGTTATGGTTTTCATTGGGAAATGTATTACTGTAATACTGCACTTTGGTATATTATGTTACCTCTTTTTTGTTATGTTTCTGTGTCTCTTCTCAAGTTACCAAATTATTATTTTTTCGTTTTGTCCTGTATAATGCATATTTTTGCTAAATAATGTTTCTTTATGGTTACCTATTCTATTTTTAAATACATACATATATATATATATATATATATATATATATTATATTTTCGGATCCACTGAAAATCAGCGTCGTTGCACTTTGTGCCTCGACACATGCTGACTCCTTTTTTGGGATAAATCTCAACTTAATTTTTTTTCTAGATTTAAGGCCTATTTGTATGTGTACCTATAATGTTGTTGTTATCTCAAAATAAATGATTTCTATTTCTATTTCTACTTTTGATTGTAGTGTCTTTACAGGTCCCACTGACGTCTGTAGCGATCAACAGTGGGAACAGTGGCGACGCCACGGACCCTGGCGGGAGTCCCCAGGAGAAGAGCAAGGAAGCCCAGTCTCCCCCCGAGCCCCCCACCTGATGCAACGGTGCCTGAAGCAACCCAGTGTTGTCCATGTGAACCTTTTTTGTAGGGGCGCGGACGGTGTTACCCCGTCCTTTGTGAAATTCTTGTCGGAGTGAATGTAGAATGGTGCATTTAGATCGCTTTTTAATTGCAGTGCGCGTGAAATGACTTTTTAAAGTGAATGAACTGGTTTGTGTTGTTTATACTTGATATGCTATTTCTATAAAGAGCTGAAGCTTGATTTTAAACGTTTTTGACCTAATTGTATTTTATTTCATTTTAGATTTTTTGCGTAATTGAAAATTGTTTTACTTTACGCCTTACGATAACAGTTCGGTCACCGTAACAATTTTCTTCCCTTAACAAAATAAAAAACGACGATGTTTAAAACCTTGACCTTAAAGACTCAAATAAAAATGAGGCCGTTTATTTACTTTTCATCAGCGAAAAGGACAAAATATAATAATGTTAATTATTTTCTTAATGACTTTATAATATTTTATGAGTAAATTTTTCTTATGAAAACAAATGCAAAACAAGTGCAAAACATCTTCCAATATAAAAACGAGACTTTCCGAAAAAAATTAAAGTTAACTTTCCCTTGTAAGCAACGTATACAAAATATATAAGTATTTGTCTTGAACATACTTATATAATCCTATAGATGTGTTGAGGGGCCGTTCAAGTATTACGTAAGCAGTATAGGGGGGCGGGGGGGTCCTTGCTGTGCTTATTTCTGATGACATGGGGGGTGGGGGGGTCTAGATGGTGATTACGTCAGCAGTAGTTATTTATTTTTTTACACATATGAAACTGGTGTGCATTATTCAAAATTTAGAGCACCAAGATGTTGAATGGTTCGATGAGATGAGAACGACGTAGGCATTCCAAAATCGGATAAAAGTAAGCAGACATACAACATTGAGGAGCACTTTTTAATTTTCTTATTTCTAGAATGATATCTGCTGCTCATGAATCAATAAAAAAAAGAATACATTAAAAGAAAAATGCATATCAATGTTTACGTAAGCATGGGGGGGGGAGTAAGAGCTTTGATTACTTTTGCTGACAAGGGGGATGGGGGGTAAATAATTGTAGTAAATCTGCTTACGTAATACTTGAACGGCCCCTGAGGCTGAAATGAGTTTTCTTCTTTATTGAATATCGTATAGACTTAATGAATGTTTAGAGCTCGGAACCTAAAGTAATAATTTCTTTTATACATACAGAGCGAAACTAAGAAACTAATTCTCTTTTGTGTACACGAACAGTAAGCAGCAAATATCCACATAGGTAGCTGAAGAGGTAAAAAAAACTTGTACACGACTCTATTATCCATAGAATAAGAGCTATCTTTTTAACATCTACGAGTGTTCAGCTACTTTTTCTGCAACCTGTACCTAATTACTGATAAGTTGTCTAATATTTTTTCCATTATTTCGTATTGTTATTTAAGGAAGTATTTAATATTATCAGCTTACCCGAAAAGAAGTAATTGGTTCATACTTTTTTCCCGACTGACGTCAGAAGGGAGGTTGTCACTTATTTATTTCTTAACATCCAGCCCATGTCGCTGTAAATATCTATCTATTGGTCTTACAACAAAAACCTGTTTGAACTTTAGATATTGTTTATTGTTTGTTGTTACAGCTTTGATTCCAAACAAATCAGTGGTTTATCAAGTGTCGAAGCCGTGTTCAATTGTTTTGTGGTACAAGCAGCCTCAGAAGTAGCTAAACACTTGAGAACCTTTTAGTAACGTATGAAATAAGAGTTGCTCGAATTTGTCACATAACTGACAGTGACAAGGTACTACAATGTTCAGCCACCTCTGAAACTGACCGTACCTACGACGGCTATTGGCGGCACTATATATTTATGACGGCATATCAAGCAGGCCAAAAAACTTCAGTATAACTGTTTCTTAGATGTTGATAGAGCGGTGATATCGAACTAATAAAAAAAACTCCAATCGCTGAAAATTATGACTTGATAACACAATGCAGTTTATCGTTCTATAGTATAAAGTAAAGTTGCTATTTTTCCTATATTTCCTTAATTTTTGTAGTGTATCTTGCGCCGCCTTCTCCTTCTAAACCACGTAACGGGTTTTGATATGGATTTCACTGTTATTTAGAGATTTTTTACGGATGGTTTTTATCTACATTACATCCAGATTGTACGCGTGAGAAGCCAGGGCACGCCGGTAAGACCCCGCTAGTAATGTATAAAGGCAAATTATCTAAACAATTGTGTGAACTGAAAATTAAGTGAATTTAATTACACATACCTGGGAGACCAGTGCCAGAAACTCAGGAGGAAACTTAATTAAAATCAGCGCACGGAGCATTCCTTCGTGACTCTAATTCTATTAACATAGATAAACACCTAATGTTTACATTATATTTTGTATTTACTGTTTAAATATAACGAGATCGCTGTTGCAGGTACTATGTTTCATTACTAGGGTACTTATTTGAATTGATCCATGACATAATCAAGGGAGGATCCAGCCTTCGAGTAGGGAGCGGAGGGGGGAGGGTCACGTAATCAAAGTTCAGTCTGGATAGGGTTTTTTAATTTTTAATGAAATAGGAAGGCAAACAAGCAAGTTGGTCACCGGATGATAAGTGATCACCACTACCTATAGATACCCGCAACACCAAGGAGATTGCAGATGAGTGGCCAACCTAGAGGGCTAAGATGGAATACCTCTTGTGCTAGTAACTGCACCAGTGGCCCTAACATGACTGGCCAAGTTTAGTTTATCTCTATCTGCGTCACTTTCTTATGACACTAGTTAGACAGAGACACAGGGAGGGGGGAAACCTGGGCTGTCATGTTAGGGCCGCAGCTGTCTTGCTCTCCACGCCGGAACACAACAGTGCAAGCAGCGGCAGGATTAACGAGCAAGATGGTGATAGCGAACCGAACGGACCTTGCACAAGGTCCTATCACCAGCAGGGTCATCAATGAGTTTAGAAAAATTACCAGCAGTCGACCTGGCCCAGCTCAGAGGGGGGAGTCATGACAGCCCCAGGATCCGTCCTTGCATATTTAGTTGACTTAGTTAATTTTTTATTACCCTATAAATTAATCATAGAACGTTGCAATAGTACTCGCGTGTATGAAGATTTAATAAAAAGAAGCTGTGATTGTAATGCGGTTTTATTTTTTAAGCCTGGAATTTGCTAGGAAGCAACCCGCGTCACGTGTCGCCAGACAGTCAAGTCCGGCGACGATTCGCCACTTCGCTCGACCGTGACCTAGGGTGACGCAGGACATTTGTCCCCCAATGAATGATACTTTACAGTTTTGGAGCTGCGGTCCAAACAGAAAAACTCTCAGTACATCCCATTCCTTAATTAGACAGTAGTACAGTCAAGGAATTTAATTTCCAACCTACCTAAAGGTTCAATAGCATATAGCAAACTGTCACCATAAGAGCTATAGAGCAAGACGTTACTTTGACATATCGACCTTAATGCATTGCGAATGTCAGACGACATTTCAACGAAATGGGTAGGGAATTAAATTCCTTGACTGTACATAACTAAGTTTTCTTTTTATAGGAATTTTATATTAAAAAAAAGCTTATTTATTTAGTTGCCTTCCTAGGCAAACGAGCAAATGAGTCACCTGATGGTAATTGATTACCACAGCCCATAGACGCCCACAACAACAAGAAGGCTGCAGATGGCTGTCAACCCGGAGCCAGTTGCCAGTAATGTCATCGATTGTCTTACTCTCTACGCCTGGTCACAACAGCGCAAGCACTGCTGTTTAGCGGCTAGATTAGCGAGCAAAATGATGGTATCAATACAGTCGGACCCCAAAGCCTTCTGTCAGTCTTATTAATGCCAATTGTGGGATGGTGTAGTAAACAAACCAAAAAGAAAGTATTACACGGACTGGTAGGCTTTTACTCATTACGGGTTGTTTCACCACTCTCTAATAAATTCCTGGTATTTTATCCAACAGATATCTGTAACGATGGCTCTGTTTGTTCCATGAACACAAACAGAGATAGTTATACAGATACATATCTGTTAGACATAATATCGGGAACTTATCAGAGAGTGGTGGAACAAGGCCTAACTCTTACCTTTTTAACGCCACATCAAGTACAAATGTCGTTATTCGCACCCGAAACTTTTTTTGTGAGTAACAAAGTTAAACCTTATGCGCATGCATGTAGGCCACTTTTATATTGTTTGCGTCGACGGATATATCTAACCGTCTTTGGCGTTGAACTTATAGTTAAGAATATATCCGTCGTCGGCATTTAAAAGGTAAACAAAGATAACGTTCTAAGTTCTAACTTTCCTCAACCTTTGGGCTGACTGAACGTAACAAGCTGAAAACTGCACCCAATCATCGACATAATCGTAACTTCCCGGCGAAAGATTTCCGGCTTTAAAGATTATTGCAAGCCCCGAAAAAGTTGGAGAAGTGGAGTACTTAATGTCTCAAAGACAGTGCAATTATAAGTTACAGTGGAATCTAGGCCAAGGCTAGGGTTGCCAATTTGTAGTATTTTTTTTTTATGAAATAGGAAGACAAACAAGCAAGTGTATCACCTGATGGTAAGTAATCACCACCGCCTATAGACACCTACAACAACAAAGAGAGTGCAGATGCGTTGCCAACCCAGAGGGCTAAGATGGAATACCTCTTGTGCCAGTAATTACACCGCCTGTCTTGCTCTCCAAGCCGGAACACAACAGTGCAAGCACTGCTGCTTAACGGCAGGATTAGCGAGCAAGATGCTGGTAGCGATCCGGACAGACCTTGCACAAGGTCCTACCACCCGCAAACTTTACCGTTACTTTAAGTAACTTTTTTTGACCTAAATTAATATTGGGTGTACCCTTTTTTTTTTGTACATCAAAGATAATTGTTGTAGATTCCTGACAATTGGTGTGCGATAGACTGATTTCGTGCCTAGAAATTAAATGAAACTTCATGAAAAGCATCTAATAAATCCTCATCACAATCAGCTCAGCAGGAACTGTGCAATTCCTTGATCCGTAATCGCTACGCAGTATGAAGTGGGCTGAGATCAAATTACTTTGGTTATGTTCGGTACATTAACGCCATTTGAAATCTCGACTGAGTTCGTTCAAAAAGTCTCTGTAGTCTCTGGGCGATCGACGCGGGATACTAGTCTTCTATAATACTTTACATATTGTAAGCATATGGTTCTTTTTTCAAAACGGATAACAACGCGCGTTATCATCTTCACCTTCTCTTCATTACTGAAAATCCAAGTAGAATTCCCTGCATTGGAATTGCTACACTTCCAAATATGTCCAAAACTTTATACAAAGTGGCAACCCTAACTAAGGCCTTAAATAACGCTGCCCACTCACGAGCAAACAGCTATTATTGGCTCGCACGTGGCTGGCCGACAGTGGCAGCCATTTTTCGTATCCTTGCGATAGATTGCTATAGCTAAATTACATAAGGGAATCGGTATATCACGCGTAAACATAAAAGTAAAAAAAAATATCTATGGACGATAATTAACACCAAATGACCTAGTCCCAAACTTAGCCAAGCTTCGCACTATGGATAGTAGACAACGCATAGAACATTTTGTGTGAGAGTCGGTCTTGTTTCGTTTTAAGCAAGTAGATTTCAAACAGCGCATACATTTACAGTTTAAATACAAATATTTATTGAAAAAAAATCTGGAAAACCCATTTGGCGAAAAAACAGTTGAAGTTATAATGCGGATATATCGGTGTATAGCGTTGAAAAGGTTGACCTTAGATGAAGCCCTAACCTAATTTTTGGATGTGATAATGATAATTTATTGAGTATTTTTGTTACTGACAAAACTAGTCCACTTGTTGTCTGAAATTAAATAAAAACAAACGTCTGCAGCTAACTGTAGGAGCTTAACCAAACTCTACAAAACGTTTCCCTAACACAAATCGAACGTTTGGACAAAATGAAAACCGACGTTGGTCTAGGCAGACGATAGGAAAAGAACACTATCACCAAAAGATTTTACACTCCACCAGTCACAGAATACAACTCAATTTGCGGCGTTCTACAATCGATAGTACAAGCGTTGAGAGATTCAGAAGCGACGATATTTGAAATTGGTTTCAGTTCTAACTATACTGAAGTACAAAATATTGTATTGGTAGGTATTTAGTGAACTAGTTTGAAGTGCAATGGGAAAGTTCAGCGTGTTGAATTCGAACGTATATTTGGTGCATTGAAGTTACTAAATAATTATATTATTATTCAGTAATGTTTTTAAGCGGCTCGCTAATTATATGTATTATAAAATTATAATAGTTTTGGAGACATAACATGCCATTTTGACGACCTGTATGGCACAGTGGCACATGTGTCTGCTTACTGTGCAAGAGGTCCCGGGTTCAAATCCTGGCATGGGCAAATATTTGTGTGACAAATACGAATATTTGAGCCTGAGTCATAGATGTTATTTGTATTTAAGTATGTATTGATCTATATAAGTATGTATATCCGTTGTCTAGTACTCATAGTACAAGCTTTGCTTAGTTTGGGACTACCTCAATTGGTGTAAATTGTCCCAAGATATTTTCTTCAATGAGGAAAGATAGATAAGATTAGCATTTCATCGTTTAAAAAAGTAAAAGTTAATTAATTTGTAGATTCAGTCGTTACTTTGCGGAAGTCCATATATCAACATGCTGGAACAAATTACCTTTAAACTCCGCGAAACCAATGCAGCACTGGTTTCGCGGAGTAGCAAGGTAATTTGTTCCAATTTGTAGGTAAAGGCTAGGTTATTCTCAGTAGGGGCCTTAGGGCCGCTACATATTTCGAGTCGTTTGAATCTATTGCTCTTGAATGTACCTACAGTCAAGGAAATTGAAATACGTACCACCGTAGAACCTAGTCGAAGAGACATACACATGACATTTGTATGACATAGCCTGGCGTTTAACGCGACGCGTCATTGCGATAGGGTTCTAAGGTGGTACGTGAATATATTTCCCCTACTGTACTTAGCGTTCAGAAAATAGAACTTTAAGGTACTTAAGACAAGAGGACTCCGATAACAAGGATATCAAGGTGTCATCTTCTATTCTAAATGGGTCACAGCACTTACAGCACGGGTAAAGCACCTTTTCTTGTACATAATTTCATTTTATTAACTTTCCTTTACGACCGGAGCTTTACGTTTTGACGGAATTTATTACTATTGCCACGTATTTCACTTTGGTATTCATTTGTACGATGTTTTAATGTCGTTCGTGGTTTGAAGCGGTGAAATAGCAACTGCTATAAACTTAGTATAATAATTTAATATACTAGCGACCCGCGGCTTCGCATGGGTAACCATTGCTTTTAGGATGTAATGTACATAATTAGGATATAGTGTAGGTACGTCGGCCTCAGAAGTAGCTAAACACTTAAGCATCTTATCGTAGTAACTTATCACATGAGAGTTGCTCGAATTCGTCACATCACTGACAGCGACAAGATACTAAAATGTTCAGCCACTTCTGAGGCCGACCGTACATAAAAACATCTCTCAAGATTTTTTTTTGTAACGGTACCGTTTTTAGATTTTGACCATGCTTTGACTGGTATCAAATGGGCCTTAATTTTTTTAAGTGCTGTTAGTAAATAAATAAAAACTGTTTAATTCAAAAAATAAACTAATTACTTTGCAATGCCTTATGCACACTTAAGCCTGTCATTTCAAAGTTCTCTTCGCAGCTTAAAAAAATATGACAGGATATTCAAATCTAATGTTATGTACGCGAATGTAAAAAGGGGTACCAACCATTTTTTTCATTACCATTTTCGAATACTTGAAGATGTACAGTTTAGAATTATGTCAAAAATATAATCAGTAAGTTTTTTAAAAGCATACGCTATTAGTAACGAGATAGTAGACCTTTTCTTCAATTAGATTTTTTTATAATTGTACACAATTAATAGTATTTTATGCAACTGCTATATAATGAGAGGCCTTAAAACACGAGTGTGGTTTTATGAAACGAGCGTCAGCGAGTTTCATAATAGGATCACACGAGTGTTTTAAGGCCTAATTATATACAGTTGCATACATTACTTTATCTACACACATATCATAACTGCAAAAAACCGTAACAGCAAAAAACCGAAAACGATGACAGCTAATGGCGGCCATGTATATTAAAAAGGTACTCTGTGATTCGATCTATCCGTCAAGACGAACGTTTTTTTTAAACCATAGACGAACGAATGAAGTCTCTATTATCATGTCACTCGAGATCAAATGTCGTGCGTTTAAATTAAAAAAACACACTGAGTTGACGTTTCGTATCGATAACTGTTTTAATATCTGTGGATACTAGAATAGAGACCAACTTGAATTTTGACAGCTGTTCCAAATTTAAATTCATAACGTCACGAGCAGTCACGAGATATCGGTAATATTATGACCAACAAAGAACAGATTTACCTACTACCACAGACAAGAAAATTCTTATAATCACATTGGTTGCAATAATGCTGGTCATTTCCTAGGGTTTTTGAACGCGTTATTTAGCCTTTATGATATGTGTGTAGATAAAAATAATTACATTCTATTCTATTAGAATATTTTATCATTTCTTAACTTTTAAACTTGTCGATTGTGTTATCCAATTTGATAGTACGTCCATTACAATGTACAAATATAGTTGGCCGACTCATGCCATTCAACTGTCTGAGCCACTCCCATCGCACACCCGTAAGGGCCATAACACCATAGTCTATGGACGCAATAAAGTCTAGAACTCATTAGCTGCCTTCCGACTGCCAGCCCGATTCTGCACCATTGAAAGCGGTCTAGAATGAGGCAAAATAACGGTATGAATAAAGTTCAAGTTTTTACTTGAAATGAATAGAACTGAATAGTTTAGTTATTCATCTGTAATAATAAAAGCCAACTAAAGGGATTTGGATTTAATTTTATCTTGAATCGATCATTTGAATGAATCTGGTGCAATTTTTTTTAATACATACCAAAAAATAGAGCACAACAAACTGATCATATATGCACCGTACATGGGACACGGACTTGTGGAGCTAGTTTGGTAGTGCTCCATCTATGGGGCACTAGACGGGTAGGGGTACGAAGTAAGGTCTGACATAGGGTCCCCAGCAGGAAGCTGTCGGCAGTGTATGGCCAATGACCGCCCATACCCACCAGCTTGTCGCGGCACTGCCCTCAATTCAACGGTAAATCTTGAAAATGTTGATTTTCCTGGCGCATATTTACAAGACAAAGACAAGATAAATACTCTTTATTCAAAATCACACGGAAAACAGTCATTATAGTTAAATAGTTATTGTCCTAACATTTTCTAATTTATTAATAGTTAAATAAGTACTTAAGATGTAAAAGTAACATTGTAATTGTGATTTATTTCAAAAACTACACCACGGTTAGTTTCTTGCCGGAATCTTCTCATCAGAGGTTTTTTCGAACCGGTGGTAATTTTTCTGACATTCATAAGTACTTTCCGTAAGCCTAATATGCATAAACATATTTTGTTAAACATGCGCCATAGTAATCAATAGTTCCAAAATTTACTCAATTCAATCCATAGGAACTATCGAAATGTTTTGCGCCTATGCATGGCACTTTAGTAAGTAGATTCAGCTTCAGCCTTTTAAAATATTAATTATTATCTTCTCGTAATAGGTAGTAGACGTTCAGATAAATTTAAAATACCGATTTACGATCGGCCTGTAAATTATAAATTGCGTTCATAACATAATTTTGTTAGCAACAACATTTATTTTAACTTTACCTAACAAAACAATCAACAGACTCAATGCAAACTACATGATGCTCAAGTCGAGAGTAAATATTTTAACACTAAACACTCTACTCTACATAATAAATTTATTCGTTCTCGTTAGTCTACAAATAACTTTACGAGTGGTTATCATAATTCATTGGAAATAACTATACTGTTAGACGTATAGGCAATATTGAATTTATGAACGTTAAAAACTAATTGTAAAATAGAAATAATTTGTTTAGTAAAAGATATAGAACGAGGTAAAAAAACTTACATTTTTATTTATTCTAGCCACAATTCATCAAAATCGCACATAAACCTAAGACTAAATCAACGTTAAAAGCGTATTTTCTGCTGGATGATTGAACTTTTTACTAATTTATAATGTTACTTTATATTGACTCAATAAACTAAACTAACTAAACAGCAGGTACAGAAGTAAATACGAGTAATTGTATTGAAGACTAATTTGAACCCTACGTTCAAAAAATTAATTATACGCGTTAGGTCAAGTCCATAGGTTTCTTACAATTTTATCTCAAAATTAAATTTAAGGTGTAGTGACACCGCTATAAAAAACTAATAAATTATACTTGACATCTGTGTACTGCGGGAGGGCAAGCTTTCTTATCCCATGTGTTAATTTGTAAGTGACTAAATAATTACGATGCCGCAATTTATGCTTCATTTTAAGTAAAATGGAGTGTGTACCTAAATTAGACCGTCGGCGAAATTTCCAAGATTAACATCCATTACAACGACTTGCCCCACTTTGTTTGGGTTAATTAAAAGAAATAGTCTTACTCGAATATAAGCTACAAATTGGGGGAAACATTCCGTTGCTTCTTCTCTCCCTTCTTCATATCAGCCTGTTGTTCTTGGGAATGTATAGCATTGTGTAAATTTTCTATCATTCTTAATTACTTCCTGTGCTTTTAAACTTCTTACAGATAAATTGGAACATTTAGAACTATATTTGTTCCAATTTGTTGATATGAACCTCCGTAAAGTATCGATTGAATATATTAATTATTGAATGATTAAAAGTATTCAAAAGAGATCAGAGAAACAAACGCAAACTCGATATATTATAACAAGCAAAACGCCGCAGATAAAAGGTGTCGACAGGACCTTTTTGTCAAAATTAATATTCAGAATGCCTGATTGTTACATCCTTTTCAGTAATCAAGTTATCATAACCTTGACATTTTCACTCAAGTGCCGTCGAATCTCTTTGAAAAAGTATGAAAAGGTGGCCGGGGCCTGAAAATCTACATTTATATTGAGCAGTGTTAGAATAAGTAATTCTCAACGCTATCCGAGAATAAGTCTTTCACCTCATAAATATTTTAAGAAATATTGAGTTCAATTGAAGCTGGTAAGGGTTAAAATGTATACCGGTTTTTTTTAAATTAATTATTTAAGAACTGTGGTTTGTGTCGTAGAATTTTCTGGGTCCGGTTCCTTGTAGTAAAGAATAATAATTTCAAGAGCCAATTTTTTCAATGGAATAAGTGTAAGAAAACTCACTTGGTTAAATAACAATCAGACGTCATTTACGTTTTAATAACAATACCTATTGAAAATTGCTCCTCGCTCACTTAGACTGTTTTTGTATGGAAAAGGGAAGCAAAAGACACAAGCACAAGCAGTTTTAGTTGCTTACTTTGGGACTAGATCAATTGGTGTCAACTGTCCCAAGATTGTCCCAAGATTTATTTATTTAATGTGGCTCGAGGGTCTCCAGACGAGAAGTTATTATCACCAACTATAGGAACTAGCGTCTCGAAGAAAATCGCTAATCCTTTGCTGGCCTTAAAAGCCCTTCCTAGGGGGTCATCAGATATCTCATTCACCGTATGATACGCAGTAGCAAGCCTTCTTTACGGTGGTATTCTGTGAGAGTCTGGTACTATCCCGATTGTTCCGGCCCATTCGTACTGCAATTTAAACACTTATTATTTGCATAAAACTGATGGAGTATTTCATCGTATACACATTTTAATGTGTGAGTACCAGTGTTTTAAGAACCGTCGGTCCTCTCTTTAATTAGGTCTAAGCCTTTTTTAGGATTGCGTACATCTGATGAAAAAACGGAACCCTTGTAGGATCATCCTCGTGCCTATAAATCTGTCAGTCTGTTACAACGATTTCTTCGCATCTATGCAGTGTATAAAACTTAGTACCAAAATTTTCGGTTTTGATGATTAATTTTGGGAGTCCAAATTAGGAACTTATAAAAACTTAAAATTAAAAAAAAAGCGGAATACAATGCTTCCGGGCAAACTCCAACGACAATGCAACATTTTCAAATTCCTACAATAAACGTATTATAAAGTGCCAACATGTTTTTATAACGCGTTACCTCTAATTACGTACTTCTATTAGTTAACATAAACAAATTTAGGACCAGGTTTTGTAAAATTTTGGTAATTTATAATGCGGAACTTCTCCATGCAAGTTCAACTCGCACATGGCTGGTTTGATATCCCCTTATCTGTGGCTTCCAGGCGCTGGTTGAGGACAATGCTTTGGCTACCACACGGGATCAAAAGCATTGTCTAGCGGGTTTGCAGTGACGATTATTGCAGTTCACTTTTTTTCCTTATCAAATGACATCAGCCGAAAGAAGACTGTAACTGAACAAAGACTTTCCAACAGCTTTCCATTAAGACCGTTCTCTAATGTTTTCGGGTAATTATTCGAAATTATGATTCCACTGGTGCATGTTTGTTTATTTGTTTTTGTTTATAAAATAGGAAGGCAAACAAGCAAGTGGGTCACCCGATGGTAAGCGATGTTTTAGCATATTTATCAATGAGCTTTCGGATTTCTCACCTACCGTACTTTAGTCCTTTTTGCTTCGTCGTAGCAACGTAAAAAATGTACTTAATCGTCACCAAGGTAGACCTTTGAATTGAAGGCCACATAACCTTCGAAGTTCTGATTCCTCTGGCGCATATTTTCCAACATCACGTGGGTAAATCTTGGAAATATGAATTCCCCTGGTATAGTTTTGTTACATATTTACATAGTATGTTTAGTAAGTATTAGGTTAATATGCAGAAACATGCACCAGAGGAATCAAAAAGTCAAAATTCAAGTGGCCTTCATCAGATTCAAAGGTCTACCTTGGTTACGAGTAAGTGCATTTTTTACCTTACTATGGCCACAGAGGATAATAATATTTTACTAATACTATGGCGAAGCAAAAGGGACCATACGATGGGTGGGAGATTCGAAGGCCCACGGAAAAGGGGGACCCAAACCCAACTCGTTTTTTAAAAGCGTTTTCATATCTTTTAATCTGCGAACGACATTCCGGATTTTACATTTGCAAATATAATGAAGTCTGTAATTATTTTTTAATGAGAAAAATTAAGCAGAAAAGCTTAGTAGTAAAGGACTAATACCTAGGACTAGGTAACTATGAGTTTTGTATCAAAAATAATAACAGGGATATTTTTTCTCTTTGAGTATTTTTCGCTTTAAATAATAACAGACATCACTTCGTATCATCACAATATACTGTAATTTTTTGTTTTATTCAAATTCAAATTCAAAAACTTTATTGCAGATCAGGGTCCATAGATTGTTAGTAATACATACGTCTTATTTTCTAAGGATTAGTAGCATAATAAATTAAATTACATTTTATAAATTAAATTAAAACATTCCATTATATAACACATTAATCATAAACATAGTCAAAAAAAAACAATAAATAACCATACTAAAAAACCCATTAAAATAATAACATTAAATAATATAATAATTGGAAAAAAAAAAATTGGCATAAAATAAAATTTATTCGGCATAACGTTTATTAAATCAAATGTTGTACTATATTCATACGTATTGGTGAATCTTATCACAAAATCTATGCTGTTGTGATGCTTAAAATAATCTTTTTAGAGGCGTCCTACCAGATTTTCCACAGTGTCCATTGCAATATGGATAATACTCGTACATGTTTTATCATATATTTCTAGTGCAATAGCGAGCGCTGTAATATCGTTCCATGAAACGGAATTCCCTCAGGAACCTTCTCTGCACACCTCATTAGCCTTGCACTGGTTTGCATTATGGAAATTGCCTCGCATCAACCGCCAACCGCCTTGTATCCGTGCTTTGAAATATAAACTTCATCCAACACGTTTAATATGATATGAGCGAGATTAAACTTTAAAATACTCTGGTTATCCAAGTTTCTAAATTCTGTTGTTTTTAATACGAGTATACCATCTATGTCCAGGATTCAAATTTAAAATCTGTAGTGGCTTACATCGTGTGTATTGTTTTTGTTGACTTATTGCGTTAAATGGAACGAGATTGGAATTATATTTTCAGGTATTAATTTTAAATTAGTTTTCAAAATTGGGTAGTTTGTATTTTTAACTATTTTTGTCAGTCTGGCCTTGAAGTCGCAAAAACATAAGAAATTATAATCAAAAGATGTTCTAGAACGTGCTTTATTTAGAATCTCTGAAATGTGCAAAAATACATAGTTTATTTTGTACAAGTAGATCATTTGAACATATCTAGTTATGCTATAATATTTGCTGAAATATTTAACGCTGCTAGTATCAATGAGAACTCACTAAATGTCACAAGCTTAGATCAAATCAGCAAAGTGGATCAACATGTCAAAAATATCTTTAAAATTCTCTTGAAGAAAGGCGTCTCACTTGATAATATCTTGTTATAAAATTCTAATTTGAAATAAATGCATTCACTCACACCAATCAGCAGCTAGTTATCTGTCGACATTAAACTAAATTCGTCTAGTAGGCCTCATAGTTCTCGCGTAGAGCTTCTTCCTTTGCACGCAGTGCTTGGTCTCGAAGCAGACAATGGCTTGCTGCTCGCAGTCGGCCATGCACGCGCAGCCTGACGCGCACTGAGGTATGACGTCGGGACAGACCGGCGGCGGCGCAGCCCCGCGGCAGGGAAGCGTGCATTGCGCGACGTTGCAATTCGCCATCGGGGCTAGAACAACCATTTCTTTTGTACCTTCAGGTGGAAAAAAATATCTGTTCAAGGGACTCAAAAATATTTAACAGCGACCTTATTGCGCTGAATAATGAGTATGTACGTACAGTAGGGGAAATATATTCACGTACCACCTTAGAACCCTATCGCAATGACGCGACGCGTTAAACGCCAGGCTATGTCATATAAACGTCATGCGTATGTCTCCAACTAGGTTCTACGGTGGTTCGTGTTCAAATTTCCTTGACTCAGTCAAGGAATTAAATTTCAAACCCACCTAAGGTTCAATATCATATAGCAAACTGTCACCATAAGAGCTATAGAGCAAGACGTTAGTTTGACATATCGACCTTAATGCATTGCGAATGTCAGACGACATTTCAACGAAATGGGTAGGGAATTAAGTTCCTTGACTGTACATACTTTCAACCAGCTTGATTCATAGGCCACTGTAGAACATTGTCGCATTGCGTTAACGCCGGGATATTATGACATGACGTTTATTGAGAAAAGGTTCCACAGTGGCTTAGGAATCAAATTGGTTGACTGTACCGGTCCATGTTTTTAGATTTGAGTCCGTGCAAGACTGTCTTAGGCTCACGTTTGCCTACCATCTCTCCTGACTTTAAGCAACGATAGGGCTAACGATTAAGCATGCCTGTGTAGAAGAAACCTTGACTTGAAGTTCCCTAAATTGTACTTAGCGGGAAATACAGATTTAGGCAAGGAGAATAATAAAGGTAGAAGTAAACGGCTTGGAGGGAGCAGGTGGGACACAATGAGAATTGCACGACGTTACAATACGCCATAGGAGCCAAATACATAACACGTATAAGAAGACGACCTAGGGTATACTGTAGCCGTTTGTGAGAGCAAGGGTCTGTACCACGAAATTTAAAATTGCTACAATTTGATATATTTGTCACATTTTTGTATGAAAAACTTTACACTTGTGTATTTTGTGGCATAGTAGCAGGGGGCGGCGGCGAAGCTTCAAGGCAGTAAAACGAGCAATGCGCTAGGGAGCTCTAACATAATTATGAAGGCTACGTGACGTTACTATAGTATGACTGGGCTTTATCATAGTATTTATATAGAAACGTAATTATAAACTTTACAGAAGAAAAGGCTACATGAATGTCAATGAAAACATGGGGGCATTTTGACAGGGCTTTGCGCTCTTTCCCAACTGTAGAGTCAACATCTTGGACAAGGATGTTTGGAAATGATCCCGATTTGTATTGGCGATCCCTGGCTCCAAAGATTGTACACCTGCTGTGTTTAATTGTTAAATTGTAAAAAATCTATATATTTGAGATGTGAAATAACATTGTAATTTTGATTTATTTAAAAAATTACACCTCGTTGAGTTTCTTGCCGGTATCTTCTCATCAAGGTTTTTCCGAACCGGTGATAAATTTTTTGACATTCATAAGTGCTACCTGTAAGCCTAATCTGAATAAAATATTTTGACTTTGACTTTGACTTTGACTTTAACATTGGTTGTAATAATGCTGGTCATTTCCTAGGGTTTTTGAACGCGTTATTGAGCCTTTATGATATGTGTGTAGATAAAATAAGTAATCTGCGAGTCCCGTTTAATAATAAATATTATTATAAATAAGAATAATCTAAAGTACATTCGTATTACAACAGGGATGCAGGTACAATGTTTAAGGTCTGCCTAAACTTTTTAAAATATTTTTTACATGAGCCAATTTTGGGATTAAATACGGTTTCGGTTTCTATTTAGAGTTCTCAATAGTCTCAAGTACAAGATAATTTTCCTTGCCCTTCCAATAAATACAGTCCTTTCATTTGAATTGTGACCCACTGTGGATCCCTTTCAAAATAAATATATGTGATAAAAATAGTATGATTGTACAGTCAACTAATCCAATTCATTGGTCACTGTAGAACGCTACCGGAAAGTGTCATCGCTGAGATTTAGTGACATTTATTCAGAAGTCATTATGACGTTTATTGTGGAAAGGTTCTACAGTGGCCTATGAATCAAATTGTTTTGCTGTACATAAAAACTTTCCCAAAATAAAAAATGAATGTAAAAACGTATCAAAATCCGTTGCGTGATTTATAAGTTGTAAGCGGCCTGAGATACGAGCAGAGACAGACAGACAGGAAAGGGTGTATATTTTGTTTTAGTGTAAAGATAATACAGAATATTTGTACTCTATATTCAATCTCGTTGTTAATAAGAGCCCGCAGAATTAATTAAACGGGCCACAAAGGACTTGTAAGTTTTCCTCGAGGAGAAGGCAATCAATTAATTGCTCTAGATACCGAACTGAAGCAACGAACGGATTAATGATCGGTTTTGGTATTTCTGCCGAATGGACAAACCATTGACTGTATAAATATAGTGAGATCTTTTAGCGGCTTACTTAAAACATAAGTATTTATAGCTAGCAATACGGCACCTCGCTCTTTTTAGGGGTCCGTACCCAAAGGGTTAAACGGGACGCTATTACTAAGACTCCGCTGTCTGTACGTCCGTCTGTCACCAGGCTGTATCTCATGAACCGAGATAGTTAGGAAGTTGAAATTTCACGGACAATGTATTTCTGTTGCCGCTATAACAACAAATACTAAAAAACATAACAAAATAAATATTTAAGGAGGCTCCCATACAACAGACATGATTTTTTTGCCATTTTTATAGATAAATGTACGGAACCCATGCACGAGTCTACTCGCACTTAGCCGGTTTTTTTTTATAATAAATAATAATAAATAAATATAATAAATATTTTTGGGACAATTAACACCAATTGACTTAGTCCCAAAGTAAGCAACTGAAGCTGCTTGTGTTATGGGTACTGGACAACGCATATACATACTTACATAGATAAATACATACTTAAATAATTATAACCTATACATATACCAAGACTCGGGTACAAATATTCGTATTCATCATACAAATATTTGCCCCTCCAGGGAATCGAACCCAGAACCTCAAGCTTTGTAGTCAGGGTCACTAACCACTAGGCTATCAGTGGCCCGTTACACGAAGCTACAAGTTACAATTTTACAAGTCTAAACCGGCAACATTGGTCATTATGCCCACTGCCATTGGTCATTATTGACCAACGTTGCCGGTATAATTGGTCTTCTAAATGTTTTGCGGAGTAGCAAGGTAATTTGTTCCAGTGTGTTGAAATGGACCTCCGCAAAGTAACGCCTGAATCTATTAATTATCTGCTAAATACTCAATCCTCAATTTAATACAAAGTTAAGAATACTAAGTCCAACATCAAAAAATACTTTACATAATTGCTGAATAGAAAATTACGACAGCACCAAACAGTCCAAATAAAAACGCCGTGACCCGAAAAACGAGCCGAATTGGGTCCCAAACGTTTTCCACCAACTTAATTGAGCCATCGGGCACGGCTGATTACATTACTGGGCTGCTGTGATTGTGAAAAATTCATTGAAGGGTGTAATTAAATTGTTTATTTCGAAAACGACTTTTACATCACTTTGAAAGGAAACATCATTTATTTTACGTTTATAAATGTTTTCTACTGCTAACTTAGATGTTTCGTGAATCCCGTCCAATCAATTTTGCAAAACAACACAATTGGACAAATTCAGTACAGTTGATATTAGTTATACATTAAACAGATAGTGAATATAACTCGTCTGTGAATTGTCAGGGCAATACAAAATAAAAAATTGCGTTTAGTCGTATTTCATTAAGAGTCATGTTAAACAAGCGGACAAACAGACGTTTCTAAATTCTGAATTTCCTGTTTGCGTTGCTTTGGGAGTTAAAACATTGAATTTTAATCGAATTGAAACAAGAAAACTAACCATACACTCCAAGTTTTGGATCGGCATTAGAATAGTTTGTTCTAAACGCAAAAGATAAATTTGCGAGCACGAAGAAATATAAAATGTAGAACAATTTAATATTCATGACTACAAAATGATAAACTGATAAAAATAAGATAAAAAGCTTTACCAATAATCAAAAGTAGAAGTGACATACTACGTACAGATTATAAAATGATTATTGACAGACTTCTAAAAGAAACTACTCCGCATAAGCAGCCAGTGCTACGTCAACAAAGCTTCCCTAAAAATTAAGTGAGCACAACATTTTTAATAAGAGATTGTTTATTTCAATACTGCCTTTTTAGGTTCAAAAGTTTTTCAGAAAGAAAGGGCTCTCTCTCAGAAAACGTAAACTTTGTGGTACTGCTGCAGCTGGGTATAAGAATTGTCTATCTGTTTTAGTAATAGGATGAAACATTTTTCTTAAACGTTAATTGAATTTCCAAGGCTCGGACTTTGAGCTTTAAAACTTAACACGTAAATTCAAAAGTTTATTACTCCCTTTATTGCCATTTGTATACACGTTTGGACTGACTGTGCAACGCGTGCGGCTTTTGGGATTTTCGGTTTCGTTTTGTTTCGTTCTGTTAGCCGAATTATTTTTTCTTTTTATTTATTTTATGTTTCTAAAATGTTCAGCTTTTGTCAGTTTGTCAAAATTTATCAAATAATGTAATGGTACCTCTACCTGTCGGCCTGCATTCCTACGGCCATCTTACTATACTGTATGTCAGGTGACAACGACTATTTAGTATACATTACGTATCTATTCACTATTCAAGCCCGACAATGTAAAAACTCTACGAGACAGCTTTGTATGCCGCATTGGCGTTTTAACGAATCTCCTGTCAGCTTGGTGTAATAGTGCCTGATGAAGGTCAAGTGAAGGTCGCATAAAAACACCTTCTAACGCACCAGCACGAGTGAACGAGATATAGCGATGCGTCGACGACGAACATCGTCGCTATTGCAGGTATAGTCGACCAAGTAATTCCTTGACCACTTTGGAACCTTACCCCTTTGTAATGCGGTCGAAAAGTGGTCAAGCAATTTCTTGGTCGACCAAAATAAGAGTATTTAACGTAACATTTACTTACCAGTTCTGAAGTTTTGAACGAGTAACCTACGGATGTCTTCGAAGGCAGAAGAGATACACTATCTCTATCACGCTGAGCAACGACGCTCCAAAGAAAACGCCGCCCACTCCGCCGATGTCCACTACAATCATACAAAAGCCACGCTATAGTCCGCTGCTGGTTGCAGCACTGCTATTCTCTAGTATCGATTAGGGAATACAAACCCGGTTATTTTCTCAAAAAAAAACCGGTTTGAACCGGTTATTCCTCAGAGAATATAACCGGGATTGCATTCCCTAGTATCAATCTGTCCCGCTCACTCGAGCCAGCGCGTTAGAGCAAGACAGGGAGCTGCCCCAGCGTCGAGTTCGTCGCTGTTATGCTTAGAGAATCCCTCTCCTGTACGAGGCCGGCTCGACTCAGAAGTATCACACTCTTCCAGACCACCGGCGTGGAGTAGTGGCCTGCTACTTTGATTCGTACGGTGATGCAGAGATCCAGCGGCCCACCAGGGGAAAATAGCTTAGCGATTTTGATGGGGTCCTTGTTTCCCATGTGGAATTTCATCGAAATTGTAAGACCCGATTTCGAGGACGCGATCACAAACAAATTAATATGTGAATATTAGGTTTGTCAGAAAAAAAAATGTTTTAATCAACTCCTGAAGGAAATGTCGCAAAATGTGGCAATCAAAATATCTTCTCGCGACGATCTTCAGAAACTTAAAGATTTTCGATAAAAGTATTTGAATTATTATTTAAATAATTGTATTGCTTAGTTTGGGATTGGATGCCCAAGTATGAATTGTCTTAAACAACTACAAATAAAATGAAGCGACGTAACAAAGCTACATCAACACGTCTCAAGGAAATTTGATCGCGAAGCACGTGCTAGTTAAAAGTTAATCCCAAGAACTGCTCAGAAACTATAGTTTCGAAACTTAGGAACGAAACTGTGATAATGATGGTAGGTATTTCAGAAGTTAATAGTTGCTACGTAGGAAATAAGAAGGGTACATATTTTAAACTAAGACAATGAACAAGTTGGAATAAATATACTTAGCCCTATAATTTATTTTCTTTGTGACATTGCTATTTACACTTTAGTCTTACATTTATACTAAACAGTCTATCGCGCTTTGGAGGAGGTTTCACGGCATAAAAAATGGGGAAGTGTGAACATAATATGAACATATTATGCCAACAGAAAATAAATCCTTGGGCAGATTATACCTCGCTATTCCGCCAAACTGGTGCCATGTACTGACGTGTAAAACAGCACGCAGATCGTGTAGATCAAGTGTTAGTTGTGGTAGAAGCGGAGGAGGGTGGGATTTTGCATGAAAAATGAATATGTCGCATAGACGGAGCGGTTTTGTACCATCGCGGATTTTAATCGTTAAGCCTGTATGGAACCTTGTCACAATGGCATTGCTTTGGATTCATTAGTAACAGTGGCTACAGGTAAGCAAGGTCATTATGACAGGATTCTGTGGTGGCTTAACAATTAATGTCCGCGACCGTACGTAATTTAAACTCAATTTGTTGACATGGACCTTTTCAGAGTAACGCCTGAATTTATGAATTATTTCAAAACAATGAAGTCTAAATTTCTTAAGCATTTTGTTCAACGAAGCTCTACCGATTACAATTCCGTCCCAAATAGTCCCAATGGTCGAATATCAATAATAGTACTTGATAATTTCTGAAATTTGCAATTCCATCTTTTGATCGTAGTCCCCGGGTAGACCTGTCAACTTAATTTAAGGGACCCGAAACACGACCGCTCCTATTGACGGAGTTCAATCAGAACACCTGAGTTCACAGCGTGCTTCATGAAGTTTCTAGTGAATTAATACCTAGGTCGTTGTTTAAACTTGCGTATTTGATATTCAAGTCGAATTGAGTTTATACTGGCGTAATGTAGAACTTGGAAAGAAAGTCGGAATAATACAAAATTTATCGCAGTACGAAAGCAAGCATAATCATCAACTTAACATGTGTCGCAAGAAGCCATTGAGCACATACCCAATAGAGGGGAAATGTCACTTAATTTTGTTGAAACGAATTCCGGTAAATCACTGCAGCAATCGCTGCGCTCCAATTGGCCAACCTGAGGTCAAACATTACCAAGTTACTAAGTTAGTTTTAAATATATGAACTGAAAATTGTAATATTTTACAGTTCAACTTTTTGGTGGTTTTCCCACACTAACGAATATTTTTGTGTTATACAAATTAAAGAAAACACACAATAGGTGATCTTATCGCTTTAAGCTATCACTTCCAGACTATCGTTAGAAAAAGGAAGTATATACTTTCTTTTTATCCTGAATATGAATTTGAAATATATGGAAGTTACACATATCATTACCCGACCTTCATCAGAAGGAAAGGTTATTTTATCGAATGCCTGTTACTAGGTACTTAACGCTATACTTTTTCAGTGCCACTGACGGTTGACATTCGTAAGTTGAAAAGCCCTGCCCGGTTTCCACATTAAAAGGCCAGTATAGCTCCTCTATTGGGTATTTGCTCCTTGCAAGAAACACTTGACCACCCCATCTGGCTTTCAGAAAATAGTTTATTCATATCATAATAACTCGTACGATGATGATAAATGGCGCAGGGATGTGACGAGCGGCTGTCCGCTTAATAAAGTGTTTATGAGCCGAAACTGCCATTACCCTTGTCTGGCTGTCGCAGCGGGGTGTTTATGAAGTGGTAAAAGCAGCTTACTCGATCACTTGTGCTGTATGAGGGTAGTAAAAGAGATGAGAACAACATTTATAGGTCATAGTACAACATTAACACTACAGAAAACACGAATGAGGTTGGAATGGCGTCTACTTGGTGACCTACTAAATATAAAAAAATGGCCTTAGTAAAAGTCTCAACGTTTTTGAGTAATTATGATTTTTGCAATGCTATGTTTGTCGTACTGCTTAATGGACACCCTGTATGTATACTAATGTTTATGAGTTTATTTAAATATAGTTGTTATATAGAAAAATAAAAGTAACATAATAATAATAAATAAAATAAATAAAAATCTTGGGACAATTAACACCAATTGACTGACCTAGTCCCAAAGTAACTAAAACTGCTTGTGTTAAGGGTACTGGACAACGGATATACATACTTATATAGGTAAATATATACTTAAATACATGTAACATCCAAGACTCGGGAACGAACATTCGTATTCATCATACAAACATTTGCCCCTCCCGGGAATCGAGCCTGGAACCTCAAGCTTTGTAGTCAGGGTTACTAACCACTAGGCTATGCGGTATCCGGCTAGGGTATCCGGTATAATTAGACATTTAAAAATGCAGACAAAACCTTAATTTAAATTAGAATTATGTAAACATAATCCCCCTTATTCATAAACGCTTCGTAAACGTTTGTTAGTTAACATGTTTTATGACTTTATCTGTCATTGTGACGTTTACCCTCAAATGAAAGGGACAAAACATTTGTTAGCTTAAAAAGATTGTTAACTTTTTATGAATACGGGGGTATGAGTATAAGCATTATTCCTGACTATTATTAAGCCAGAAATGTATATAAATCAAATCAACCCGACTATTTCTTTCAGAATCTACAATTACCTAAAAAATACTTATCATTATGTTTCCGAAAGCATTTAAAAGTTTTGATCCCCTTAAATTACTACCCAGAGACCCTTATTACTATGGGCAAGGATTTCTTTAATTAAAAGTTTAGGAACAATGCTCAATTTGAAACGTTTATATAATTCTTGACTCACAAAGAGATAAGGAAACTCTCAAATGCTGCAATAAATTAAAAGCCGATGCAAATGAAACCTCACCACAAAAGATACTGCCACCCGGCTTCACTTGATATATAGTCAAACAATCTAATTACTGTGCACCCAGCACGCAATTATGCAGCAGCAAATTATGTGATGTTTTTTTGCCCCTACCAACAAAACTGAGCATGTCCCTGATGGCGTGCCGGCGCACGCGCAGCGTGGGCAGCGTGTTCAGGCTCACGAGTCCTCTGGACCCTCGCACGATCTCATTCGACAACTTGGTCTCACGACTGGAACACAAGATACAATTGGGAAATGACCGTAAAGCCTACGGGGGAGGGGTCTCAAAGGCTCAGCCTCTCTTGGGATCGCTGGTTTCCACGGGTAGCAGTGAGTGCTCGTTTAACTCTCTATTCCATAAAAACCAACGTGTTGTGCAGCAAATAGCGAATTAGATATCCTTCCCCTTTAACCCTCATTGTAAGTGTTAGACTAAATGTTTGCTGGGTTGTTGCGATACTTGCATACTTATACCCTTTAGCGACAAGCTAGAAACGGTTTATTACGGCAGCAGTATCAGATTATATGAACATAATAACAAGTTGTAATACAGTAATAAAAATAAAACCCTTAAACTAAAACAACAACTACGACAAATAAAACTAAGACAGGTCCCCCAGATCTGATCTCTGCGGTAGGGTCCCCATATGAACATATTAGTAAACTTACTTAGACGATATAAACACGGGCTTGTAATATATTTCCTCGCAAGCCATTGGACAGCCGCAGTTATAGTTTGATTGAAGGGCCTCTGAAATAATAATTACTACAGGTACTATAATGTCGTACATGCGGGCCCCTCTTTTTCATTGGCCACTTGCTCAAGTGCCCAAGACCCCACGATTCATGGGGCCCTTCTTATCGGGATAAGTATCAGTTGATGATCTACTGCTTTTGAAATGAAATCTTTACAATTTACAAGAATTGATTAAGTAAATTAAGACTACAGGTGCAGAGTAAAATATCTCTATTATTACTGCTACTTGCACCAAAAACTTAAATATGTTGGAGACGCTAAATTATCAGTTTTTGTGTGAATCTAGCATAACTTAGGATCTTAAACATATTTAACTTTTTGGTTCAAGGCATCCAATAATGACTTTCTATAAATTATCTGCTCACTGAACTCGAAAGGTCATAGAACCTAAAACAATAAGACAGCGAGGGAGATCATCAGTTTATACAGACGTGTATGATCAATTGATAACTCACCCTTATTTCTGTAAAGGCAGGCTAATCCTTGGATGTCACACATATCAATTCCATCTGCAAAACGTAACATTAGTAATGAGGAGTGAATATACAAGACATCAAAGCGGGAAACGAGATTGATACGTAGCTGAATCATATTTCAATTGTAATGACGTATTCATAACACATTCAGCACAAATTCCAATATTCTCAAGAGAACGCTCATTACTGACTAGACCTCCCGCTGTTTAATTGTTACTTATCTTCATGTCATAGTAACTTAATCACAAAATAATTCCTTTTTTTTACTATTGATACTTTAATAGGGGCAAAAACAAATAATACAATACAGACATAAAAATGAATAACTAACTAACACTGAAACTATGACAGGTTTCCTAGGACTGATCTCTGCGGGAGGGTCCCAATGATGCTGGCTAAGTTTCTTCTCTGAATTGATAACCGGTTATACTGTCGCAAGTTCTAGAAATTTAAGTAAAACAAATTAGATTCATTGTATACGCGACACAAACCGTTCAAATAGTTTTATTTCAACTTCGTAACATGTCTTTTTACTAAAGACCTACTATTATACTTGTTCTTGAAGTACTATTGTTTCTTTGCTAATTTTTGCAACGCATAAGTATCGACGATATCGCTATAATGTTAAGGACATCTTCAGTTCAACCACAGTCGCTTATAAGTAACATGGAGATTATCAAGTAGGTTTGTTTTAATATCATTTTAATTTAATATATTTTTAATATAAGTAATAGCTGTAAAGCTACTGCTTTAATTTTACCATTTCCATTTATGATTACTATATTCTTTACTATAGCTTCAAATCAATTGCTATAGCCTTAGAACTGGTACTTCTTTTGTTCGCGTTCCTTAAATATCTGGATTATTAACTCACATTTATTTTAACGTTCAAGGAGATCGGTAACCGAATTACAGGCGCTGAGGATCGCAGTCGTGAAAATAAAAATAATGGTATTTGATTTCAGAAAGATATACTTAAGGCTGAGAAGCTTATATTGTGTTAGATCGGAAGCAAACACGGTAGATTTTTTAAGCTATAGAAGTTATTGCAAGCTACATAGTTGTGGAGATCAAGAGGCATTTGTCAAGCAGTGAGACATAGTAATGCTACAAAAAAATGAAGTTATGAAGGACATTACACTTTTATGAGAATTATAATTCTTTGAAATAGACGTATTCACACAATACTATAAGTTAACTGTACCAGTGCTTGACACGTGTAGGACATTGTTCTTACCAGTAGTTGCCATCATTGTGTCTCGTTTTTACTCGTATGTTTCCGTATCATCACGTCAATTACTGGGACACTGTCAAAGACTGGTACCGTTACCTTATATGTACAATATTACAGTTTTGCTATGAGCATTTTCGAAGAAAACTAACTTTGGAATACAGACAGAATTACATATCGAAGTTATTCGTCGTAAAGTTAAGAAACTCTAAAAACGACTTACTTAGCTTCGGCATAAAGTGATGGGTACAATTGCAAAAGTTCACTTGCATCACGGCCCTGCAGTACAAAACGCATGCGCTGTACGAGTAGCGCGGAAAGGGCCAAAGCTGCGCGAACGCAGGCCTCTCGTGCTCCAAGAGACAGTCGCGTTGCCCAGGGTCTATGTTATTGATCGAAATGTCACTTGTTGTTGCCTCAGCCTAAAAAAATACTATACTTCAATAAAAGTATGTATACTCGTATATACCACGAGTGACAAACAAGCACATGGCATGTCTGACGGTAAGCAATCACACTAGAGGCTGCAAGCAAATCAGACGTGTCGGTTGTACTTTTAAGTTTCTGACCCTGTGGGAAAAAAATTAGAAGTCTATAACAACTCAATAAGCTCTGCGACCGTAATATGACGGCGCAGGTTGAATTTATCCCTCCGTGGGTATCTGTCTAACTAGTGCCATTAGAAAGGTACGCACAGCTCTCTACTCAACTATATACTCAAATAGACTAAACTTAGCCGGTCATATTGGGGCCACTGAAGGCTAAACACAACGCTAACGACGCCAACACTGTTTATGACGCCTGTAATGTTTTGTTGGTGTACAGTCATTCGGTGGCAGTTATAGATGGTATTCAAGTTCCAAATTTGTACGGATTCAGTATCAAACTGGAACTTGAGTTCCACTTTCTTAAGTTCCTCAATAAGTTTCTTCTAAAATTAACCTTACTAACATCTTCTATATAAATAAAAATGAATTGTTGTTCGTTAGTCTGATTAAAACTCGGGAACGGCTGGGCCGATTGAGATGATTTTGGTTTTAAAATGTTTGTCGTAGTCCAGGGTAGGTCCAAACGGTGAGCAAATAAGGAAAAATTGCGAGTAAGATAGAGTAAGACGACAATTCCATTTTCTGTAGGCCACGCGGGCGAAGCCGCGGGCAGAAGCTAGTATCCTAATAAAAATCCCCGCCGTGTATCGTGGCTAGCTCAAGAGTTCCGATTATACTGGCAGCATTGCCTCCCTGGATGGCAATAGAAACTTGTTGAACCAGCCACAACCCAGAGCCAGGATCGCAGCCCCTATCACTGAGCAGCCGACGAAGCTCCTTTCCGCTCCTTTCTTGAGTTGAGTTTGCATATCACCGCTGAACTAAGGAGATACGGTCCTCGCTACCTATACCCAAACATTCATAGAGCGTGATAATAAACACTTTGAGGTATTATACCTTTAAGGTAGCGTTAAACTCAGAGACCAGCGGTATGGTGTCGATCTTTCCCAGTACTCGTTCCATTTTGACTGAAACCTCGTCATCAGCTGAGTGAATGCGTATCTAAAACATGTAATGTAATTTAAATGGTATGCAATGACATTACAAAGAAAAATCTTGGGCAAAAAATTATCTAATGACCGTAAAAAAGACCATTTGAAAAAAATCGCAGGGTCTGGCAGTGACTCTGTGGCGGAACCATTTAACGCACGGCACGGAATGCTGATGTTGCAGCTGCCAGCAAAGGTACTCTGTGGCTGCCGGTGCCCATGATTTTTCGCTGGGATGTCACATGACAGTTACATGACATGATAAATGTAATTTACATGAATTTGTAGATTTCCTCTCAATGATTTTCTTCTTCGTAAGAGCGTTGGTCTGTCAATACTTAAGCAATGTATAAACATAGGTTAGAATAACTCATTAGTGCATGGCGACCCCTATTGAGCTCAATACCTTGCGATCAAGGGCCCACCCCCCTAAACACTATAAGTGGACTATTAATAACTATCACGCTCAATTTGGTCTAATACATTTTAGTACTTTTTCTTACTTAGTATTCTTCTTCATTCTTTATTCTTTAATGGCGGCCACGAGGCTTGTGCCAATGTCAGTGAAAAATAAAACTGTACGGTTTGGGTCAAAAGACCCACCCCCCCCCCATCCCCCGTCGGGTTATTAGCCATCGGCCAATGATATCCCACCATAAAGGCAAGGAAATTATTGACCAATGCCCAGGGTGCACCGGCCCAAGCACTGCTCTTCCCCCCGGAGAAGACCATAAGGGAACCGCAGCACTTAGGCACACGAGGAGGAAACCCGACACGCACCCCCTTACTTAGTACATTTTCTTTATTCACATTTGACGTCTTTGCTTTAGACAGAAGCTGTCAATTTTCGTGTAGTACACTTGCCTATACTCCAAATTATTCCAAGGCAAATTACCTACATACCGAATTTGTTTCCATAGTACGGTTAACGCGACGTAAAGAAGATAATAAAACTAAACGATACCCAGATATTGGACTTATTATACGAATACGAGTTGAAACATGGCTGGTGCATTTTTTAGTCAACGCATTAGCATTACGATCTAACGTAGAAATGCAGTCACTTTACCGCAGGGGACAGATTTGGGAGATATTTGTTTTTGTATGTATGTAATTTAATTTTGTATTTTTATTAGGTTCACAATAATTTGCTATTCCACAGTAAATGTCACTAAATATATATACACGAATAAACTTACTGCAACAGTTCGGATGGCGGTAAACATAAGGCTTGGTAAGCCGATCTGCCTGTTGACAACAAACAGAGACTCGTTTGATGTCAACCGCGAATTGAACACGAAACACTCCCCATACTCTGTTAACAAGGGACGGAACCTGAAAAAATAGCGCTGAACATAATTACGTTAATCATATAAAAATGGTGTTTCAGTTTGGATAATTATTAGAAGCTCACGCCTAATCTATTTCCCTTTGGTGTAGGCAATGACCACAGAACGCTATTTTTCCGATCCTGACATACTTTCCTTAATTTTGGATTAAAAAGGCATGTTTCAAAGTTATTACAAATATTCGCACTGCTTTTTTTATAGAATATGAAGGCAAAGGAGTATTCGGGTCACCTGGTTGGAAGTAACCACTACCCACGGGAATTATAGCGAACCTAAGTGAATCGCTGGCCGGTGGCTTTTTCAGTAAAAAAGCTTTAGGAAAAGATAGCGCCATTCTTCTTGTGATTGGTAACTCTTCTTCATACCTGTCACAACATTTGAACGGCTTCTCTCCCCACCAGCACTCCGTCAGCATTTCTTCACACTTCAACCGATAGTCCTTTACCAGTTCGGCAAAGTTCTCCACACAAGAAGAGTTGAGCTTACAAGTCACACAGGTCCGGCAATACTTGGTGTTGTAGAAGAACACCTCTTTAAAGAAGGGGTTCAAGGTCACCGGGAGCTTTTTGCTGGATGATAAAAAGAAATATTATAATAGAATTTGAAAATTGTGTTCGATTTAAAAAAGGGTATTTCGTCGAGTTTGTTTTTGTCCCGGAAGGAATAGATGACAATATTTTAGGACATTTGCGATATAAATGTTCCGTGTTCTTAGCTGCCATTAGCTGTTTTAAATCAAGAAACAATTAACAATCATTTCAACAGCATCTACTGCTGGTGTATCAGCCTGAACCCCAGTCCTACAAAATTCTTCATCAATGGCATCCAACCAACAAAATTAATTGAAAAGGGTACATTTGAGATGACGATGGCAAGCCAAACATACTCGGCAATATACGCCATCATCCTGTCGGTTTCGAGGACTTCGCAGAGTGTCACCGCCGGGAAGGGCGTGTCGAAGCTCAAGTAGTTGGTGTCCACGGAGTAGGACACGGAACCCTGGGTGTACAGGCCCAGGGCGCCGCTTAAGATCCTGAAGGTGCCAAGACCACAGGCTACGAGGATAGACAACCAGAACAGCCTGCAAATAAAAATGGTCCTGTATCAGATTTTGCCAACGAAATTTCTTTCCATTATTGTTGTAATACATTCAAATGATTAAAAATCATTAACGTAATGACGTAGAAACGAAGCACGTTAAAAAAATTGCAGTGTCTCGCAATTGTCTCTGTAGCGTAATTTGTTAGCACGCGGCATGCAATTTGAATGTTCCAGGTTCAAGTCCTGCCAAACACCTAAGTTTTTTTGTGTTTGACTGACCTAAAACTTAAATATATTTTTTTACTAACAACTGCTAGTGGTTGGAGTACGAATGAGAATCTCTCACTGAATACCGGCGGAAGTTGTAACCTGTTATTGGGTTTCGTACGGTGAGTGGGAGACCCGAAGGCCCACGAGAGGAGGACCTATAGCCGGCAACGGATCAGTAATTCTCGGGAATTATGGTTTCTATGGCCAGCAGTGATTTCTTCCCTTTTCCATAAATAGTATTTCATTGCTGCGTAGAGCGACGCGCAACGCTCGTAGCCCGTAGCATCATTTTCGCGCTTCAGACCATAAACTCAGTACGGACAGAGAGCCTATTTATTTAGCTTGTGTTGAAGTCAGGTCCGCAGCTGCGAGGCAACAGACAAATAGTCGAACAGACAATTCAGACTTTTAAAAGTTTGAAGGGAAGTCCGGAAGGGTGTTAACACCTCTCTTTTGCGTCGGATTGAAAATCTATTCTAAACTTTACAATGAAATCTTAAAATTCTGAGGAGATTCAAATCTGAGTTCTGAGGACAAATGTTATTACAGCATGCAGAAGAAAATGGTAAGCTGACACTGTGAAATGTTTTTATGGAACATCACAGAAGATTTATAAACCTTGCGAAATGACAAATACTTCCATTACGCAACTGAAATTCTCAGAACATTATACCATTTTCGGTGTACGAAAAGCACTATAAATTCAAACAAATGGCTGAAATAGAGGATATCACGAAACTTTAGAGTCCTAAATAGTAACAACAACAATTTGAGACGTGCTAAAGATAAGTCTTGCTAGCACGTATAGACGACCAAGTAATTGCTTGCCCACTTTTGAACTTTATCCCTTTGTAATAAGGTCGAAAAGTTGTCAAGTACTTTCTTGGTTGACCTTACATTACCGTAGACACAATTTCTGAGTGCACCTAGCACGAATCTTCTCAATACGCGTTAACTCGCTATGTAACTCCGTGCGTCTCGTTTTAACCAGCCCAGTAGAAGAGAGACTCACTGAGTTACGTAGCGAGGTAAGTCTCAAGAAGATTCGTGCTAGGTGCACAGGCCTTTATTTCACCAAAATGACGTATGACAATGACAATTCAGAGCCCATTACGTATCTACTACAAGCCCGGCGATACAAATACTGTTCGAGTTAGCTATGTATGCCCAGTTGTCGTTGTCCCATATCGCCTGTCAGTTTGTTTAATTAGGAGTAATTCGTCTTTCGTAATTTCGTGACCCACTCAGGAAGCATTTTCCAAAAAAATAGGATATGACTTCTTTAATAGATGCTCTAGTATTGCGAATGGTTCCACCGCAAACTATAAATCGATCTGGTTGAATATTAATACGAGTATATTAGTACGTACTGAAGGTACTTCAATACAACTTAAATTTTAAGACGTATTGCTAAGACACATTCTGCAAAAGCAGATGCATGTCGTTTAATATTGGATTATTTGGGAAGTTCTGTTATGAACAGTTTATTGGCTGCGTATAAACTTATTATAGCTTCTTACACTAGGGAATAATCAAAACTGTATACCAAATAACGGTGGTTTGGTCTTACGCTCGCTAAAATGTAAATAAGTTATGCAGACAAAACTTAGAGTTGTTGAATAATAAACAAGAAATAGAACATATTAAAACAGTGGCAGCCCTTTTAATATAGTTTTACATCAAAGTATTATGCACAATGACAATGTAGTTACGATGCAATAACATTATTAATGCAATAGAATCGCGCCTTGCGCGTTGCAATTTTCATAGCGTAGCGAAAAACACAAAAGCCAAATGATCAATCAAATAAATTTAGAATTTTGTTTTTATTGTTCATGGCCAGTTACACACCATAGATGTTCAGCACGTTACTATTAACTGTCGAATCCCTTCAAAATCTGTCATTTTTGACATATCACAAAATGTGAAATGAATCTCGATGCGCGCCAGGATTGGGGCCCTGTGGTCCTTACTCATGAGCTGTCAAAACTGTGGCCCATCGATGACTCATCGATGATGACTTGACTTTAAATAGTGTCTAGACAAGGTGACAATTTGGTAGCGTCAACGCTAGTAGAAACTACAACTTCTATGGGCTTGACGTAGGGAGGCGAAGGCAAACCTCAAAATGTATCGATCGTCAGTGTCAAACCATACATTCTGACGTTTCTACTAGCGTTTTAACGTAAACAGAGTGTTAATTTGTCTAGACATCCTGTGCACCTAGCACGAACATATTCGACACGCTTTAACTCGCTACGTAACTCAGTGCGTCTCTCTCCTATTGGGTTGGTTAGAACGAGAGTTACGTAGTCAGTTAACGCGTGGCGTGGAGGTTCGTGCTAGGTGCACCGCGGCACCGTTTACTTCAGGAATGCGATTTTTGGATCTCACCGGTGACTAAAGCTCGCCAAAATGGTCGTTTTTCATAAAAATGCGGCCATTTTGGTGAGATTTAGTCACCTAAAGAGATTCAAAAATTGCATTTGAATCTCACCGGGTAGGTAACCTCACCGGGTAAGGTTTTTCATAGAGATTCGGTTATTTTGGTGAGCTCTAGTAACCTGTTGAGATTCAAAAATTGCACCCCAGATCCAGTTAAATAATTCATACGGAGTGTTCAAATTGACAAGCCACTTACGACGTCGATTAATATGCAGCTGGAGCGTAATGGCGTCATTAGCAAAGCTCTTCCATGTAATGTCTTGCCATTTCACCCGCTTTTTCTCCGAGTATTTATTACTTTTTGTGAAAGGAAAATGAGCCGTAAATTTTTAAATGCCGGTGCCTTTTTAGTTACATTGAAACCTGATAAAATGAAGATTTAGAGACTCTGATAATTTCGTGTTATTGTCAAAATAGCATTAAGGTAATAGGTAATGTACCAGTGCTTGACACGTGCATGGTTTTTACCAGTAGGTAACATTATTGCCTCTAGGTTTTAATTGTATGTTTCCGTGTCTTGTCGTAAATTATTAGGTCACTGTCAATGACTAGGCCTGTTACCTTCTATTTAAAAGAGTTTACTTTGTAATGCTTTTTCTTTTCTAACAGAATTTAAAAAATTACATGTTTTCTATTGCACCTAGTGGTGCATTTTTTGGCTAACGTATTGCCATTGCGATTTAACGTAGGATGCGGCCGCACTAATAGTGGCAAGTACCACTGAAGACCGATTTGGTAGGCATTTGTACAACTAAAGTAACAATCAACGCATATCCATGGTATCGACCAACTGTCCCAACTGTATATTTTTACTTATTTGGAGAACAAACAGTCACCAGATGTACAGTAGGGGAAAATATATTCACATACCACCTTAGAACCCTATCGCAATGACGCGACGCGGTAAACGCCAGGCTATGTCATACAAATGTCATGCGTATGTCTCTTCGACTAGGTTCTACGGTGGTACGTGTTTCAATTTCCTTGACTGTACAGTAAAAATACATATTATAAAATAAAATAACCGTTCCCACTAAGATATAACTTGTTTACGAATATACTACGCACAACTACGTTAATCGTTAAGCTTAAAGAATTGAATCGGTTACTTTATTGAAGGCAAGGGGGTATAAACAACAATAAACATAATTACAAAGTTATCAATCTTCATCAGGCAGACTTCGAGATTTTTTTTCTCTTAAATTAAGATTAGGTAGAGTAAAAAATATCGCCCAAGACCAGGGACATATTATAGGCCTCACACATGCGGCACAGCGGTGCGCGTACGCCGGCTTTGCTCGAGGACTTGGGAACATACACATATGTATACAGCTGCAGCAACAGCATAGGCATATACAGATACTATATAGCACTAGCTGTGCTACTTGGAAAATGTTTATTTACTTCCTCACTCACCGTTTGACCACCGGTATGGGTGACTGGGAAAAAACATGGCCGACCCCGTGAAGATCGCTGTGATCGCCGAAGTAGTTAATCTTGTTTTTTATCCTGGACAGTACGCTGTCGTTCTGAAGTTTCTGCATGTTTACTTGGTAATTTGTGAACTGGAGAGTATTTTACGAGCGCAATTTTAAAAGTCACTTTCAGAATTAAAATTTTTAATATCACTAAAAAAGGATAACTATCATTAAATGAATCGTGAAACAAGTAACCATAAAATTCTTTGAAATATTTTCCATGTCACAACACAAAGAGACACATAGCTTACAGATGGACTTAGAGAGTTCTCCTAGGTTTTTCAGCGATAGTTAACCTTACATGAAAACAGACTTACCCAATTTAAGATTAACCCAGAATGACGTTTTGGATTTAAATAATTATTAAGACCATTAAGGTTTGCTAATGGATTTCACATGTTCAACTAATGCACCATGTTCACTAAAGCACGCAGGCCGAAGCATGCGATAAATAATGCAAAACATAAATAAGATTTTTGAACGCACTCAGTTATGTCAAAAAGGATGTCAGGTCACACACACACCTGTGGCCAATACACGACTAGGTTTAATTTACCCCTCTCTGCGTCTCTGTTAAACTAGTGTCAAAAGAAAGGGAAGCACATAGATATACTAGTAAACTCAGTAAACTCAACCTGGCCGGTCAACATCGTAACATCGTTGTGTTCAACGATACGCCAGCGACGAAACCTGAATTCGTGTACAGAGATTTGAATGCAAGCGAGCAAGAGACATAGTAAAGTTTTTATCTATCTATTTATCAAGATACGCTAGGGAATCCCATTTCCGTTGTATCTACATACGAGTACATACATTCCCTCGCCTGTTGTTTAAATAAAACTGGAAGGTAAATAAGCAAAATTAAATGCGTCACCATCAGGTGACATCAGGCAAGTTATTACCACCACCCATAGACACCCGCAACACCAAGGATACTGCAGTCAGCAGTGACTTCACCAGCTGTCTTGCTCTTCACGCCGAAACACAACAGTGCAAGCACTGCTACAGTGGCTGGATTAGCGAGCAAGTTGGTGTGGTAGCACAAGGTCCTATCACCCGCCCACTAACTAACGCGCAAGCTAAATAATGGCTTGTAATTATTATTATTTTATTTCGTAACATGGAATGTTTGTTATAACTTGGTCAAAATTCTCGAAGAAATACATAAAACATTATGCAAACAATAAAAAACCAATGTCAGTAGGCAAAGTTAGTGATAACGTAAACAGAGATTATATTGTTGCCACGGCATTTGTGAGAGCAAGCACGATAACACGACAAAACGATAAAGGTAGCTCTATCGTCTTCGTGTAGGGCCCAATAACTAATAAGAACAAATTCAATACTGCTATCATTATCATAACGATATCTCACCACAATCACATAATGGTTACGTCAACAATCAACATTTATAGTAAACAACACATTATCTGTTCTGTCTCTGTCACATGTCCTCAGTATTGCTCGGGTCGCGCTGCGAAGCACTCAAGCGCATGATGTTCAAAAATAGAACACCTTGAACTCCAGTCATTTAAATTCCGAATTCAAATTATTTGTTTCGAGTATAATGGCCAGTGTTTTTTGAAAATCGGAGTGCAGTGTAGTGAGATAGTATGTTCGGGTTTAGTAAAGTGGGAGTGAGGCAGGTGATGCGATGGAGGGATCGTCGTTTGTATGACAGAGTGAAATATCATTCGGGAGCCGGCGTGTTCGGGCACCGGCCGCGGGTCGAGAACGAAAGTGGTGGGTCACTATACATGTATAACTATAAAACATGTCACATAGCTGAGAGGACATAGAATTATCGTAAGAAGATAAAAATCCCGTAGTTGAAAATCGAACCGACAATTTTGCAAACACGGTAGCAACTGACACCGCTATCATGAGTTTTGCTTTATCTACTCAAGCATCGGGTAGTGTTTACTTGATTAAATAAGTAAACAAAATACTTACGAATTCGCTATCTTAATTATTGTTAAAGTAGTCATATAGAGCTCTTAAAAAGTTGTCGTCAGAACCAAATGCTTACCTCATACGATTACTAGCAACTTGTATGTATGTATGTAAATTCTTTATAGTACAAAAAAAAAACATAAATGACAAAAAGAGATAAAGTGATGTACAAAGGCGAACTTATCCCTTTAAGGGATCTCCTTCCTTCCTTAAAGGACTCCGTCCTTTAAGGGACTTGTTAAGATAATAACATTTTTTTTTTTAAGTTATAAAAGAAAATTGCTATACCTAGCCTCCCAGTAGCCCTAAAATGAGTGCCCCAGTTTTATTTATCTTTGTTTATTATATCCCTTTCTTATGATACTAGTTAGACAGAGCAGAGGCCTGCCCTTGACGGGACTCCGTCGAACATACGAATAAATATGTAATTGAAAATTACGGATAAATTTATCGTGTTTGAATTAATTAGGTATTTCGTTATTAGGATTTTAAGAATTTTTATTTCTTGTAATCACTTTTGAGGTACCAAACAACCAGCTACGAGTATGCACATATTGTTCGTATACCTACTGTTGTCTTATAAACCGATTTCAAGGGTTTGTTGCAATAAGTAAAGTCGTAAATAAGAAATATTGTATTAAGATAATTCATTTTATTTTCCGTATTTTGACTCTACCCAAGCGTCCTATCTAAAATCAACAGCACTTAATAATTACATAGTTGTTCTACAATTAGAATTGATACAGAAGCTCTTGTCGAACAAAGTACAATTTATGTCGTTGGACAAACAAAATTAACAAGTTATTAAACAGAACGGGGACTCGTAATAACTTTGTCCTGTTCAAAATTCGAACGACTTTAGTACTGACAGCAACAGGAGTAACTGGCAGTGTCATATGTTTATAAAAAAATAGGAACTCTCAACAAGCGTTTTTGTATGAAAACATGCATATTAGTCCCACTTTTATACGAGCCAGTACATAAAACCTGTCTTCATCTCAGTGATAAGGTATGAGTGACATCGATATTTGACATACAGTACAAATGTTAAAAAGTGACTTGGAGATGACATAGTAAATGAAATTAGGCGAAATTCTATTGCTGCCTTTAAATCACGGGTAGTGGGTGAGGTAAACTACGGCCCCCAGGCCATCTCTGGCCGGCAGTCGGTTGCAATCTGGCCCGCGACTAACTTACACAAATCACGAAATAATTATATTGCAGCCAAGAATTCAATTTGCCTTGTAAATATTTTATTTGGAAATATTGGCCTTCGTAGCAAAAATGTTGCCCATCCCTGCCTTAGGTAGAAGGTCAAGTATCATGTATTAGTCCAAAGAAGCAATGTAAATCAAAAACGCCGAGAGGCAAACTTTAAGTGATCGTATTGTACCGAAAGCCTATTTTTAACGAAACCGTTATTTTTCAGGGCGTAAAAGATTTTGAACGCTTATCGTAAAGAAAGGATTTCTTAAGGTTAGGTTTGATTAATAACATTCTGAAGAAATACAGTTTCAACGAAAAAAATACTATAATATATAATATATTTATATTAAATGATATATTTATTTATTTTAATTGCTAAGCAATTGTAGTCCCTGTACCTCTCGCGAGGACTACGATTTGCAATATTCAGATCCAAAAAAAAAAATGAAATCTTGAAGTCCTCTATTGACGTTAATAAGAATCTTTTTTAACGAACATATATTTTATTCCTTTCTTTCAAAGGCGATCGTCGCAACGTCAGATGAAGATGTAACACATGTTAATTAACATAGGTGTAGTGGATGTTTGCATACTTTGCAAGTTACAGATACATTAGAATTTTTTCCATAATATTTCATGAAGTCTAGTACTCATTCGGCTAGAAACATTTAAGATTCCGTTTATTTTTTATTTTATTGAAGCTATCATTGTTTGCAAAATAGACCCATCGAAAAGTTTCACCTGATTGACGCCATTAGGATATTTGTCGAGTGCCAAGTTTGCTAAGTACATGACAGTTTTTTCAGATTTTTGGCAGAGTGTGCCTATGTGCTCATTAAGGTATCAGCCCCGAAATTGTTCCAAAATTTAATATTTAATGAATGCCTGCATGACTAGGTGCTGGCCTGATACTGCTCCAAACAGGGAGTTGAGGAAGTCAAAAGGATAGGCCTTTGCCCAGCAGTGGGACACATTAACAGGTTATTAAAAAAAACGAATGCGATAGACATTCGAAACAAAAAGACTGTTATTTTGAAAACAGATATCTTTTTGATTTTAATAATACATAATATATCAACATGATTTTTTGGGAATATCATTTTCTGCTGTTGACTGTACCTAATGCCTGGGAGTAATTCGTCTTGCCCGTCTGTTTTAGAAGTGTTTGCTATCAATCGGATCAATAATCCGAACCATTTCGGATAGCAATTTAAACGTCTTAATTAAAAAAGTTTGTACCAATGATTTCTTAGTTTAAGGCTACCTCGATTTGTCTATTAATCTGCTCCGCGACAGTTGTCAAACAATCCTGTTTGTACAGCAGCAAAACACTCGAAGTCAAAAAAGATGTACACAAGCTCTTAATACTCTCTTACAGTCGCATCCATAGGCGTGTAGAGGGGGGGAGGAAGTGGGCCTTGAATATTCATCTTCTTCTTTGCCGGTGAACTTTAGTCAGGCTAAATCGTCTAACTCGTAAAAAAAATTTACCTGTCTTAAGCTATTCCGAACAGTTGCCCTGCACTAGTACTCCCGGTTCACTCCCTAACATTAGATAGCCACGATTTCATCCACCTTCCAGTATAGACCATAAAATTCATATGTTTAATTTAATAGCTTTGATTTCAGAGACTAAGAAACTATGAATTCGTAAAATAATCACTAATCATACAATCACAGATTACAAACCAAACAATCGACCGCTGTACTGTACATATACAAACTTTTTTAAATCATTTCAGCCGTTTTTAATACTGGCCACCAACAAAAGGAATGCCGTTTTCAATTGATAGTGTTTTGTTTTCCGCGTTCTTATTTTCTCACTTGATTGTTTTCGAACTGTTTCTAATTGCAGTAAAAATGCAATTATTAAGTGTCTACTTTTAACACTGTATTATTTAATCATTGTTTCAAGTTTAACCATTGGTATTTGCATGTTTTGTTCTAGAAATCCCACAAGAAGTGTTAGAAAGACGGTACCAAAACTGCCGCGCGCATCAACTAGTGACTGCCTATCGGACTCACGGCCACCTGAAGGCCACCATAGACAATGTCGAATATAAAAACGTTGACAGGTAACAACCATAATAATAACTAATTTAATTAATATTCGAATGCTTACTATTAACGAAAACTTAAGAAATATTTTGCATGTAGTCCGCATGATTCTATTATCAAACCGCGATTAGGATAGATTTGGAGACAAACGTCAGCGCACTGTCATTTCATAGATATAGGAATAAACTTTGATGCGAGTCTATAAAATAATAGTGTACTGACGTTACTCTTTAATGCTATTCTAAACGCGGTTTGATAATACCTCGCTTCGGAAAACGAAATATCCTTCTGAGAAGAAACTGCAAAAAACTCAGCAGCTTATTTTCGTATTTTATTTTTAAAATTAAAGTGAGTAATGCTATAACTAGTAATAGACGTATTTATGAGGTACATAACAAGCATCATCGAATATATCAGAGAAGGCAAGGTGCTCAAAACTATCTTGACTCGACTCTACTTTCAAATATAGGTGTTCAAATATTTTTTATAACCGTGCCCGCTCCGATATACTTAATTTTGATTATGCTTAACATAAAAAAATTAAGCAAGGGTTACGGAGTAGGTAAGGCTGGGTCTATTACATGAAATTTTAGGAAGTATTGTCATAAATTGTACTGAATTTCTGAATATGATCTGACGATTGATCTTACAGACGTAATCCTAATTTGTACATATTTATATATTTAGGAATCTCTAATAACTTTTGCAATTTGTCTCATTTGTCCAATCATTATTTATCTTAAAAGATTCTGTGCTGAAACTGTAAACTTTGTGAAAATGTTATCATTTAAACTTAACCTAATTAGTTTTTTTCAATAACTCCTTTCAGCGAGAACATATTTTATAACAAATGAGGTTTAGGACAAACGTTATTAGGGATTCCGAATTAAATACCCTTATTTCCTGTCCCTGTGCATTATCTTCTTGTAAAATATATTAATCAGTCTCACGCTAATTCCGTAAACGCAGCAGGTTTGGACTTAATTGCCACCGGAAAGGTAAAAATTATAAATGCGGTAAATTATGTAGATATTAAGGAACATAAATTTAGAAGGATTAGCGTCTAGGCGTTGTTTTGTTATGCTTTTGAAAGAATAAATTCCCAGCCCTTTTAGCGAAAACGGTTTAAATAATAAATTTTTCCTACAATATACTTTTGTACTTTGTTTTACTACAAGGCACGACACGCGAGTTTGGATAGGCAAGCGTCTGTAGTATACTAGCGATCCGCCCCGGCTTTGAAGGAATACAATCGGGATGTCATGTACAGTCAAGGAATTAAATTTCCAACCCACCTAAGGTTCAATAGCATATAGCAAACTGTCACCACAAGAGCTATAGAGCAAGACGTTAGTTTGACATATCGACCTTAATGCATTGCGAATGTCAGACGACATTTCAACGAAATGGGTAGGGAATTAAATTCCTTGACTGTACATAAAAACCTTAGTAAAAAAGCTCTTAATTACAGTGAAAGTCGTATCAAAATCCGTTGCTTGGTTTAGAAGAAGCTTGCGGCCGAATATCCTACTAATATTATAAATGTGAAAGTTTGTATGTTTGGATGTTTGGATGTATGGATGTTTGGATGTTTGGATGTTTGTTACTCAATCACGCAAAAACAACTGAATGGATTTGGATGAAATTTGGCACACAAATAGTTTATGACCTGGATTAACACATAGGATACTTTTTATCCCGTAAAAATGCATAGATCCCACGGGATAGCGATACGTGAGTTATACGCCGCCGTGACGTCATGAGCAGCAAAGCAACTATTCTCATTAATTTGTCTGTTTGTTTCAATTAAACAAGTCTACGCGGACGAAGTCGCGGGCAAAAGCTATACACTATAAATTTAGGACTAACAGGAACGGATAGCGATTTTACTTTATCTACACTATCTACACTAATATAGTAAAGAGGTAAACTTTGTTTGTTTGTTTGTTTGTTCGTATGTAGGGGGTAATCTCTGGAACTTCTGAACCGATTTCAAAAATTCTTCCACATATAGAAAGTTACACTATTCCTGACGGACATAGGCTACTAATTTAACGTGAACGGAGACGCGCGCGTCCGCTAGTACTATATAAAGATAAAGATAAAGATGCTTATGTATTATTGAGCCACTGTCAATGACTGGGACCGTCTACCTAATTATATTTGAATACTAAGCTAACGCTCGTATTTAGCGTAAGTAGCTCTTATAGAATGTTATTGCTCATTCGAACTAAAGTCGACCTTTCCATATAAAAATCGCCAAGAAACGATGTAGCACTTACGAGGGAACCTTTTGAACGCGTAATAGAAAACCATTTAACCAAATGGCTCGCCACTATTCACTCTTAAGCTGCTACCCCACCATGCCTTCGTCACGTTTACACAAGCCTATAAGTTCCAATTGTTTTCATCTCCCCTTTTGGCGATTCTAGTAGACTTTAACGTGAGAATTATAACAAGGATCTACTGCTGACCTGCTGTAGTAAACCAGTTCCCTTTTTTGTTGGATATACCTACAGGGTGTTATTATTTAAGTCTTTTTTAAGTTTACATGTATGGTCGACTAAATTTTGAATCTTATCGTTTTGTAATACGGCCGAAAAGTGGTCAAACAATGTCTTGGCCGACTATACATACAATCCTCACAATGAAACCCTGACCCTCCATAGAACCATGTTAAATTCACATAATATCTGAAATAGTAAGAGACTTCTTTTGATTTTATTTATAGCATCACTTTGAGTTAGTTCCATGGTGGGATTATATTTTGTTAGCTGTACCGGTACATGCACTTGCATCTTGTAATTCTATAATAAGGCTTTTTTGATGTATTACTGCATCTGGCATCCTGCTTTTCGGGTAATTTATAATTCCCGCCCTTTTGCTGGCTCAAGCCACAACCCTGCGATCCTACTTATAGAGGCGTCTTTTGTGGTTAGAATTATTCACGCGGGAGAAATTAGTGATATTAATTATAATAATTGTAGTAATATTAAGTGTTAAGAGTGAGCCTCTACCTTTACGCCATATCTCACTCGAAATGGCCCACGAGAAAGCTATGTCCCGCACTTAATGTTTTTTCTGAAATTGTTATTACCTTAGTAACTTTTGTCATCGTCGAGATTGCAATCATAATTACGTACCATAAGAAAAAAAATCTTTATTATCCTTTCCCTTCCTTGTCTGTCTGACCGAATTCAGTAGGTAGTAGCCAAAGCATTGTAAAATTAAAAATAATTATTTATCTGTTTTTGATGCAAAAATTAACTCACAATTATAAAAATCACTTGTAACTGAAGGTCAATACCTCATAGACAATGGAAAACTTGGTTGCTTGAATCGCCCAAATATTCACTCAATGAACAGGTTTGACTTTGTTTCAGGAACGTGAAAGAGCTCCATTTGCCACGCTACGGCTTGTCAGTCCATGATACAGTAGATGCTGGCATCCTGTATGGCTACAGTGGTAACCAGTCGGCAGGATTCCTGGTCGAGGAACTGGAGAAAATTTACTGCGGGCCGATCTCTTACGAGTTTTCCTACTTGGAGGTAAGTATGCCAGAACCAAATGACGTTATGTGGTCTCTGCCTACCGCAAAGGGAAACAGGCAGGAGCTTATAATAATAATAATAAGGTTGGATCAAGGGTCAGATACAGAAGGCGGTGCTTCTGGACACGTCACGAATAGTCAGGAGATTCCTCATTCTGTAGCCCCAACCACCGGTAGCTTGAGCCCTGCCCCGCTGCCGGCGGCACTCTAGGTTAGGTTTTTATAATGTTTGTATATTTTGTATTGATATGGTTTTATTACTTTTTATGGAAATATTGTAAAAACTTAACCTAAGATTTCAAATAAATATACATAATAATAATAATAAAGTAACGCCTAATGCATCATTTACATCATGCAACAGGCCAAGTCACACTCGGCCCGGTATGCCAACGAGTTCATTTATTTACTTATTTATTTTTGGAGAACCAACAGCTTACAAAAACAGGCGATACATCTTCAGTAACAATAACAAAGCCAATTACAAGAGCTCACAAAAGGAAGAAATGGAATGGATGGAGTTTTCCGAAAACCTACTTGTTAGGTGTAAACTTTATATAATACTGTCTCGTTTATTTTCTTAGTGTATATGCGAGACGCACTCTCTCGCCCAATGTTTTGACAGACGTCAAACTTACGGTTAAAGTTTCAATATTGATGAAAGAGATTATAATTGCCGGTTCCTATATCCAAACAACAGATCGTTCTCCCTACCGACAGTATTTTCTTTAAATTTTACGATTGGTAGGTAAAGCAATCCTTGGTTTGAATACCTAAAGGAACGCAGCATGAATGGATTTCGTAGCCAGATTTCACATACAGTGTTTTAAGCGAAAGGTATTGGGTTTACAATGTACGCAAATTATTAATGAACAGACGGATTATTAGCTTCATGTATTAATACTAGCGAACGCGCGCGACTTCGCTCGCGTTGAATAAGTATTTATTAGTGAAGCAATTTTTGGAATCTGTTCTGTAGTTCCAGAGATTACCCCCTACACACAAACAAGCAAACAAACAAAGTTTACCTTTTTATAATATTAGCATAGCTAATATTAATGTACATATACTCGTAGACTAGTGTAGATTAAAAGACAAAATATAAATCTACGAACCAGGGTCAAGTGAATTTAATTTCCAATGAATTGCAAACAATGCATGCATGCATTGTTTTTTGGGTGGAAATAAAAACGGATTTACAATTCAATGAGCGCTTGTTTGTGGATCGTGAGTGGCAGACAAATTCATCGGTTCATATTATATATTCAATGCCATCATTTAACAAAGTTATTTACTTATAAAAAAAACTTTACTTCTTCATATAGAACTAGGCTTTTACCCTACGACTTCAATCAATAGTAGAGAAAGATAACAATATAAAAGATCAAGGAAAAAAATCACGTCACACTGTCGTAAGTAATATTATTGCCAGCAAGTTTTAGTATAGTAGTGACCATTATATGACTACCGAAACGACCATTACTTGGCCACCGAAAGGGCCATTATCTGGCTAGTGAAATGACCATTATCTGGCTAGTGAAATAACCATTATCTGGCTACTGAAATTACCATTATCTGGCCACTGAAATGACCATGACCTAGCTACCGAAAACATCATTATCTGGCTACCGAAACGACCATTATCTGGCTACTGAAACGACCATGACCTGGCTACCGAAACGACCATTATCTGGCTACTGAAATGACCATTATCTGGCTACTGAAATGACCATTATCTGGCCACTGAATTGACCATGGCCTAGCTACCGAAAACACCATTGTCTGGCTACCGAAATGACCATTATCTGGCTACTGGAATGACCATGATAACGCTACCAAAAAAGAGTTTAATTAATTGTCAATTTATTTACATTATTTCCACGAACGGGAAACATCAGTGACCCGGTTAATCTGGACAAGTTAATCACGGAACTGGAACAAGAGTGAATGACGGGACAATTAAATGTTATTGCCACTTTTCTGGATTACTTGTCTAAGTTGAGCTGCCAAACAATTAAAAAAAGTAAATTGAATTCTAAGCTTTATGGCCTACACTCTTTTTAAAACTCTTTGAAACTTTCAAACTCGTTTATAATTTTAAAAACAAAAGTATTTAGGTTGTTTGTTGTTCATATTAACCCCTAACAGGAGTGTTATAAAGTTATTAATTTGATGCCTACGTGTGACCGTGAGTGTGTGTGTGTGTGTGTGTGTGTGTGTGTGTGTGTGTGTGTGTGTGTGTGTGTGTGTTTTATTCTAAGTTTTCTTTGATTAGATTATGTTATACTTAAAACCAAATCCCATCTTTCGACCACTCTAAACATACAAAAACATTTTTCTTCACTAGAGCTTCATAATACTTTAAACTTTCAAAACAATAATCCAGTTTGATGGAGGATAGGGTAAACAGCCGTTCCATTGGCACCCAAAGACCAGTCACTGATACCTAGTATTTACAGAATTTTCACCACTGTTGCCTTGTTATGAGATGGAACGTGCCCGAACAAAGGAGTACCGACAATAGTAGTGCTTACCTTATTCCCTAACATTATATTTTCTTGCAGACAGAAACAGAACGAGAATGGTTCGCGCAAAGAGTCGAGAGCCGTGTGGATGAAATAGGCAAAGAGCGTCGCTTAGAAATAGTCAAAGAGCTTCTACACTCCCAAGCGTGGGATAAATTCCTTATGATCAAATATCCCACAGTCAAGAGGTACTGTGGAGAGGGAGCAGAATCTCTTCTTACCTTCTTTTCCACGCTATTCAAGCTCACGACTTCAGGTATGTAATTTTTTAGTTACTGAAACTATTTCAACCACTTTTCGACCGGATTACCAAGAGATAAGGTTCAAAAGTGGATGGAGTGGATGGTGTGAGTGGTGGAGTGGTGAATTTCTTGGTCGACTATACATAGAACACCCTAAGAATACCAAATACAAAGACTGATAGAAAGAGAAATGGTATTTACACGATAAAAACCAAGAACATAACGACAGGATAAATAAACGAAACACATTGAAAAATTCAGTGTCTGGCAAGGATTCCGCGGATTCTTTAAAAAAGACCGAGACACGGACGTATCCAGGATGCAGGTTCGAGTCCTGCCAGATGCCCCAGATTGTTCTTTGTGTTTGCGGTTCATTTTATTTAATTTGCAGAGGGTGTCCAGCAAGTGATGTTAGCAATGGCGCACCGCGGCAAGCTGAACGCCTTGACTGGTGTGCTGCGCTGCCCGCCAGTCAAGATCTTCCACAAGTTCAGCGGTCAGCCGGAGTTTCCTATAGAGGCGGGGGCTGCTTGCGACATCTCTACGCATCTCAGTTAGTTTAATCGTGATATTATTTCGACCGGATAGCCTAGTGGTTAGTTACCTTGAATAAGAAAGTATGTAGAGGTCACGGGTTCGAATCCCGATGAGGGCAAATGTTAATATGATGAATATGAATGTTTGTAGTCGAATCGTGGATGTTTATAAGTGTAATAAAGAATGTAAGTATGTCAGTTATTCAGTACCTATGATACAATCGGCTTTAGTTGCTTAAATCTGGACAATTGCTCTAAATAGTCCCAAAATATTTATTAAAATACATTTATCATTGTAGGTACCTAATACATTTTTGTAAGTACATGTACATTCAGCGTCACTAAAATTTGTATATAACGCTCTGCGCCGCTATTTATTTTTGAATCGTTTGAATTATTGCATATTTATTACACTTTTTATTCTATAGACATTACAAATAAATAAAAATCTTTGTACAATTTACCCGAAGATCGATCTAGTTCCAAACTAAACAAGGCGTGTATTATAGTTACTAGACAACGGATATATACACACTTATAACTATACAATATACTTGTTGGCAACTTCCAACCAAGTTTTTAGTTTTTTATATGTACGTGGCCACATGGCAACACTTTTCCCCTTTTTCTTCAACCTTTGTGCTAATCTAATTGTGTACGTAATAAAATCTTTATAAAATCAAGTGGATTTATTCAACCAGTGCAACAATCAGGAGCAACAAACAAACATTCCCCGCTCAAACAAACATTCCCTGCTTTAAGTTCATGTAAACGATCGTATATTGTTAATGTATTTAAAAAATATTTTTTTATTTCCAGGTGCCTCGGTGGATATAACCGTGAATGACAAATCAGTCCGCTTTTCTCTCCTCAACAATCCTTCTCATCTGGAGGTAATTGAGTTTTTATGTAACTGTAGCGTAGGGTTCATTTTAAGCTATCAAATGTTAAAGAATTAAGACAAATATGTCATCTCAGGCACAGTATATAAATACAGCAGTACCGAAACTGGGCCCGTTTGTTGAGATATATACCTACGTTCCGGTGGCGCTTTAGGGTTGTTCTCTTATTTTTTGTAAAATTGATAAGTTTTATTATTATTATTTATAACAACGTTCACTTGGGCTCTATAAAGATCTAATAATGAAATGAATTAACGAGTTTACAAATAAAGCTGGGTTATTGAAAAAGTTCAACATTTTAAGAAGTACTAAGGAAAAATTAAAGCTCCGGTTTCGAAGAACTCGAGTTCAAGCAGCCATGTTACGACGCAATAATTTTGTGGCAACAATAACGATAAACGCAAAGCGCTTCCATCCGTCTCGACGCGGCAGCCGCGACTGACGGACCGTGATCGTGAAAACTCCTAAGCGGCCGTGTCAAGCGTGCGTCTGTGTGAGTGCGTCGGTTCCGAGCGTTTGTACGTAGATTCCTTACTGCTTATATGTATACTGTGTCTCAGGCTAGCGAACCGACTTTCTTCAAGTATATACAAAGAAATTCGACAGTTTGAATACGTTCGCAGTTCCCAACGTTAAGCTACTACCCAAACTGAAGCTACTACACCGCGACTACTAGATTTCGAAAATGATTTTTTTTTCCTGGCTCACGCGGCTTGCGTATTTGCCACAGACGCTTGGAAAATTTTAAGAAATAGATCAGTTTACATAGATAGTTATATACATAACACGACAATGCAAATACAACAAGACAATAACAAATATTCTTTTTTTTATAACAAAACAAAAACACTTAAAAAATATATTAATAAAACGGATCACTCACGTATTTTTGCGTCGGGAAATGCCCGACATGTTTCGGACCAGTCCGTGGTCCTTAATCATGAGCCCCCGCGGCGGTGGCGCGACGACAACTACGTGAGTGATCCGTTTTATTAATATGTCTGAGTCTCACGGTAGTTTTATGTTAAAAATCACTTAAAAATTGTTTACAAGGTAAATAATTGGGGGTCGTATCGATTAAGAGCGATCTCTTCCTGACAAACATTTGGCATTATAGACACGAAAAATAAATAAATGAAGCAGGTGGTGCAAGTGGTACAAATACATTGAAAAAATAGCTACAATCATTAAAAAAAAATAAAGAACTAAACATATATTAAAGCCATCAATTTTTCTATCCAGAGATAAAACATGACATAACCCTCACAATCCTTTTTTTTTAATTCTTTATTTAATTAGGGGCTTTGAACAAAATTGAACATGTCAGCCAATTAGAAAACAATACAATTATATATACAAAAGCACGTCAAAGATCCACAACACAACAAAAAAACTATTTTATCAAAAATTTGTGCAAACACCAAGCTACATTGCTAGTTGGTTCGGATAAAATCGATTGCAAAGAATCCACATTGAAGGAACTCACAATCCTTAAAATCCACAAATCTTATTATACAACTTACCACTCCAATCTTATTTGGAAAACCGTCAATGCTCTATAAGAAGCAGATTTTTATGTTATTTTACTTTCATATGTTGTTTCAAGGTTTTTTATTCAAAGAACATACTTTTTTTACAACTATAGTTTTTGCTGATCGTAGTCGTGGCGAAGATACCCTTTCCGCCGGAACAATTTATTCAGACACTTAAATAACCGATTTAACAATGGTCGAAAGGCAAACCTTCCGTCGATCGGAGCTTTTACGCGTATAAGAACTCAGTAGAGGCTTTGTATACACATAAATATCACCACTAAAAGACCATTTCACCATTGATAAGTTTGATAATGAAGAAAATTAATAGTATTTCATGCAACTGTTGCATAATGAGGGGTCTTAAAACACAAGTGTGGTTTTATGAAACGAGCGCCAGCGAGTTTCATAATAGGATCACACGAGTGTTTTAAGACCTAATTATGTACAGTTGCATACATTACTTTATCTACACACATATCATAAGTACTCTATGATGGGTTCGGAAGCCATAGGGCAATGACCTGCATTGCTACTAGCTACTAGTGCTAGGTACTTATTAAATATCTATGGACTGTACACATTAAAACAATATAATAAAAAATGAATTTGAACAAATAGAGAAACAAATTAGAAAAATTTCATTATAATATTGGTTGTTATAATGCTGGTCATTGCCTACGGTTTCTGAATTCATTATAGAGCATTTATATATATATATATGTAGATAAAATAATTAAACAACATAAATAACAAATACTGTTCATTGATACGTCTACACCACGCAAGAAAACAAAAAAAAATACTGAGAAGAGAAAATTAACAACGGTAAACAACAGGCGGTCTTATTTCTTAATAGTTCTCTATTCCAGGCAAATTGGGATAGATTAAATGGTGTAAACTATAGTTTATTTCTTTAGGTATTTAAAATAAGGTAAACAAAATAAGTCACGTGACTATTTTGTTTGCCTTATTTTAAGTACCTAAAGAAATACACTGTAGCCAATGTACTCGTAGAGTAGGCGGTGCAAACACGAAAACAAAGCCACAAAGAGCCAGTTGCTGATTGCAATACGAATAAGCCGGCGCGACTTGTGTAGTACCACACTCTCACAGCATACTCGCGTGAAGTAGTAGCTTGCAGAAGCAATTCGTTTTGTAGGGTGAGTGAGAGGTTCAGAGGCCCACAGGGGGGAGGGGGCTAAAGGCAAGCAACGAATCAGGTGTTCTCATGAGATTGTTGGTTCCGATGGGCGGCGGTGATCCTCTTGTCTCAGTAGTTCAATTGTTTTGTTCGGTACCAAACTTTTAGCTTTAAACCAACGCATCAGAGTCTAAAGAAAGGTCACTATTCAAAAACTAGAAAAAACAACTGAGCTATTGAGGTAAGATTGCGGTGATCACTTCCCGTCAGATGACCCGGTTGCTCGTTTGCCACGGTATAAAAAACTTAAAGTATGTTTTTGTTTTAAGGCAGCAAACCCCGTGTCGATGGGGAAGACGCGGTCCAAGCAGTTACAGCTAAAGGAAGGGGATTACTCCAGGGACGGTTCAACCAAAATGGGCGATAAAGTGTTGAATGTTCAGGTAAGACAAATCAGCATCTTACTTTCTGAACATCGTATCAGTCGAAATTGTGTGATTAGAAAATAAACTGTTTATTTGAGAAAAAGGGTTAATAAAAACTTGGAAAAAATCTCAAAATTATTAAAGAGTTTTGGGTTAAGGAGTTGCTACATAATGCTGTTTACGTTTCAAACCCGTTACAAAACCGACAAACCGTGTAAACCGACGCTTTGATGTTTAACATAATATCGTTTTAGGCAATACATACAGTCAATAACCGAATAACATTGACAGACCTTAAAAACATAGAATTAACTAGAAGGAGTGTTCAACTAAAATTTCATAACCGGCGCTGTGTCCAAAAGCAATGCGCACGTCCCGCGCAAGCCCCGCCCCCCGCCCGCGTAATGTTGCCAGCTCGTGAGCAGTTCCACACTTTTTGTGGAAACATTGCACCCACCCAGGACACTTGTTAAATATATTTAACAAATATAATTATTAAGGCATAGGGCATAAACTAACGTTGTATACAACTAGTATTCAATCATTTTACCCAGTTGCTTTAAAATCGTTTAGTTAAGTTTAGTTAGTCATACAAATAATAAAACATGGATTCAAAGTCTAAGTCTAAATCTTTTTAATTATTCTTTCCAAAAATATAAATATTTTATTTTTTATCTGCCACTTTAAAAGCTCCGTGAGAAGAAGTGGCAAGAAATCTACGGCATTTTTAAAGAAAAATCGGTATTATTAATAACAAAATAAACAAACTGGAACAAATTACCTTGCTACTCAAGACTTTGAAATAACTTGTGGAACTTTGAGATAGGCATATCAGCAATGATGCTGCTCGCCTATAATATAATAATAATAATACTCCGCGAAACCAGTGCCGGACTCGTGCAAAATAGCTGCGTCTGTGCGACACATATATATATATACATATATATATATATATATATATATATATATATATGTTCATGCGAAAACCCACCCTCCTCCGCTTCCACACGAAACAACATATATCACACAGACTCAACTACACACCACCACCACTAAACACTAAAACTACACGATCGACGCGCGTTTCGCCTCTATACGAGGCATCATCAAGATCGAACAGTACGACCGTTCGGTACTTGAACGAATGGCGTACTGACAAACTAAAACATTTTTCTTTAATCCCGCCTACCGCCAACATTTTTGCAAAAAAACAAAAGCACCCAAGCAAAATTTTTTTTTGGTCTTGATGATGCCTCGTATAGAGGCGAAACGCGCGTCGATCGTGTAGTTTTAGTGTTTAGTGGTGGTGGTGTGTAGTTGAGTCTGTGTGATATATGTTGTTTCGTGTGGAAGCGGAGGAGGGTGGGTTTTTGCATGAACATGTATGTGTCGCACAGACGCAGCTATTTTGCACGAGCCCGGCACTGGTTTCGCGGAGTAGCAAGGTAATTTGTTCCAGTTTGTTAAATCGAAGTTACTTACATATTCTATCCAAGTTTCATAAAAATCGGTTCTGTAGTTTAGATAAAATAAAATAAAAATATTTTTTTTCCTCGTATACCTGTGGCATTTTAGGGTTAATATTTGGTGAATCAGCATCTTATATCTGGGCCAATAAATCTGGGCAATCAATTGACGTCTGGGGCCGATTCCCCATACTTACACGGTTGATCCCATTTTTGATTACACTGGCAACACTTACAAAATGGACGCCCTCTTCTTTGCACCCATGGCCAAGAATAAATTTAAAAAAAAAAAAAAAGGACGCCCTCTTTTCCAAGTCAATCACAATAAGTAAAATAAATTAAATAATTAAATAAATTCACTTTTAAAAGAGCTACTAGCAGATGAAATGTGGTCCTATCCTGTTTTTTTGTATGTCCAGCAGCATTTTTGCGTGAAGGAACGACACAAGACGGCATTTTACAATTAAAATTGGCATTAGTATAATACGTCATGACGCGCTACTTGCAAAGGAGCGACTAAGCGCAATAAAGCGCAACCACTCCATTTAAGAGTGGTTTTAGTTGCCTCAGTTTTAGGCGCGCTGGTGGTTTCTGGTTAATTCTATGCTTAAAAATTGGTTCTGCAAAATATTTTACCCCAACATATTTGTATTACTTAATTGGTTCTTTAATATCATCACCCTTTCGACTTATCCGCAAATTACAAATATTTGAACGATTTGTATAAGTTTTGAGGTCTTTCAATGTACCTGAGTATTCAAAGTTTAGCTGTTGGTAATTCGGACTGTAAACAAAACGATAAAGCCAAATATATGTATACAAAGTTACTTCGAGGAGAGACTTATGAAATTCCTGAATCCAATACAAATTCCGATAGAAAAAATGTCCAGCTAACGCAAATTGCGTCAATACGGCTGAATAGATTTATACTTTTAAGATGATTGAGTTTGAGATTAGAGGTAGCTTAAGAGATAAGACCAGTGGCCCGTTTCATGAAGCTACAAGTTACAATTTTACAAGTCTAAACCGGCAACATTCGTCATTATGCCCATTGCCATTGGTCATTATTGACCAATGTTGCCGGTTTAGACTTGTAAAATTGTAACTTGTAGCTTAGTGAAACGGGCCACTGGTTGTACATTATTACAGGCATATCTGCCCCCTTCAAGCATGAAAACACATTGTAACTCACAAGCAATACATATTATAGTAAATATGTAAATATTGTTTAGTGCGATGGCCAAGTCAATCTATTTTATTTAGACATAAACGATTTTAGATATTAATGTGGTCACTATAAGATGTTGTTAGATTAGCTAATTACGTAATAACTTAAGACAGAAGGTCCGTTAAGTAGGGACTGAATAGATCAACCGACTTGGTATTACATGGATGACATGGATCTCACAACTTTTTACGGTAGAAGAACTGAGTTGCGAGACTTGGTTTTTTTACAAGTTTTGTTTTTGATGGCCTTTTTCTTACCTCGAATCTCTAGCCCAGAAAATTAAGCTAATTCTACTTATAGCAAAGCTAAAACAGCTGAAAATTCAAATTTGCTGCTATAATACAACTAGCGACCCGACCCGTCTTCTCATTAGTACCATTACGATGTATAATGTACATAGAAATCTTCGGTCTTAAAATCTCGAAATAACAAGGTATGGTCAGTGATGAACCTAAAAACCGGCAAAGGATCAGCGCTTCCAGGGCTCGTTGGTCCACATGGGCGGCGATGATCACTTACCATCAGGTGAGCGTATGCCCGTTTTCCTTCCTTTTCCTTAAATAAAAATAATTATTCTATTAGAACTTTGGTGACATAGCCTCTAAGGGAGTGGACACGTGATCGCAAGGTACTGAGTTCGATTCTGCGTTTTTTAAACTCATGTACGTACATGATACCCATAAAGGGCGGAGTGCAAAATAAATATCAAAAACACTGAATTTATGAATAGAACCCATAAGAGCATACTGCTTCGGTAGACCGAAAACCGTAATAGTACATTTCGTTTTGCTAAGAAACTTTTTTAATACAACGGCAATGACAAACGAGCGTGCGGTTTACCGACTGTAAGCAATTATAGCCAACCGCATTCAAACATGATCTTTGAATCAATTTCCAGCTGCCGCACACCCGAAGGCAGCTATCAGGCCTATATCGCATCAATATTGAGTTAGGACGGATCGTGGACGGATACTTTGCATAGGTACTTTTTATTTGTTTTCACAAAACCCATCATCATATGTAAATATCGGTGTAATATGATTTATTCGAGGCTTCCGCGGTCCGCCTACGATAATTTTGAAGGTTTTAGAGCGATTAATTTCAAAGTTTAACTCAAAGTTAGTTTGTTAGGAAATCCACAGCGTAAATAAATTCGAGGAAAGAAATTCTGAGAATCCAACGTTTGGGCGGAATCTGTGTGCACCATGTTTTATGTTATTCGTGTTAACTTAGACTTATTGACTAGTACATTATTTTTTTGGTAACATTTTTCCTTTTGCACAGATAATAAAACAATTGATTTGACGGTTCATGGTCATTTTAGTTTACGTATCTCATACTATTTGTTCGATAGGTGTGCACCCGCTCCGTGCACCCGCGCGACGTAGCAGACGCTCTTCGGTAATTCTCCAGCGTTTTTATAGTTGCTCAATACCTCCTTCATTAATTGCTGAAATATAGGTCTACAAACATAAACTTCAGGTAGAAACAGAAGCTGTTCTTGGAGTTGATACTAGTTTTAGCAAAAATTGGTGCAAAACTTTAGGTATTTCGTCAATTGATTCACGAATGGTAATAAGCATCGATGAAAACGCTGAAGAATTAGCGTCTTAGTGTCAATCAGTCAATTAAAACGCGATCACAATGGTTCACAGATTCACGGTGACGCAGCGTTCACTGGGCAGGGCGTCAACCAAGAGACACTGATGCTGTCCCGCGCCCCGCACTTCGACGTCGGCGGCTCCATACACGTCGTCGTCAACAACCAAGTAAGTACACTAACAAATAACTATCCTTTTACAGAACTTCTACGTAAAGCAGTATCCGAGTTAGGTTTTGTAAGCCCATTAAAAATGCGATGGGCGCCGTAACCGTCGCCCTCCTTTTCAGTCCCATTTCCCTTTCCCAATATAAACTAAATAAACCTATTTATTTCGGAATGCATAGGCCCATAGAAAAAATATCATGAAGACTAACATACATATTTATAAAACATTAAAACCTTACTTCGGCGACGACATAATTAAGTTGGACATTGTCTCCTTGCAATTTATAATTAATGAGATGTGTTGTTAGTAGAGTGTCTGCGCATTATACATTCTCTCTAGAAAAGGGAATAAAAAATTATTTCTTAAGAGCACTTACTCTACAATGTTACAAAGGGAAACGCACAAACGTCTAATGCGACCAGACGTTTTTCTTTATTTATTGTCCACGCTTCGAGACACAGCCTGGAAAGTCTCGTATTTCAAAGCAAATAAAACAAAGTTACGACGTCCGACCTAAATATTCATATGATACTTCATCAGACCGTCAAAGAGATCGCGGATGATAATATACATTAAATTGATGAGGGTACCCTATTGTTTACGAAAACGATCGATTGCTAAAATTTGTTTGTGAAATTTTCTGCTAAAATAAGCATGACCACAACCATACATAGACCGTTTTGACATATCTCAAGTGTGAGTTCATCTCTACATGAAGTAAACTACGCTTAGATTTATTCAATTTTCCAAAACAAAGCTACAGAAGTATTGGTGTGTCGAGGTAACGGGTTGGTTTACAATCCACACCGGATATTGTTCATCTAGGTCAACCACTACAAGATTGAGCTTATTCCTAAAGTCAATGTGATTTTGACTTTCTCACGTATAATATTCTGAGATTTTTTGCTAACATTTACAGTATTTACACTTTTAAATAGACACAGCTTTCTATAGTATTCACAGGCTGCAGTCTTTATTCATTTGTCTCAGAAAGCATTCTTTGTTTTCCTTGACTTTTGTACATTGGTCGGTTCAAGTCAAAGAGATTAATTAATTATGTCGCTTTTTCATTTCATTGTCTTGACACCGTTACAGTTTTAAAACAGTTGCAAAGCTTTGCACGCTTTTAATTAAATTGGGCCAAGTCAAACGTTGCTGCAAGGTGCATTTCAAAGCGCTACTGCAAGACGAGAACAAGTTTTTTTTAATAACCTATAATAAAATAAATTAATAAATTGTTAATTGGTAAAAAGAGCCAAGAAAAGGTCAGTTTAAACACAGGCGGTAATTGCCAAACGTTTTAAAAAGATTACAATAAAATGTTTCTCGACCAATGTCAAAATTTTGGAAGAATATCGGATTCTCTTGGATTATTCCCGAGCTTTCGAAAAAATTGCCTAAACAGTTCTTCGCCAAATTTTACCATTTTTCAAGAAAACATCTGACTTGACTTAAAAAAGATTCAATAATGTAATGACCATAAAAACGAAACACATTGAAAAATTAGCAGGGTTTGTTAGTTGGTAATGTAGCGAAACTGGAAAACGCAAGGCACGGAATACTAATGTTGCAGGTTCGAGTCCTGCCATGACCCTAATTTTTCTTTGTGTTGTCATTATCATTTAAATTTATTTGAATGTTTAAGATGCTTCAATTCTGGTTAAGGGGCTGAAATTCAAAAGCGTGTGAAGTCGCTAGACGCAAAGCAAAAACTGGACACATTGCAGTGAATTAATTCAGTTCAGACCCATGCACTTGGCTGTAATACATGGTATCGCCTTGCGGTTTTGAGTTTCAGCCCAATAGCAACTTAAAAGATTAGTTATATATTGAACTACTAATTGTAAAACGCGCTTTTTTTACCCTGTCTTCATAGTGGTAAGCATATTCTGGGAGCCTCGATATGTATATATATACGGTATCCCCTAGAGCGTAGCCTAAATCCTACCATTTACAAGAATGAAGCAAGGAGCGTTAAGTAATTTTCACGCACGTCAAATGCTGCTTCAAATTGCGTATTTTCTCGTAGGAAAAACCTTCCTTTTCTCCACTCTTTTCTCATATCGATATGTCATTAATAAATTGGATTTCATCAGCGTCGTCGAGACGAAATAAGACGTCGAGTAAAAAACTTGTTTTGTCGAAAGAAAATTCAGCAACTCATTCTTCAAAAAACTTTTTAGCTATTCGGTTAATTTATAAAACTTTTTTATCACAGAAGCATCAAAATATTTATCTTGCAAAACGAATCTAATGTAGTTATTTTAACAGTGGCCCTAACATGACCGGCCCAGATTAAATTTATCCCTCCTTGCATCTCTGTCAAACTACTATCATAAAAAAGAGAACGCACAGATATAAACTCAGACGAAGTAAACTTAGCCGGTCATTTAAGGTCACAGGATGGGTTTTAACGTCTACGAATCAAAGACTCCAAATGAAGGAAACATTACAGGTAGGATTCACTTTGCCAGCTCATCGCGGTCGGTCCTGCCGCTATGTGACGGACTTAGCGAAGGCGATAGCAGTTCCAGTGATACACGTGAATGGTGACCATCCCGAGGTATGTATTAAGTTAATTCTTAGCGTTTCAATATTAAGTGCCTATTACCTGCTTTACTTTCTAATGACATGCAGAATCATCTCGAGAGTGTAAACGTCCCCCGCCGCCCTAGTCGTCATCGCATCATCAGCCCGGAAGCATACACTGTCGGTTTATAAGTCTTTTCGAAAATACCATAATGGGAGGTCGATGTTTATGTGAGGACGACATTTATAGATATTATATGTTATAACTTTCTTATATGTGCATGCCTAAACACTTAATGATTTAAGAAGAACCCATATATATAGTTCTACTACAGCTTTTCTTAACGATTGATGTGCTAGTTGAGCAGCTATTTCGACCAGATCATCGATCCTATCTGGTAAGCCTTCCAACGCTCCAATTCTCACTGCACGGTCGCTAGTTGAGAAACTGTCTTAATAGTCGTATTAGTGCCGCAGCTTTAACATTTGATCATCTTTTTTCGTGACGGCCCACGCCAAAGCTCTTGAATTTGGAGCTATGTTTGCTTGTCACTCGTTAAAGGTTAATTTACTCTGGTTGTTCCATTCCATACGAATTTTCAGTTGGTCGAGAAAGCGACCGCCATAGCGTTCGAGTATCAGCGGCAGTTCCGTAAAGACGTGTTCATCGACTACAACTGCTTCCGTCGCTGGGGACATAACGAGCTGGATGACCCCACCTTCACCAACCCGCTGCTGTACAAAACTATACACAACAGGAGGTAAGTATTCTCCTTTACCTATTAGACCCAAACCCAGTGACCCTGACATGACTGTAACTCTTTGTGGGTCCCTTTCTTATGATACTAGATAGACAGGAGGAGGAGGGAGGAATAAATTAGATTTTGTTTGAGGCCAACAATGGCCGACATTTAAGAATCGCTGAACATATTTCGTAGTAGTCGTAAGAGCCACTAGATGCTGGTTTACATTACGTATGATGAATTGTTTTATATTACCTTGGGTCGGTTCATGGGTGGTGGTGATTACTTTCCATTATGTGACACACGCTCGTTCGCCGCCCTGTTCCATAAAAATAAATAAAACGGAAGAGAGCATTCTTTTTTATGGCACTAGTTAGACAAGTCGACACGATACAAAACAAAAATCTTTTTTTTTTCTTGAATTAATTATATTTTATTTCTAATTTAATTCAGGTCAATTCCTGATGTGTATGCAGCAAAATTGATATCAGAAGGAGTTCTAACGGAAGAAGAGAGCAAAAATATATCCGAAGAGTACACTAAACATTTGCAAGCACAATACGGAGCCATTAACTCATATAAACCTGAAGTGAGTACTGTGAAAATGAAATCTATGTATTCAAAGAAGTTTACCATTGCCTTTTATCTAAAAACAACGTGTTAGTAAATTGAGGTTTACTAACCGTTTATGTGACGTTTAACGAAATTTCTTTCGATTTTTATTTTTGATGTAGAGCACTCAAATTATTAAATTGGCGCGGAATACTCGTACAGTTGCAGATGTTAGTTAAAGAAGGTTAACCGTATTGGTCCCCCAGGCCAATTCTGGCGTTCATCGAAATTCATCTCACGTTCGAGATATGTCAAAAAGTGACATATTTTCAAGGGATTTGACAACTGTTTTTGATAGAACTCGAATATGACTACATCTCTAATGACGCGAAAATTGCCCCGCAGGCACTGACCTATAAGTAATATGGACTTCTAGTCAGTGTTTAAAAAATGGCGTATCAAAGGAGGCTAAAAAGAAGACTAAATCGATATGCTCGCGCTGTCAGTCTGTCGGACCGACACGGCGCTGCTACAATACTATTATTTTGTAAAAAAACCTATTTGCAACGAAACTCAATAAATTATTATTTTATGCAGTTAGACGTAAAGTTGTAAATCCAATGACTATAAATGGTAAACTAATAATTTGCATTTGTAACATTGGCGTCAACCTGTATTCTCATGTCGGCCCGTTTTTCTGCTGTCATTTAGTATGAAACTGTACATCCATGCATTATAATATCATTGCCCGCAGGCCTCATACTACCAGGAGCAGTGGGCGGGCGTGGGCGGCGCGCCGCGCGCCGTAGAGACGTGGGACACGGGCGTGGACGCCGGCGTGCTCCAGCTGGTGGGTCGCGCCTCCGTCATCACACCCGGCGACTTTGTGAGTATACCGTGCCCCCTCCCAGCAGGACCGGCCAAGTTGAAGTAAACGGATCACACACGATTTTAAGCCGAATTATCACTAGACATGTTTCGGACCAGGCCCCCAATTCTGGCGCTCATCGAGATTCATCTGACGTTCGAGATGTGTCAAAATATGACAGATTTTGAAGGAATTTGACAGATCTTTTTGGCTGATTTCCATTGTGACTTCATTTCTACTGACGCGAGAATTTCTCCGTAGCCCGTGGTCCTTTATCCGCAGTCATCGCCGAGCCACGGCGGCGGGGCTCATAAGTAAGGTTATATTAACAACTAGCGACCCTTTCTGACTTCACACGAATGCTTTTTACAAATAAAGTAATTAGAACATGAAACCTTCCGTTATAAAAAAATATTATTATGTATGCAAAAACGACATAATGCGACTTACATCGGCCAAAGTTCTTGAAGATCAATAGACCTTAAATGGTCGGCTGATACCCGCACCTCAAAGGCCATAAAGTTGTATTGGTGACGGGAATCCAACCGCTCGACTCTCAGATCTTATGATAATTATTTATTTCCAATTCACGGAACTATAGTATGCCACACCTTTGGGAGGCGTGCGCGTAGCCGAAGACAACATGTAGAGGCTTTTTGGACAATTTAATAAAATGTGAAGAGTACGCCGGACGGATGCTGTCCCTGACCGTGCCATAGGGACACAAGCAGATACAGCCGCCGCCAGGTGTAAAGACTATTGAGAGTTGGAAACTATATTAATTATTATTTCAGTCCAACGAAACCGGGACGGGTAGCTATTGCCATTGTTAAGAACTGCTGTTGCGACGCAGGTATGCTTCGTCGTACTCCACAAATCAAAGATAGGGCAGATACGGCACGTAATCTATGAACGGGGAATGAATTCGCTCGCTCAAGCAAGAGATACGGTGAGAGCGCATTTGCAAACTTCGAAGCAAAACCTGACATCTCGCGAATTTTCCTATTCTACGTATTTCTCCTTTAATGCAACAACTACGTCAATAAATCTAGCATGCTTATAGAAAACCAGATGGTAATAAACAAACATTGCATTTTATGCACAAATTCGTTCCGTTATTTTATGAAATTATTATTACAATTAATTATTAGAAGGGCCTTATGCTACTAGCACAGTATCTACTAGGCAGGTTTTCGTTACGCAAAATGTCTCTATTTGACTTGTCGCTCTTTCCGATTTGAATCTTACTACGAGTACGCCAGCCAAACGTGGAAAAAGTGAATTCCATTTTTCATTTGTTGAATTTTTCTTTGAAACGAGCGCGTTGCGATCTGTAGAAAGTGTGTAGAGTTGTAGAGATGCTGTCACCCCGCGGCAATAAATATAGAGCGATGCATTTACTTCGCCCTAGTTACGAAATATTTGTCATTCATCTCCATCCTTTACGTGAAAACTCGTCAAGTGCGAGTTGGTGTCGCAAAACATGGGTTCCGTACCGCAACACGATATATTTGCGCTTTTATTTACCCTATAAGGGTTTTTTGTTCAGTTTGAGATCCTAATCTATGAACTCAACTCAAAAACGAATTATACAAATAATCTGTATTCACAACAGGTTTGACGCTGTTTGTATTGCCGTGTTTACGATAGGACACAAATAATTAAATAAACAATAATCACGATCCCTCTTTATTTCTGACATTGGATTTTACTATGTTTTAGTGTTTGGAATCTCAATGTCACTGTTACCTCCTGTTTGAATTGTGTTTTTCCGATAGCAGAGCTAATTTGATTTTACTTTAACATTTGTTAGAATATCTCAACAACAACACAAATCTTTTCGAAATTTTGTCTACTACTTATTATAGTTTAAGAGGTTGGTTGATGGTTTTAGGGCCCTTAAAAGGTTAGACAGACGTCAAAACAAAAATATACTTTACAAATATTGCCGTTGCTTATTGTTTATCCTTAATTTGTCTCTTTTATACGTGTCTTGTTAGAACGGAACGCACACAGCGACAGAACGAGTCGCGACCTACTTATTGCATATAAAGTATACTGAAGTCGACCTATCCTCTTTACATCAGGCAGCATTGGCCATTCTGGGCAAGTTCACAGGGGCCCAAACACAACCGGCCAAGTTCAGTTTATCTGAGTTTATCACTATGCGTGTCACTTTCTAATGACACTAATTTGACAGAGAGGCAGGGAGGCCTCCAACAGGTGAAAGACAGCCAGGACACCAGGACCGTTTTTCACCTATTGGTGCTTTTCTCGTTTCTTTACTAAGATTTTGACAATAATTCCTGATTTGGCAGGTCAGGTTATTTGTTAAAGTAACTGCCATCTGAAATCCATAACCTCTGTGACAGGGAAACAGAGAACAGGATGGGAAAATAGAGTAGGATGTTGAATTTCACTAAAAGGCAAAATAAATACGACATCTTGATTGTACTAGATTAGACCTTGATGAAATGTCAACAGAGTGTTCTGTCTTATTTTAGAACGTTCACCCACACTTGGCGAAGACACATGTGAAGAATCGTATAGCAAAGTTAACTGACGGGAAGGACTTAGATTGGGCCACGGCTGAAGCTTTAGCGTTTGGTAAGTACCTTTACCTGTGATCCTGATATGACCGCTCAAGCTTAATTAATCCCTAAATGCAGCTTTATTAGTGTCATTAAGTCCCACACAGAGAGTTTTTTTATAAAATAGGATAGCAAACGAGAAAGTAAGTCACCTGCTGGTAAGTCATCACCGCCGCCCAAGGAAGGAACACCAGGGAGATTGCGCTCACAACCCAGCGGCTCTAACATGACCGGCCCAGGTTTAGTTTATCCCTCACTACATCTCTGTCAAACTAATGTCATAAGAAAGGAACGTCCATTAGAGATAAACTTAGATCGACTAAACTTGGCTGGTGGTGTTAAGGCCACTGAGGGCTAACATGGAATACCTCTTGTCCCAGTAATTTCACCGTTCGTCTTATAAATAAATAAAATCGACCGTAAACCGTAACGTACCCAGGGGAAGGGGACTATAAAATATTTTTAAAAAGAGTTTGCTGTGTAAAAGGACGTTTTGATTCATTGCCAATTCCTGAGGTTGTTACAGAATTCGATAAATGAAAAAAAGGTGTTTTAAATTTTTTCTACAGTCACTAATTCTTGAAACATCACAAACACGGGAACGAGGCAACGCAAAACCGCTGTCAAAATTCAAGTTGGTCTCTATTCTAGTATCCACAGATATTAAAACAGTTATCGATACGAAACGTCAACTCAGTATGTTTTTTTTTTAATTTAAATGCACGACATTTGATCTCGAGTGTCATGACAATAGGGACTTCATTCGTTCGTCTATGGTTTAAAAAAAAAAACGTTCGTCTCAACGGATTGATCGAATCACAGATTACCTTTTTAATATACATGGCCGCCATTGGTTGTCATTCGTTTGTTGGTTTTTTGCTGTTACGGTTTTTTGCAGTTATGATATGTGTGTAGATAAAGTAATGTATGCAACTGTATATAATTAGGCCTTAAAACACTCGTGAGATCCTATTATGAAACTCGCTAACGTTCGTTTCATAAAACCACACTCGTGTTTTAAGGCCTCTCATTATATAGCAGTTGCATAAAATACTATTACTTTAATGACCAGTTATTTTTTAAATGACGCTCTCCATTAATTTTAGACTCTTACGTAAGTTCATCATGGCGTCATGTTTCTACTACGCAATTGTGCGCGGTTGTTTATTGGGGCTGTCTGTCTGTCTATTCTCTTAATGTCTAAGATTTCGAATTAAAATCGCACTCAACGCTCAATTCTACGTATCGTAAACCATGTCGTAACAGGTTCGCTGCTGATGGATGGACGCCACGTGCGGCTGAGTGGCGAGGACGTGGGCCGCGGGACCTTCTCACACCGGCACGCCATGCTGGTCGACCAAGACACGGAGAACATCTACATACCGCTCAACCACATCCACGACCAACAGAAGGCGTTTCTAGAGGTAACAAACAACTTATTGTATAAGCAGTAAAAGGCAGACAGATTGGCTTCTTAAACAGTACCCTTCAGGATGGGCAACGCGCGAGTGATAAATTTCTTGGGACACAATGGAGATAGTCGATAAACTCTATTATATATATCTTAAATTTGCTTGCAGTTAAATAGAGAACGAACAGTCAAGATATTTTAAAAGTTTCGTTATGGGCTAAGTAGCGAAGCAAATGAACCATACCTTACTATTTACTGTTATTTAGCTCAAAATTTTAATGTATATTTTTGAGCACTAACAAATGGCTTTCTTCCATTTCATTTTACTGCTTTTTACGCCATTTACGAGCATAGTCGACTGATATTATTGTCTCGAGTTCAATATCCTTTGAACCAGATATCATCTTCCGTTTGAAATAACTCACTGCAGGCGCTCGAAAGTGGTTGTAAACCGCTCGTATTTCAAAAGTCGTCGCATATTAGGTATTAGAGATGCGCCAAATTTTCGCGTAGTAATTATTCGTTATTCTATATATTCTGCATATTTTTAGATGTCATGTTCGTATTCAGCCAAGGTTCGAGGACCGAAAGTGTTTAGCTTGAAAGTCGATGAGGTCTTAAGATGCACTTTGGATTTCGGTGGCTAACGTCGGATATAAAGTTAAATTACCTACATGTAATAGATGCATACGATTTCTTGAATTGGAACAGTTTTTTACGTAAAAGTTATTTTGAAGCACATCTGAGAGCTGCTATTTTATTATCTAAAGCTATTGTATTGAAAAAATAGTAGGTACGGCATGTTTCGGACGCTGTTGGTGTTAATAAGCTGGACCAAATAATTTGTGTTAAGCCAAATAATTTTGGCAAACATTTGTTTCGGCAAGAGCGAAACCGTTTATTCAGCCGAATATTCGTATTCAGTGAAATCAATATTTGACGCATCTCTAATAAGCTATGCCTGTGACGGAGACGACGGAGGATTATTGATGTCGCGAAGCATTTTACGACGGAAATCTTTTTAACTTCCGACTCCGGAAGGGGTGAAGTTATTAGATTGAGGACGTGTGCATTTTCATTTCATTTTATTAAATACGGCACGGATTCAAGCAATTGTGAGTAAATATTGTATTAAGATTTCTATGTCCCGTACAACCATACCATAATAGGTATGATATTGGATTTCGACCAAGTAGGGTAGGTGTGCTATTGTAACAAAACAGTTTAAACTGTTAAAATCGCTTATATTGCATCGAATCTGCGGCACTTATTCTCTGTTGTACGATAATTTCTCCCAACACCTTTTTGACGTGAAATTAAACCAATTATTTTGAACTACTACTACCTACTCCATTTGTGTCTCCGACATCACTTCGCGTGTGTATTTATTTTATCTATCGGAATAATGCAATCCTTAAATCAACCCTATGTTAAATTCAGTGTCGGTTTTCTACCAACACAACTCCGGTAGATACGAAGTTGGGAGAGGGAGTGGACGAAATGCATCCCCTACTCGCTAAATATACGTTTATTTTAACGCTGGTATTATTAATGCAGGTAGCCAATTCGATCCTGTCCGAGGAAGCAGTGCTAGCCTTCGAGTATGGCATGGCTTACGACTCGCCCGACAACCTGTGCGTATGGGAGGCCCAGTTCGGGGACTTCTACAACGGCGCTCAGATCATTGTCGACGCTTACATCGCTTCTGGAGAGTGTGAGTTTTTAACGGCATTAAACCCACTGTGGCGCATTTTTCGCATGCTCCGAACAAAAATGAAGTTAGCGTGGCTTGGATAACCGTCGCATGTCGCTTATATTACGCCGCTGTATAGCGGGCGTAATATATGCGCTTGACCTAGTCAAAGACTTTTGATGTGGCGCTCTTTGAGTCTTTGAGACCTTTGTTGCCCGAATTATGAATATTTTCCGGATGAAGATTGTAAAGAAATGAATCAAAACACCTTACCGTGCCAAAATATGAACACACGAAGACATCATCATGATTATGATCATAATTGACGACATTTAGTTCATCGTATCCAATCTATGTGAGCCACATTGCACAGGTATTTAATCACTTCTCCCATTTACACACTGGCACAATTTGCTACCGTTGTTTTTTTAGAACTAGCCTCTAATGTTAGCTGCTTACCCAACCGATGCCTCAAGCCAATTTTATGTTATATAATGCAACCCTAATAACCTCAATACCTAAAACTGATTTCAAAGTACTCGGTCCACTTCCTCAGCTAAATGGATGAAAAGCAACGGCCTAGTAATGCTGCTCCCGCACGGCTACGACGGCGCAGCATCAGAGCACTCGTCCTGCAGGATGGAGCGCTTCCTGCAGCTGACGGACAGTTTGGAGTCGGCACCGGACTCAGAGGCCGTGTGTCTGCACGTCGCCAACCCGACTACGCCCGCGCAGTACTTCCATCTGCTGAGGAGACAGGTATACTATTCCATGGGATGGAGCAGTTCCTGTAGCTGACCGACAGTGTGGAGTTGGCACCAGACTCAGAGGCCGTGTATCTGCACGTCGCCAACTCGACCACACCAGCGATGTACTTCCATCTGCTGAGAAGATAGTTACTATTCAGTATGATGGAGTGGTTCCAGCAGCTGGCCAACAGTTTGGAGTCAGCACCAGACCTGGTGGTCTACAGACCCTGTGTCTGGACGAGAACCTTAAGGCCAGCAGCGAATCTGCAAAACCTTGGGGCCGCTGATAGACTTTAGTGATTACTTACATGCTCCTTTTTCTCGTTTTCCAAAAAAAACAGACATTAAAGCTGACATAACTTTGAAAATCCCTGCACTGTAAGAGTTGGTAGAGTAGTTTTTATTTAACAATTTGTAAGGCTAATTAAAATTTTAATTTTTGATTCTAGATGGTGCGCAACTACAGGAAGCCTCTAATCATAGTAGCGCCAAAAGTGCTTCTGCGTCTTGCTGATGCTGTATCGCCACTGTCAGAATTCACACCCGGGACACACTTTCAGCCTGTTATTGGTAAATATAATAGCTATGATACCTATAAGAAGATGTTTTAATTTACATAAATTCAGAGATACCAAAGGTCCTTTTAAATACTAGGTACCTACTATTTATCAATTTGACCTCCAGCATTAACGTACTAAAACTGATTTGATGCAAGCACCAATCACTTCATAAAAATAATTATCTACAAATTATATTATAATTATTATCTGAAAATTATCAAGATAACCGGAAATGAATCAGTTGGAACCTTGAACCAATCGCACATAATATCATTTAATTACTGTTCCAAGGTGACCCATTAGCGGACCCTCTGAAAGTGAAGCGAGTGATCCTGGTCAGCGGCAAGCATTACTACGAACTGCACAAGGAACGCGTCAAAGCGAAGATCGACGACGTGGCTATAATACGATTAGAGGCGCTCAGCCCATTCCCGCTCCAAGCACTGCAGAAAGAGTTAGACAAATTTGGAAACGCTAGAAGTAAGTAACGGTTGAGTAAAATGCGATTTAGTGGCAACGAATACAAAAATATAATTAGGATCTATGAAAAGTTTTATTCTTGTAAAAAAATCACTCACTTCACTCGCCGACAGTCATTTTCAGTCCTCATTTTATACCTCGTTTTTAGGGTTCCGTACCTCAAAAGTAAAAACGGAATCCTTATAAGATCACTTTTTATCCGTCTGTCTGTCAAGACCATTTTTCTCAAGAACGCGTGGAGGTATTGAGTTGAAATTAATATCAAATACTCAGTAGGTCTGAAGTTCCCTAGAGCCGTGAAAAAATCAAACTTCTAAGTCAACGCAGTCGAATGATACGGCCGGAAATTTAGGAAGAAGCAAGGTCTTACAGAACAAATAAAGGAAAAAAGCCAAAAACCGTAAATTAGTAGTTACATCACAAAACAAAAATGTATTTCATTATAGCGACTCCTAGCGCCATCTAGTTTGAAGTATTAGAACGTTTGAACGGAACCCTCGGTGCGCGACTCCGACTCGCACTTGGCCTGTTTTTAATAACACTTGCAGGAAAAATACTTACCAAGTTAGTTGACAATATTTCTTATCTTAAAAATGGAGGTATAGAAGTAGGAGAAGAAAACAAAATTACTACATTCAATATTTGCTACGAACTTCAAAGACATGTAGAGGAAACTTTTAAGATCACAAATTCCGCTTTAAATGCGCGACAATTAAAAGGGCAATTGCAATAATTAAAAGCCTTTTTCAATGAAACAACTCTTATCTAATTGAAAACCGTATAACGAAACTGTCGGTTTTTCTGAGGTTTTTCCTATCTCGCTTCATGAAGCTATAGGTACTCGTTTAAATAGGCCTTTGGACCATAATATTTGCATACAATAAGGTGTCAACTACTTTTAATATATAATTTGTTGTCGAACTGTTGTTATCGAAACTATGTATCAAAAAAACTACACGAAACATTAATAAAAAGTTTTTTGCAGAATTCATTTGGAGCCAGGAAGAACACAGAAATATGGGGGCCTGGACGTTCGTTAAGCCTCGTTTCGAAAACCTATTAGGAAGAAAGGTAATTACTTGTTAATGGAACATAATAATTATATTTTGAGCAGCTAGGTTAAGTTATACGAGATTTTAGAAGCATTGTTTTAATAAATAAACTCTGTAGTAGGAGTGGAGGTGGATTCATGATCATATAGATACTAATGACTTCTTATAATTTAAAAACATTACCTAAGTGCTGTACCAACGTTCTTACGATGCCGAAAAGCATTGTAAGCAAACTGGTACACGTAAGTGACTGTAACCATGATTCTATCCGTCTGGTTTCTCTATCACTGGTTTTACGGAGGTTAAAAGTCGATCTCGTGTAATTACATGACCTGGCAAACCTGGGATCTTGGTCGAAGCGTACCTCGAAAAATAAATATGGAAAAAAATTTTGAGTCAGTCAGTGAAATTACTGGCACAATAGGTATTCCTATGTTGTTTAAAAAAAGGGTAATAGGGGCATCCCCCTCTTCTATATTGGTTCGTAATCAACGTCGATATCTAAGTTTAAAGTGAATTTTCTCGGCTCATTGGTCCGTCCACGCTCGCTCAGCTAGCTCCGTCACTAACTTTCCGATCTAGAACGCAGAAAACTTCGTTTGGCCATTTTATGAAGTTATTTTAATGAGGTTACTTAAATACTATTTTGGATAAACAAGGAATATCAAGTTGCCGGTCAATCCTTTTAAATACGTATCTTGAATATAAAATATTTCATTACGAGATACTTGTACAAGTACAGAAATTAATGATTGTTTTACTTACTTATAACAATTATAACAATTTTTTCTTACAGTTAATATACTCGGGGCGCGCCGAAGCCCCAACGCCCGCAGTGGGTGCGTCCGTGTTGCATCGGAAAGAAGTAGAACACATCCTGAGGGAGCCCCTTTATAACATCAAGTGATCAAATTATCTCGACTTGATAGTCAATATAACATGTTCTTATGATAGAGAATGCATTTATTTCCGTGTAAATAAATAGAAGTTGTAAAGAAAATCATAAAAATAAAATTATTAATGTGATTTGTGGTGTTTTTAGTTCACTATACTGATGTGTATATACATAGGTATGTGTGTGTATGTAGCTTTACTTAAAAAAACAAAATAAAGATAAGGTAAGTATCTAAATAAGAACGTCACCCAGGTGTTTGTTAAATAAAAGGGGGAGGGGACATGCGAATTATCAATTACATATGTTATTCAGCAAAAAACCCGTTTTTCATACAGCAGTTAGAAATAACAATATTTAAATTTTATTCGATTCTAATATTTCTGTTGCTCCTAGTACTCCGAAATACTCCGTCCTTGCGTTATTGCGGAGAAGATAAAATAAAATAAAGAATAAAAAAATGCAATATTACATTATAATAGGTTTATTTTGTAACAGAAAGACAATAAATAAATAAATAAATAAATAAATGTCTTGGGACAGTTAACACCAATTGACCTAGTCCCAAAGTAAGCAACTACAGCTGCTTGTGTTATGGGTACTGGACAACGGATATACATACCTATATAGATAAATAGATACTTAAATACATATAACATCCAAGACTCGGGTACAAACATTCATATTCATCATACGAACATTTGCCCCTCCCGGGAATCGAACCCGGAACCTCAAGCTTTGTAGTCAGGGCCACTAACCACTAGGCTATCCGGTCGTCAAAATAAGGCCAAGTTATCCACCCTTTCATTGTTTTCCGTATGATTCCGTATATATCAGCAAACGCAATTTCCATCAATATGATAACAATCACAACATCATTAAGAATTGAATAAATTCGCTACGTAACACATATGTGCATACACTTAAACACTTTTTCTTTCTTTCCTTCTATATGAAACGCATTCCAGGCGCAAGTTCCGACCAATAAAGGAATCTTTGAGAATATTGACATAGAGATGCAGTAATTTAATAAATACTACAATTTTAATATTAATTAAGGCCCCTAGGGTCACCAACAACCTTGAAATATTTTGATTTTGATTTTGATTTTAATTTTGATTTTGAACTTTTAATATTTTATGCGTTTTGTCATAAATTATTTTTGTGTTTAACATTATGAGCTTGATTTAATATCTGATTCCTACGTTTTCAATAGCCATTTATATTAAATGTATTATTGAATACTCAGGTACTTATAACTGTTCTTCAAGAATACTGTTTAAGTTTATATATTTGCAATTTTAATCATTTAACTTCTATACTTAAGGCCCCTATAACCGGGATGTGTTTCCTTTTTCATCCACATTTGAAAGTGAAAATATCAGAGAAGTTAACACAACAATATCACCTCATATTGAGCATTTGACAGTTTTTTACACATTAAAAACTACAAAAACAATGTTTGGAAAGAAGCAATTTTAAAAATCGCAAAGGATTTTAATTTACAACAGATGTTTATACTGTTTTTTTCAGAAAAACGTATAACGTAACGTACTCATTTATCAAGAAATGTCCGTATTTACTTTAAAATATAATGGTGCCGAGTAGAGTTACATTACAGGGCCTTGTTGTATATATGACATATACAGTGCATACTTGCTAAACTTGTTAGTCTTCATAATCCCGCGCGGATGTATTTTTGAAAATGAAGATAGACGGTTTCGGTTCTGAAAAGAAAATACAAAATGCATGAATGGCCAGCCAGAATTACAGAATTCACTTTTTTAAATGAATTTCTAAAAATCAATTGAAACAATCTACTTCTATTGAATCTTATTAATTACTTATAGACAATTATAAGTTAAATCGCTTTTCGTAGTACCTACAATCTCCATTCACCATCAGTCATTTTCATACGTCGTAATCGAGGGTGCAACTTCTATTTGATAGTACTGAAAACTTAATGTTTCAGCGGCCCTAACATGACAGCCCAGGTTTAGTTTAACCCCTCCCTGTGTCTCTGTCTAACTAGTGTCATAAGAAAGGGATGCAGATAGAGATAAACTAAACTCGGCCAGTCATGTTAGGGCCACAGTACTGTTAAGTCGTAATTGCAACCGCGAAAACGACTTATGGTCATTTTATCGGCGCTAGACACATGAATGCATCTATCAATAATGGCAAATGTACTGTCATTTGTCATTTGCACAATTTGTATTGTAACAGATTTAAGGGTAACTTTATGTATATTTATGACTAGTTCTCCTTCCGGTGGGCCTACCTTTTACTAGTAACGGAGTCCATCAGATTGACGATATACCGGGGGCACACATCGTAATGCATGATCCGCGCGTGGAACAGCAGACCTTGGCACAAGCAGAAGAGGATTTCCACCAGTGGCCAGTGTTCTGGGATCAGGCCGCTCTGATAGCCCCAAGAGCAGAGGATCTGAGAACGACACATTTGGTTATTTTTATATGATACTTGCAACCCATCCCGGCATTGCACGGATGCAATCAGAATGTAATGTACATAAAAAACTTCCGTATTTTTTTTTCTAAGTGACAGTGAAAACCGTGTTAAAATCCGTTGTGAGGTTTAAAAGTAGTAAGCGGTCGAAGTTTCGATGAAGGAACGGATAGCGACCTTACTTTAAACTATGTAAAGATAAACAAAGAAGATACGGTGAACTAACACTTTTTACCCGACTGCACGACGCAAAGGAGCGTAATGTGTTTGAGTTTTTCTGTCGTGCGTTAGGTAAGGATTTCGGTCAATAGTAAGCACCTAAATAGAAAGAAAAGCATTCTAAAACTATACCTATCTATCTATTCAATGGTAATTTTTCAATGTTTACAAATGATAAAAATAGCAGTGTATAGTAATTTGCATATTTTTAATACGTAAGTCAATGTGAATGTTCTCGTGTTGGCTAAACATTTAGTTTAAACAAAATTAAACGCATTCAATACCAACAATGCTTATATGCGTTTTGGAGTTTTTCACCCAGTGCTAGAGACTGCCTAATGAAAGCTGAACCCATCCTTTATTTGAATGGCACCACCATTTTAATGTCATTTTGAATGAATTCGTACAAGTACGGCATAGTTTTGATATTTGAATTATTCATAAATTTGTCCAAATATCCAATCCAATTTAATCCAAAGTTGGTTGAAGCTGAGTACAAAACCGAGGAAGAAGGAACAGAAGATCTTGAACCATTTATTATAACAGCGCGTGATGATCAGTCAGTCAGTTCAGATGAGCCATTGGGGGCACAGTATCTGAAATCTGATTTTGATTATAATTCCTAATAATATTAAGAACCTCTTTAAACTTTACTTCAAGACTTTTATTTTCCTTGACCTTCTTTCCTTGTATTTCATGCAAAAAAAAAAGAAAAGTATCAAAATCGTGTATTCCTACTGTAATTGTTAATGCCATACGAAGGTGTTTTGAATTTGCCGCCTTTTTCCTAGTTCAGCTCTTACTAGTCAGACTCTACGCCATAAATTTACAGTTATTCAAACGCACTTGAGTTTACGACACTTGGCGACAGTTTGAAAAAAAATGGCAGCAGTGAATGCACCAAGTCATTACCTGTAATGAAGTAGTCGTAGGCATTAAAGCGATACCCAAGGAGGGGGATGCCCGGAACGCGGCGCCGGCGAGAAAACCCGCGGGCAGCGCGTACAGCGCACTGTCGCGCCCGTAAGTGCGGCACAGCAGGCACACTACCAGCTAAGGAAAACAGTCAGGCAATGAGCTCTCCAATAAAAATTGCTCCTTCAATTAATGTCTTTCGACTGATATGATAGTAATGAATAGTTATGATGACTAGTGTGAGATGAGTTATCAGCCGAAAAACGTCCACTGCTGGATATATCCAGCAAAGCCAAGCCTCCTTCAAAAATTTCCTCAAGGTCCAGTCTTGCGCTGCTCGGATCCAGCGAGTTCCCGCATCCATTCATGATCATAATGGCAATAGACATTTTGTCTATCATATTTATGATCGTATCATTATAATGTATGTAAATTCTTTTGTATACAAAATACATAAATGACAAAAAGAGATAGTGATGTATAAAGGAGAACTCGTCCCTCTAAGGGATCTCTTCCAGTTAATTTAATAGCTATTTGCCATATTTTAATTAGATGTTTATATTAAGTCTCCATTACAAATTTACATAAAAATATTTTAAAGAATAGGCGATAGGTCCGGATCTGAACGAAGTCAGACCTATTCTAGCAGATAGCAACTTTGACAAGAACAATTCGCTAATTCTCTTCCTGTATACTTGGCTAGCCTAACATGCATGGGTTGAGCAGTATCGTTGTTAACACCGACTCTATCGGCTCTTTACTACTGTTCTTTGCATAAATGTAAGATAAAATGTAAGTAAATATAAAGTCTTACCCTATAAATACCGATGTATCCCCCAAAGAAAATGCCAAGTTTTAGATGTGAGAGCTTGAGAGATTTCAACGCTTTAGCGGGCGTTAGTATCCGCGGAATGATTTGTCTCAGCATCGTCATAGCGCAACCTAAGCCGAAAAGCTGCGCAGTGCCCTAAAACACAACAAATATAAACATATAAACCCATATAAACTCATATAAACTCTGGAAAATAGGGTCTGAAAATTAGCTTAACGATTAAATGTATAAAATTAAACTTTTCCTTAAATTTGTTTTTCCTGCGGCCCTAACATAACCTCCCAATTTATCTCGCCCCGCAGCTCTGTCTAACTGGTATCATAAAAAAGGGTATCAGAGAGATAAATTCAACAAGGCATGTTAAGGCCACTGTTCCCGAAAGTTAAAACCCGGTCCAAACTTTGAGTAAAAGGCGCCGGAGAAAGTGTCGGCCCGTGTCAACTACGACTTAATAATACTTAACTTAATTATTCTCAGGAAAAATAATTTAAATTTCGTTTAGGTTTTGTTTTGGCACCAGTGCTTGCACTGTTGTGTTCCGGCGTGGAGCGCAAGACAGCCCAGACAGCGGTGGTGATCACTTACCAACCAGGTGACCCAGTTGCTTATTTGCCTTCCTATTTCATAAAAAAAACAGGTACTACCTTCAATACGTAGTTAATGCAATTTCCCGCGTGAGGGCACGCTGCGCTTCTGCCACTGATGCCGGTCATCGGTTCACTGGTTTCCTTAGACACTCGAGGTGGTGTGAAAATCCTATAAAAAAAATTGGTCAACTTGAGAACCTCCTCCGTTTTATAGTAAAAATAACAAAAGCCTGACCAGATTACTGAATCAACACAAAACTTTTCTAGATGATTTTTGTTCTTAAAGGTAACCTTCATCTTTGTACAGTATTTGACCTTTATAAGACGTACACATTTGACGCTATTAACATGACCCCTTGCTACCTTTGTATGTAACGTTCTTGTACCAAACATGAAGGTTGATCGAATCGTGTGTCGTTATAATGTAGAGGTAGAGGTGATACTTGTATGGCAAAAATAACAAAGTATGAAGATGGCATGCGATGCGCGTGCCTTAGAGAAAGCAATATGGGGCACTGCCCGCCCACCCTAGACAAAAGAGGAAACACCAAGGCCTAGAGAATTGAAAAATAGGTATTTGTAAAATCTATTGCTGCCTCCATCTATCAAGCCTCCCCCCGCAGAGCGCAATAGAGACAGCCGCAGCTTGAACTGAAAATACCTATTTAAAGTACACAAAATCAACGATTCGTAGACCCCTGATTCCTTCTCCAAAACTTAACCGATTAAACTACTTTTTTCATAAAAAATTAAAGAAAGGCTTTGGCAGTGTTCCTATGTTTTTCTTTTTTTATCAAATCTTGTAAAATTTGTTTTCTGAATGTATGAACGCAGCCGAAAACCTGGCCAATTTTTTAGGTTTTTGAATGTTCATATCTCTTTTATTAATTAATTTATGAAAAAAGGGAAACATAGGAACATGCATAATAGTGGCCATCGATTTTTTGGAAAAAAAATTGCTCTACTGGCATTATCCAGCTAATGGCACGTTTGTATGGAAAAACGGCCCTTGTGTTTCCTCCTACTGTCATTCGATGTAAAGAAATGAAGGAACTCATTAGCTACGCTAATGGGGATGGATGGACAAACTTCGCTCGTATAGAGCAAAATTCAAACAAATACAGTCACAAAAAGAGCAAGCAAACCAAACATCAAACTAAGGAACAAGATAAAAATTCTTGCTAAAGGCACTTTTGGAATAGTTAATCATACTTTGTCAAGTAGAGTTCATAATTGGTGATTAATGCAGATAGGATAACAATAGTCAGTATTAAAATAAGTATTACCAGTTAATATAAAACCATATCGTTCAGATACCTATAGTAGACTGATATATTTGAACATGATTTGAACAAATTTTCTTTTAACAAACTTACCAAAATAAAGGCGTTCGTTTTTGATTATCACGCTCTTTTCGAAGAAGATAGAAAAATACGGCACTTCCGAGCATAAATATGAGTGTTTCTTTTCCGGGCGTGCGCCGGAGCCATTTCTTCATTTCCAACGTCCTTACCCAATATTCAAACACCTGTGAAGGAAACATTCTAAGTATTAATTTATTTCTATTAATGTCAAATCAGGGATACATTAGCCTTTAAACAGTGAAATTTCAACATACGTACTCGAATTGCTTTTTTTCAGTTCTGTTAAATTAAGGAATCACGACTAGCCTTTATTTATGAACTCTGTCGTAATGCGTCATCGCTCATGAAATAAGGCAACTGTAAAAAGTCATAGTGTAAAGGGCCATTTAGATGGTACAGTCAGCGTCAAATATACCAGAGCGGGCAAGGTGTCAAGAATATCTGAACTTGACTCTATTGTCAAATACGCTCGGACGTGTTCAGATATTTTTGACCACCTTGCCCGCTCTGGTATATTTGACGCTGACTGTACGAAGTCTGGCTTGTGAGTTGGATTACATAACGGGCTACCGAGGTACGATGTGACCGATCGATTGATCGAGCCGTGCAATGTAATGCGACTCGCATACGAGTGCACGCTCCATGTAAATGGCCCTTAAATTTGCTAACAAAAGGTTCTACGTTGACAGTGGCCCAGAAAACTCCTAGCTCATACATTTAGGTAATATATTTTAGGAAAAACAAAAAAAAACCATAACATGTTAAAAGTCATAACATGTTTTGACCTTTCCGTGTTATGTTCGGAAGAAATCCAGTACCTGAATATTGACGATTAAATTATAACCACATGGAAACAATGTTGTATGTCATATTTTGAGCAGATAATTTTGGCAAATAAAACTATAAGCATTAAGCTATGATAATACATTATATAATCAACTAAATTAAAAGAAATTACTTGCAAAACTATTTCCGTAGGGTCTTCAAATGATACTCGTAAGTAACGTGAGCAAAAATACTTGTGTCATCATCTCAGCCACAAGAAGTCCACTGTTGGACATAGGCCTCCTCCATGGATTTCCAAAGTGGCCGGTTGGAAGCAGAATGCAACCAGCGCCTTCCTGCCACCTGTATGAGGTCATCAGACCATCTTGTGGCTGGTCGTCCTACGCTGCGCTTGCCAATACGCGGCCGCCATTCAAGAACTTTCCGACCCCATCGGCCATCAGTTCTCCGTGCTATGTGCCCTGCCCACTGCCACTTCAACTTGCTAATCCGCTGGGCTATGTCGGTTACTTTCGTTCGTCTGCGGATCTCCTCATTTCTGATTCGATCAAGCAGAGAAACTCCAAGCATAGCCCTCTCCATAGCTCGTTGCGTGGCTACTTGTGTACTTATAAAGAATGTTTAACAAAACTTTGCTTATTTAAGTAAATAGACTCTTACCAAGTTAGCAAAAAGGTTGGTGACTGGAATTCTTCTGACTGTTGGCTCTAAGTATATGGCCAGACCGCTGATGAGTGAGGGCACCAACAGGGCGTTGTAATAGTAGAACTTGCTGAAGAACAAATGCCTGGAAAAAGTACATAAATCTAGGCGAGTTCATCGAGTTATGGAAGAATTGTGGTTAATATCCGTTGAAGTTTAACCACATCATCTACTTTCCTATTTCTTCAATTTCCTATTTCATTATGTCGTCCACATAATACTTGAGAGTGATCCACGTACCAGTTTCAAGATGATAATTCCTCAACTTGTCTGCCTTTCTTTATCCTCAACTTTCGAACTTGTCCACACTACTGTATCGCTTAATATTTGTCCATATTCCTATCATCAACTTCCCCATGGACACATTTTATACAAATCAGAATGCTTTAGTACTTATTGTCAATTTGGAGATAGGGATCGCAAATGCAAGTCAAGATGTCGGGATCATTTCCAAACATCCTTGACCAAATGTATACATAAATTTTATTATTTGATACGACCAATTACTTGATATCTGTTTGAGCTGCTTGATAATACATTTTAATTTTATCTATTTGTTCAGTATTAACATCAATAAATATCGAACTATGTTATGACTTTTGAACAGTAATAAATAAAATGAAATAAAATATTTTTTATTTCAGACCACCATAACAAGTCATATTAAGCGCAACAGCGATAAGCTCGACGCTGGGGCAGCACCCTGTCTCGTTCTAGCGCGCTAGCTCGAGTGAGCGATATTGTTAGTAAAGTTGGAACAAAATCTTAATATCTATATTAGTAGGGTAAACATTAATCATTTACTATTTTTGTGTGCGAGATGCATCTTGGGACACAAGTAGGTATGAAGGGCAAATCAAAACGTCCCGCTATCACGTTTAGGATGGAATTAGAGAAGGCCCGCAGTCTGCAGAGCAACGAGGCAGTTTTCTTACCCATAATGGCGTATTAGTCATCTATATGAGCATGCACATACATGCCTGAAGCACTGCAGAACCGGGGCAGCCCCAACAACATCCTAAACGTATTATTGTATTGAATACGCAGCGCACCAAGGGACCGCTGCGTGTGGTCGGTCCACAGACTGCTCGTGTAGAACACTTGACAATATGCTCTAAACAGAGTAAGTTTTACCGGAATACTACAATGTGCGAACCTGCGAATCACCATGTTCAGCGGACCGCCAGCGCCCCGTCAATGTCCACCGCTGTTATTCCCTAACAATAAGCAGCACTGTTCTCCTCTAAGCGCAACAACGTCGGACTCTACGTCGAGACATCGCCCTGTCTCGCTCACTCGCGCTAGAACGAGACAGGGCGCTGCCCCAGCGTCGAGCTTATCGCTGTTGCGCTTAAATAATCACTCTACAGTGAGCTTCAACCTAGCGCTTTTTCCCGTTTTATTCGGAGGAACGCTTAGACCACTAAGTAATAATAATATGAAAGCAGTTCTTTATCTATAACATCACAATAATAATGAATAATACAGTTTGGATCAGAAACGATACCTAAAATTATATGTTATACCGATTGGTAATCCGTTTTGCCAACGGCAGCCATACTCTTCAAAAATGTGACCGAATAAATATATTTTCTTTCTTTCTTTCTTTCTTTCTTACCTCACAATGCAGTTGTATGTAACGACGAAGGTCCCAACGATGAGCCCAAACAACCCGGAGTTCACGTACAACCTTAAATGCTTCAACAACTCGTCTTTGCTGGGTTTCTTGCCTTTCATTAGTATTTGAACCTGCAATAATTACTATCATCAGGTATAGTTAGCATGGCGACGACCGAGATTAGGTTTTCCCCTTTTTTTTGAAGTTCTGCAATATGTTGTAAATCGTAGTCCACGCGGAGGCACAATTGCTAAGCAAGTAAAATTTATAAATACAATAAATATAATATAAAAATACATAAGTAGTTAAGCAAGTATTATAATGAAGATCGATGGGTCCACCGATCCGCGCGACACCTCCAGTCAGCAGTTCGTACCACCTGGAATGCAAACCCGGTATTTAACAGTAGCCCTAACATGACAAACCAAGTCTAGTTTATCTAAGTTTATCGCTATAGTATATAAAATTTATTTATTCAGACTTTCATCCATTTTGTTAGTAGAATTTGTAGTAGAATTACATAAACACTGACTAATGTTAAATAGTAAGATAATGACGACCGGATAGCCTAGTGGTTAGTGACCCTGACTATGAAGCTAGAGGTTCCGGGTTCGATTCCCGCGAAGAGCAAATATTTGTATGATGAATATGAATATTTGTATCCGAGTCTCGGTTGTTATATGTATTTAAGTATGTATCTATCTATTTAAGTATGTATATCCGTTGTCTAGTACCCATAACACAAGATTTACTTAGATTGGGACTAGGTCAATTGGTGTGAATTGTCCTGAGATATATATATATATATATGAGATATATATAATGAATTCTTAACAAAACAAAAAAAACTATAAATGACGACAAAAAGGAGGCACTGGAGAATGCAAAGAATGCCAGTGCCTCATAAAAGGGCCGTCGAGCCTCTCGGCCACCACCGCCACGAGCCTGTTGCCGCTGTCCCGCACTCTGCTTGCCATCGAGGCGGCTCTCTTTGGGCGTCCCTTTCTCATTTCACTTATGAAGACATATGTATTAAACCTGGGCCCGTCATGTCATTAATTAAGGACACTAAGTTACGTAGCGAGATTACGCGTGACGAAAAGGTTCATACTAGTCAGAACAGTTTTCTAAAGGCAAAGTTAAGTTTCTCCCTCAATTCAGTTTTTCCTTTTGATAGAGCAAATGTGCGATGCTTATTAAGCTTGAACGGAAACCTAGGCCTAGGAGTGCGAATCCGACTCACACTTAACCAATTTATTTTTAAACGAATACTACATATGCTTTATTAATTTATTAAATAAAATTTTGTTGGACATTAATATGTAAAAAAGGCAAACTTACGTCATTCACTGTCAGTCAACCTTTGAACATAATCAAAAAAGTTGTGGGCTACTACTGCATAAGGGAGCGTTCAAGTATTACGTAACGCAATTTTTGAAGTTTTTTGACCCCCCCCCCCCCTTGTAACACACGTAACGTTTTTCTGTACCCCCCCCCCCCCCCAAATTGCGTTACGTAATACTTGAACGCTCCCTAAATTCAAATCATATAATACAATACCTGAATGAATACATATTTATAAAAATACATGGTAAACGTAATATTCAAAAATAAATACGCAAAAGACACAAACTGTCCAAGAAAAAACTAGCAAGAAGTCAGTTTTGTCAAGAAGACATTAATTTCTCGGGCGTGTATCTATTTTACCTTTTTTTTTTTATACAACACAGGACGGCAAACAAGCAAGTGGGCCTACCTTTACATAGTATCAAACAAAGTCGCTATCCGCTATCTGTCTGTCCTTATATCTTCGGCCACAGACTCCTCTTAAACCACGCAATTGATTTTGATACAGCTTTCACTGTAATTTAGAGCATTTCTTACAGAAGTTTTTTATGTACCACCAAACATTTTAATTAAGTTTTCGTTAGTAATCGAATCTGCACCCGTGGGTACCCGGGGCGGGTTGCTAGTTCTAAAATAAATGATAATGATGGTAATGACTTATCTTGGACAAAGGTGTTTGGACATTATCCTGGCGACCTCTAGCTACAAATACCTATAGTGTCAAATACTTGAGTAGTATAAAAACCATTGCGAAAAATTTCAAAAAACATCCTTCGTTGAGTTTTTTGCTGGCTATTTTCGTTGGAGATTTTATCCAAATTGATGGTAAGTTTTTTAACATCTCTGCTTCTTATGCATGCTTCTCTAAAGCTTTAAAAACTCTATATAAATATACTTCACTTTAACTTTTTTTATGTTATGAAACTTATGATACTAGGTAAACAGAGCCGAACGGAAAGTGAAACTTAGGAGGTCGAATAAGAGGCGCTGGACTAAGTTTATAAGGTTTTAGTGCTAGCAATATATTTATTTATTTAAGCTTCATTGCACAATTTACAAAACAAATACAATTGGCGGAGTTAATGCCAGTAGGCATTCTCTACCAGTCAACCGCACTATAAATAAGAAAGTAACAAACATATCTTTGGTAATTTTTAACATAAAAATACCGTGAGACTCGGAAATATTAATAAAACGGATCACTCACGTATTTTTAAGTCGAGAAATGCCTGACATGTTTCGGTCGTCGTCGCGCCACCGCCGCGGGGGCTCATGATTAAGGACCACGGACTGGTCCGAAAATGTCGGGCATTTCTCGACTCAAAAAACGTGAGTGAGCCATTTCATTAATATATATCTAGGGTACTTACTATGTACACCATTGCATAGAACTTGAATGAGCCCTTTATACAGCTAGCGAGCATTAGGAGCGTTCCAGTGAGACAATCATCCGCCCACGGATGAACTAGCTCCTTACAAAGGCACCCACCACACGTTTTCTCAAAAAACAATCGACTCGCCACTACCATGATTTAAAAGCGATATCTAAATTAACACTAACGAATCGAAGCGAATCGAAAATTGATTTTTGTGAATTTGTAAACAAAACTTAACGATTAGGCACACAATACGTTAAGCCGCCTCGACTGGCGACAAATGAAATGAATTCTGAAATGAATGTATTTAAAACAGGTACTTGAACGGTTTGGGAGCTCATTGTTATTCTTTTTCCTTAAATTAAATGTTTTAAACACGGTTACATTCATACAAGAGTAAGTGATGTAATGTATTTTGTACTTGGTATGTATGGGGTCAACAGCTTTACAATAGCAAAGTTAAGTTTGTCCCTCAATTCGATTTATATTTTCGTTGGAACGATGTTCGGTGCTTATAAAGTTTGTACTGAACCCTCAGTGCGCGAGTCCGTATCGCACTTGGCAGGTTTTTTTAGTTTGGTACTGAGTAATTTATTTTTGTTTTTCTTAATTGTGTTTAATAGGGATGTCTCCTGGGTTAAAACAACAAGATTCTAATTAGTCCGTCAGTTAGATTATAGAAAAATACTCAATACGTATTTTTTTATTTGTCCATACGAATAATATTGACAAAGATACAGCACATTCAAATTCAGGAGTAGGGGTTCGTGACGTCACTCTTTCGTAAAAATTTTACGAAATAATGACGTAGCGCGAACTTTCGCCGCTCTGTAACTTTGTTATTTTAAGTTTTAGAAGCAAAAGAAAAAATACGTATCTACTATTTTCTGGCGTTCTAAAAGATGGACTAATTATTATTTTTTAGTCAACATCCCAATTTGTCTTGTTCGGGCTTAACTTCTAGATTCGTTATTTCATCTCGATGCGTTTTGGAGAAAAATAGCAAACAGACTAACAAACTTAAACAGACACACAGGAAAGTAATTGTTATGAAAAGAAATCCCTGTGGTTTATTTTCATTTATTGGGTATGGTAACTCTTTATAAAGTGGTGTTTATCCTCCATCCCATGTTCTAACTAAAGAAATGGTCCGTCTCCACTTTCTCACACATCTACACCTTTACATAGTAAATACAAAACGAAGTCGCTATGCGTTCCTGTCAGTCCTCATACCTTCCACCGCATACTTAGTCTGAACCACGCATTGGATTTTGATACGGTTTTCTATGTTATTTAGAGATTTTTTCAACAGAAGGTTCTTATGTACAATGTATATTTTTTTGTATAATTAAGTTTTGGTTAATAAAATGCCCGTGCATAGCCGGGGCGGGGCGCTGGTAAAAAATACTTATGCGCAAGCGAGATGAGTGACATGTGACATTACAGTACGTGGAATTTCAAAGTGTCTAACTGGCCGTTTTTAAAAACTGAATTAATAAGCGTGACGGAACTTTAACGCGATAAAATCATTGTTAATTTACTTCGACGTTTCAGCTTGGTTTCAGCCATGTTTCAACGGCCGTGGTCACAAAAAGCCTCAAAAAAGTGCTCGCGTTAAAGTTCCAGCAACGTCAAAAATATGAGTGAAAATCGCGAAAGTTTAGAACAATTTAAAACTGAATTTGTATGTTATCGATTGGTTAGTTAGTTGTTGGAAGCATGTGGCTTGTTAACAGGCTAACTAAACTAACATGGTGAGTAACCAAGGCATCGTGCCTATCCGTATAATCGATACCCCTCGACAACTTGCTTTACATATAACTTAATCATGGCTGGTAAAGGCAAAGGCAAGAAAAAAGAAAAGAAAGAAAAAGAGGAAGGAGGTGACAGTAAGAAGGCAAAGAAAGGCGGCGGAAGAGGCAAGAAAGGCAAATCTAAAGGGAGATGCAACGTGGACATGTTGACCGATGCCGCCATGGACAACGTGTACTACGCGTGTCATAATGTCCAGGAGTTGCTGCAGGCTCGAGGATTTCATCCGCCAGACTTTAACAAGAAGAAGAAGAAGGGAAAGAAATAAAATAGTGTAGTTATATGAAACATAAATCAAGTTAAAGATGTTACTAATATGTATCGCTAAGTGACCTACGTTTGCTATTATTGTTTATGTAGATTTTAAACATTGTTAGAACTTATTAAATATAGCTTTTCGACGCGATTTCGTACACGTGGAAATTGAAAGTGGTTATGTACAAATTCAATTTGTTTATTTCATTAAAAGGTGGTAAGAAAAAACTTATCCTAGGTTAAAGCTATTACTTTTAAATCATACTAAATTATTATGCACAAAAGACGTTTGCAAATTTTATTCAAACTTAATATTATGTGTAAATACCCAAGAAGTAAATATCCAATAAAAATCTGTATAAATCTATCCATCTAAAATGAGTTTGAATACCCCTACGTTTGACTTTATTTTGACTTATTACTTATTTATAAAATCAAGTATGAAAATGAAATCTACAAGATGTCAACCGTTTCATATCCAACTAAACGTCAGTATCCGTGAACTACAATAAAAACAAAAAATAATAAAAATAATGTAAAATTGTGGAAATGTTGTATTTGTACGCAAAATGCTTAACAAGATTGTCTTACCAACTAGTGCAGAAAGTCGCCTGCTAGTATTTTTGAAGCAGTGACAAGCCGACAAATAAACACGTTTGAGCGATGGTTACTTCTTTAAATTTTAGGAACTAAAAATTTGAATCAACCATGTAATCCCATCGCTCCCTTTGCTAAAGTGGACTCTACAATTCCAGAAACAGTAAGTCTACCCTTAAACTCTACATTGGATTGCTTCAGCAAGTTTCACTGAAAATTGAACTTTTCTCCTGTCGGCGTTCAACTTCCTGCTTTAGCCGCAAAATCAATAATAATCCAAGTACAAAAGTCTCTCTTCAACGGTAATTCTTCAGCGTTTTAACCGTTGCTCATTACCGTTCCTTCATCAGTTTGTTGTTGTAATACAGGTCTACAAACATGACTTTCAGGCAAGAACAGAAGCTGTCGCGTAGTTGATAGTTGTTTTAGCAGAAATTGGTGCTTAACGTATTTCGTCAATTAAATTAAGTAACGGTAATGAGCGACGGTGAGAACGCTGGAGAATTACCGTCAAGCAAAAACGGCGTTTAGGCAATAAGCATCTTTGTGTTTATCGTATAACTCGTTTCTATGCATTCGCTCGCGCAGCAACTGAATTGCGGCGACTTGACTGCAGAGGTGTGCCGATCTGAAGAGTGATTCTCTCGCGACAGGTCGATGCTTCGACTTCGAGTCCGACGCTGATGTAATGGATTAGAGTTACCTTGCGGAGATTCATATTAACAAACTGGAACGAATTACCTTGCTTACAGTTTCGCGGAGTAGCAGGGTAATTTGTTTCAGTTTGTTGTGGTGTATCTTCAAAAAGTGAGCCCAGCCTGACCCTAGCTCGCTAGCGTTTGTCGCGACATAATCTCACATATATCCTTTTCTAACCCATAAGCGTGTGCGAAAGGGATTCGATGAATGCTTTATGATATGACCGTGATAGACGCCAGTATGCTTGCTGCTTTAGCATGAAAATTAACCCTATCTCCAGTGACTCCAACCAGACCGCCCGAATTTCATTTACCCCACAGTGTATCCCTTCTTATGACACTAGTTACACAGAGCCGCAGCGAAGGATAAATTATCCTACGGTTAGCTTAGGGCCGCTGCGGCTTTTATGGCGGACATAAAGTCCTTGTACCTATCTAAGTGCAGATTTTTAGGATATTTAGCAGTGATTATTAGGGTTTCGTACACAAAGGCTTCCAATGGGACTAATAGAATAGAATACAATAAGTTTATTTCAGGCTGCATAGGCCCATAGATAAATACCTCAAAGACTAACATACATATTATTATTCATAATAACTTAATTACTAGCACGTGAAGTCTGTAACGATAAAGCTTAATTAAGCCTATGTTGTCCGTCGGTCCGTTTGATTTTAAAGGGCTCTATACTTTGAACTACAACAAATAGCGGATTCAAGTTACAGAATAATAGTATAACTGAAATTCTAACAAATTAAAAAAAAGTAAAATATGAAGGGGATCTCCGTGAAATTTGCTCTACCTAATGGACAAATTACAAGTATCAAACTTCGTATGATTATTTAATTACACACAAATGATGTAATAAATAAACTGGGCAATTTCAGGCAGGCTTGCGCCAAAAAATTCCAAAATTAATGAGAGAAAACACATTAATTGTTTGGGTAAATACATTAACACAGAACCCTTGGTGCATCAGCCCGACTTACACTCGCCTGTTTTAAGCCTTTGAAGTAAACCCATGATACATAATATTATGTTATTTTCTAGGGATTCAGTAGGTACAAGAAAGTTCAACGCATAAAGCAGAATTTTACTAAGCCATTACGAATTTGACAAAAGACAGGCTTGAAAAGGTCTCACTCCGTTAGATTTAATGTTCCAAAGCGCCGCGTAAATATCGAATATCGATGAAATTTTAATTACTCTTACCGGTTTCTAAAGTAGCGTAAATCTTTACGTCGCTGTGAATTTCCAAGACTGTCTTTTAGGGGCTCCATACTTTTAGCACTGAATATAAAACGAATTCCTCAAAGTTCCAATCTTTTATCATCATCATCATTTCAGCTGAAAGACGTCTACTGCTGGTCATAGGCCTCTCCCAAGGATCGCCACAACGACCGGTCTTGTGCTGCTTGCATCCAGCGGGTTCCAATCTTTGGGGCACCAAAACTACAATACAGCAGTGGCGTGACGTTCGTGAACACTGACTGTCGTGTCCTCACCAAAAAGGTTTAATCAGTACAAACGGAAACTCTAACTAATCTGTAGCGATCTGTAATATACATTCCTCGTCCCAGCTTTACTAACGTGAAATTATATTATGATTACGTATTGTGATTAGTTTGGTTTCTAAAATGAGAACTCATAATGAGATCAATGAGTACACAGATCACAATTCTATCTTCGAGATTCCACCTAACCCGATTTTTAAAAATAACCAAAGCTGCCAATTTAACGGGGTGCGCTTAATTCGCTGTAATTGGTGCGTTTATATCTGCAGTCGTACCCAACGTGAATTTGCTTTTCGAGGCTTGCTTGACCCTCGTCATTTGTGTTACATCTCTAAGGTATTTTTTTCTATGGGCCTATGCAGTCCAAAATAATGGTTTTAATCGTTGCATCTAAACTTAGCTTGCGGGGGCGCTCGGCTATGCAATGTCTTTTTTTGTAAGGAAAAGGGAAACAAACGGGCCACCTATGGGAAAGTGATCACCGCTGCCCTTGAGAACCAGTGACCCCAGGCGAATCCGTTATACGTTGCAGCTATTTAAATATATTATATTCGTATTTGCCGTATCGTATTTTGAGGTTTTATCAGCTAAATAGTATTTTTATAACGTCAAACAGGACTTTAACGCAATAATTTGCTTCGACGTTTTGACCGTGTAGCAAGTGTAGCAACGGCCACAAGTGATCACGAGTAGACTGAAGGTACATCACAGGCATTTTTATCGCGTTAATGTCCGTTTGACGTTATAAATATGTAAACCTTCCTATAGTCTTTTACTAGGTAACCCTTCCAAATTAGCTATTTACCCAATTTAGCGCGAACATAATTTAAATATCCTCTCTCTTGTACTTAAAAGGCTTTTAATGACCGGATAATTTCTGATACCTTTTCCTAATTACAAGAAGAGTTTCGCCGTCTACAAAGGTTTCATTATGACATTATGTGCCTTTTAATGAACAGAAGCTAAAACGATGGATGTTAACATGTAACGCAATCTGATGCAACGTAAAGAGGTTGAAAACTTAATAAGTTTCCAACCTTTGTCAGTCTGTCCTACCCAGGGCTTCCAATACCCGTAGTTCTAGTATAACCGATCCCAGGATCACGGTATGACCTTAGTCCTACCATCTGTCTGTCCATCCAAAGGCCTCCCAGCCACGGGTCCGATGAAGTGATATCAACGCTACTTCTTGGTAACTTAATCAACCCTTAAGCTGGTCTCATCTTACATACAGATTATACTACAAAAAAATTCAAACACAGTTTTATCCTAGGACACTGGCGAATCATTTATAAGTAAATGAGTTTCCTACAACTACAATCAAACTTGTGTGATAATGGAGATATTAACGTTTCCGATCCTTAAATTTAGATTTGAAATGAATATTCAAAATAGGGTAAAGACTCCTGTTGACGCCACCGTTTAATCTCATTTCAAGGTTATAGTGGTAACAATCCTGCAAAAGCTAGATGCCAACGACAGCACGGCATTAAAATTACCCTACTATAAGTAGTCATTTTGTTTAGAACCCAAGACACAATGAGCCTCCCAGCAGTGGGCATCGATCTCGGCACGACCTTCTCCTGCGTTGGCGTGTTCCAGCACGGAAAGGTGGAGATCATAGCCAACGACCAGGGCAACAGGACCACGCCGTCCTACGTCGCGTTCACTGAGAACGAGAGACTGATTGGAGATGCTGCTAAAAACCAGGTATATTTTGGATTAGTAGTAGTTTCCAAAGGTTTAGTTGTCACACCCAATGCTATTGCCAAAAATTAAATTCACGTGATTGTCCTGATTTGATAATACTACCGAGCTATGAATATGGTCCATAAAACAATCTAGCTCGCGCCCCCCATTTTGGAAACAAACGTTAGAGTCTTTTTTTAAAGAAAAGATCAAAGGAGCGTTGGTGAACTGCAAAAAGTATTTTTTAAGGAATAGGGAGGTAAATAAGGATGCAGTTTACCTAATGGGAAGTGATCCCTGTCGTTCATTGCGAATGGACTGGTCCATCCCAAGAGAATCACTGATCTGTTGCCCGCTCGCAAGTCACCCCTCCCTGTGAGCCTTCGGATCTTTCACCGTACGAAAGACGGTACCAAATTACTACTTTACACCGGTATTTTGCGGGAGTGTGGTGCTACCCCGATCGAGCCGCCTCATTCGTACTGCAAATAGTAACAAAGTCAAAGCCAAAATATCTGAATTCAAATTAGGCTTACAGGTAGCACTTATTAATGCCATACAGATAGGTACCACTGATCAGAAAATTACTTGCTACAATGCGGCTCTATACCACTAAGTAGGTATCGAAAAGTAAGATATTTAGTGTAAATAAGTTTTAACATAACTATGGTAGGTAAATACGGAACTGTGTTAAAATAAATATACCTACATATGTCTGATCCGTTCAACTACAAAAGGTCACTCGGGCATTGCACGGCGAGCACTAAAGTGACTCCGTTTTCGATCCAGATCATTTGCATTTCTCTATATTACTGTTGAATTGATTGACATGTTTGGTTTGTACCTGTTTTCCAGGCGGCAATGAACCCAAAAAACACAGTTTTTGATGCAAAGCGATTGATCGGGAGAAAGTTTGACGATCCGACCGTTCAACAAGACATGAAATATTGGCCTTTTCAAGTTGTATCTGAAGGCGGCAAACCAAAAATTGTTGTTGAATACAAAGGAGATAAAAGAAAATTTGCTCCGGAAGAAATATCATCGATGGTTCTGACTAAAATGAAAGAAACAGCAGAGACATACTTAGGTGGAACCATCAAAGATGCAGTGATAACGGTCCCGGCATACTTTAACGACTCGCAGCGACAAGCCACAAAGGATGCCGGAGTAATAGCTGTTCTCAATGTCCTGAGAATAATCAACGAACCAACCGCTGCCGCTCTCGCCTATGGGCTGGATAAAAACTTGACAGGCGACAAGAATGTTCTCATATTCGACCTGGGTGGTGGAACATTTGACGTTTCCATACTTCAAATAGCTGAAGGATCGCTATTTGAAGTCTTGTCCACGTCGGGTGATACACATTTGGGTGGTGAGGATTTCGATAGTCGAATGGTTGAACACTTTGCCCAAGAATTTGAAAAAAAGTACAAGAAAAATTTAAGAGACAACCCTAAGTCGGTAAGAAGGCTCCGTACTGCCTGTGAAAGAGCTAAAAGAACCTTGTCATCCAGCACCGAGGCCAACTTGGAGGTAGACGCGTTATTCGAAGGCATAGACTTCTACTCGAAAATTACAAGAGCTCGTTTTGAAGAATTGTGCTCTGATTTGTTTCGGTCGACCATAGCTCCAGTGGAGAGAGCTTTAAAGGACGCAAAATTAAACACTAGAGAAATACACGATGTCGTATTAGTAGGTGGCTCAACGCGTATCCCCAAGGTTCAAAGACTACTGCAGGCAAGTACCTGCCTATATTTTGCATAAGACTCGTAATAGTCACAATAAACATGAGTAGCATAGCTTATGCAATTTTTACTTTTAGGACTTTTTCAATGGGAAATCTTTAAATCTCTCCATAAACCCCGATGAAGCTGTAGCTTACGGCGCGGCTGTCCAAGCAGCCATCCTCACCGGTTCAAAAGACACACGTATCGCGGACGTTTTGCTCGTGGATATTATTCCGTTGTCACTTGGCATAGAAACAGCTGGAGGTGTCATGACAAAATTGGTGCAGCGAAATACTAGGATCCCAATAGCACAAAAACAGACCTTCACCACATATTCTGATAATCAACCAGCCGTGACCATTCAGGTAAACAATGAACCTAACTAATAAGTACAACTTCTTCGCAGTCTGAAATACATAGGCATTTCTTTTACAGATATATGAAGGCGAAAGAGCATTGACTAAAGATAACAATTTGCTTGGGACTTTTAATCTCACTGGTTTACCGCCCGCTCCTAGAGGCATACCTCAAGTTGAAGTAAGTAACAATCACGCTAAATGTCTTCGTAAGCTTCAAGATGAAATGACAACTAACGCTAATGAAGAGATTTCGTTCAATTCTAAGGTAACTTTCGATATCGATGCTAACGGGATATTAACAGTGAAAGCCGAAGACAGAAACACGGGCCGTTCCGAGAACATCACCATATCTAATGACAAGGGACGTCTCAGCAAGAAAGAGATCGAGAAAATGCTCAATGATGCTGAAAAGTTCAAGAATGAGGATGACGCTGTAAGGCAGCGCGTGGAAGCTAGGAACCAACTTGAGGGATACTTGTATGGATGTAAAACGGTTAGTAGGTATTACGATCTTTGAGTAGCCGAAAGTTCAAAGTGATAATTATAACGTTCTTCACGCACAAATGAATGGAGTGAATCCACGTAGTAATTTATGAAATCCCGAGCTTTACCGGTAAACCAGACATCGATTTCCCGTATCTTTTCAGTAAGCCTCAGGGACACAAATTTTACTTTCCAATTCGCAGCAATCAAATATTTAACGATCAAAAATCTCTGGATCCGCTGGATTCCCAATGGCCCAATTTGAATATCAATATTCAATTAGAGCCCTACTCGCTACGAGTAGCCTTGGGTATGCGAGTTGTGAACGAGTTTCAGCACAAACTGTTGAAAATTTCTAAAAAGTTTCTGGAACGTAAAATTTGGAATTTTTAATTAAACGAAGTGAATGGAAAAAGTCTTGGTTTGCTTCGAATCTCCGTACCCTATAAGCTGGCATCTAAAGTCAGTTATGTAATAAGGTAAGATAACACGCTAAAGGCTTTTGAGTTCATTGCCAAATAAGATGGACAGTTTTCCCCTCCGTTTATTAAAACTTACAGGAACTTCATAAGCTTCATCACTCACTGTCATTCTTTTGGGTATAACGGGGACGAAAAAACCAATTTTATTGTAACATCAAAAGTAGATTACTGATCCCCTCATACTCATACCTATCATAAGTTTTGGCATCTTACAAAGCTGAGCTATAAAAGTCGCATTTTTGCGTTTGTCTTGTTCGATCATTTAAGTGAGATTGAGAGAAATTCTGAAATTTAGTCCTGCAAATATTCTGCATCTGCCTTGGTCATCTGCTGTAACGTAGGTAATTAATATTTTGAACATAAAAAATGCAAAGTTTTCAGATTAGCTTCGTAGGGTTTATTTAGTACATTTAGATATAAGTACAAGTTTTTGTTTCTTCCTCACCATCTCGATAGTTGACGGTCCACTATTGTGGAATTAACTTTCTGGGTCCAAACAGAGCTACAACATACTAATTACTTAGGGACCTTCAAGAAGCGATTCTATTCCTTTCTTAAATGTCGGCAACGCGCTTACGAATTTGCGATTCTTCTGATATTACCGTACACACGTATGTAGGTGGAGGTGATTACTTACCACACGTAACCCCATTGCTCGTATTCACCCTCAAATATAAAAATAAATATGATAAACTAAACGAATCCCCTCATTCGCAGGCAGTAGAAAACGCAAGCACCAGGCTCACGGACGCAGAAAAGACAGCTGTGACATCAGAGTGCGCCAAGCATCTCCAGTGGCTCGAACAGAACCCTGACGCGTCGAAGTCTGATCTGGAGAACCGAATGAAGAAGGCCCAGGAAGTCTGCCAGCCGGCCATGATGAAACTGCACGGGGCAGTGGGAGGAGGAGGGCCCAGTTGCGCCCGTCCGGTCAGCCCCGGAGGGCCTAGAGTCCAAGAGCTTTAGATGCACTAAACGGGAAAGGGACTCGCCTATCTTGTACGACGGAAAATATTAAAAGACTTGCAACTGGATATCAAGACTGCTAGATTACCTCAATGTACCTACTAATTTTTAAGGCATCGAGACCACAACCGTTGCAAAGCGGTTAAAATGTCGAGACTTAAAAAAGGTACAATTTAAATCTTTGTTAAGTCCTATTTTAGCAGCTTTAACTATCTTCAATGGTCTGTCTTCTATAGTTTAATAAAGTGTTTGTAATAATAACTCGAAGTCAAGTTTGTATAGAATATTAATATGAAAGAGAGACAAACCGTCGTCGTTAATCAAACAAAAGATATTTTTTCCTTTTTCTAATGATATAATTGAAAAAAAAATTAAGTTTAATTAATCCACGGACTTACAAACTAGAATCAAACGTGTAACTGTAGCAGTAATAATTATTCTTTAAATTGTAATTTGAATTTTAAATAGGTGGATTTTAATATTAATGTGGTAACTCCATATCACACTTTCGTCTTACCCTGCTGTAAAAACTAACCAACCCTGATAATCACTTCGTCCCTACACGACTGGCACAAGGATAACTAATCCCTCAGAATCTAATTCTTGTCATAATAACAAGTGACAACTTAACAAAATTTCATGGTAATCAGTTACTATTTTTTTCTGTTGCGCGAGCGAAATACCAATATCTGTGTTGCCGTCCCGTTTGCATTTAGCATTTAAACCTGTACGTCAGCAGCTTATTTGTGCTCGAGACAGAGACAAGCAGATTGTGTGTGTCGCACTTCTACTATTTCTTTGTCTCAATAACTACTATGTTAAAATATGGTGAAACTATCAAACAGATAGACTAAATAGTTTAAGTGAATTATATGAAAAGGCAAAAGGATATTGCTAATCGGATGAATCAAAGACATGAAATTTGATCCATTTAAATGACTAACCATACTTTTAACCAAGTGGATTAAATAACATGTCTTTGAACTCTAAATAACAATGGCAAAGTCAGTAATACAAAATCATTTATTACAAAAATATAACAATTATGGTGAAAACAATTTGTAATTACTCCATAACGAATCGTTTTTAAGCTAATTTGTGCTTCTAGTTTTACTAATAAACAAATGCAAAATTGGTTTTAAATAAAAATAGTTTTCATTTTGTTGTTCTTTAATCATAACCACATAAGTCAGCTACGGGTAATTTTGAACACTCGGGTAATATTACTTAAAGTACTCGGCAGTAAGTATTGCACATCGGCTAGTTCGGCTTCGTATAGCGTCGTCTCTATCGCACGCGGGTGAGTAAATACAAATCCGAAACTAGGGGCTGTGCAATATTTACTGCCGGGTACTGTACCTGTAATTATTAAACAAAATTAAATGTAATTAATAAACTTACTTGTAATTGGCGGATAAGTCAAAATGGACATGACATTAGGAACCGATTAATACAAATATGTTGCGGTGAAACATTTTGCATAACCTTCTTTAAAAGGCCGTTCGATATTACCCAAATTTTCAAAGTTACCCTATTGACGATACTTAAGGTATAATTGAAGATGAGGTTGCTATAGTACAGTCCACAGCAAAAGTAGCTATACGCTCGAGTGGTCAGAAAATCTACACAAGCTCTCTCTTTCTCTCTCTCTCTTTATCTCTATCTCTATTTTGTAGAAATATCTCATATACTTATCTGACATTTGATCTAACGGACCTTTATGAAACCCAACCTTTTCCATCTTACAATAAACAAACCCACTACTGCCATTTTCTTAATAAGGTAACGATCCCAATTTTTGACAGGCTCCTATTTCACCAAGCTGACAGGTGCCGGGTGACATGTGACAACGACAATTCGGCATACATTGCATTGCTAACACGAAATGTTGTTGTCTTGCTGGGATTAAACAGTCGATACGTAATGTACTGTCAGCCTCAGAAGTAGCTGAACATTAGTACCTTGTCGCTGTCAGTAATGGGACAAATTCGAGCAACTCTCATTTCATACGTTACTATGACAAGGTTCTTAAAGTGTTCAGCTAATTCTGAAGCTGACTGTACTGGTGAAATGGCAATAGCAAGATAGAAGATTGGAAGCTAAAAACGAGTGAACAAAAACAATGAGTATATATAAGTATTCAGAAATATTATTTTGAACATCATTTAGAAACATTACCATCTGCCAGTTAAACATGGTTTAGGCTAAGACTCTTTTCACTAGTACTCTAACTGAATCACACGTCAATATTCAATAATATTCCTGGAACTTCAGTTTAAGCTAATTGCGATAAATGCCAGTAACTATGTGACTAAATAAAAATAAAAATAGGTATGTCAACTTTGAGTACATGATAAACTATTTTGACTACGGAACTCTAAAAACGGAATACCGAACATGCTGACCGCTGTCTCAGCTTCCCTAAATCGAAAACCGTTTTGGTCATTGCGCAAACGCATGTCAAACTTGCCTAAATCCACGCAATATATGGCTGGCCGGACTACTCAATCGTACCATGATTAAGAAGGGTAACGGAATATATATATCTTTTGATAATGGTATAAACTTCTGTATACCAAATTTTCACGACGTAGGCAAGTTTAATATGTGATATGATAAGTAGCGACATTATTATTATCTTACATTAACCTTTTTAACGCCAGCCACGGATATATCCGTCACTATAGGTTCAACGCCAAGGACAGATACGTCAAAGTCGTTAACAAGGCGTTAAAAAGGTTAACGGAAAAACTAGTTTTCAAACATTCGCGATTTTCACGCATATTGACGTTTATCGGAACTTTTAACGCAATACTCTTATAACATCCGTCATTGTCGTATATATCGGACTAATGTACCTATAACTAGCTAATATGTTCTTGATTGTAATAAATATGACGAGGATGTACTTAATAATAAATAATAATAATAATAATAATGTATCTCGACGTTTCACCGTATTGCAACGGCCGCGGTTGTACGTGGTGCAGTATCGAAACGGCGAGATAAATAACAAAGTTATTATTTGCGTTAAAAAAAACCGACCTAATACGTCATAAAAATAGCATTCTTTTCATAACTTTTCAATCATAAAGGCCATTTAGCTGGTTCCATTTATTAATGTATCTACATGTATGTTTTTGTGAGTAATGAAATAGGAGCTAATAAAATTCCTTATAATTAAAAAAAATCATAAATACAAAACTAAATAATGAGCATAAATTATATATTAATGTAAATGCAAAACTTGTATTTTTTTTTAATTAACACTATTTACTATTCGATGTGAAATTCGCTAAGATTTGTTCGAAAGACAACGTTTATTGCAAACATTATCTCCATTAGCCAGCATTTTTATCTCTTAAAATATGGAGGTAAATTTACGGAAGAGTAATCTTGGCTAAAATATAACAAATTCATTAAGTATTTATTAATTTCGTTATTAATATTTAAAAGCCGAACTATATCGATCGCCGAACACATCACGTTACGCGCGTAACACAGCACTACGAATCATGTTGCATAAGTGCCGTGTACGCGACCGGTGTGGTTCGATCTTAAGGCTGTGTGATGCCGCAAAATGCTGCGTTTCTGGGTGATTATTAAAAAAAGACTCGGCATCATAGTTTCTTTAGTGCACTTTTTTTCTTATTTGAGTCGTCTATGACATACCTTATAGAAAACTCCAAGATAGGTCTTGTTGTCACCAAGGTATGTTATTTTATACTGGGCAAATAAAAAAACGTCAAATAATTATGATGTTGAGCCAGTTTTAGATAATCACCCTCCTATTTTTTAACCCATCGAACGCCAAGAACGCTTAAAGGTGTCACGAGCTGTCGTGCTCATCATGCCACCGACACATATAGTTGACTGATGACTCAGTGCATCAAGTGACCTACGTCCACATTTTTAAACTTCAAATTCGCCTTTGACATTATGGCGACCTCGCGTGTCGGTGACAACTTTAGTTTTTTTTAATGAAATAAGAAGGCAAACAAACAAGTGGGTCACCTGATGGTAAGTGTACACCACCGCCTATAGACACCCGCAACATCGAAGAGATTGCAGATGCGTTGCCAAACCAGAGGGCTAAGATGGAATACCTCTTGTGTCAGTAATTACACCGGCTGTCTTGCTCTCCACGCTGGAACACAACAGTGCAAGCACTGCTGCTTAGCGGCAGGATTAGCGAAAAAAATGGTGGTAGCGATCCGGACGGACCTTGCACAAGATCCTACTACCCGCGAAGTTTGCGTTGTTGGCGGTGAAAAGGACAGCGGATCTTTTTACCCTCCATTCGCTAAACTTTGACAAATGTCCCACAGAAAACGTGTCAAAATTAACACAGTTAAAACAGTTGGTAAGCAAAACGATCCGTTTTTTATTAAATACGGGAACCGGCTATAAGTAAGTAATTTGCCAGTTTCAACAACACAATTTAATGAGTTTACAAAGAGAACTATCACATTTAATATGGTCACTGATAACTGGTCAAAGAAAGTGGTGCCATCTCCTCAAAGTGAGGTCACTGCAAAGTTACCCAGTTTAATGAGATAACTGACAAAAGTTTGATAGCAGTGTAGTAAACCGTTAAAATCAAAAATGCAATGACCATAAAACAGAGCACATTGGACAGCTCGCAGTGTCTGGCGCGGACATCTGTTGCTCAATTGGCAAGAGCAAGGCACGGGATGCTGAGGTTGCAGCTTAGAGTCCTGCCAGATGACCAACATTTTCTTCGTGTTGTCATTACGATTATCATAAACGATCACTCTGTTTCAGAATACCGTATGTGAAATTTTCAGGTGATTCCAACTTTCAGCTGTATATTGTAACTTCAATGGCTACAACATAACATTTTGTCAATAAAAACAATCCATTATTGTCACATGCTAAAACATAACCTATAAAGCTATCATGGTTCCATACTTAAGCTAATAAAATGTCCACGCAAAATCCTAACAGCGAAATAAAAACTACCAACTAAAATGTTTACGCAGTCCACCCACATACCGTTTAAAAATAATAAACAACATCAAAACAAACACCGTTTGAAATGAACCCTGTACCATAAATTAACATAATCATCACAAAATCGCTATTGTAATGGTATTTAGAATAAGAATAAATACTTAAGCAAAACCCATGCGGGGTTTAACCACCTCCACCTCCGTCATGGAAAATGAAGAATAAATTTAGTTTTTGCGTTCAATGTCGACAAAAACTGGCATAACAACTCAGAGCAAAACAGGGTGTGTACATAACGTAATGTACAATAGAAATGAATATAATAAAACTCGCTATGTTATGCGTCAAATTCCGTAACGCAGGTTGAAATGCTTCGGATCCTTGCGTCGAATAGCATCAACTCACAACTTCACATTGCTTTGAGGACTCGTTGTACAAATCCACGTTGGATTTCATCGGCTCTGTAAAGAAAACGAAATGAAAAATTAAATATCGTTGCACAGTCGCTATCAGATATATCGGAGCGGTGAAAGTGCTCAAAATTATTTAAACACCCTCTAACACTTTTGCCAATGATAGGTTTTGTGTTCATCTTATTTTTGGCACCTTGGGTGACTATAATGATGATAATGATGAATCGAACGATCGTTTAGTTGCAATTTATGATAATCGATTTTGTGATGTTGGTGGCAACGGCAGGGGGGTTCCACTCCGCACTGTAGGTGCGCTCGCCGCATCACCTATAGCATAGGTTAATCGCAGTAGGTTGCCGGCTTGCCGCGCGCGCGCCCGCTCACTCTGTGTCGCGCGTTGTGATAGTATTACAGTAAGCAGCCCAACCCTAGCGGTGCGCCACAGCATTGCGGGTGGAAGGCGGGCGCGGGCGGCGCCTTCCTTTTGACGCATGCCGCCTGGCGAACGTTTATGAAGTAATACGAACTTTTTGTGCCTGATCGTAAAGTTGGAATTCGTTTAATGGTGGTCGAAAAAGATAAGTTTCTGTACGTTAGTACTATTATTTATTCTGTGGCAAAGGTGCCTCTACATAAGCCACATAATGATTCCCTAGTTCTCTCTCTCCTTTTGAAGCCCCTAGAGAACAACAGTGGCAGTCGAAACGCCGGTAAATTCCACCAACAAATATTTGGAGGAACAGCCCAGTAGCGTAGCGTAGTGGGGCGGCACATTTAGGGCGCGGCAGAATTTCACAATAACCTGTACAATGCACGACAATGATGACCGTTCTTGTCGAAAAGTATTTTAAATTGAAATACTTAGATAAGAGGGCGACCAAATTTTCTTCCGTCCGGGCGACTGACACTCACGTTACGCTACTGGAACGGACCGCGCCGCCCGCCACCCCGCACCTTCCCTCATCTCTCGTCCATACAAGTACATGAGTCGACCAACTATACAGGGTGCAATCGTTAAGTGTAGCCAAGCGATTATTCTGGAAATATAACAGATATCAGAAAAGTTCAAACTGATATCGAAAGTACGTTGTCCAATGAGTAAAATTACATTAATAACTTTTTAAATAAAACCAGAAATATCCCAAATATTAACTTAAAACCCTTCCATACATTTAGTACGTCGTTCGTTGCAAGACTAATTTATAAGGCCTATCACCATTATCAATTGATTCATTACAGTTTATTCGTGTAAATAATGAATCTTAAGCAGTTTTATCTCTTACAACATTCTTTGAGGCTGTTTTCCCCTACTTACAGCCTCAAAGATCGGCATACTAAACGTATGGGAGTGTTTAGACTTAATATTTTTAATATAACTACTTTTATTTAAAAAAGTTATTAATGTGCTTTTACTCATTGGGTAACGTCCTTTCGATATCAGTTTAAAGTTTTCTGATATCTGTTAAATTTACAGAATAATCGCCTGGGTACACTTAACGATCACACTCTGTATATACTGTGATACTGATATAAAATAAATACAGTTTAACTCACTTGTTACTAGTGACGGTATGCATCAGGTTGATGATGTACCGCGGGCACACATCCTCGTGCATGACTCGCGCGTGGAAGAGCAGACCTTGACAAAGGCAGTAGAGAATCTCCACGAGCGGTAGATTTTCGGGTATCAGACCTTTCTGGTAGCCCCAAGAGCCTAGAATCTGAGGGAGGAATAATTAAGGGTTAATTTATAAAGGTTTTTAGATATTGCCTTTTCATGGCAGTGAAAATCTTATAATGCATCGGTATATTAACGCACCCGATATAATACTGTATTTCGCGTAGAGCTATTTTCTCGGGGTATTGTCCTCGAAAACTTATTGTAAAACTTATCAAAATTCGAGGAGTATGAATGTCACTTCTTAAGGAATCCTCGAGGAAATATTTCGAGTAAATGCTAACTCAAATTAGGACGCTTTACTGAAGACACTGGTCATTAATGTAACCTCTGCTCCCGAATGTTAACACGTTCACGTGCGCAGTCGATTTTATAGAATATCGTTGTTACGCACAGTATTTCCCCATACAAAATACAACGACGTCTACAGACTTTGTGATACAACGTAGGTAAAAATAACGCGAAATCTGACAGGAACGTTTCTTAACGTCAACTCGCGGAACTAGCAGCGACGTCATAGGACGTTGCATGTATGTGCACTCTAGTCATCTTTAGTGAGGGTTAAGTTGGATATAGCGTGGCACTAGTGGTTTGACATAATGTAGCACGATGACGTAGCTGACAGAATTTAGTACGGGCGCTCGGCGTTCAGTCACGTTGTATGAGATTTTAATTTTTTATTTTGAAGGCTATTTACGTTCTGTTGCGCCCACATGAACGTGTTAAAATAATTAACAACGAAATCTGGTTCTCTACGACCCAGATTCGCACCAATAATTCAATTTCCGCCCATATCTATTTCACATTGCCGTCATTAAATAAAAAGTACCAAATCGGAGAGAATTGTCGCTATTTTTTACAGATCATGTTTCGTTACTGGTGTTGATTGATGAGTTCAACCTAATGAGCCGTGTTGTGTCGAAATGTTACTGAACGACTAGCACGGGTAGCCGCGACTTGTTTTGTCGCTAAATTCTACCCTTTGTATGGTGCCCCCACCCCCATACCATAGACATTCCGTGTGTACGCTTACAACCACTTACAACATATTCATATTTCTACCATAGTCTATCCTACAATTTTATCCTAACAAGACATTGAATAAAAACATAATCTATATTATATCATCACTACTTTCCAAATATTTTGAGTTAATTAACTGTAGTCTGTTTTGGACCCAGACATTTGTTCCCATACTGTTTTGACATTTTCCATATAGGTATCTGCCAATTCAGACTCCTAATAAAAAAAAAACAGACTTTAAAAACCCAACAAGGCTATTGTATATAATTATGATTGTAGGTGATTTTAATAGAAAGTGAGTCTGTGAATGTATTCAATATATACGATAACTCGATAAGATTAGATTATTTCTCGGTAGTACATCAAACTATATCCAAATATCCCAATATCACGCTTGTTTTGTTAAACTTTGAACAGGTCAAAGTTGATCCATGCCTTGGTTTGTAAAATATTTATCACGTACCTTTTAAAACAAAAGAGGGTCGAGACTGTGTCAGTAATGTGGCATCATAGCTCTCAAAAGGGTGGACCGATTTGGATTCAGTTTTTTGTAAATTTACAAGCAACTTTAATTGCGGCGGTCATTACCACCTCATTAAGAAATGTAACATTTAAAATATTTAGGGTTATAGTTTATTTTCTTTGGTTATTATTTTCATAGCACGATAATACTGAAGCTAGATCAGAACGGCTAGCACGGGAGCTCATTTTCTCACTTCTCTATTGAAAAATTGAAATCAAACAGGTAAGTCTTTTCACTTTTATTGACACATCATGGCTTTATTATTTATATTATTTTTATCAATAATAATAATCTTTTGTTTAGCTTAATAGAAGCTACTTTTGTTTATAAGTTCTAAATAACCAGCCAAAAATGGTGCTCACTGTCATTATAATTATGAGTCTGAATAATATTATTTCTGTTTTTTTCTTAAAGTTAATTAGATTATTCATAAGATTAATGTTTTTGAATATAATCAATAAAAGTTTTATAATTAATTTGATACTTTTATTTGAGAGGAAAACCACTGAATTTGTTGACGTTATTGGAACCAAATAATATGAGAAAACGTACGTAAATATAAATTTCTCGGCAACCCGAGAAGCCCCGAGAAATTAGCCTCGAGAATTCTCGAGACCCGAGAAATTGAAAAGCTCGAGAAATCATGAACCCTATAGTACACGCACCAATTAGTGTACTTAACAAGATAACATACATAACATAATACTGCTTGTATTGAGCATGTATAACGAGATTAAGGAATGATAACATAGATACTTCAAATCTATCAAATTAATCTTGAACTATTAATAACCACTTAAGGAGTGCCGATGTGTTCTGAATTGTAATGTTGATGTCATTCTATTGACCCACCCCCCAAATGAGATTTGAGGGGTTTTTGAGGGGTCCACAGGCCATATATCCTCGGAGCTTTGCATCCCCATAACCGAGTGCCCCCGCGGGCCGAGAGCAATGCGAGCGTCTAAGAGAAACTTCACGTAAGGTATGTACAATGGTCAAAATTTAACCCTGACTCACAATGAGCCTGTCAAAATGACGTTATATTTGAAATCGTAAGAAGGCACAAAACCAAACTGTTTCAAACTGGGCATTAGAATATTTCCTCTTTAAAAGAAACTTTACAAAACCATTGTTCGAAAAGAACGATTTTTGTTATTTATAAATCGCTTAGTCTTCAAAACAATGAGATGTTTGCATGGTTTTCTCAAATTTTTTTTTGTTTGACGTACACTAACCAATGTCAAAGTTAGGGAAACTATAGGCACGAGTTGAAAGGATATTTAGAGGATTAGTTAAGGTTTTTGAAAAAAGAGGATTGACGTTTTATTCTCTTAGTATTAAGTATGAGCATTGTTTATTTTAATACAAAAATAACTCTTAACCAAATGTTTATAACTAAAAATCTGCAGGCTAGGAGCGAGAATGTGTGCGCGGCCGACGACGGGCAGAATGTACGCCCAAGATCGTTAACGTTGATGTTTCTTAAGATCCTTATGCAATGTAACGGACAACGGATCGTTTTATCTACCAGACGTCAAATTTTGACAGGTTTTCCATAATAAATATTTCAAAATTCTATTGTTGCTAGATAAAACGATTCGCTGTATGAAAAAGCACCCGGCAATTAAAGTATGACCTCTTTCTTACCTGCAGCGTGGAAGTAAGCGGCGCCAGAGCGATGGGAGTGGACGGGGCCGCCCGGAATGCGGCGCCGGCGAGGAAGCCCGCGGGCAGCGCGTACAACGCGCTGTCGCGCCCGTGCGCGCGGCACAGCAGGCACACTACCAGCTGAAGAGATAACATAAATAATAAAATATCTTGGGACAATTCACTCCAATTGATCTAGTCCCAAACTAAGCAAAGTTTGTACTATGGGTACTAGGCAACGGATATACGTGCTTATATCCTACTAATATTATAAATGCGAAAGTTTGTATGTTTGGATGTTTGTTACTCAATCACGCAAAAACAACTGAATGGTTTTGGATGAAATTTGGCACACATATAGTTAATAACCTGGATTAACACAAAGGATACTTTTTATTCAGTAAAAATGCGTAGTTCCGATGGAATAGCGATAAGTGTGTTATACGCCGCCGTGACGTCATGAGCAGCAAAGCAACTAAGTAATTCTCATTAATTTGTCCAGGAAAGATTGCATGTTGGGTGCACGTTTGTTTGATTAAATTTAACAAAGTTTAGGCGGACGAGTCGCGGGCGAAAGCTAGTAGATAAATATATACTTAAATACAAATGTATAACATCCAAGACTCGGGTACAAACATTCGTATTCATCATAAAACATTTGCTCCCAACCACCCCTCCGGGAATCGAACCCGGAAGCTCCAGTTTCATAGTCAGGGTCACTAACCACTAGGCTATCCGGTCTCGTAGACACGAGATTAACTTCATGCACTCAAAGACTGAGTGCATTAAGTTAGTCTCGTATCTCGAGTGAGATTTTGTTAACGTAAGCAACACATCCATAAGGTGGACTGACGACGGAGCCCTGATCCTTAAGCCTTCGCCAAATCCAGTAGAACACAGAGCTAAATAATTATGGAACAGATTTAAACTTCGCACTTTAAGAGTTCAGATTCAGAATACCTTTAGCCCTTTCCGAAACACTGTTTAAAATTTGTAACCAAAATTTCTAGTCGCAGTAATGCAGTTCCAGAGTACATACAAACAAACAAAAAACAAAGCTTACCTTTTTATTATATTTTTACTGTGTACAGTTGTGTGTGTTGGTTGTGTTTGTGTGTCATTTGGTTGACCAATTCGTATAACAGTTGCATAAGCAAAGAAATTGGTTTTATGGCGTTTCCAAAAGATTAGAATCAATAACGCCAGCTAATCTATCGCGTATCGTCGGATCATCCGATCGTTCGAGGGACAAATCGATCGTTGCTGATACTAACACCGAACAATAACCCATCGGCTGATAATGTTCATATTATTTAATGTTCGTTCAAACATACGTCAAAACTTGCCTTTTAAATCAGACATTATGTAATTTGTACTTTGTAAGCCTTTTCAATGCTAATAACGGATGATGACAGCATCATAAGCAGTTTAAGCAATTCAAGGAAAGCAACTGGCATTGTTCATTTATTTTTACTATTACATTTTCTATTTTTAAATGAATATCAAAAGTACAGCAAGATGCGATCAAAGTAAGGTCAGAATTTATTTTCAAAAACATCAATAATTCCTCGGCCTACTGTTTAAAAACTATTTATTAAATAAAACTTAAAGTTAATTCCTCCAAATGGTTTTTCAATTTGTTGTGTAGGTATAACAAAAATAAACAATCTCGATTGAAAAATGTTTATGCAGCAATTTTCTGTCAGTGTAATGTACGCCATTTTTCACTACGCGTTGAAAGCCAATGACGGAAATATCCGTCAGCGCGTACAATATAATGCGACCTACCTACGTGCAAGCATTTGCATACAGTTCAATGTAAATGTCCCCTAGTTGGGTGCGAGCATAGGAGTGTTTACCCAATGTCATTGAACTTACCCTATAAATACCAATATATCCTCCAAAGAATAAACCAAGTTTCAGATGCGAGAGCTTCAAAGATTTCAACGCTTTAGCGGGCGTTAGTATTCGAGGAATGATTTGTCTCAGCATCGTCATCGCACAGCCTACGCCGAACAGCTGCGCAGTGCCCTAAAACAGACGTTATCTAAATTACAATACAATACAAATTGGAGACCATTCACTACCCCAAAAAAAATATTCAGGTTAAAAAAAAATTCACAAAGTATTCAAAGTATGAAAAAAAAATATTAAAATATGTTAGAAGAGATTTGTAATCCAAACTAATATTAAAACTGTGAAAGTCTGTCTGTCTGTCCAGTGACCCTAACATGACTGGCCAAGTTTAGATTATCTCTATCCGCGTCCCTTTCTTATGACACTAGTTAGACAGAGACACAGGGAGAGGTTAAACTAAACCTGGGCTGTCATGTTTAGGGCCGTGTTTCACACTTAAGCGGCTGAACCGATTTGGTTGAAACTAGGTACAGGGATAGTTTGACACTCGAGGACGAGCATAGGATACTTTTTCCAAAAATCTACTCCTGAGGGTGAGAAATAAATAAATAAAAATATAATACTCAAAGTTAACTTCCATACTTTTTTAAGTGCCAGCATCACATCATATCTAATGAAAAATACTAATTTTACGCGAAGAAAGTCGCGAGTAACAGCTCCTTTATAAATTAGAGGGTTGTATTTAGAGCGAATAATGTGAAATCTTAAGAAATCATAATGGGTGTCTATGGGTGGTGGCGATAACTACATATCAGGACCCACTTGCTCGTTTGCCTTCCTCTTATATAAAAAAAACAGAATGAGTTCCCGGTAACCTTCAGTACGTATTTAACGCAGTTCCCAGAGTGGGGGCACGCGGGACTTCTGCCCTCGATGCCCGTTATTGGTTCGCCGACTTGCTTCGATACTCGGGGAGGTGTGAAGAACCTGTGCAAACCAAAATAAGACGAACATTACATTTTCAAATACACATATTATGTTAAGCACTGGATTTAAGGGGGACCGACTAGGGTCGCTCTCAAACAAAGTCCCGTTAGATGGCGCTGTAAAAAAAATTACGGTTTTTTCGTAATTTTTCGTAACCTATCGCTGTTTTTTTATTATTTTTTTGTTACCGTAGGTATCTGAATACGGTTGATTTTTTGACTTCACAGTTGGAAGGTATTGTTGTGCCAGTCCTGAGAAAAAATGCAGAATCTGTTTACGAGCGTATACAGACACTATCGTCAAACACACACATGCAACTATACAGCGCCAGCTAGCGACAATCTTTCGCGGCAGTTAGCTAGCTAGTTGGCGTACGTTTTCAGACTGCAATAAAACTGATATAAAATATTTGTATCGTGTTGTTAATTTCTGTATACCTGAATACACGAATGACTAAAATACATAACTTTTATTAGTTTTACTTGTGTAGACCAGAAAAGCCATCTCTTATGATTTCAGGCTTTCAAGTCTAAGATATAAAGGCCCACAAGTGTGATTGTGATTATCGTAGTAAAAACTGGTGACCATGAAAGACTTTGGTGCTAAACTCAGATAAAGTCTTTGTAACGTTTTTAGGTGATATCAATCATACACATCACACCTAGGTACTCCTTACTCGAAATCTTTACAACTTTTTTGTTGTAAAATACCAGTGCCTCATGATTGCTGGCTTTAGTGACCTACTGATGTCATTACAGGGTCGGTTACCATAAGTCGACCGAAGGACTGATCCTAAGGATTATGGTTCCTGATAGAAGGTACCTGTACCTAAATAACCACCAAGCTTATCTCGCTGACTGCCATAGGTTTGACCGATAATATTTTCGACGGTCTGATGCGGTAAGACGTTGGATACAGAATTGGTCTTTGTGAAGAGCCTTACTTATATAGTTAGCATAGATTCCTGAGCTAGCAATAGCCCGACTATTGAGCGGAAGGTTCCTGTACCAAAGCAAAACCAAACGTATAGTGGAAAATAGAGACTTACAGGAGCCTTCCACTCGTCGTCAGACCGTAGTAGGTAGGACTTACCATACTTACATAAAAGCCGAACTTTCTCCACTCGCTGATAAGCTGAAGCATCGTGGCAGAGGTGGAGCTCCCTTGAGTAGAATACTTGCTTCACTAAATACCAGATTCGGGGTACGACCAAAACAGTGAAGTTTATTTATTTATAAAAAAAAGTCATGTGGAGTTACGATTACCCACAGAAAACGTCCATGAATACCAGTTTCGCAAAATACCTGACTCTCCAAATACTAAACTCACAAAATATCAGAATCTCCCACAAATATTTATACCGGCTGCCTACGTTAATCTTCTACTTTGCGTTTATCGAATGATAACCACTCTTGAGCATTTTCTAGTGCTACTGCTGGTAGGAGCACAAGGATGTTCCTCAGGATGGGGTCGACGGAACTCCGCTACTGGGCACTGGGTTATCTGACCATGGCCCCCAAAGCTCATGAGCCTTGATATAGCTTGGGGTTATTATAACCTAACATATGACCTATGATTATGAGTTTTTTCATACTCTTACTGTGTCGCACTACTCAATGCGAGCGTGTGAAAGTGCCGGTAGTTGAAAAATGTCTTATATGGACTAAGTATTTTGCGAATCTCTGATACGGTCATGTGTAAAAGTATATACTTACCAACGCTTTAATTATACATTGTTATAAGAGCGGTCGTTCATATTTTTGAGTATGTTAAATGGACCCTGATGGATGATATGATATTTTATAAATCCGATTGAACCTCAACAAAGAAAGGTACATACAATTGGGGTTGAAGCGTGAATGTAGGTATGTGTAATCAAAATATTTTTTGAATTTTGCTTTTGCCACCCTTACATCGAGTCTGTGCAGACAATCAATGTGAATTCTGAGAACCTTAAATTGTTTTAAACTTTCGCGACTTTCACACATATTTATAACAATATATTTTTATCGCGCTAAAGTCCCGATAATGTTATAATTATGTCTGAGAACCTTTACCAATAAATGTCAAAATGACTTTTCATAGTAAACGTCTTAATAATATTGCTTTCATTCATTGCTACTAGTTCTCTAGAGGCCCAGAGTTCAATTTGGCTGACTACACCGTCGACGTCAAACACTTTATAACTTATTCCATTGCAATAAGGTGGAAAACAGTAAACAGTCTTTGGCGTCAACCGCACAATGTTGTTGTTTCTACCAGAACGTCAACGCCAACAATGCCACTTTGTTTAGGCACGCTGCTTTTGAGAGAAATGAAAAAGATGGGCTGTTATGAGTCTGTGAGATAATAAAACAAGAAAAGTGGTAATTATGTAATGCATTTTTATTGTTGAGACACATGATAATCCTAAGGAAAATAATAGTTAAGACACGTATGATGCACCGTTGATAGAAACCCAAAGACAACAGTTAACTAAACGCCTAGCCATCGTTGAATAATATCACAGAATACATGAATAAGATAGAATGCGCCTTCGACGTCACGCGGAATCTCACGGGCATTCTGGAAGGCCTTGGCTGCCTGACTTGTCAGGTAGCAGTTAGCTATTATGTCTTGTGACACACCAACTATAGTGTGAAAGATGCAATATTCTGTTTTCAAAAATGGAGTCATGACACTTTGTTGCTAAAGTTGCAAAGAACTGTAGGTACTGATTTTTTTATATTATGAAAGTTAATAACCACTTCCTAAAATAAATTCACCACTTCCCAAAACGACCACTTCCCAATGTCCACCCCCATTATAGAATAGAATCAATTCATTTCAGGCTCAATAGGCCTATAGACACAGTTTATAAATAAAGCAGTACTGAAACTAGGCCTATTTGTTGAGATTGACATACCTACGCACCGGTGGAGTGTTAGGGTAGTCCTCGTATTTTTTATAAAATGGATAAGTTACATTTTTATTATTTAGAACAACATTTACTTGGGTTCTATAACGATCGCGCGATCAAATAATGAAATAAATTAACGAGTTTACAAATAAAATTGGGTAATTAAAAAAACTTGAACATTTTAAAAAGAAAAAGTCACCCTGCATCCATTCGCAGGTGTCAATATATAAATAGACTAAGCCAGTAACGCGCGAGAGCTGGTCAGACAAATAGACAGACAGACGGAATTTCGCATTTATAATATTAGTTATGTTTATGTTAGATTTTTAACTGTTGATATTCTGTCTTTCGTATATACTTTCTTTTGAATCTGTCCAACAATTTCCTCTGGATGAATTGCAGCAAAGTGCTTGGATATTTTTACATTACAAAGTAAAAAAATATCCAAGCATTTTGCCGGTGTTCATCCCCATGGAATTGCTGTGGTTATAGTTAATGTATTAAAATAGGCGCCGTGCTTAGTAACCACAAAAAGTGACCATATCATGACCGCTCTGCAGTTCAAGAATATTTGTCACATGCCCATAATCCAGGCTTTCAGCTGTTCAGGGGCCAATGAGATTGGACATCTAGAACTAGAACTTAGGAACTGCTACCAGCCAGAATTGGGCTTTTTTATAAAAAACTAAGTAATTTAACCCTTTCGATTCAAACTGATTACTTTCTAAAATTACCCATTCGAGATAAAACAGTTTCCTTTTAAAACTACCCCTAATCCGAACGCTTTTCTATAACTTTCTGAAACGACCAATTAAGATGATACCATTTTGCTTGAAGACCACACCTAATATGACCGCATTCCGATATGATCTCGTCAAGATATGACCAATTTCTGAGGAGACCCCTTCCTTATAACTCCCCGATATGAACACTTGTAGTCACTTCCCGATATGACCGATAATATTTTTTTTACTAGCAATCAGGTTGAGTAACAAAAAAAAATAATTTCTGCTTCACATTTTAAATAGAAACCATTAGTACTGTGCTAAAATATGCCGCTATGACAGATAGATTTATTATTATTTTGTATTTATTATTTATTGTCCAAGAACTGTGTACAATGGTTGTTACATGAAATAAAAGTTTCAACAGCTTACCCATTGCGGGTGTACAATATTTAACTTAAATTAAATACATTTAATCACGTGAATTGAAATATTCACTTAGATTATAAAAACATTTACATAGCAGCCACTCCTTCAACTTTCTCTTAAACTGCGAACCTTCCAATGATTTGATGCATTCCGGTAAATGATTATAGATTTTAATTCCGTTTACATAGGTGCTTTTTTTAAGGATATAGCTAGGCGCCGGTACCGTACACATGTCATATTTATACTGCGACCGTACGTTTTTTTTTGTGTCACTTATTTTATTGAAATAATCATTACGGTCTTTAATAAATAAACTAATTTCTAGTATATAAATACACGTCAAGGTTAAAATTGCATTCGATTTAAAAACGTTTCTTAATGATTCCATATTTTTAACATTATAAATAATTCGTAAACATTTCTTTTGTAATATAAACGTCGATTGAACGTTTACAGAGTTACCCCAAAAAATCAAACCATAAGTCAACAATGGATAGACGTTCCCGTAATATGACTTTTTAGTAACCTCTTGGGAAGTTATATTGGCCAATATTGCTAAGGCATAACAACTTTTGGCAATTTTTTTGTTTATATTTTCAATATGTGACTTCCAATTCAAGTTACTATCTATGGTTATTCCTAGAAAGTTTGTGTTAGTTACTTGTTCAATATTTACATCGTTGATGTTTATGTTAATACATTGAGGCGTCTGCTTATAATTAACAAATTGTACAATTTTAGTCTTTTCCAGATTAATTTTTAAGTTTAGGCATAATAACCAGTCAGCAATGGTATTCAACGTTTTAGACAGTTCTACAGTAATATTTGAGTCGCTTGGTTTGTCGTCAGATATAAAAATTGTTGCATCATCAGCAAACATAACACACAGGTGGCCAGCTATTAAAGGAAGCTCATTTACGTACAATAAGAACAATAGAGGTCCAAGGATGCTACCTTGCGGTACACCCTGTAAGACTTTCCCATAGCTTGATTGAACCCGTGTGATGGTTTTCGTAGTTTTATCATATGTGTCTAGTATTGTAGCCTGAAGTCGATCCGCAAGATAGGTTTGGATTAATTTTAGAGCTGTTCCGCGGATTCCGACATGTTCCAACTGACTCAATAACAATTTATGAGAGACACAGTCAAATGCCTTTGAAAGGTCTATAAAAAGCCCAACCGTAGTTTTTTTCTTGTTCATATCCGTCCAAATTTGTTTTAAGATTTTAAATATAGCCAATGTCGTGTTTTTCCCTTTTTGGAATCCAAACTGGTTTTTATTTAGTGTATTATTTTTATTGAAAAACGAAATTAAGCGATTTGAAATAACTTTTTCGAATATTTTGGAAAAGTTAGGTAATAATGCTATTGGTCTATGATTGTTTATGTCATATTTAGGACCTTTTTTATGTATCGGTTTCACCAACCCCTTTTTAAGTTCATTCGGAAAAATTCCACTTTCTAGAGTTATGTTAATAATATGTGCTAATGGTTCTGCGATATACTCAACGCTTGATTTTATTAATTGAATTGGTATTTTGTCGTATCCGCAGGTTTTTTTGTTCTTAAGTTCTTTAATAATACTTTTAACTTCTTGAATGGTTACTGGAGTCATAAATATACTAGAAACATTTGATTGAATCACTGATTTAAAAGACTTGTCATTTACAGTGTTATTTAGATTTATAAAGTGGTCATTTATTGCATTAGCCATGTCGATGGGATTATCAATTATAACATTATCTTTCTTTATATACTCTATTGTAGCTTTAATTAAATTAGTTTGCGATGTATTTTCTTTTATTATTTGCCATGTAGCTTTGCTTTTATTACTACTTTGTTTAATAAAATTTGTATTTGTATTGCGTTTTGAGCGTTTTATAACTGATTTAAATATTTTACAAAAATTTTGATATCGTTTTTTAGTACTTGTATTATTTGATTTTATGGTTTGTATATATAATTGCCTTTTGTGCCTACTTGCAACGATGATACCTTTTGTTTTCCAATTTGTTTTTTTTTTAAGTGTGACTTTGATTTTATTAATAGGCACACAAAGATCAAAGATCATGCCAAAGATATCAATGAATTTTTCATACGCCCGATTTGGATCACAAGTAGAATATACATCCGAAAAATTTATACGTGCTATGTATTTTAGAAAAACTTCAATGTATGAGTCCGGATTTCTGCTGAAGACGTACCAGAATTGTTCTTTAAAACACATATTTGTCGGAATTAAGATGACCTGACAAGTATGATCAGATAGGCCCAGGTCCAATACTTTAGCACTGTATTGTTTTAGATTTGTGAAAATGTTATCTATGCATGTTTTGGAGTGAGTAGTTATTCTAGTTGGTGCTGTTATTGAGATGGACAGATGGACGGACGGACGAATCGAGTCGTACCAATAAGCTTCCTTTTTGCTTTTCGGTGTGACATCCAAGAATGATAACGGTTTTAAAAATTCAACTAGTAAGGAAGGCACACCGCCATATCATAATACTTTTGTAGTCTGAAAAAAACCTATGAAATTGGAACAAAGCAACAGCGGGTCGCTAGTAGATTTGTAGTCAAGTCACGTCACGCTATGAAATACTGGGAGTGATTTTATCAAGAAGTGCTCATTTTGGAAAGTGGTCAAATCAAGAAATGTTCATATCGGGACTTCATTTTATAAAATTGTTGCATTTGGTAAGAGTTTTATTTATGACCTTGAAGTACCTGCAAATTTTATATTTAACATCAACAAAAACCATTTTTCAGCTAATGATACTCAATCGATTAAGCTACTACTACTATTAAAACGGTATTTCTCTTTGAACATAATCTATTTTATCTCTCCGTACTAGCCGAAATGCATGCGGCTCCATCTGACTAGTGTTATAAGGAAATGAGAGCATCGAGAGACATACATTTCACATTTTCAGATGAACCGAAAGTATGTTTCTTAATTTTTTGACTAGCAATACGGTTGAGTAAGGAAATTTTATAATGTGTTCAACATTTCAAATATATAGCATTAGTAATGTACTAAAATATGTCGCTATGACAGGTAGAGGACAGATAGACGGATGGACAGACGGACGGAACGAATCGCACCAATAACTTTCCTTTTTACTTTTTGGTATGCCACCCAAAAATGATAACAGTTTTAAAAATTCAACCTGTAAGGCAGGCACCATATCATAATACTTTTGTAGTCTGAGAAAACCTATGAAATTGGAACAAAGCAACAGCGGGTCACTAGTAGATTTGTAGTCAAGTCACGTCGCGCTATGAAATACTGGGAGTGGTTACACCGAGAAATGCTCATTTTGGAAAGTGATCAAATCAGGAAATGTTTATATCAGGAAGTCATTTTATGAAAAAATAGTATTTAGGAAGGGGTCACAACTGGAAGTGGTCATTTTAGGAAGTGCCTTGTACGAGGTACAATACAAAATACAACAGGCTCTTTTGATAAGTCCGTAACGAATAATTTCTGAAGAAGCTTATACTTTTTAATACACTGTTTGGATCAGCCTGAAACAAATGTGTTTATTTCTTTTGATACTCCATGTGACCTGTTTAAAAAATACGACATTACTCTTTTCATTAATAATTTCAGAGCTTTGTAGGTACATGGTCTAGTGGGGTCTTATATAAAAGGGATTTGTTTGTATACTTCAATACTATTTTCATACCAATATGAGGTAAATTTTGTGACAAAACAGATAAATAAAACTTGCAAAAAAAAAACCATCCCGCCCTTCACCGTTTATCATCAGGTCCTGTCAGTAATCGCCAGTCTTCTTTCTTCTCCGCCAGCCGTTTGATGTTCCAATACGACGCGGTTCGAAAATTTTCTTCCACTTGCTCAAAATATGTCAGTCTGGGTCTTCCTCTTCCTTTTGTCCCTTCAATTAACGAAGCTATAAATCTAAAATGACAGTTTAATATTATTAGATTATCTGACACTTGAAACATTAAATACAAAAGCAAATTTAAAAAATAAGTAACAGAAAAATAACTAAAAACTTGAAATAAAAGTAAACTAACAACTTAAATAATACTATAACTAAAACCTGAAATCTGGCCTGGCCACATGTCCACGGCGCGGAGTCGTTACCGTGAAACGGCGCGGCGCCGTTTTACCGTGCATATTTACGGTCCGCGCTGTGGAAATACACCGCGCGGTGCCGTACTGAGCGGGTGCACGGTGGGGCGCCGCGTTGTACCACGACGCCGTGTTATTCAGGCGCGAAAAGACAAATAAAAAGAATGTTCTGGTCAAACCCATTACTTTCTATTATGAATCAGGATGGGAGTAATTTTAAGAGGAAATACGAGGAGGACAAAACATAGCAGGCGCCCGAAGCGTGCGTCCGGGGCGTTGCGTTCTGCGCGCTCCGATTAATTGTATAGAATTGGCGAATTGTAAGGCGGTTACGAAAACTACTTACCTCCAGGGGAGCCACTTGCCTGTTTTACATTTGTAAGCGCATTGTAGCTTAAGAGCAGTAGTATATGACAAATTACTAGGTAAAGCATTTAGGACAATCACTGACCACCAGGAAAGCCGCTTGCCTGTTTTACACTTGTATGCTCATTGTAGCTTAGAAGCAGCAGTAGATTACAGATTACCAGGTGAAGCATTTAGGAGAATTACTTACCACCAGGGAAGCCATTTGCCAGTTTTACACTTGTATGCATATTGTAGCTTAAAAGCAGTAGTAGATGACAAATTGCCAGGTGAGCCGGTTAATATAGCTTAAATAGCTTAGTCATATAAAATAGCTTAGTCACCCCTCCAATCAAGACGAATCCAACGACACCTCACAAATCAAAATCCATCAAACCGTTTAGGGTGCAGCGCATGGCACAGAAATGACATACATACATACATACATACTTACATACATACATACTTACATACATACATACTCACTTACACTCGAAAAACATATAACCCTCCCTTCTGGCGGCAATCGAGTAAAACATGTTTTCATTTCGTACAGCTATACCGCGTACCTTATGAAAATGAAAATGAAAAATTTATTTTGCAAGTTGGCCATATAGGCTCTTTTACATGTCTGAATCTACTAGCGCTTCAGAAAATCGAAGATACTACTGAGAAGAAACGCCGCAAGAAACTCAGCTATAGTAGTTATAGTTAATCCTAACATTTTCAAAGGTCCCACAGGTTCTCTAAATACGTGTTGCTTTTGAATACAAGGAGATTACAATATATTTTATCTTGATACAGACATTCTAAAGTACTCGAAAAATTTGTGTTCACTTATTTTCAACACCTCGTATTTCCTCTTAAAATTACTCCAATCCTGATCCATAATAGAAAGAAATGGGTTCGCCCACAATTTTTTTTTTCGCGCCTGTACAATACAACACGCCGTCGTATGTGGCCAGGCCCTCAGACCTATGAATTATGATCACTGTTAATGATCAGTGATGGCAACGAACTTCGCCTCTGGTCACCTGTCTTTTCTGTAATTTTGTACACGATGGCTTTTATCATAGACAAGGCGCCAAGCCCCCAACATAAAAGCTTCTTCTTATTGCTGCATAGTTATACGTTTAGGGGCTCTAGGTAAGACGAAATCATGGCAGATATTCGACGCAGGTGGCTTCCCGCAAAGGGCCGTTCGGCATCTTCCACAGTATAAACGTCATAACGTTTGACCTGTTGTCGTCGTCCCGAGGCGAACCAGGCGACCAGCTGTTGCAGGTCAGTTCGAGCACGACGAAGAGATCTAGTCGCAGCAATGAGGGACAACCACAGCGTCCACCGTGAAATCGTGGAAATCTTGTTTTAGTGTGATAGAGTCAGATTCTAACCAGTTCAGTTTGCTAGTTGCAGTTTGAGCTACCACTTTTTAAATAGTGATTAATTGATTGATTTGGAAAGGGAGAGAGGCGGGACCTAAAAACTGGCAATAAATTAATATGTATCTTAGGGTTGCTGGTTTTGAGATCACTTACCAAGAACTGGAAAATGTTCAAATTGTTCTGGGTTTTCTTTCACGTAAATAGTGTAACAGCATCGCAATAGCTTAGACAATCCCTTTGTCATCGAACATTTTTTTTCCTCTGGCAGGTCATAGACCACAGATTTTTTATTTTTATCCTTATATCAGCCTGAATCTGATAAAAAGGTTTGTTTCATTAAAAAGTTCTCAGGTCGGAGAAAATCCTATCACTCGACCTAATATAATTGTAAAACGAAATAAATAAGAGTCCATACTGCGGGCAATTTTATTCTGTAATAAATAAAGGATAGTATCATTGCGTGTATGATACAGTGCACAGTTGCACCGTTTTGATCCGCGAACCACTGCACGGAACCTTTTCACAGTAAATATTTTAAAGATGAGACAATCCCTGTGAAGGAATCAGCATGTCATTTATTGTGGAAAAGTACCACAGTAATCGTGTGAGCCGGATGAAATTTAACATAGTTGTAAACTTTAAATTTCTACCTTTTTGAGATATTTCTGCAGTTTGTCCATGTCCTTTTATTCAAGGCAGTTTCTTTATTTGTTAAACGAACGTTTATTCCATTTAGATTGTAATAAAAATGAGTCATATTACGTTGTATCCAAAATCAGAAAAAAAAAATTATAGTTTTATCATTTCCTTTGGAAGACTATATCCTACTTTGCAAAACTCATTGAAAAAAGAAAATTTTAAAATACAAAAAAAAGATACAACGAGATTTGAACTTGGTCTTTCACGATCTTTACCCATGTAAATGTTACCACGGAACTAAATAGGTGGTCACGTGACTGGTCGAAATTGTCAATAGGTTTTTACTCACCTATATTAACTGTCACTAATTGACGCACCCATCTAAAGATATCACACACACATGGTTGCGGTTGTACTCCCACAACGGTAAAATGCATCATAATTTCCTGGATCCTACTGCAGTTCAGGATCGCTAAAGCAACTCTTTGTTTGGTTTTACGTAAGTAATTAATCCATAACTAACTATTTCCAAAAAAATCCGTTCAAATTAATGTCCTAGAAGCTTCAAAAGGTGCACCGACATTTTCTATGGGAATCGAACCCCCTTAACGTAAAACGAATTTATTTACTTTTTGTTAACCTTGTCAATGCCACTTCAAAGATATTAGGTACAAAATATTATTATTTAAATTGTAATCAATTCAAATTAAATATATATTTTGTTGTAAACATTAACATGTGTTAATTGTCAGTGTATAATGTTTTGACAGAATAAATAAGTATAGTCGACCAAGTAATTGCTTGACCATTTTTGTACTCTATTCCTTTGTAATACGGTCGAAAAGTGGTCAAGCAATTTCTTGGTCGAATATACACATAAATTGACCGCCTATTGTTTACTTAGTAATTTATGTATGTTAGTTGGTGTTGTTTTTTTTTAGTTTGTGACGTAATAAAGATTGTATTGTATTGTTCGTGTTCACACATCAAGGTTTTGTAGGGGGCGTAGTTCTACTTATGCGAACACACGTACCTAAATTAAAAGGCACTATTACTTTGTACGCGTTGACGGTTGATTCAGTCTTAGGCGGTCAACATGTGGTGCGACTCCGTGATTGGCGTTTAACCTTTTCAACGCCAAGGACGCTTAAAGGCGTCGTGAGCTGTCGTGCGTACCACGCCATCGAGCCATATAGACGTCCACGGTGTACCTGCGACCTACGTGTATAATGTTAAGGTTCAAATTCGCGTTTGACATTAAGACGACATGGCGCGTCAGTGACAACTTGTCAGTGCATCGTTGGCGTTGAAAAGGTTAAGGAAGGATGCGGTTATATCCGTCATTGGCGTTCAACGTCTGGTGCAGGCGTATCTGTATTAGCGATCAACGTTAGGTACGGTTATATCCGCCATTGGCATTCAAAGTGTGGTACAGTCATAACTGCCATTGGCTTTTGAAAGTGTGGTGCGAGTATATTCGTTAATAGATTTGGAAGAGTTAAGCTTTTGTAGGGCCGGATTCAGGGGTGAGCAACCGGGGCCACAGCCCTGGAGCCTTCACATAAGAGGGGCCCCACAATAGAGACTTCGGAAAAAAAGATTTATTGCAAAACGAGACTGAAAAAATTGAAAATTTTATTTGGAAATAATTTGCGGCCAGGGGGCCTCCACTCCTTTGCTGGCTCAAGGCCTCTAGACCTCTAAATCCGGCACTGAGCTTTTGGTATACGTACCAAAACAATGGCGTCCTTTTTTCATTTTCACGCTCTTTCCGCATGAGATAAAAGAAGACAGCACTTCCCATCATGAAGATGAGTGTTTCTCTTCCGGGCGAGCGTCGGAGCCATCCTTTCATTTCTAATGTTCTTACCCAATATTCAAATACCTATGGATATAAAACACAATAGATATAATGTCAGTTAACTTATTAAACGACATCCACCACTAGTACTAACATATTGTCATAGTTTTGTATTTATTTTCATAAACACTATTTGGACGCTTTTTTGACTGAAATAAACGATTTATTACTATTATTATTAGCTTCTTATCCACAAGCACTTCATACTCGTAAGTGCTGTACTAACACTAGTACGTAACATTGCGCCAAGCGGACATGGTTGCCTTTAGGTACCTAAAGATAACCATGTCCACTTGGCGGAATGATCAAGGCAAGTCAAATTTTACAACTCACCAAGTTCACAAACAGGTTGACGACCAGGACTCTTCTGTAGGGCGGCTCGAAGTACACTGCTAAACCGCTGATGGTGCACGGCAGTAATACTGTGTTGTAATACGAGAAGTTGCTGAAGAACAACCTCCTGGGAACAAACAGCAAGTTATACATCAGTTGAGCCAGTCTATTCGTTTAATACCCAGCAACTGGTATGGCGAAAATGTGATACGCATGGCGCTGGTGGCACGCAACAGAACATTGTGATGCTATTATTTCTCTAAAATAGCATGTCATAATCAAATTGGCATGCAGGCCAAAAAAGGTTTGCCATGCCTGGGCTATTGTGTGGCTGTACAACTATGGAAATTAAACTTTTAAAATGTAAATGCTTATAAATACCTGAATATGCAGTTAAGTGTTACGAAGGAGCTCCCAACAGTAAGCCCAAAGATGCCAGACTTTATATACAATTTGAACTGCTCCAGCATTTCCGCTTTAGTCAGTTTCTTCCCTTTCATTAATATTTGAATCTGCAACAAACATTAATCATCAGTTTCAAAACCAGAGCAAAGGGAATGTAATACTATACTACTAGAGAGCCTACAGCTAGACCACATCTCTTACAAAAACTGTTTCTAACTCTGGTTATTTGGCAAGCTGTTTTGGTTGAAAAAGGTTTAATGCCGAGTTATTTGCGGCGCATTCTTCTCAGCAGATGCCAATTTCCAAAGAGCTGGTAGAGTCGGTCTGTAGTCTTATTGCGTTAATTGGAAAAATTTTATTTTTACCTTCTTAATAAAAAAAAAATTCAAAATTGTTTTTAAGCAGATTGTGTTTTTAACTATTTTTGTAGTCTGCCCATGATCATGAGAACTCAAAATGGCTCGAAACAACCTGAATTAGATTTGTTACAATACATGTGATATTGTTTTAATTTTTTTATTTCAATCATTTTTATTTTATATTTCTCACCTGTCGGACCCATTTACCCAAACCCCTTTCCAGTCGAAAGACAAATTGTCCAAAGTTAAATTTCTATTCAATAGTAATTGATTATGTATGAAAATTAATACCAAAAGTTGCTATTGTTCAAAAGATTTTACCATTCAACAATTGACAATCACCAAGTCAAAATAGGTACAGTCAACCAAACTGAATTCTAGTCCAGTGTAGAATCTTGTTGCAAAGAATAATTTGGTAAAGGTTGTATTATATTATGACATTATTTTAAAATTAATAGTAATTATGACATTTACTGTCATTTCATGTTTGTTGACGATTATGTTGTTGCACTGTTTATGAATAAATTCAAGGACTATCCAAGTCTTTAACATTGCAAGACCTATTACATACAAAATTGATGCATATCATATCATCTCAGAATAAAGAATACTGTTTCTTTTCATCAACTATCTGCAATCAGCATTGGCTAATTGAGTTTCACTGTATTCTTTGTTGTCTATGAGACCGCTAAAAAGCATATTTACATGTCTACCGAGGCACCATTTGTATTTTGAGGTACACTAACTAATGGCTCCATTTCCTGTAACCATTTCCAAGTATACCAGTATTTCTGCATTTCAGATGAACCATGGGGATTTGGTGATGGTTTTTGGCATATTGTTTCAACATAAGGCTATAAATAGAGTACTAACAAAAATAAAACCATCTATTTCCACACCGTTTATTTACTATGCATATAATTAACATACTTGAATCATAATTATATAAATTCCATGATGTGTTTGTATATCTCTGAAATTGTTTCTTTCTACTTTCTCCATTGACCTCAATGGCCACAAATAAATTTGGAATAAATCATTTTAGTTTTTTTTTTCTAAAAATAAGATTAGACCTAAGTAACAACAAAGTCTCAATTTAATGTGGAGCACTGAGTTCCTTGGGGGAGCGAAAGGTAAAAAAAAAAATGTCTTATATTACAGTTTATAGATCAAAAACAACTTATTGAGGAGTCATAAAAAATTATGCATGACCAACATACATAAAACATAAAATTAACAGATTAAAGGACAAACCAGATGTGTAAAGGCGAACACTTATCCCTTTACAGAAACTCCTCTAGGTAACTTTCGCGCGACTGACAGAGAAGTTGGTGTGTATTAAGATAAATATCTGAGCAACTGTATCAACTCAACTTCAGGATATATTAATAAAATTATGTGCAAACTAATTATAAGCGTAAGCTACGCTACGCTGTTTACGAATAATACCCAAGTATCGCGAGCCTAATCAACGGATCAACGAGTTCAAAAATTAAAGGAACGTAATAATCATCGAATACTTACGAGATATACCATTGCATAAAACTTGTATGCCCCTTTAATGCAGCTTGCTAGCATCACGCTAGTCGCATCTGAACATTTGTAGGTCCACGGATGAATTAATTCGTGGCAGGCGCAACCACCGCAGGCTTTATCGAACCAGAATTTGCTCGCTTCAACCATGATAGCGAATTTATTTACAGACAAATTTTAACACAGATTAGTCTAGATATTTATATAAGAAAACACTTTAATAAAGATATCATTTGCGTTTGTATTCAATTTTGTAATAAATTAACGCAAGATGTTTACACTTTGCACTCCGTCAGACGCAGTCAGTCACCTGTCACTCCTGTCAGTGTGTCAGCACAGATTGGTGTCAGATGGTGAAGTATGTACATAGACTTACTATTGAAAGACTGACGCCGAGCGTGTCTCCGAAAGGGACAGCAAATACACACACATGAATATTTAGGGTTACCATCTTTAAGGCAGTTTTCCCTGGGGTCATTTACGATGTCAATAAAAAAAACAATATTTTTATAAATTGAAAAAAGAAGAATTACTTTTGGAAAATGTTTTTAATAATTAACAGGAATTTATAAAATCACTCTTAATAATAATAATAATGGTACCTAATTGTAGCGAAAAAGGTTGGAAATAATTATGAAGTAAACCCACACTGTAACAATAGATTTCGGTCAAAGTGTTAACCACACATTCTGGAAGATTCCAGTAGGTGCAATCCATGATTCCCGTATATGTGGTTCGTGGGGGAATCTGGAAGTTAAATCCAGAATACACTTCACGGGGCTCCATTTCATACAGCATTTGAGTCGACCTCCGAGTTATACTAGTGCATATTTTATCTGTGTACTAGTGTTTTATGTAGTAAAATAAACGATTAAATGAATCAAAATACTAGACTAACATGCTTTACGAAATAGAGTCCTGTATAAGTTTTTTCTATACCAATAGTTCATCAACGTACTATTTACCCCTTAACGTGGGGTAATATTCGTGGGAAGAAGTGACAACACTGAGTTTTAAGGTTATGTAAAAAGCACCAACTAAAAATGCATAAAACAGCTTTTATTTGATCTTGAAACACGTTAGGATGTTTATCTAAAGCGGGAAGGAACCACACAATATGAAACATCTGTTCTAATAAGTCAAATAAGATAAAAATTTTAATAACTTCCGAGTGAAAAGATAGTTCATCAATTTTCGATTCACTGTCACTTTTGCAGCCTAAAACAGAACATCGCACCTGCAGACTCGTTATACTGTTCTTAACGCCTGTACAAAAATATAGTCCACGTAATTTTAAATATACCGGGCACTTTTTGTAATTTTTCCGGTGACATGGATTGAGCTTGTCACAAAACGTCCAAGTCTGTTTAGCATAGAAGTATGCTAAGAAAACTTGACCTTGAAAAAACTAAACATGCCATGAGGGACAAAACATATCAAGCTCTGTCTCTTTTTTTCACAAGCAAATTCATATTTATATCTTATTCTTGTGCGAATGAAAAGGAAGACGTCCAGCTTTCTATAGCTTTCTCCTTCTACGAGTATGTACGTATCTATGGTACGTATGCTTGCTTTTGGAGGAAGATGACGAAGGAGATTATCACTAGAATACCCACAGAGCTATTAAATCAATAGTCAACTGAAAGGTTCCCGCGGCGTACACTTTTTGAAAATTGCTAGTGATGTAGATTAGTCGATCAAAACTGACGATGAATTTTTGATTTGAAGTACGGCATTTTCGGGATATTTTACAATCTTGTACTGTAACAAACTAAAAAAGTCTTATAAAACCTTTAATAATTGCTAGTGAACATACAACCATAGCTCAACCCTCTTGCAATTTCGATTTAATAAATAATTTCTTCTTGCAGAGACAAAAGATTACCCGTTATAGCTATTTTCTCGGATATGTGAATCAAATGTGAATGTGGACAACTGTGTTATTAAAGACCGCGAATTATTTAACTTGCATTCTAACAATGAAAATATTACACTCAAAACTGACTCGTTCAGGATTTAAAAAAGACCCCTGGTCCGAGGGAACACTTGTTCCGAACTTCATGCTTCTGTCTTCAGCGCAACTTGCGAGTCCGAATGGTGAGCGGCGGTGTAAGCAAGTATGCTCCTACCTCTGCTCCCCCAGCGAGCATGAAGGGCTAGCTTTGCGCGCGGGCGCCGAAGCGTCCCTTTGATGGAAGTACTCTTGGGCAACTTGCAACCCCAAAGGGCGAGTGATGGTGTGAAGTCTTAAAGCCAAAAACCAAAGGTCGAATGGTCGAAAGGCATACAGAAACCAATTATGAATGTCAGAAAATTTACAATCAGTTCGGAAAAAATCTTCTCATGAAAAGATACTCATTAGAAACTCAACGAGGTATAATTTCTTAAATAAATCGACTAGTTCCTGTGGTCGTCCCAATATTTTAATCCATTTCTCTTTCATTTCTTCTTTTTTGGGAAAACCGATATAAAATAATAGTTTTAATTATAACGCAAGACAGCCTGTGGCGAGCTGTTAGGGAGTAGCGACACCTAGTGTGTGTCCCAAGAGGAGGGCAAACTAAATGAATGGCCTTCGCTAAGTCGCGCGGGTGCACGGAGCGGGTGCACGCCCATAGAAAAATAGTATGAGAGCGTACGCTAACTCACGCGGGTGCGGGCTCATACTATTTGTTCGATAGGCGTGCACCCGCTCGACGTAGCAGACGCTTATAATAGACGAAAGGGCCTCTAGGTGTTGGCAATGGCTCCGCGCACGCTTTCCAAAAGTCCAGGACACTATTGCCCCATACGAGGGAAAAGGATCAGATTGGCGGATACCTTATCCATAATTTCTACAAAATGTCAGATGCACCGCATAACTAGACTATATTTCCATAACCTCTTATATAAATAATAAATCATTTAATAAAAATTAAAATTAATAAATAAGCTTAGTTTTTACAAGCACAAATGAGTCTTTGCTCCATAATTTAACCCACATAATAATACTAGCCGTCCAAAACGCGACATTCCAAATATTCCAATGAATAAATACCAAATAATACTTACTTGTAAATGCTGATGTGTTGTCCTTCATTGCTTTCTTTATGACACCGTGATGAATGCGAACTGCAACCATGCACGAAGTATGCCATTTCGCACAATAGATATCACTTGCTTGTCTCAAAAATCTAACGATAACCATAAGAATTTTATTAAATTGCACCGAGAGCTCTACGAACTGTCATCAAAATTCGATGTGAATATTATGAGACTAAAAAGAATGGCTGCTAATCGACAGCATATTCAATACACGAAAGAAACTTTTTTAAACTGTTGTATAATAACATGACTTAGACGACCAAATGTCAGCACTGAGTGTGTACGCTAGTAAATTTAGAGATGGTGTGAAATGGCTATGTTTGTTCACTCCTTCACGTTGTTACATAGTAAGAGTGAATGGAGCAGATACATTCACGCTTTTTCTCAATTTTTCATACTTGCTCTATGGGTTCCTTTCTCTTATAGAATACCATTTTAATCATGTAGATAATAAATACTTACATAAACTGAGGTTGCAGTGTGCACAGCATACGGTGACTTTTTATTAATTCTAGTAATTTTGCGACACTAAAATGCTGTTTCTAGAGGCACTGTGTTTTGTATTCGAAAAATAAAGCTGCTTATTTTAAATAATAATCTTAGATAGGTACCTAATAATTATTTAAAGTTACCAAGCTTGAACGAAAGACGCTTGAACCTTCAAAAACAAATTGTTGTGGAAATTAATTGTTTACAATTAACTCGAACTTCTAAAATCAAAACACAAACACAAGAAAAAAATAGTGTTTTCAAAATTACTTGAATTCTAAAAAAATCGTAAAATATTATTTAGTCACGACACTCGTTTTTTTTTTCAAGATGATAAATGTGGTAAATATAAAGGTTTCCTCGAATTTCTTTTTACCCGACTGCCGCCGGGAGGTAGGGGTGTTTTGAATTCGTTTGACAGAGTCAGAGAATCTGTTTCCAATGCTATTTGGATTTCATATAATATGTGTAAGTACTTTATTTTGTACCTATGTAAATTATAAAACCGTTAAAACTAAATAATTAAATAAAATAAATTAAAACATTCACAGAAGCCATTAAAATATTTATTTCTGCCAAGTTTTAAATATGAACATTATAGCAATCGGTCTATTCAGTTTAGTGCGAAGATATTGAACTTTGAAATGCCGTTTGGCATAAACGCTTTGGCTCTACTACCGTTAACGCAAAGACTCGCGACAGACGTTGCAATAAAACATGCAAGTGATACACATCACATTCTCCCTCGCATTTACACGTTTTATGGGTTACGTCACAAAGATGTAGACTTGTACATTATACTTGGTTGCGCTCGGTTATCGATATCGATTGATTTTAAGCGGACACATTCAAATGTGATAAATAAAAATTCACTTACGTAGTTAATTTAAACAAGTTAGTGGGTAGTCTTACAAAGTACTATCTAATTATTGATCTTTACCTTCAAATACAAATTAACTTATTTTTATGTAATAGCATAGTAATTAATATATTCAACACACTTTAATTAGGGTGTTTGTGCATATTTGTGCAGCGATGACTCACGCACATTGCACTTTACCGACAGCCGACGAGTAAAATTTCGCATGTGCATCTTTAGTAGAAACGTGATTTAGGCTGCTTTTCCACCAGAGATGTGCGAGGATGCGTAGCGAGGGATATGTTTGTAAGAACCAATGGAATCGCTTCATTTACTCGCCTCGGTCAGCACAGCTCTGGAAACGGCTCATTGGTTCTTTACAAACACATCCCTCGCTACGCATCCTCGCACATTTTGGTGGAAACGCAGCCTTATGGATTATATTTTAAAACCCAACATAACATGTGAGAGAAATATTAAGTAAAAATGGCGGTAGTTGTGTCGATGTGTCCTGATATTTACAATAATATGTGCGTGCTTGTCCAGTTCGTTTCTAACTCGTCTGTATGGCGTATAATTTACTAACGTAATATTGTTTTATGAAAGTAGGAAACTTCATTAACATACAATTGTGGTAACTTTTGTATTGCGATAATAATACAGCGTCACATCACAGGATGTAGCGTGGCAACTGGCGACCCTACCGCGGCGGAAGGTGGCCGAGAACTCAATTTATGAGAAACAACTATTTCTCGCGACTTCGTCCGCGTAGACTTCACACTAACTTCCTACTCCTTGTTATCCCCTTAATGGTATCATTTTCAAAAATTATTTCGTAATACACATCTACAACCGCTGAGGGACATACCTAAGTTCCTAATTTCAAGTATGTCTAGGTGCAGGGGTTCAGACTGCAGTCAGTCAAGCACGGAAGCGTTATGTATGTTTTTAAAATTCTTTTTTGTGGAAATTGTTTAAAAATGACGATCTACGACAACTCTGCACTTTCACGCCTTTTGGTTTTAGGTGTCATCTATCTACCCAATTCTGTGTGTCATTGAGAGTGTATGAAAAAACGAACTTAGTCCCAGAGAACCTCGCAATATAGCGATAAATCTTGATAACACTGAATATTCGGCCTCAGCGGCCTAAACAGACAAAACAAGTTAAATTTATTCTTCTCGACGGTTCTGTCTAACTCTACGAATAAATAATTATTTATCCGTAGGTCTAATTGGTGTCAAAAGAAAGGGACTCACGCAAATAAAGATAAATTAAATTGAGCTGGTCATGTTAGGGTCTCAGCAGGCAATCAGCAGGGTGTCGGTCACACCTGCTGTCTTGCCTACAAGCATGCTTGACAAAACCATGTACATCCGGACCATCAATTATTTTACTTAAGTTATGTACTAAGATTATCTTCATCGTTAGATATAGTCGCTATCCATTTCTGTCTGTCGTTAATCCGCGCCGTATCTTCAGCCGTTTACTCCTTTTAAATTTAAACCACGCAAGGGATTTTAATACGGTTTTCACTATCATTTAGAGATTTGTTAAGGTCGGTTTTTATGTACAGTCAGCGTCAAATATACCAGAGCGGGCAAGGTGGTCAAAAATATCTGAACACGCTCAAGCGTATTTGACCATAGAGTCGAGTTCAGATATTTATGACACCTTGCCCGCTCTGGTATATTTGACGCTGACTGTACACTACATCCTAATTATACTCGTGCGAAGCAGGACCGGTTGCCACTTCATACATATAGCTTTGATCAGACTTATTTGTCATTTATACTCACAAAAAAAATTGCATGTAGCGGTGTCCAGAATATGACACCACCATTACCGCACGAGATGAGCATATCCCTGAATCCTAAAAGACAACTATCAGTCCAGGGATGAATTAACTGGCTGCATGGTATGTGACCCACTTTCGAATAGTCCACCATAAATTTACTGAGTTCCACCATTTTTACCGAAACTAGATCGACCTGCAAAATGCCTTTAACGCTGGCGCACTTTCACCAACTGGTTAAAATGATACAAGGCAGAAATCAAATATGTAAATAAATCATACATTATTTTACAATACAATCGAGTGAACTGGCCTTACTAGCTTTTTACCATAATTGACATTGCATTGTCTGTCTGGCTTTAGTTTCTTACTTGTTCCAGTAAAATCGCTTCAGCTTATACATATGTACTATTGAATAGTGACTTGTTATAAAGTTATAATTAGACAGGTAATAATTTGACATAAACACCAAGAAAAAATGCACACACGCACCATTATTTTTGATATTTCCTTTCGCTTGTGGTTTCACAACTGAGGAAAGATGCGACACAGTGACGCACTTTTAATGGCGTATAAAATAATCGCTGCGCTTGTAACCTTACACTTTATGTATCCTTTTTTTGTCGGGGAGGAAACGCTTTATGTCTACCCCCGAGCCCAGGGTTTATAGGTTATGTGAGGACTCATCCCCGTAGTAGGAGGCGGGCCCTAACCAAAAACCTCCCCGGCGCCGGCGTTGACCTCTTTGCTGGTTCTCACGGGTGCCGTGGACCCCCGAAGAATCTCCACGATAGCACGCTCCGGATACTCTGTATACCCTCTTCGTCTTTATCATCTTCTTCACCTTCTTCTTTCTTTCTTTACATAGTTTAAAGTAAAGTCGATATCCTTCCTGTCTGTCCTAAATCTTTATATTGTATCTGTATGTTCACCCGCCGTCTCCACCTAAACCAAACAACAGATTTTGATATGGTTGTCACTGTCATTTAGAGATGTTTTTACTAAAAGTTTTTATGTACATTATATCCCTATTGTACCCGTCCGAAGCCGGTGCGGGTCGCTAGTATAATGTAGTTTAATTGGTTTCAAGAAACTGTAAAATTATTGAAATTACCGTTAGAACTGATTATTTATTTTGTTGATTAAATTTATGTGGAGCTGTAGACCTTACACGTGTAGAATAAAACGTGAAAATATAAATATTATTGCACACTGGAAATGTTTTATTTATTTAAAGTAGGTGTACCTTTATCATTTGTTCAAAGTGGACATTATTTATTAAGATTTTATTTTCGATTTGAATATAGACGGTAAAAAGCGACTATCTATCAGCAGCACATATGAGCCAAAATAGGGGAATACTTAGCCGAAGACAATTTCGAAGCTTCCTATTATGATAGTGAGAAGAGAAATGTAAAACAAACATTTTGTCGACCGGATAGCCTAGTGGTTAGTGACCCTGACTATGAAGCTTGAGGTACCGGGTTCGATTCCCGGAAGGGGCAAATGTTTGTATGATGAATACGAATGTTTGTGCCTGAGTCGTGGATGTTATATGTATTTAAGTATATATTTATCTATATAAGTACGTATATCCGTTGTCTAGTACCCATAACACAAGCAGCTTCAGTTGCTTACTTTGGGACTAGGTCAATTGGTGTTAATTGTCCCAAGATATTTATTATTATTTATTATTTATAAAACAACCAACTGCGTGAAAAGCAAATAACTAAAAAAGAAAAACAAGCCCCATGATTCAAAAAAGATTGGGCAATGTAGAAAGAAACACCTTCAAAGCCATTGAAATATATCTTAAATGATATAAAGGTATTGCCGACGGGGACAAACAAAAATTACAAAAATTATTTGACTATCACCAAGCATACATACTTTGTTTGTCCCCGCCTCCTTTCTGGCAGCGCAGTCAGGTAAATAAAAATAATGTATATTTATCGATTCGATATCGAAGTCGACATGTCTACATCACTACCTTTCTTTTAATTTGTAATTAGGGCTTTATTTTTAATTGTTGTGAAGTTACATTAGGGATGATTAGGGTAAGATCTCGAAGGATCTCGGTAAGGTAGATAGATTATGTCGGTTGCTGTATTTGACGTGACGCTCGCAGTTGCACGCATACAAAGAAATAATTTCATGCAGTCATGTCACCACCGCACGTTAATTTTTTTTTGGGAACGATGCGGAGCGGACGTGTTGGGGGCAGGACAGCGGAGCAATTCTCGCGTCAGTAGAGATGAACTCACACTCGAGATAACCCAAAAAGAGCTGCCAAATCCCTTCAAAATCTGTCATATTTTGACACATCTCGAACGTCAGATGAATCTCGAAGAGCGCCAGATTTGGGGGCCAGGACCCCAATTCTCCGGTCACTCGAAATGCATCTCACGTGCGAGATACGTCAAAAATGTCAGATTTCTAAGGGATTTGGCCGTTGTTTTCTTTCGAGATGAATCTCACATAAACCGAGAATCGCCCCGCATCTCGCATGAACCGAGAATTGGGTTCCAGTGGGTCTAGCACGCTAGCTTTTATCGATGACATAAAACATTTATCCCGTTCTAACCAGTGCGCGTGTGCGAGAGGGACCAAACCGTTTATGTGCGCGATAAACGCTAGCGTGCTATAGTAGCTATAGTAATAGCTAGTAATCGATTTGAATGTCGTTGCGAAATGAAATGAATCTCGCATGGTCTGAGGATCGCCTTGTTGTACACAAGACCGTTAATCGTCAACGAAATTAAAATCTTAAATAATGGATTAAATTTTACGTTGATTTTAATTAATCGTAATAGAATTGGAAGTAGCTACATCTATTCATGACTTCAATCAATGATGAAATTGTTTTTTCCTTATTTTATGCAGGGCTGTCCATCCATAGTCATATTTATTATTTTATTTTATGCTGGCAGTACTGTGTCGGTAGCAAGAGGTAGATGTGAAAACAACGTGAAAACTTGGTGAAAACCTAGTGAAAACACACGGAATATGTGGGAATTGCCTTTTAAATTTTTATTAAAAAGTATTTTTAAGAAGTTTGTAAGGAAAACACTTTTGCTATTAAAATAATGTAGGATCCATTTTTATACTAAGTATGACATAAAGATGCTCGCCAATATGTACCTAAGCAATTTATTTTTAATTTTTTTTTGTGTATGTTGCGAAATATTGCAACTTATATTCTAAACTTGCTGAAAACGTTACATTTTCTTAATAAATGAATTTCAAGTTGAATAAATTCTGCTTAATCAGAATCGTATTGTCTATGGTCGCCACAACACAAATTGAAGTTTCTAGAAATGGCCGTTTCATGGCTGTGTCGCTGCAGTCGGTAAATGGACGTTTGATGTGGTGTTTGTCAAGATTGTGCTATTGTGTGTTTACAGTGAATTATTCCCCAATACTATAATCCTAATTGAAGTAAAAGCTTTTAAGGAGTAGATGAAGGTAAACAATACTTAATTATAAGGCCGTTTCTTCTTACAAACGGTAGTCAGTTTTTGTCGCGAATTCGCGCTTGGATTAGATTGGACGTCGTCTGCGTCGACCCATCTCTTTATGTCAGCTGTGTACAAAGATGATACGCATTTACGCTATTTTCGTTATATTAATGAATTAAATCATCCCTTTTTCTTCAAATTAGGCACCCTATTGTCATTAGAAGCGGATTACATCGCTTATTACTGCACTGTTCTCTAGGTTTTCCTACCGAACGGCGGAGGTTATGGAACGGTTCTGTTGCCCTTATTTCGCAAATGAAGACGATCGTATATCAGGCAAAGTCTTTTTAGCACCCCTAATGACCGGTGCTAATAAGGTACAATTCTTATAATTATCTTATATGTTGAACGAAAGAATCAGTTTTGTATTCGTAGGTACAAACAAACTTATCAATGTTTACTTAGATTAGTATAGATTTCAGTAAAGTTTAACTGGTGTAGATTGTAAATGTAGCCAGATAAATATCATTTAACTCTTTTTAATAAAGTTCTCATTACACTTATAAGAACTCAGTATTGATTCACTTTGGAATATGCAACAGTTTATGTAAGTACTATTGATAATAAAACCAGTATTCAGGCGCATCAGAAACCTCTAAGATATGTTCTAGTGCTAAATTTTCATTATAGTATTATTAATATTATTTTTATACTCATACAACCTTGCTGTTGAGTTAAATAGCTATCACAACTGTACCACTATTTACTTGTAATAAATTATGAGTCACCTTGGATATAATCATACTGTTTATTAGAGATAATCATTCCAAAATCTGTATATCATATGAATAATACATGCCCTTCTTTGGCTCTGTGGTCTGTCTATGTGACAATGTATTTTTACCCCCAACTGTTGAGATTCAATGGAAACATGATACAATTGTGTACATACATGCAGGTTGGTTGGTAAATTATTGTACACCCCACCATCACAGACCAATGGCGGTGCAGTGTGTCTCTCCCCCACTCCGTATTTTGGAGTCAAACCGGCACCTGTTTTAGGGGGCACTAAAAAATCTTTCTTTTACAAGTTTCTGCCCTAGTTCAGATAAAACATAGATAGTGGGCTGTCTCCCTCATTCCCAACAAATTCATCACCAACTGGTCCAAGTAGCCATTAGCAAATCCAAAAAACAAAAATGTGAGTGCTACAATTACATCCTGTTTGCTGGATGAAACAAGAGTATCTGCCAATTATTATAGAACCCGATAGCATGCATTCGTCAAAAGTTGATTGAATGCATTTTTCAGTTTTTCTCCGGAGATACGGATGGACTTCAGAAACTCTGTGGATCAAAATGACCCAAATTAGGGAATTAAGTAGTTTAGGCCCACTAGATTAATTAAGTTTAGAGTGTGAGTGTCTGTAGTTACACTGGTTTTGTTATTTTAACTGTAACATGTAGAATAACCATTTGGCACCCAATAGCTCCTTTTTGCTGGGAACATCATATTTCATACTTGAGTTATTAGGAATGGAAGAGTCTTCTTGTTTGTTATTATCTACAAGACACCATACAAAGCTGAATTTATTTATAACAAAATGTCATCTCGTTAATAGTAATTAATCTACCATTATGTCTGTTTCTTTTAACATACGAAATTCAAAATACAAATTAATGGTCATGTAGTATATGTGTTCCCTATGAGTAAATCTCATTGAAGGTTCAAAACATTGAATTGAATGCTTAAGGTGCGACATGAATAGATTAGAAATCGACCTACTTACCTAAATACTTGCCAAATTTCAGCACAATAATTCTCATACACCGTAATTGGTAATAATATGCGAAATATAGCAATTCAGATAAAATAAAAAGATTTGTAATTTTTTCAATGGTGTTCTTAGTACCTAGTTTTATGCTGAATTTTATTTGAGAAATATAAATTAGTTTTTATACTAACCTTTGCTTTAGCTAAAGCATGCAGAATCATTTTTCTTAAATGGTGCTAAACATGCTAAAATTAATTGATCTACATTCATATTTTTTTGCCTACCTCATACAATATTATTTTCTTGTGACATACTTATGGACAACATGCCTAAATGTTTTTTGTCTGTATAATTTCTTTGTAAATCACAATAATATTTCAGCTGAGTGAGCTTCATAATTCAGTTTGTTTAGTACCCATATATAGGACAAGCTCAGTTGCTTAATTTTGGACTAGTTCAATTGGTTTAAAGTAAACTGCCTCATATCTCTTTATTATATTATTTAATTACTCTGAATTTTTGTGTAACATATAGTATATCTAAGCTAAATTAAATTATTTATTAGTTTCACATATTTAATTTTTGTTGCTAAAATAAAATATCATATAAAAAAATACTCTTTTATATGATACCTATTTTAGATACTTGGATCATTGATAAAATGGCAGACTATTTTATTAGAAGGTAAAAGTGATGTGTAAGTTTAGATTCAGATTCAGCACCCGTTGCCAGATTAATTTGTATGTTAGCAAAGATATTCTTCAAGTTTTTGTTTTAATAATTTCAACAGTGGTAACATATTTATTATCACTGTTAAAAATCTTTACATAGTGTTCTACTTTTCCTGTCTGTCCAGTATTTTTATAGTGTATCTTCGGCTGCCTTCTCCTCCTAAACCATTGCAATGTGACAAGGTGCAAAAGTGACAAATCAGTGCATTTCTCGATTATTCCAGTACAAGTTTTTGTACATTGTTGGTGGAGGTTTTCTATGTTGTTGGGTCCTATGGGTCAATAATTAGGAATGAATTGCTATGCAAAAAACCTTACGAGGATGTTTTGACTGATATAATTAAGTAAACAACAGCCTGCTTAAAGATTTGGAGTAAATTTAATGACAACCTATATATTTTACTGCTACTGTAATATCTGTGTCGTATCTAAAGTGGCCAACATTGTTTCCAGGTGACGGTATGTCTCGCAACAAAGACAAGCATGAGGGCGCGAGCGGGCGCACGTATCACATTATGTCAGAGGCGGAGCGCGCGTCCGGACGGCGCGGCGGCTGGACCTCGCTTGAGGTAGCTATCGTCATAGTCCATTCTCGTACTGTTTTTTTCCCATTTCTTAGTACGGGGTATGCTTTGACCATAATCCCACATTTGGCAGGTCAGGGTATTACATTGGACGAATGCCGACTGACCTCTGTAACCCTTGACACAGGGAAACCACACTGATAGGATCATATAGTGCTTATGTAATGTACAGAAGCTAGAAAAAGTCATTGGTAAATGGCAACTGCTGGAGATCATGAGTCCACCCCTCTAGCTACTAGTCCACCAACGCTCTTTTTACTAGTTATCATCATAGTCCAAACGTAATTTAACATGCTAACCCCCGCGGCCTACTCTGCCTGCTGCACGGTACCGAGTAAGAGGGTGCAAGGCACTCGGCTCGCATGTTCCGCTATTGTATCTACATTGTTGTAGACCATAAAGGTATTCAGGGTATGCTATCGTGTCAATCTTAAAGGGAAAACTTGCTCACACCATCTAACGCTTTTCCCAGTATCCTTGTTTGGGTATGCTTTGACCATGATCCTAGATTTGGAGCAGCTATGAGTATTAAATACGTCTCTTTCCTACTGGGCTTGTTAGTAATTGAAGTCGCAAAAGCGAAGCGACAAAGCGAGTCGTGCTGTCGTGCTAGCCATCATGAATGTGGGATTTAGTTGGGGATCGAACTCATTATCTTCCTTACACAATTCTAAATCTCCCTAGAAACTAGCCCACCTGTTCGTCAGTCACAGCTAAATAAACAGAACCCTCTTGCTACTTAAATAATGTCAAGAAAACCAGTCCTAAAGATTTACTCACATATTCTTCTAAGCAATTTCTATTTTGTATACTAACTAATATAGGGAAATAATGAGGAAGCTCAAAGGTCCAATCAAAATATCTTTAATCAGCTTAGGCTTACAAGAAACACTTAGGAATGACAGTAATTTTACCAGGTAGATTCTATTTAGTCATACAAAGTCAAGTGCATAGAGGAGAGTCGTAAATGTATGTTCAAATGGTTATTCAGATTTTGCTTTCATGCAATTTTTCAGTTGTGAATTGTCCTTCAGTTAACAGGAAACACAAGGGTCGTTTTTCCATACAAATGTTTCCTCTCTGGATAATGCCAGTAGAGCAATATTTTTTTTCAAAAAATCGATGGCCACTATTATTTATGCATGTCCCTATGTTTTCCTTTTTTTCATAAATGAATTGTTAAAAGAGATATGAACATTCAAAAACCTAAAAAATTGGCCAGATTTTTGGCTGCGTTCATACATTCAGAAAACAAATTTTACTGGATTATATAAAAAAAGAAAAACATAGTAACACTGCCAAAGCCTTTCTTTAATTTTTAATGAAAAAAGTAGTTAAATCGGTTAAGTTTTGGGGAAGGAATCAGGGGTCTACGAATCGTTGATTTTGTGTACTTTAATTAGGTATTTTCAGTCCAAGCTGCGGCTGTCTCTATTGCGCTCTGCGGGGGGAGGCTTGATAGATGGAGGCAGCAATAGATTTTACAAATACCTATTTTCAATTCTGTAGGCCTTGGTGTTTCCTCTTAACTTTCTATACAAGTTTGATTTATTTCAATTAAATTTTGAAATCTAAACGCTAAAAGTCATTCGAGATCATGGTCAAACTGTTTGCACAATGCCTGCTGTACTGTGGCTATTTAAAGTTCAATGTAACATTGATAAAAGCCCTACCATCTTACACTGTAAGTCGCATACAAATGGGATTATTGGACTGCCCATAGTCAGACTAGACAGAACTACAAGAACATCGGCGCACCGCTGCACTGAGGCCGGCGCAATTGAGTTGCCGCGCGTGCGAATTAATACGACTTATACGATAGAAAGAGGCATACTTAAATACACTAGGACGCTTCTTACACCTAACCGCCGTTTTTGTTCAAAGTAAAACTTCTGTACTTGTACTATTATTGGTTCTGTGCCCCCAGACTTACGTCCATGCCATGCCATTCATTCACACTTAGAGAGAAATTAATCAAAATGGCATCCTGGTCCTGTCAGAATCTGGGACTGCCATTCTAACAAACCGCCTTTTGATTCCAGGTAACAGGAGGTGTCCGCGCCCTGGCGCCCCCACTGTTCCAGCTGTCGCACCTGACTGCGCTCTACCTCAACGACAACTCGCTGCAGCGCATCCCGCCCGACATCAACATGCTCGTCAACCTTCACACGCTCGACATCTCCAACAACAAGCTGAGGTCGCTGCCCGCTGAGCTCGGCGATCTCATACAGCTAAGGTTAATTGCACAGAATATATGTACCAGAGGATATAATAATTAATAGTATATCAGAGTACTGTCAGGAACCTTGCGCAAATTCGCCACAAGATGGACCAAAGCCCTGGGGGTTTTTGACTTTCGAGCGCTCGACACTCGCCAGCCATACGCTAATCAGTGCCGGCTAAAATATACGTTCGTGTAATTGATTGGCCCACAGCTAGAGAGTGTCGCGCGGTCGAAAGTCAAAAATCAATTCATTTTTGAGATAGGCGGGAACTCGCTGGATGCGACCAGCGCAGGTTTGGTTGTTGTGGCGAACTTTTGGACAACCCTATGTCCTGCAGTGGTCGGCTTGCGGCTGAAATGATGATGATATAATAGTACCTATTACGTACGGAATGGTCACGCACTTCCCCAAGCCGAATTTAGACACCGCAGGTCCCGTTCTTTTACTATGTCTCGCATGCATAGTCATACAGTCACGAACAAATATATCGGAGCAGGCACGGTGGTCAAAAATATCGAAACTCGACTCTATTATCTAATTCGTTCAGGCGTCTTCAGATATTTTTGACCACCAAGCCCGCTTCGATGTATTTGACGCTGCCCGTAACCTATTACGTAGTAAGAGTAATCTCGACGCATGCTGACATGTAGGTAAAAGTCTTACGGAGACTTAAATGTGTATTTAGTGATAAGGGTTAGAGTTTACAGGACCAATTTACCACGTCATTACTTTTTTATATTGATATCTGTTGGTCATTTCGCGTCGAGGCCACTCTGGTTTCATTTCTCATCACGTGACAAAAATCGCAAACGATCAAGCCGAACTGTGATGTAGTATATCTGTTAGTCTATTTGGCGGAACGAAACAAGGTTTACGCGTTGCATGTCCTTGGTTCGGTATTGGTTCTTTATAATTACCTAATTCATCCCATACTGTCGTTCAACGCTCTTTTTACAAGGCGGAAACCGTATATAGGCGTACCGAGGAAGCTAGGCATTGTCCGGTCTGGCCTCTCCTTCCTTGGACCATCCCCTTCTCCAGACTATTTGCCCTCACTACTCGATCATATCAAAAATACATGGTGATTGATAATTGACTAATTTCACAACAAAGAAACGTGTCACTTTTGCATGGACAGTGGCGCCGCTGATGTGTTCCATTTACTCGAGGCCTGCACTGTACTCCCATAGAAATATTAAGCATATATTATAAAAAAATAAAAAATTGGATTGTATGGTTATAGTACATTACGTGTATCTAAATAAGTACGACGAGTACATTGACAATACCTAGTTTTTCTAGTACAAAGTGACAATAATTGTCGCAATTCTCAAGTAAGGGCGACATCTCAGAGATTCGCATATCATAATAACTCGTGTTTGGAATTAGAAAAAGGGTTGACGGCTGTGTAACACTTTTTAGGACAGCTTACAGCCAACTTTGTTGGACAACCAGCCAAAATGTATTAACACGGCGAGGCGCTCCGATGTGATCCGTCAGATGTGAATTGACAATATGCGTAGATTTTGTTTATTCCAAAAATCCAAAGAACTCATGAAAAGATAAAAAAATCTGTTTTGGATTTTTTCTAAACTAATTATTTTTTGAAATATTACAATTAGAAAACTAACCCCAAGCCAGAGTTAAGAAAACACTTCATAAAAAGCAAGCATGTACATTGACGTCACAGTCTACGTTGTCACTAGTAAAGTGTATGGGGTTAAAACTTAAAACCAAGATTGCGTTTACTTTAATATATCCTGCTTTTACCTCGTTACTCTCATACGAAAAAAAACCTACATTTTTAATCTGGATTCGAATGTGTAGGTAGGTATACTTCGAAGCAAAAAAAACTTTCCTCTTTATTTTCGTGACTTTATATTGCTATAACTTTTAAAATATAGTTTTTTTTCTACTTTAGACATAAATATATTTTTAATGATAATCTACAACAATTTGATAGCCTAAAGCCCATTTGCTTCGTGGTGTATATTTCCTATTGGCACTTTAAAAACAAGTGGTTTCGTTTGTAATTGTTATGCGGCACTAAGCTATGGTTGACCTCTAAAAGTACTGAGCCTAAGATTTGCTGGTTAGATTGCAAATGGCCGACCTTCAAGACTAATTCAGTAGAGATTGTCACTTCTAACTCGGCTAATCGAAGTAAAAACGTTAGTAACAAACACCCCTGAAAGGCCAGGCCACGTCGGTTGCGTATGCAGCACGGCTCCAGCTCGCTTCGTGGAGCTGCGTTACGTACACGCGACGCACGCGATATAGCATCTTAACATATAATTCAATATATTACAGCCGCCGGGCGAATTGTTGGAAATAAAATTCGTTGCGATGTTCTAGATACAAACAGTTCAAATTCTTTTATATCTGTGTTTAATTGTTTTTGTTCCATAATAAATTCCCATTGAAAACAAAAGACAAGCCAACTTTATTCTTTACTGGCAAATTTTTCCGTTTCTTTGTATGTTGGGCCTCAATAAGTTAAAAAAAACTCTTTTAAAGTAGGTAACCTACTATTTAGAACTATGTTAGCTAACAAAATTTTCAAAAAGAATAATTTCCATCTAAAATGATACTTACACACATAGACACATAAACTTATTTATTATGTACAGTCAAAGACACATAAATGTCCACCAAAGAAAATAAGTGTAATTTTTCGATAAATAATTATATGCTATAGATTGCTATCATATCATTATTTATGCCTCCCTTTCGAAAAATTTCTCTCAGTTCCCGCTTTAATGGTAAGTTAAGTTTATTGCTGTTTGCTAGTTCAATGGTGTGTAACCATCAAACTGTGGTACAAAGTACAAAATAATGTTAAGGTTCATATTAAAGCGGTCTTACCTGAGCTTCCCTGTCATTCAAAACACGTTACAATGTCATTGTTGTGATCGTTTTCTCTTTCTAGCTTGTGTAACTGCCTTATCTACTTTCTCACCAGCACGTTTAGAATTTGATGCATAGAATTGTTAAAAATACTTCTTAATGACAGTTGCTTTTCGATCACAGAGTTGAGTGACCTTTCGACTAACATCGTTTGCTGTCAGTAAAACACTTTTACAAGTCGTCCAATACACCAATCTTTGAATACAAAATAAAGACAGGTATGATAATAAACAGTATAAACAAACGATTGTGTATTATTCGCCATAAATTTGGCGTTTCGCGGATTGTTTACAAATTTCACAATTTACATTTATCACAACGCGATAGGTCATCGACCTTCGGCGCATGTTTTGCCCAAGTTGTTATGCGAATGAAGTGATATTGTTTTCAAGTGATCGTGAAGATAACGATGTTAGAGTGATTTATTGTTTTTGTTTTTAAACAAAATTCTGATAAGCATTTATTTTTTTGTTGTTATTGTTTTTTCTCATCGGGCCTTCCATATTCGGAAACCGCTGCCTCTTTATGAGATTTCCACCATACTTTTTAACTACAATTTGCTTCATTTAACCCATAAAACTTAGAACGTTCTGAGTGTGCAAGTGAGGAAGTAATAATCACATGTAACAAACAGAAAACCAACAAAAACAAACAACGCCATTTGTAACATTTGGCTTGACAGATCACTCCAAGTAATGCCGCCTTAGTGTGAACTGTCGTATTATTTATTTATTATTACTTTGCCATTTTAAAAGTACTTCGCGAAGGTCCGAATTACATTCCTACTCCGCGTAACCATTGTAGCGCATTCTCGTGCAAGACTGTTGCGTTTGTGCGACATATATTGTTCATGGAAAAAGCCGTCCTTCATTCATGTGGAAGCAAGCGGAGGAAGGTGGGTTCAATTTTCATGAGAACTGTTGACAGTTGCTTTTTTCAATTTCTTTTTTTTAATTGGAGACTAAGGCATTAAGCTCCACATATCCGTATGGCAACGAAGTGTCATTTGACTGATTATAAACATGTTTTCGTAATAAATATAGCAAATAGAAATTAAAGAGATGTAGTTTCAAAATCTCTAAGATTACTACTAATGAATAAAAATATTATTACTTCAAAACACTTTACCTACCCAATTCTGTAATACATCCTGTTGCTTTCTATGTAACTTTTGCCGACATCGTTTTAATTTTTTTTGTCTTGTTTTTTACTCTCTCTGTCCCCGTATTCTTTTCAAAAATACCAATTAGGAAAGTCGGTAATGAAAGGCGGTGAAAATATGTTGACGATTTAAAAACAAGAGGCAAGCGCCACGAATTGAATGGAGCCTTTATTGTCGCTGTTAATGACTAGTCAAAAACAAAACAAGTAGGCTGGGAAATTCATTTTGATCTGTCTATGGTGGTAGTAAAGACTGGTTTACTTTGGCATGCACGTGTGTTGTTCGAGCCGGGAATTGGGCCAGAGTGTCACGAATGGAGTACATGTTTAACAGGTCCCAGTAGGTTGGAATAGTAAACTCAGGGCACTTATTTTAAATAGAACGTGTATATTTGGTTCTGATCATGTCATAATCAAACACACCATTTGGATGTACACTCCATAAGCAGATGAAGTATGAAGTTTGGAGCGAACCAAAACGGCTAGCACGGGTGTTTATTTTCTCTCTTGTCGCTCGTTGCGTTTCCCTCTTATTAGTCTAGTTAGAAAGATATGCATAGAGCGACAAACCAAGTCGAAGTGTGCCGTGCTAGCGTTCCAGGTATTAAAATAGCGCAAAACCTTTAAATGTCTGCATTCATCTTGGGTGATAACTGAGGTCCATCGTTTATTGGAAATGCGCGATTGCATCAAGAAACGATCGGTCCGATTGGTTGACCACCAGCTTCGGCAATCTGTGCGCTTACAAAGAAATAAACCAGTAATAAAATAGCAAATCAAATCGAATAATATTTCGCACCTTTAGAATTAAAGCGACCCATTTCTGAATAATACACGTCCCAAAATTTCACCTTAATTAAAAGACATAGAGTTTAATTTTGAAGAATGTCATATTCAGAATTGAGTCGCTTTAATTCTAAAGGTCCAAGACCAGCCACAAGATGGTCCGATGACCTCATACAGGTGGCAGGAAGGCGCTGGTTGCATGCTGCTTCCAACCGGTCACTTTGGAAATCCATGGAGGAGGCCTATGTCCAACAGTGGACTTCTTGTGGCTGAGATGATGATGATGATGATGATAAATTCTAAAGGTGCGATTTATCTATTTGATCATCACAGGCAAGTTATGCACGCACCAACTTTAAGCTGCCTGTGCATTATAAATAATAATGATAAGTTATAAGATAAGAAGTCTGGACAATGCTATTGCTGCCATGACGTGCCAGGCGTATGAACAAAATTAGTTCAATATTACATTTGTTTACATAAAAACGATCCTTTATAGTTTTAAATTTCCTGTCAATAGGCCTTTATGACTTCGGTTACACGCTAATTCTGGCGTCAGTTCAGTCCATCATTCCGGTATAGTTTTGACTGATGCCAGAATGATGACAAATGGATTCGGATGCCATCAGTTCAGACTGACACGACACTAGACAGGTTACACGATAATTCTCTCGTCATTCTGAACAGAATGATGGACTGAACTGACGACAGAATGAGCGTGTAACCGAAGTCTATGATACTCTTATCCTCGGCAATGGCTGACTTTCCTAACCTATTGTTTTTATTCCAGAGAGCTACTCCTGCACAACAATTACCTCAGAGTCCTGCCTTACGAGTTGGGCAAGCTGTTCCACCTTCAGAAGCTGGGACTCCACGGGAATCCGCTTAGCAAGGAGATGCTATCGATATACAACGACAACAACGGCACTTCCAAGCTCCTGACGTATATGCTCGACAATTTACAAGGTAAGTCTAGAAGTTACATATCCTATTCACGACTGTTCCAGTACGTTATAGCAGAGAATAGATAATAGTACTACGTACAGAAATTTTACTGTGTAACAAAACCCGTGTTTAGGTATGACCTATTTGCCTAAACTTACCCTTAATAATAATTAGATTCAAGCGTTATCCGAGGTCCATATCAACAGAATGGAACAAATTACGTATTAGTTATTATTTAGTTTGTTAAACTTACCTACTCATTCTAACGCATAAAATGCTCTATCGCTAGGGTTGTCAGCGGTGAGTAAGTGTTAGGTTGCGCGGCAGTGCGTGGCAATCCTTGATTATACCCCAGTACTGGGGCTGCCAGTATGTACTTGTAGCAGCGTGACGTAATCTCGTGAACATACACGACTACAAGACGCCATACATAACCAAACAAAATTTTGAAAATTCGAACGAAATTCCGGTACACACATAACAAGCAGCAGTGTGAGTGATCTCAGCTCTCGTTGCGTTGCCTATGCTTAAAGTTTTCCACTCGGCATTAGTCGACGAAGATCGTTTTGGATTTACATTGCTTTGGACCATTACGTGATAGGTACATACTGTTGGCAATACAGCCAACATTAATAGTGTAATAAGCACTTTAATATCTGTGGCATTTTTAGTCTGTTTTCTCTCTGTCAAAAACTCTCTGTATGGTGTTGTGGTAGTGCTTGTAATTAAACTTGAAGATAAAGAACCGGCCTTTCAATTAAATACAGTCCACTAGAAATAAATAACCTAGGACAAGCTCCTACACATACTTGACCTTTATGTAAAGGCAATGTACTTCGCTTAATTTTATTTAATTTGGCATTTCCGATGACAGCCGAAGTCTGTCCTTACAATAATTACACTGTACGTAACAATACAGATATACAGTAGTGAAACGAATTCATACGAACTTCCGAAACAAGGTTTTCGAGATTTTAGACTTTGATTTGAATGTTTAACTTTTAATTTAATATTGTAAGTTACTCGAAAACCTTGCGAGTGTAAAATCAGGTCGTTACAGTTGTTAGGATGGTATTAGTTCGCCGACACAGTAGACGGAAACGCTTGACCACAAAATGACAAATCGATTACATACTTTCTAAACCTCATATCTACCAGAATATAAGAATGTAGTCGCAAAAACCGGCCAAGTGCGAGTCGGACTGGCACACGAAGGGATTCGTAGAAAAAACCCCGAAAAGAACACTTATGAGGGACTCCTTACCGACTTCTTTATTTTTATTATTTATTGTTATAGCGACCATAGTAATTCACACTAAATATTTCAAGCAGACACTTACGGTTTAAAAGATGCTCCCTGTTACGGACGGGCAGACAGCGTAAGCTTACCAATAGGGTCCTGTTGGCAGCCTTTGGGTACAAAAATCTAAAAACAAGCTTATTTTAAAAAGACTTCACAGTGTTGACTCTTTAATTACACAATTCGGGGAGATACAAGGCTGAGAAAGTACCTTATTGAACCAAATTCTATTAAAGTAACGTATAATGACTGTGGCGCTCGCCGCTTCGGGTTTAGTAGCACGCTATGCGCCTTGATATTCACGTACGATATTTTGTTAAGATTATGATGATACCTAATGGCGATTTTCCGAGCATCTTCTAAGCTAGAGTATTCGTAATTCTGAATTACTAAGAAGAGTTGAATGCATGTTAACGCTGAAAATCTTCAGCAAATGCCAAACTCAACAATGGAAATAACACCACATGTTCATAGAAAGACTCGCACACGAATAATTAGATTCAAGCGTTACCGAGGTCCATATCAACAAACTGGAACAAATTACGTATTAATTATTATTTAGTTTGTTAAACTTACCTACTCACTCTAACGCATAAAATGTGCTCTATCGTTCAAAGCTAGGGTTGTGGGCGGTGAGTTAGTGTTTGGTTGCGCAGCAGTGCGTGGCAACCCTTGATTATACCCCAGTACTGGGGCCGCCAGTATGTACGAAGACGCAATACAGTAAAAATACGCTGCATAATATTATTGTAGATTCAGAACAAAAAAAATGCGTTAGACGTAAATAAAATTGTGTAAATGTCAAGCAAGGTTTATTCACATAGCCCAAGGTGACTGTCATTTTCGTTTTGACATACAAGTGAGTGACGCAGCCCTGGGGCTTCAAAAGGTATGAGAGATCATGTGGTTTTTTTAAAGACATGATGGGAACTTATAGTTTCTTCCAAATCCTTATTTTAGTAAGCCTTACCGTATTCTCGAATCAAGCATCGGATAATGGTTTCTAAAAGGAACATTTTGAGGGCATTGAGCTGGGCTTCAAAACGTACAGATTATACTGGTCGTCTATAACCTATAACTGTTATCGAATGATTTTTCTTTATTTTTCTCATAACAATTAGCAGGTTTTTATTTCATTATTAGGTTTTTATCGACTCTTTTCAGTTAAATATTTAAAAAATACTTAAAAAAACATTATTTTTAAAATTTGTATTGGTCAGGATTATGTGACGACATAACATGGCAGAAGCTGTTTGGGAAATGCCAAATATAAATTATAGTTTAAAAAATAAAACAAAGAATTATTTGAAAGCTTGGCGGGATAAAACTCATCTAAATATTTCAATTTAATCTTTATCTTTACAAAGTATGAAACAAAGTTGCTATTCGCTATTCTGTCCTCATATTTTCGGCTGCTTAGTATTTCTAAACCACGTCGTTGCGTGGTTTTGGGACAGTATACAGTGTCATTTAGAGATTTATTACGGAAGGTATTATGTACCATTCTAATTAAATGTTTGTTAATAAATTGCACCCTTACGAAGCCAGGGCGGGGCTTTAGTAGGTATTGCATGAAAAAAAACTATATTCTTTCTAAATTAATATCCTTATTTTGCTTAAAATGTGATACATAAGCGTTTTTGATTATTATTGATAGGGGCAACTGGCCTATTATAATAATTTGACACAATATTATATTACCTCCTTTGTTTACTTAATATCAGCATGAATGTAACTTTTTATTTACAATTATGATCTCAAGAACATAAAAACAGCAATTTGCTAAAACTGCGTGTGAAACAACAACATATTTAAGTTCTTATTCTATTATTGAAATTGTCATATTAACTTTAATTTTGATAAATTGTTCAATAAGTAATTCCTACATAAAAACGAGTCGCACTCGCACGCTGAGGGTTTCGTACCTTAACACAATGTACTTGTGTTTACCAAAACGACCCGCGAAAGAAGGAACCGAGCTGCAAATTCTTTTGGCATCATAATTCGAAAATTACGCAGCTTTAAAAAAGTTATTTAACTTTAGAATTTGGATGAAAAGCGCGTAAGATATGTAATAAATCGATACCCCTTAAACGAGTAGCCTTACTTTCGGCCCCTTTCGCAAAGTTTTTTATTTTTATTTGCAATGAATTTGTATAACCAATATTTATAATCCCAATTTCTTATTGATAGCTTACCATACGAGTATGTTGCTGAAATATACCGCACTTTGACACACTGACTGACAAAGGCGCACTATGTAGGTTCCATTTTAGCGTGTTGGTACGGAACTCTGAAAATCAAATGCAAACTCATGCTACTGGACTTTTTTGGAGACTGTGTTTAGTTAATTGTGAGATACAGAGTAAATGAGTCATACTTAAAATACCACAATCATGTTTGAAAATTCTGTTCATTGTTGTACGGGTTTGTGTTTCGCGCTACCAAATAAAGCAAAGCGGAAAGATTCTGTCATCGGAAAACAATTCAGTTTATTTGTAGGTATACTCGACCAAGTAATTGCTTGACCACTTTTGAACTTTAACCCATTGTAATACGGTCGAAAAGTGGTCAAGCAATTTCTTGGTCGACTATACCTATAGAGTTGCACAAAGTTGCCTCTAGCATGACAAAATCTTGACTCGTTGACAAAGAATAGTTGCTTTCAAATGCACGTAATCCGTATCAATATTATAAATATGAAAATAATGAATGATGTTTGGATATTTCAATGTTCCTCAATCAAGAATTAACGGCTGAACGAATTTGGCAAATGATCATGTCTTGAATTAAAACAGGATACTTTTTATCCCGTAAAAAATAATATCAAGCGGTCGAAGCCGTGATTTTATAATTCAGAAGTTATGATGCTCCTATAGTTTGAATTAAAATTGAATTTTATCTAACCAGAGTTGCGATTCTCTACAGTAACATCGTTGTACTCAACGCCAAACTCTTTGACATTCGCTCGCACCCGAACCTCTCTACATACGGGCTTAATCTTCATTGCTGACGCGTCGTTAAACGTAACGATTTTACGTTAATAAATCTCACTACAGACCTCAGCTTAAGGAGGTTACGTCTAAGGAGCCTGGTATTGGTTTTGGTATAAGGCGTTGTTGTAGATTGGTTTGACTTTTATATCATATACTAGTTTTTACTAGCGACTTGGTCCGCATAGACTTTAGTTTACATAGTAACTTCCTTTCACTTTTCACCTTCTTAATGGTGGAATTTTCAAAACTTGTCTTAATGCTCCTTTAGGTACACCACCTAAGGAACACGTGTTTCAAATTCCATGTTTCTGTCATTCTCAGCTTAGGCTATGAGTTGTCTGTTAATAACGGAACTCGGAAGATATGTATAGATTGTAATGACGATGCTTTCCTGATGTATGGTGCCACAATATTCTCGTAGCAACGTTTCCTAGCGGATGATACAAACTTTTTGACAGGTCTCCGCTGATGGCTACCGAGCAGGATAAACGCCGAAAACTGTCCTTTTCACAGTACATCGTTATAATTTTATTAGTCAGTGCATCCCTTTATCTGTTGCCAACTTTGTGTGCCGGCCGTAGGGTTACAAAGCGGTAACTTAGGAAATTTACAGAGTCCAGCGAGCAAAGGCAGAACTCCTCGCTTTGTAAACCTAATCGTGATTGAAGTTTCTGATGTTTGACCTTTACGTTCCTCGCTTATTGACCAATGCAACTTCAATCTAGATTCAATACGGAGCGTTTCGCTGAGCTATAGTTTATTGAATCTCCTTCGTTTGATTGTATTAACCTTTTCACAGTCAACAACAGAAACAAAAGCCACAGACATAGTGTCAAACGCGAATTTTAAGTTTAATTAAACATATGCTCGTAGGTTGCTATTGCACTATGTCATCGATCAACCTTTAAGTGTCCTTTAACTTAGTCATTGTATACCGACGGTTAGACTGTATAGTCGAAACCGATAACCAAGGTAGGTGGATCGGACGTTTGCATTCTGTAATACTAGGTAGTTGGCTACGATCAGGCACTTCGAGATTGACATGTAGGATGCATTATATCGAAATCTCCAGAAATGTTAAGCTTTCTTTTGAGTACTTAGGGCCAAGGCTATATACTACTTCACTGAGCTGGCTAGCTAGTCATACCAAACAATCATTTTGCAGTTGAATCTCTGCATGTTCAAGTAAAAAAAATGTATTAACCTACTCTTCTACCTGGTCTTATGACGATCGGATCAACAATACGCAAGTTATCCTCAAACAAACACACATACAAACTTCAAAAAGTGGAGAATTATTCAAAGAAACTGGAGTAAACGCAATACTTTGTTGATAACAATAGGTTTTGATCAAGTAGTTTCCATGTTAATAGATTTAACCTTAATTGTTTAATCTGACCAATCGGCACTGACAGAGTCGTATTATTGTTAAACGGACCTGTAACGAGTTTATCTTACCAATCGTCTAGTCATCGTGACCTCGTGTTTTGCGGCCATCAGCGGACCTGGTGGCTTTCAATGATTGTGGAACAGTTTAATTGTCGAACGATTGTCACGCGGTTGATAATTGTTTACCTTTGAATTTGACCTGCTTTTGATGTTTAACTTGGTAGAGATGGAAACGTAATTAGGCGTGGTTCTAACTTAACCGAAGTAAGGCAGTTAAGTTTTAGAGTTTCTATTGAAACGAAATAACTCTTTCAACACATGTTGCTGCGAGGCCTGCGAAAGATATGATTTCGCGAACTAAGGATTTTTATTTCTGCAGTTTGGAAGACTTCACAAAAACTAATATTATATTCAATACTTAGAATTTAATATTATAAAAAATAAACCGTTAAATATGTCTATGTTATTTGTTATTACAACCGACTTAATAAAATAATGAGTTTTCTAAGAAATTCCTTTTTTTATAATTTTCCGATTGTCTTGATTGTTCTTCATCTTAGAAATCGTGTTCTTTTAATTAAAACTAATGAACAATATAATGTTTAAGAATATTAATGAATAAGATTAAAAACTGTCTTGTTGTGCATGTCGTGCGTGTTTTCCTTAACAAGCAAAAACGCAAAGATCGTGATGTTCCAAATGAAAGTCGATACGATACAGACGAATCCCAGTTTCCCAACAAAAATAATGTCGTGACTACTGCACGACAATAATCCGCAAAGATATGATTGTCTCACTCGGATACAATGGCGTTAGAAAGTGTGGGAAGACAGCAGTCCCGATAGTTAATTGTTTTATTTAGTAGCACTCCGTTACTGCGGCCGATCGGAGCAAAATTATTTATGAAACTCCTTTTTGTACTTGAGATTAATTGATTGTTTTGACGCGAGCTATGACGTCTCTCTTTGTGGATACTATAAGAATGGAAAGCCGTGTTTAAAAGTATCTATTTTAAGATTGCACCGAGCTTTCGTTTTGCGATTCTCTCCACTTTTAATCCCCACGCTTTGGTTTAGATCCGGGTTTACTACTTTTGTAGAGTTATTCAAGGTTATATCAAAACAATTTCTTGTGCTGGATTTTTGCTAAGCAGATTTTGAAATATATGCTTGTGACCCGGAAAATGCTTAGTGAGGTAGAACGTGTATCTAATTCTATCTTTTCTGTGTCTTTTCCACGTTTAGGAAAGTCAACATCATCCAGTCGTTTTATTTCCTTAGACTACTTTAAGCAGTAAGAAAAACATAAACTTTTTCCCCAAATAAGTACGCCAGAACTTTTAATTACCCTGCTGTCTCGTAAAAATAAGGTTTTTACTTTATTTTTGCCGGTAGAATACCGCAAAGTATACTTGCTTTTTTTAAAATTTTCATTGTAAAACGATACGGTACTGGTACCCTTCGGTGTACAATCAGTATTTGTTATACTTTATTTTAGAAGTTCAATGCATTCTTTGTGAACTAACAAGTTACCAATGCTACGCTACCTGCTTACTGCGCTATTTTGTAATTTAAGATGCGAATTGAATAGGTATCTTAGTTTCTTTTAGAGAAAACTAACAAAGTTAACACTTTGCGGGCTGAAGCTAGTATTTTGTCACATGCCTAAATTTTTTTGGCTAATAAAGCATTCTTGGTTCAAACGAAAGTTTCAATACGAGCCATCAGCCAAACAGTGCGCATAATTCCGATTGTATAGTTCATATACTTAGTAGGCACTATTGCCACGGTATTATTGTTTGGAACCATCAAACGAAAAACATCTTCGAGTTCGTAGGGCACGCTAGTTCGACGCCCACGTTGTAAACAGTCAATTTGTCGATCAATTTGCGGCCCAATATGTGGCACGTGGTCACACTCGTATCCGGTGAAATCTGCCTAGGCAAAGGCGCCCAAAACGAGTAGAGAGCCCATAATGTCTTGTCTCCATAACAACAATAGGGTGGCCAAAGAGATACATGTTTCTGGGACATTTTTATGCCTTTTGATATAACAGTAGCAAATTGGTTAACTACTTGCGTTAAAATTTGAAACAACCAATAGCCAGGTCGGGAATAATCTTACTTCTTGCCAGAGAGTTGACGCAATAGCTGAACACTGTCTCCGAGACGTGAATATTTATTGTTACGCGTCTGATAGCATTTGAAACACGAAACGTTCTTAATTTCCCCCAAAATCCTTTATAAAACGAAAACTAGCCAGGTTTTTTAATAAGTTATATGACATGGGGTAGTAAATACCTACGCCTTTCAGTATAGGATATATTGGTTTTTAGTTAAGGATGTAAGTGATCCAACTCCTACTATGCATCTATATTATTTGCGTGAATATAAATCCCTTAACGAATATTGCAGTCATATACATACATGTTATGAAGGTTATAATCTACCTCGAAGCTCTTGACTGTGTCCGGCGTTACTCACAACAAGTGTGGCCACAAAAGTATGTTGTTCGAATAAATTATCGACTATGTTTTGGTTGCTCATCGATTCTCACCCGCCGAATGATAATGCCTATCGCAGCGATCGTCAACCGTGACACGCAATATAGACAAAATAATTATAGATGTCAACATAATTACGGAATAAGGAAGGGTATTTTGTTTATAGCAAAGTGTCTTGTACGCTTCTTCCGCAATTTAGACTATTTTTAGGTTGAAATGAAAACGAAATACATTTTTTGTTGCTTTTTTGTGTGTTCAAGTAGTTGATTGAAAATTGTCTTTGAAACCAAGATTGGCGCTACGTTTTTATGATGACAAAGTATCAATCTGTAAATGCTTTCCGATGAGCTTACTGACCCCTAAGTGCTACCAACAAAGCTTCATCGTGATTGAACTTGACACCTAAAAACGTGTTTCCTGGAGCTACATATTGATAAAAACCCTGCTCTATCGTGGCGACGAGAACAGATTCTAAGGAACGTAATTATTTTGGAAAATCCCAATTCAAAAACTGATTTTATGAAGCACGCTTCAATGGAGAATTTGAACTTATTGTTAGGCGTTATTTGGCAAAAAGATCTCTTTGCATTTGAAACGTTTAAAATAGGCTAATAATAAATTAGTAAAAGGCCGTCAAACTAGCTTTTTGGGTGTTTTTTTTTTTAAATAAAGGTCTAAACGTACCTTCTTCTGTTACAACTTTAAAATTAGAAAAACGATCCCGAAGGCTGCGCACTCCTGAACCGACGCCGGCGCCACGGTCGCGGGTGAAAGTGCCTCGCGAAAGTGAAGCCGGAACCGAACGCGGTGACGTCACAGATTTGCGCAAGACCACCTCCTTTGGCAAGTTGCGAAATGTTATCTCGCATTGTTGCTGTTTCCAGCACATTATGAGTTAACTGCCGTATAAGGTATATCCTCACCATTGGGCATGCCAAGGAAATGGTCCGTTGACCCGGGGACAACGAAAGCTGGTTCTTTATTGTGTTAAGATTTTGGGTATCGAGTTCATTAGCGTTTTTATTGCGAAATCACGAGCTCGGAGAGCATGTATTATGTCAAATGATTGCGTCAAATTATGGAGTTACAATTGGGTAAATGACACCTAAAAACTAAATGGCGTGAAAGTGTAAAATATTGTTAACGTATTTTTTTAATAAAATCCACAAAAAAAGGAATTTTAAAAATACACACATGGATTTAAAAGTACGAAACTCAAGAAAAAAAACTTAATTTTTGGTTTCAAATTGTACTTAGGTACAGTCAAGGAACTTAATTCCCTACCCTACCCATTTCGTTAAAATGTCGTCTGACATTCGCAATTCATTAAGGTCGATATGTCAAACTAACGTCTTGCTCTATAGCTCTTATGGTGACAGTTTGCTATATGCTATTGAACCTTAGGTGGGTTGAAAATTAAATTCCTTGACTGTACCTACTCATTATAACACTGATAAAAGATACAACAAATTTTAATATGTAGGTAACCATATAAACGCTCTTATTATTCTAGTAAACGTGATTTAGTTACACTTTTCATTCATTTACAGCGATATTACATTAGCGTGACGTCATACCTATGTAGCCATTTTATATGGTGCGATTTGCGAGCAAGGGTTGCATCGTTTTCTATTTGTGATATTTCAACAAATAGTGATCAAATACAAAAAACAACTAAAAATACAATAGGTGTTTATTCTTCTGAAGAGCTCTCTATTTTAATAGCAGAAGAAATTTAGTCGTCATGCCTTTTTTACGTTATTTTCTTTGGTCATGAATTGCTGAATAATTCAGTTTACCAGTAAATACAAAGAATTCATTAAGCGCGCAGACGCCATTTTAATTTGCATGCGTGAAACGTGATTATTTTCAAATTACCTCAGCGATGTCTATCGTGCTCGGTACCCTCGCCGAGACTAAATAAATGTTGCCGGTGTAAGTATTTCAACCCGATTTCGCGTAATTTGGGCCTTCAGCGGGGTTTTGGAATGTAACCGCCGATTTTTTTTTCGACATTCCCTTACAAAACAGAACATTTAATTTTCCTCGCTGTTGATGGAACGCACTATTTCATCATAAATAAACCATAAGACCATAAGACCACCGAGCTACACCATACACCTCATCTTGACTTACCATCTAGGGGCCAATCGCCGCTTCGGGAGCCCACGGCACCCAAAAAACACCGGCGAAGAGATCAACGTTGGCGAGGTTCTGGTTATGGTATGCCCCCGCTATGGGGGCTGAGTCCACGAGCCGCCCTGGGGGTAGCATAAAGCGTTTCCTCCCCGACAAAAAAAGGGGCTAATCGGCAGCATCTTTTCGGCCTGTATGATGTTACCCATCAAATACAATGTCTATATCTGTACTATACTTCCCACTTTTGTTAAGCGAAGTGAGTGCGTGCGAGCGTAAGATTGATTTAAACTTTTTGCTAGCTTATTTTATAGCTTTTGTTTTACAATAAATGATTTTTTTTTTTATCATACATACATACATACATAAAGTCACACCTGTTCCCTGTTACATAAAAAAAAAATAGAACAATTCAGGTAATTTTGGGTAATTTCTGATCAAGTTTCGGACTTCTTGTTTGACTGTCGGCAACACTGCTAAACAATTTTCGGTGAAACTTTACGACTGGTTAACGATCAGTCGTAACGAGACCTGACTAGTAAACATGTCACGTAAACGATCATAACAAGGGAAAGCGGCATCTGACATGAAATTTTTTATTGTACAGCTTTGATGACAGGGGCTGATGGGGTCCGCAATCATTCTAATTGCACGTCTTTAACGAATCAAGCAATTAATCCATGCATCTAAATTGGTATCTCTTATTAACATGTCCGCGTTGTGTATAGTAACCCACACATCCTGCAGTTTGTGACCTTTACCTCTTTCTTCTTTATCGTTACATCCGCCTCACATTGTTTTTGCCACATAAAATTTAGCTTCGAGTACTTACAATAGATTTGTTTTTAATTTCCAATCTTACATCGATTCGTTTCCTTTTTAAACAGTATACAACGTGTCCCTAGTCTCTAGCTTATGGACAAAGAATGAACACCCGTGCAACACTACTTCTCAGGAACGCTAGTGTATGACACAGTTGTTTTTTTAATGAGGCAAAACATCTTCTATACTATCTAGAAAGAATTTTTGTCCATCGGCTAAGGACACGTTGTATTAATATCACGGACACGACTGTAATATGACACATTGCGTTGATAGCAACGCACCTAATTAGTGACACAGTATACCGACCACGCACCCTCGTTGTTCGTTGCATTAAAACAACAGACAAATCGAAACAACATCGCAGTGTGATCCCGCTAGGTACGTTTTCCAATACATCAGTAAGTATAGCAATGCCCCTTGCGACGAAGGGCGGACGGTAGGTGAAGTGCAAGGGCACACTGACGCCCTTTTTGCTAGACGGGGCGCAGTCTGGAGGTCGCTGATGTACCCTTGCCACGAAAATCGCAGCCCTTACCGTTTGTTCTACGTTAAATCGACCATTACAGAGGGCGAAAGGACGAAACTTGGCTTATTATGATCGTTTGTTTTTATTGCACTTTATGTGTTGGAATGTTATTTCAGAGAATGTTTTAAGTCCTCATGTAAGTAAACGGAGTTTTACTGATTTCCAGTAGCTTGAAGCTGGTTTTTTTTGTGACTTTATTAATTGTTCGTCCTCAAGGTCATCCGAATCTAATTGACTTTCGTTCAACTTAGAGCTAATACGCATTAATATTCGCTAGAGTAGACCAATAATATCTTCAGAGCATTACGTAACTTTTATAGCTCTCTCCTTATTTATGGATTCGGTTGGGTTTGTGGCTATATTATTCCGAAAACTACTAATCTTTAGCGACCGCTATTCGATCTTTATATCATCCATAAGTAAGTATACTGTCAAAATAAGTTAACGATTTATTGAACGTGAACGCAATATTTCAAACTGTTCGAAACTCTGAGACATGAAACTATAATCTGTCATAAGCCGTAAGATATTCAAGTTAGGTTGCAATAAAAAAATATGGCTGTTTATGTAACAATTTTTATTAGTAGGGGTTATTTTTCCATCTCTGTAGCTGGGTAGGGTTGGTGTAGTAGTTAGTTTCGAAGTCTTTAGTTTTTGGCTTGATAAACGTGAACTAGCTAAGCACTTTTTATTATGACTCTGAAATTTTTGCAAGAAATAGCGCTTTTAAGAAGCTTGGAATTTTACACTATTAACATAAAATCGACGTCTGAATTATTTCGCAGCCTGTACGCCAGACATAAAATTAGATTTACGTTTTCTGAAAACGTTTTTATTTTAGTGGCATATTTTTTTATTTCATTTTTAACGCAACATACAACATTTTACATTTATTTTAGTTAGTCTATCTATGCTTAAATCCAGATGAAGAAAATGAGTGTTTAAAATAGTTGAAAGTTGAATATAACTGTAGTATAAAAGTGCTTTCTCGTTTAGTCGTTTAAAAGATTTGAACAATTCTATTTGTACCGATTGCTTCAAATTCAAATAGTATGATGGTATGTTATGGATTTTCATACTTATTTCCTGGATACTTAATAATTGGGATGTTGACTAAAAAATAATAATTAATCCATCTTTTAGAACGCCAGAAAATAGTAGATACGTATTTTTTCTTTTGCTTCTAAAACTTAAAATAACAAAGTTACAGAGCGGCGAAAGTTCGCGCTACGTCATTATATCGTAAAATTTTTACGAAAGAGTGACGTCACGAGCCCCTACTCCTGAATTTGAATGTGCTGTATCTTTGTCAATATTATTCGTATGGACAAATAAAAAAATACGTATCGAGTATTTTTCTATAATCTAACTGACGGACTAATTAGAATCTTGTTGTTTTAACCCAGGAGACATCCCTATTCCAAATTGAAAATCAGGCTACTTTCCTGGAGACATCACATCAAATTGTCCTCGTGATGAGCCGGCGCGGCAGCTGGAAAATGGCGCGCAGCGCGATAAACCTTTATCCAACACCTGTTGTCCAAAACTAGAAACCTGATAAACGTACCTATTCTCCTTTCAACATAAATTGTCATATATCTTATTAATGACATTCGCGAAGATACAGCTCTACCGTACCTATAGGCTCTCGATTTATGACTGAATGGAATACAAATGAGCGCTGTCGACTAGACAGCTCTAAATATTGCGGACTCATAGACGCTCGACACACCGGACTTTATTACGTCGTAAAGCAAGCTCGTGCTACGAAAAGGCATGACTTCGTATTGAGTTACAGTTTTCTTTGTCGATACTCACCATTATAGTAGAAATTGTGCTTTCACTGCCACTACAAAGCGTAAACTTGGAAGCGATTGTTCGCCAAACCCGGACTCGGGTAGTTAGGCCTTAAACGGTAGATGCAAAACGCAAGAACAACATAAACGCATAAGGCGACAATAAGTGAAAGTGCAGCGTTGAATGCCGCCAATCAAAAACGCATTAACCGACGGGTCCATTGCGTGCGTTTAGGATTATTAAAGCTGCATGACTGTTAGTGATAGCTTGCGTAACATTATTGTTTGACGTTCGAACCAGCGTTTAAGAGCTTAACTACCCGCTTATGTTCCATTACAGACTACAATGATTGTGTTTTACTACTTTACGAGGCAGTATAATTATTGTTTACTATTAACTGTTAGTATAGAAAATGACTAACCCAATTTTATTTCATGAAATACTTGCAAGCGCTTCCGACATACTTGGACTCGTACAGTCTCTCTGCTTGTTATGTTAGTTACGTAACAAATATTAAATTCAGATTTTTATCACACAGTTTCACGTAAAACCAGTTTCGTTAAATAACTAACTCCAAGGCAAATTATAGAAAACAGTTTTGCTTGCTCAACCAAAGTTTAACTGTCTGAAAAATAGAGTCATTATTATTAGACCACACAAGAAAAGTAGAGTGAAAACTGGTTCGTTTAATAGGGCCTTCACTTGTACACTACAAGCTGCGAAATCGTATTACATGGTCATTTAAAATGGGTTATTTGTACATCTTAAACAAGAATGCTACTGAAAAAAGTGAGCATAACAAAACTTTTCACATTCAACTTGTTCATTTCCTAGTTAAAATCGAAAGGAGTGAAAGTGGAAAGTGGAGTGCGTTAATGGTGATAATCGCAAAGCGAACGTTTTCATAAGTTTTGACAAGTAGGTGTCAATATCCGTTAATTTGTTGTTGTGCATGAACTTGCGAGGCGCGCGAGGGAAATGTCAACTTAATAAGCGTCGTGACTGGAAGTGGTTGGACACTGAAATAAAAGTTACGCACGCCACTATTAAAATTGCTCTGACCTGGTTATTCTGAACTGAAATTGATTTCCATTCGCCTCTCTCTTGCGTCTCTTAATAGAAACAATGAGACGAATTTCCCAAAACTTCGGCGTTGCCTACTTTATACGTAACTGTCGGTTAGTTTTCGCTTTATTGGATCAAGTCCAACATAAGAAGATATTAAGTAAGATTTGTGGCAGCTATCATCATTATTACAGAAGTTCCAAATACATTTCGCAGCCTCAATATTCCCTTTCATAATCACATTTGTTCATGTTATGTTGCGTTCGTTTGACCCGCGTGGTATACGAGGTCCGTCCGGATAGCCTCTCATAATAACTTTCACTTATCTCGAAACGATAATAATCAGGCGTGTGCTCGTAATAACTATCATAACTCGTAATAGCAAGTTGGCGTCGCGTAACGCATCTAAGCGAGAGCGAGAATGGGTAGAAAATTAATTTTGTCTAAACACGCGACGCGTCGGCAAAGGTCGACGGATCGGGTGAGCACACTGATCACTTTCTCTGCGTTGCTGCGGTTGCGTCGCTAATCTGGATGACGAATGCGTAGCTGGCAATCAATCTTGATTTAAAATCTTGATTCTCAATCGATGGGCTTTTTCGCAGAAGTCATGATTCGCTATAGTTTGAGCCGCTAAAGTGCCACCCGTCTTTTATTTCTGTCATGTCATGACTCGGCTGCAATGCGTCGGGTTTTAGAACAGGTAATCTTGACGCCTTTACTCTGATACTTCTGAGGCATCTAAAGCTCTTACACTGAATTTAAAACAGCTTGTGTTAGTGTTTCGTAGGGTTGCCAACGGGGTATTTAAACATAATACCTTAAATTTTTTTAACTGCATTGATTATTAGCTCCTAGCTCCCTAAAATCTATGCAGCTGACAGAACTGCCAAGGTCCAATCTTGTAAACAAATCCTTAACCAACCTTCAAAGAAAACATTATTATTCCTGTAACTGATACGATTTTTTAATAGATTTTTCTGAAAATCGTTTTCTGAATCAATCTTTGTTGTCCCTCACACACACACAGGTATACCCATAATGCATTTCATGTCAAATGCATTTTAGGCGTAGGCAGTGGTTAGTTCGTAAATGTTGACGTCAATGAACTCTATCCTAAGTAGGTGTTATTTACAGTACAGGCTGTCGGCAAGCGGTTATCATATCATAAAAGTTCAAGAAACCCTAAAATATTCTGATTGAGGATCTCTTAACCGTCCCTGCGTTCATTAGCATTTTTGCCTTTGATTTTCTCCATACCTACTGAGTTTGTATGTCCGTCACTGACTTTCGATATTCGGATGTTGCGATGAAAGTTTGTGTCATGATAACACTTATGCATATGCTAAATGAAAACATGGTACGGCATGTATACGTGCCACTTCGATAATTGTGTGTAGTAGGAGCGTATTAACTAAATAATAATAGATTGTACAAGATTCCTTGTAGCGCTCATGGGTTTTTCTCTGGTAGTTTTATTTGTAAAGTCCAACATGCTTAAGGTGGGGTTTAAAGTGCATCAACCCCTTCTTGGTATATCTAAACAGAGTAGAGTTGTCGATAGATTGGGTTGACCTGTACAATTATTGAAGGTTGAAATTGTATTTCTTGCCAGTATCTATCTTAAAAATGTATAATGGATTGTTACATGTACAAATCAGCTACGAAATATATTGTAGTTGGTGCATTATATGAGCACATAATTTATGTTTATTGAAAAAAGAGAGAGGCAGAGGATATGTGGTGACTCACTGAGTTTACTTTCTCTCAGTAGTGAGGGAAGACAGCAGTTTTAACGACTCATTCCATTGTTTGAAATACACCCCAAATAAAATGCTCTTCATGTTATTTTGGTAACAATTTACACTCCAGTAAAAGCCTTTTATTGCTCGAGCTCCGAGGTATCTGATCTTTTACGAGTGTTTAGATGCCTTTGAGGTGTCTCGGAGTATCGAACCCTATATCCTGATATTTATTATCAATTTTATTGTTTCAGGTAAGTTTATGGAATGTCCACTTTATTTATTTCTAATAAGAACGGGTAAGTTTAGAATTATGTGCTTTTTAATAGCTGTGGACTGTGGTGAACATGTGATAACTTTCAAGTGATATCTGTCAGTATTTACGTACTTAAATTTTTGTGTATAATTAGTGTAGCATTTACCTTCAGTTTCGTGTACTCTTTCAAGGACAGATTTATTTAAAACACATGTTAAATAGGTATTGCGGGATTATAACTATTAATTTGCATGTTCGTTCGTTTGGTCAGAAAATTACTTACTACTTGATAATTGTTGTTATTGTTACACATCGCTTGTAAAGTATACAATGCCGGCTTAATAGTAAAGCGATTAGGACAGCAAAGCTTTCCGGTGCATCGACTACGCGGGTCGGGCGATAGAGTTAGTCGCGTGGCGCGGCGCGGCACTCCCACTCGGCAGTCGCGGCCGGCTCGCACTCATTCACTCCAGTTCTCTGCCGACGGCCGCGACGAACGCACGCGACCACTCCCCGCGCCGCTTCCGATGTTACACTACGATTACGACACCGTATCGCACATACAACTTTTACCGTGACAGTGAAACTTATTCCCGTGAATATGGGTTAAACACCCTGCTCGACGTGATGAGTCCGGGCGAGCGCGCCGCCTTAGGGCGCCGCGAACCCGCTCGCCCCCAGTACGCTACCACCGCGCCGGGATTCCCGCCGCCCTACTATCCGCCCTACGGTGTACCGCATCCTAACACATGGCTGGGCGCTCCACTCATCTCTATGGCAGGACGTGCACCGCCTGCCCGGCAAACGCCTGTCTCCAAATTGGCGATGCATGCACAAGGCGCTCCTCTTATTATTCAAAATCATCAAGACCGGCGAAAATACACTATTGCGCTGGAACAGCGAACCCATCGACCGCTTGCACACACAGAACACGTTGCCAGGGACATGTGCGACGGGAACGATGGGAACAGGCCGCGTAACCAACAGCAACAGACGCGCTCCGCGCGAAGCGGACGCAACAACAACACGGATGCGGTCAGTGTCGCTAGCGACGAAAGTTCCGGCTCTACTAATTCTGAAACGATGTTGCCAAGGATAATAAAACCAAGGAAACGGCGCAAAAAGGACAGAAAACCTAACAATATGCTGCCGCATGATTTGTCATCTTCTGCTTTGGAGCTTGGTGAAATTGATCATTGCGCTGTATCTGGCATTTCTACAACTCGGCGGAGTATTTACGAAGATTCGTACTGCCGTGATATGTCTATGTCGTATCGACTGGATGTTAAAGTGTTGGAATACCCGGAACCAGTACCGGAATCTTATCGTGTGTCAGTGCTCGGGGAAGCTTTGGAAGCGAGTCGCTTCGGTCTGGCGGAGGCTGCTTCGCCAGCCGAGTCTGCTGTTACATCGTGCCAGTGTCGGTACTGTGATCCCGTGGGGCAAATATGGGACGCAGATTCGATTGCAGATTTGCTAGACGAGAACTCCAGTGGGGATTTTGCTCCTACTAAATTAGAGGATTCTATGAAAATAGTCGGTTCATTAGGTAGACGAGGACCCGATACGACGCTAAGACGCAGCTGGAGCGATCCTTCTTCGCGAGTACCCGAGCAACGTGCAGTTTACAATGGGGATACATTTTCTGCCCCTAACCTCTACTCGTTGTTCCCTCCTACAAATAGAGTAAGCTCGCCTGAACCACGCTCGCCACTCGCTTTGGAAATTTCTTCTGAGATTGTCACTTCTATGAACGGTCATCGAGACCTGGAAATCAAGTTGTTCTCGACCTCGCCCCCGGCCCAAAACCCTGACCGGCGTTCGTTCTTCGCCGATAAAAGTGAAAGTGCCGTCAACAGATGTACGATATCGGGCTACGATCGAAAAGTAAACAGTGCGGTGTTATGTGACAAAGTCGAATCTAGTGTAGATGGTAGTGGAAAGTGTGAAGGTGTCCCCGAGTCTGTGTGTTCTCCTGCTGGGCGCTTGGCGGATGAGCGCAACATTTGTGATTTAGCCTTAGTTACCGCCTAAGGCTTGTGATCGTGCTTGATATGTTTGTGTAGACGTTTGTGTCGTCAATCGGTCCAGAGAGCTCTACGCTCGCCATTTGAGCTGGACTCAAGTCGCCATGCAGCGAGGCACGCACGGAGCATCTCATCGCGACCCAATAAAATTGAGATCTCCGAATCGGTTTCCTGTAGATTCTATAATAATTTATTGTTAACAATAGCATAGGAAACTGACGAGGAGCTTTATCTGGAGACGTGATATTGTGTTTTATGATTTGCCGTTTGTCAATGCCGCGGACGGATGCGCAGGAGTAACTCGCAGCGCGCAATTAGCGTTTCACACTACTGACACGATTCTCGCGGCTGCGGCGGCGCTCTTATTGCGGTTTCCCGCCGTTTTCTCCGCGCGCGCCGTTCCGTCCGGGTGGCGCCTCGCGCGCACACCGCTGGTTCATAACACTAACAATATTTCCATTCAAACTGGTTCATAATATCAAAAGATAATGCTAAATCATATTTCATATTAGTTGCCTATGATTCAAAATCAGTCCAATACCCAGATCTTTATGACTTTTAAATTGTCAACACATTACAACTTGTACTTAGCCACGGATCGCACAGAAAGTGGAGCGTGAAGACTGTACGTTAAATTCAGGCTAAAATAAGTTACTTTTCGTCATGCGAGATGTATTTCATCTTGGTTTACATTTCATTATCACTAAGTCTTTTCATTCTAACATTTTCATCAAGTATCATTTAATTTTGCACGCTTTATGGATCATAATTCGCAGTACATCATCGTTATTCACTAAAAACAAAACAACCACGGCTAGTTCATTGCGCCTTAGGCAATCATTAGAATGTCCACATAGTTTCCTACTAGAATTTACATTTCATTTATGTTACCCGATACCGGTCAAATTACTATGATTTCCTTAAAGTTACGTGACCGGCGTTAGTAACTTCATGTGTTGAACTTATGCTTTGTGATTATGTTCCTTATATAACAAGGTGCACTGCGTAGGTACAAAAGGATCTTAGCTTCCTCAGGTTTGTTCTATGAGCCATCAAACAGACACGTAGTTAGAGTCTGTGCTATAGTGATTTATATTTAGAGTTTCGCGTCCCGCATCATTCGTATTGAGCCTCGTACAATCCATTGACAGGCGGCTGATTTCGAAAATCTATGTGTCCGATTGGCTGACAAGTCTCTTTTTGTTTTAATAAGGGTCCAACATCGTAAGTGATACCAGATAAAGTTCCACAATGTAGATAATGTGAATATAACTAAGTTATTCATGGACTGTACACCGTCTCTATCGTTGGGTTTTACACTCCATAGGATCTTCAATGTTCTCTATTTTATTTTTATACTGTGTTTGCTTATGTTGTGCGGCGCGTGCGTGGGACGACATGATAAATTGGTTCTTGCTTACTTTTTATTCTTATATACGGCAAGCTCGGCGTACCCTAGCAGTTCCTACAACCTATTATATACTCTGAATCGTATTAGTGACTGTGTCACTTGGTTTATTTACGAGATCTCATACGACCGCACCGTAATTTCCAATAACCAATACGCAAGTTAAGCCTGCTTCATTTTGATTAATACTTTTATACTAAAAGGAAGAAGGCTTTAGCTTTTCGAGGCGCGGACAGATCTTATATAACTTCGGGTTGTTTAATCGAATATTTTATCGAATTATTTAGATGAGCGAAGTCACGAAATCATCGTGAAAAGATGTAAATTGAAATTTGAATTAGTAATGGCCTCGATACGCAACGCCGCCGCCGAGCTTGTAGTTGCGTTGGGATTAGGAAAGGGCGGGTCGCCTAGCACGGCTGTAAGACTCAACGATACATCACTATAATATAAACAATATAGGCTATGTCTAACTTACTGTGTGAAGGCATTTTATGCATAAATAGTTACGTAGGTATAATATTTTGTTTGTGTACGTACAAGAGGCATGAGTTACACGCTCGCACACTATTTTTCTACAATAAAATACCATGTCCAGAAATAATAATACTTGTTTTATTTGACGTATGTGAATTTACAATTCTAAATGAACTACCAAATTGCTTTTAAAATGTTTGCGTTTCATATGAGGAAATCCGTTAACAGTTTATTTGAATGAACAGTGCCTACGCCACTAAAATGTTGACGACTTAACAAGGCTTAATTCGTACTAAAATAAGGAAACAACCAAAGAAATGTTATTCTCGGAGCAGAAGTTCGGTTTGAAAACACATTGAAGTCATTTACGTAACTCGTAAAGGAGACTTTCAATTGTGGTCGAACAGCTGTTGGTTCGTTACGCATTTGCCATTGTATTCTTGTTTACATTCAAAACGCTTTATGTTCGGGTTATGAGCATCGAACGATAACCCAAGGATGCTGAACAATCCGCCTTTATGCCCCATGATATCGAGAGTTGCAACAAAGTTGCTTCAAATTACAAGAACCCAAAACCAAATCGCTTTTACCAGCTTATCGGTTCTAGCTTTGACTGGAGATCAAAGGATTTCTCACGAAACAAATGACTTAATTTGAAAGATACATATACGTCTTCAAAATCAGCTTTGTGATGTTTTAAGGATCACACTAATAACCAGCTGAATCACCATCTCTCATAGCTTCGTTAACGCGATCCTTTTTCGTCGTGTATTGTTTGTAGAACCATTTACTATGTTTAGTGAGGTGATAAATGTCGGCTTGTTTGTCTCATAATCGCAAGGACACCGCCATGGTCAATGTCATGGTCTTTAGTATTTTATGGGTCTCGAAACTGCGCAATTGTTCTGCGACGTTAGCCGTGCTTTCGTCTCATTGACTACTGCATTTGTTTCCACTAAGATCACCATAGCTTGTGAACGTGGAATTATGCACCTACAGAGTTCGAACTTATTTATTAATTGGAAAGGCATAGGCTGTATAAAATTATGTAATTGCAATTTATTATTCGCGTTGGAATTAATATACGCAGGCATTTGTTAGTAAATATTGACTTACATAAATAAAATAATAACATTTTACAGTTTCATTACCAGAATCTATATCGATCCAAATTACAGATTCAATGAGAACATTAAGTTTATGGTTGACTATATCAATATTTTATCTATTTATGTAAAACCATCGTTTTAGGTAGGCACTATCAAAGATTTGTCGAGAGTGCCTCTAGTTTTATGCGGCCATTAATATTTTATTGGCATGACACAAACCACACTCCACACGCTTATGCGTGCTTATATTTTTATTTCACAGGACAGCTAGCACGATACGCCAGGACTCGTTTGTCGCAGTTTGATGCCATAAGTCTTTTTCGTACCCCCCCGGTTAGAGACGATGTTATCAAATCGCTACAAACAAGAGGCAACGGTAAGTTGTCAACTATGCTAAAATGACAGAGGGATTACATTACATTACACACGGTATGTAACTGATCCCATAAATTCATACGCTGTAATGGTATGATTAAATAACCTAACTAAAATTATAATTTATGCACTGCGCTGTGTGATTTATGTATAATGAATTTAGGAAACTCTTGAAAATTACCTTGTAATTGATCCGTTTGCTAGTTCGCATTTGTAATGATGTAAAATCGGTTTTCGAGTACAACATATCCTTCTTTGTAGAGATAAATGTTTAACATATGAAGTGTTGGCTTGAATTGGTTCGACCTCCAGCCTCCTCGTACTGTGGTTCCAAATTGAATAAATTATTTTGACTTTAGAACGTAGACACTATTTATCTTTCACTTTAGTCATGTCAGGTTTTATATTGTGAAATCAGCAGGGCGTATACAGCAGGATGGTTTAAAGCGTGGTGATTCTGATTTACTTGCGCAAGCTAAGCTAAGACGCTTCTCTACTTACCAATAAGTCTGAATAGATCATATCATGCAATTTCACGGGACACTGGGACTTATTTGCTGATGTGGGTTATAAAATAAAATTTAGTTAGACGTTAGACGAGAAAATTGCATGCTATAGTCAGTTGCATTCCATATCAAGTTGGGTATGGAAGCTAAAATAATGGTTGCCAACAATGCCGTCTCTTGTCATCGATGTTTCCTCGAAACACTTTGTGGAAATGTTTCATTAGTTTATCTACAAAAGTGTCCACTTAAAAGGTTATCTTTTACAATGTATAATATGATTTTCGTTTAAGTGTGAGTAACGCACAGTTAATCCTTGAAACGCACGATAAAGCAAGATTTTTTTTTAATATACTGGATAAAAAGCCAAGAGTGCCAATCTTAAATCACAATGGACACATTTTGCCTTAAAGGTATCGTTAAAGTCAATGCTAAGAATGTTTCAAGTAGGTAAACAACTGTTAAATATTTCTATAATAATATCTGTGCTTCGAAAATAATTTCAGTTAGAAAACAAAGCCATTAAATATTTACAACTGCTTATATCAGACGCATAAACTCAAAGTCAAGTCTATAAACGTGTTTCAACTCTACAATTTTCCTTGAAAACATTCATAGCCATAAAACTTTGCGCTATCCGTTCACAGTCCAAGTTGACTCCCAAGTGTCAATAGAAGATGAAGAAAGAAAAACAACTTTCTCGGCGAACAGCACAATGTTGCCCCGGCGCACGTGGCGCGCGACCTTGCCAGCGCCCGCCGTCGAATAGAACTCGCATCGACTACTGTAAACATACGATGTTACGCGTTAACCGTGAAAGACAGACACGCTGTATTACATTTTACAGATAACCATGTGTGTAGTTCTGCGACCAGGAAGTGAGATAGCGCGCTTGATTGTTCAGTTACATTGAGGAAATTATCTTTCTAATCTCTGGCGGTATCTTTACACCTTACAACCTTTTAAAGGACGCAACGTTGTAGCAGTGAGTTACGTCTAACTTCGAATAGCCTGCGCGCTAGTACAAAAAATGTTACAGACAATTTGGTACATTACGCGCCCTGGCTGACTTTGCTTACGTTAATAAATTAACGAATCTCCAGAGTCACCATTCCATAAAAAAAAACTGATCCCCAAAACATCTAGATCTGTCTTAAATTTATTTTCAACATCGTACAATTATTCTCTGTCTTTTATAGCAAGATGAATTTATACTCAACTCCTTTTCCTTGAGAATAAAAGTTTATATTAAGTTTAGGTGAGTACGTCGTCGGCCGGCTTAGACGGGATCTGTGAGTTTTCTCTCTCGCAGTAAAGCTGTCGGGCTTGGTGGTCTAAGTGCAGTGGCCTCTCTAAAAGCAGCCAGGGTTAGTTTTCTTCACGCCGACGGGAGGCGGGGTAGAAAGCTGCTTCCGTTCGGAAGTTTCACCCGCTTTCACTCGCCTTACTCGTTCGCTACCTGTGATATTACGCCTTAACGTCTTAGCGTATTAGTTAATACTCGAATTGATTACTTCCTTAGTTGGTTAGTTGCAGGCTGCCCTGGCGGCATTTTCTAATCCGAATCACCAGGATTGATGGCAAGTGCTCAAGGATATTCCTATATTTTTATGGTTAGATTGTTATAATTTCTTCTGCTGCTCGTGTCCTGAGATATTAATTACGATCGTTTCCACTCCATTGTCCAAAATTTATGCAAACAATCCTCGTCGTTTTAATTGTTAGTCCAGGGGCACTGAACCTTCTTAAATACCCAAAATAACAAGACTGTGGATCATTTGTCACACTGAAAACTTATTTTGTTTTTCAGTAAGACAAATGACGGTCAGTCGAATATTCTAATTTAAAACCGTTTAAGCTCTTGCAGCGGTCCTCGGTTCGTTGCCCGAAAAATGATCGTGCATTATTTTGAAGGGTCTTAATTTGGAAAAATACGCAGCTGGCAGTCATATTCATCGAGTTCAATTTGGATTAAAAATTTAAATGTCTCTTCCAAATCCGAACTCATTGCACTCGCACCCCGGTCGATATCATTCGTATGTATATCGATGATGCGCGAATACTGCGAAAATGCATATATTCGCCGATGGCGATCTTACGTCGAGATCATTTATTAGCAATTCTGCTAAGTCATTTAATGAAGTATTCACGGATTGACTCGTAGGCTCCTTGCATCCATTGCTGTCCGGTTTTAATAACAAATCATCGTGTGCATTGTTGTGACGGGGATTATAAAGAGTTACTCGCCACTTTAATCTGTAGCCGTCGCTATATTTTAAAATAAATCATATGATTATGATTAACGCTCTGTTTATATTCACTGTATTCTCGATTACTATGGTAATATTTGTTCGTATTTCACTACGATTTATTTAGTGCCACGGGCCTTGAACTTGGTGTGGACCGTGACATGATCAATGCGTTTTCAATGTTTTCATTCCAATGTGAAGTCGGTATGATAATATTTGCGCACGATTTTTGTTATCATAATAAGTATTCGTATGCAAATAAATAAGGTATCCTGCTTGCTCTTTATGAAGAAAGCTTCTCATTAAACGGGCGTTCAACTTTTAACGTTTCGTTCTGACTCGAAATTGAGATTAGATGTGATATAATTAAGACCAAACAAAGTAAGGTTAAATTTATGTATGCTTTGATCAATAAACAAACTGAAACAACCTACCTTGCTACTCCGTGAAACCTGTGCCGTGTACGTGCAAAACAGCTGTGTCCAGCTGCGTTTGTTCCAGTTTGCTGATATGGACCTCCGCAAAGTAACGCCTGAATCCATTAATTATTTGATCAATGCAATATTTTTGACTGTTAACCCAGCATCGTCATCTCCAGACGTATGGGCACTGCAGGGCACAGGCCGCGCGGCCTCTCACGCGAGCCCATTGCGGATTAGTAACTGCTATATATTTTGCTGTATTCTTACCAATTAATGTTTTTATTTGATTTAGGACTCAGAAACACCATCAAATTAATGCAGGTGTGAGCAGGTTTCCTCACGATATTTATTTTCATTGGAAAATTCTTTGTTATTTTCAAATGAAATTTCGCACATAACGACTGGATTGTCTAGTAGTAAGCGATCCTGGCTACGAAACTAGAGATTTTAGGAGTCTTGGATGTTTTTATTAAAAAAATACACCGTTACTTTTTACCTGACTACGGCAAAGCCAAAAGAAAGGGTTATGTTTTTAGCAGCCTCTGTATGTATGTTTTTATTTACGTATGTTCCACTGTAGTGCCTAAACGACTGAGCCGATTTTGATGAATGAGGTGTCAATCGGTAGGTAATTACAAAAGAACTAAAAGACATGTAAGACACAACACAAATAATTTACTTCAACTTACAGAAGCATATTATCCATCCTCACACAGAATCTTAACCATTCCTAGCACATAGTCGACCATCGACTTGCAGACACATCACATTCTTCTATTGATGATGGAACGAATTAGGGAGCCTCGAAGCCCGAAAAATCGAATGGAATGTTAAAGTATTATACATGTTGTCTAGTATAGATAGTACAAACTTTGTTTAATTTACGACTATATCAATTAGTGTGAATTGTCCCAAGAGATATATAGATATAGAATTCGGAACAACTCAGAGGTATGAGCCAAGGTTTGAACCCACGATCGTTTGCTTGAGAGGCGGTGGCTCAAACCAATTGAGCTACCAACGTGCAACGATTTAACGGATACAGTGCAGAAAGCAATTCTCAAACCATCGATATATTCCTCACGCGTCTCGCGGAAATTAATGTTGGTGGAGTCGATAATTGTCACGTGTTTTCTCTGGGCGCGGGCTGATGAAGCTGTTGCGAATGGCGAGAGAAAGCCGATACTGTGCGTTTCCCGACTCGTGCCAGCCAAGTTGCCGGTACAACCCAACACTACAAGAGTAAGCGACTTCATATTATACTTTTGATTTGACGCGGTCTTGCTTGTGGACTTAGTTTTTGGCTTTCAATAAGGAGTTCTTTAGATCAAACTAACACTGAATTCTTCAAGTTTCTTTAACGAATGCTCGAATGGTTCATAGATGAGTCCGTACAAGACAAATTGTACGAATATGGAACCAAAGAATGTAGCAGCATGACTTACACAAGCTTACTCTCTTGACAGTAGAGTTGTATCGATCTTTTTAACCTCTTCGACTGTGTAGAAATATCTATTGCTGACTGTACTTTAATATGTATTTGGTATAATTAGTAGGTACATAGGTAATCTCGTAGGTGCATACCACATCTAAGAGTAATTTTTAAACTGGCAGAACCCTAATTCTCACTTATAACGCTCTTTGACTTTTATTGATCTTCCCAATGGAATCTTTGATCAAATTGTAATAAGTTTGATTGATGAAACAGTATCTAACAAAGTTTGTCCTTGTATAAACAAGAGCCGAGTATTTGACTTTGAGAAGTTCCCAAGTACGGATTGGTATCTTATTATTCCTTATTTTTTGCAACTTTGGGGTCTTCTAAAGGACGGACGTGGAAAATTACAAGTATAAAAACATTTTTTCTTAGGTTTGATAATAATCGACGCCTCCGTCCTCAAGTAGTGATTGGATTGGTTCTTTTCAATTCAAGGTTCCATTGGTTCCTTAAGACTAATTTCCAACAAATGACCGTTTCGTGGGTAATCATTATCCATCTGACTTTGTAACTGGTTTTCGATCGAATACCAAAGTCATATAGTTTCCACGTCATATCTCTCGCAATTTACACCGGCCGCCGTCGAGTCCATATATACTCGTACGCAACACCGGTCGCGCTCGTCGATACGAGAACGGCGAGAAAGTTGATCTACTGCTCTCTAGACGCGATTGATTCAACACCAACTGACTTGATCAGCTAGCTATTGCTTACTTTAATAAACTTAAATAGGAGTCACATTTCATCCATGCCTTATTTATAAGCCTGTGACCATCGTGATTATCTCGAGTTGTAAGCAGCTTCTGCTAATACTAGTAGCTCCTGTTAATTGAATTTACATGGTAGCTGCTTGAAACTTGTTATTGTAATGATAGTCTGTGGCGCACTTTGGATAAATTGCGTTAACGTTGCTGCGGCGAATCATTTGCTAAAGTGCTGTGAGATTCCGCAACACTGGCTGAAGTCAATAAACCGAAAGCAGAAGCATAACACCAGGCAGCCCAAAACGGATGGAGGGACCGTACAGAAATAGACGCAACGCGTAGACTCCTGTTGCTATTAATCGAATGCACGTGCCCGAGGCGCGGCATCCTTGTTGCGTGTGGGAGTCATTATGCCTCACATGTGATTGTTTACCACCAGCTAAGCCTAAACTTACCATGTGCTATCGCGTGAAATTCGGTGGTTGAAATCTGTTCAAAATAATAACTGCTTAAATACTCGTAACATACATTAATACTAATTAGTATTTCGCTGCCATCTTCCTCATTATGTGAAACGATATTAAAACGCCTTCAATGTGCTGTTATTAGGTGTTTATGACCAACACCGTTATCCTCATTATTTAATTATTACAAACAATAGAATCTCAACTTGCATTAACCCATACGTACTTCTGAACGTTGCGCAGAAATGAAACATCGATTTAACGGAAATTTGTTGGGTTCTAGATTATGCTCGAAATACGTGTCTTATAATTGAAATGCCCTAGGCTCGGTCCGACCTAGAAACAGTTGACATCGAAAAATTATTGCACGAATGGCCTCAGAGTTTAGTTTTACTGCAGATTCAATACTGTATCCTGATTTATTGGAATTATCAGTGGCCATATCTAGGAAGAGAACTGTGGCCTGAATACCTAGCTTGGCTTACAGAGTGTCGGGTAGTGAGTTTACTTTTTTATAGTATTTATCTAGATTCGTTTGTTACCCGACTGCCGTCGGTGGGGAGCGTTATGGTTTTGAGTGAAGGTATATGTTTAAATAATATGTCTATTTTTTGGTCACGCTCTAGACTGGCCTAAACAGTTTGATGGATTTTAGGATTTTAAAATATGTGGTGTCGGTAGATTTGTCTTTAAAATTGTAACTAATTGTTAGTGACATGGGGTATTTAATTTTGGAAACATACTGGAGTACAAAGATGGGATACCTACACCTTGTGCTTCTAAAAACTTTCATTTATTAGTACATTTATGTTGAAATCGCAGGGAAGGCCAACGAAGTGTGTATAAAGGTTATATCATTTTCAGTTATTTTATATCCAATATACTAGTTTTCTGCCAAGAAATGCCTGGCGAATAGATAACGGACATTAGGATTAGAAGGAGGTTGAAAGTAATCAAAGCAATTTTCAGACGTAATTAAGCATGTGAGATTTTTTTTGTGCACCTTACGCGTAGTAAACTTTTAGATAATATCAGTAATTCAAAAGCTTTCATAATACGCGTAGTAATATAGTTTTTCGCTATCTTATCGCCGATATAAGTACGTGATAACTCTATCTGAATGTGAGGTTAAAACGACTATCTATGGCCAACGTGAAAACCGTTTATTTAGACTTCTAGAATCTTTTTATTCCTATAGCTCGAGAACGGTCGTAAATGTCATTGGTAGGGAATTATGTCGTGAGATATACGTCGAGCGAGGCGCCCCTCTCCGTCTGTATGCAAACCACAGGCTGGTAGCGATTTGGGACTGATTGACCTCGCGCTAAAACTAGATTTATTGCTCGTAATACTCTCGGCTCTGCGCAGGAACAAATGTTGTGAACGCTCGCGATCTTCGTAATAGCACACCTCGACTCCGCGTCGACTGATTTATGACATTACGTTTAAAAAATGAGTAAACCCAAGCCTCCTATCGAAGCCTCTAGTATACCTACGTACGGAGGATTTACTACGCGTGCGAGACGCGGTCTCAGACTACGTTGTCTCTCGCGATAAAGCCGAGACCAGTACTGGTTATCGTTCACATAATTTACATATTTATTGTTTGGTTTGACATATTGGGATGAGCCGTAATTTAAAGCACTACCAATCAATTTCATGGCCGCGCAATAACAAGGTGTTATTGAAATTAATGTAGGCGTAAAGAATATCAATTTTAAACCCGTATTTTTTAAATGCAACTCTATTATTAATACTGCTTTATGAAGTGATGACAAACTGGTATTTTTAATATTCACGTTTTTTGTCCTATCAACTGCAATCATCTCTAAATTCGGTCAGCCATTAGTCGTTGTGTCAGGTACATTTTTGATTTCATTCGGAGACCAATTATCTTCAATTATGAACCGGCTGCGACATAGCCCATACAAAAGTTTTGGTAATGGCTAACCAATTAAATAGTGTCATTTGAGCAGATTGACCATTTTGGGGCATGAATCGGTGCTGTACCTAACCATCTTCTGAAGGACGGATCCGGGCAAACTGTGGTCATTGCAATAGTCCCATAGCTTCCGCTTCCTCCGACCTTACAGCGGATACGGCTACTTCTTTACAGTGCGACTCCGTTACTTCCAACTTACTTTCTTAACCTCGTATCCGCCAGAATTGTGTAGTTAGAAAACCACTGTGAAGTTTAACATACGGTTGTTTTTGCAATTCCATAATTCGGCTAGATGAGAGGAGGCATGGAAAGCAAGTGGATGGTATGTCCTTGATTTGTTAAATTAAATCTCATAGTGTGTTTCTAGACTGTAGATGGTTTATCTATCACGAATCATAATCAGCGTTAACCTAGGGTGGAAATTTCCATTTATTTACGTGCTTCACGATTGCTAATGACTAAAGAGGAAATAAAACCTCATTATACACTTATATGTGCAATATCACATTACATAGTCTCATTGCATTGCCACTATCATTCATAGAACCATGTAAAGCTCGACAATTATTTAATTACAGTATTGTCAGCGTTGTTATGTGCAATCTTAGGATTATTTTCAATTGCAAACAAATATTTATAACACTATTATTTTAATATTTCATGTCACAAACATTGCTATCAAAACTTAAGTAGGAAAACAAAAAAAAGCAAGTGACTAACGCCAAAAAATGTAATTGTCCTAGCAGTGTAGTTATAGATATGCCTAAAAGAATAAAACGTCAATACATGCCAAATTTCAGTTTGTGGGACCTTTAACAAACATACAGTTAAAAATAAAACTAATGATAAACAAAAATTTTGGGCGCCTCTCCTACATACCAAGTAAGGGTGATATGTTTATTTAGAACTAACCTTTCCCCCGCGCGTAAGCAACGTTGTTTTTCCTTGAAATGAAATACCTATTCCATTTTGTAAATAAAACCTTTAAACTGGACAGTCCTTTTTCGATTGGTACAAACCCCACAAAAATCGGTACAAGTATTCGCTAGTTATATAAGCGTTCAAAAATTCAGTTTTTAGTTGTACTAAAGGGACATTGCTGGGTGTCAGGATAAAATATTCCGTGTAACAAACTGTGTTCGAAATATTACTATTTATTTTTCATTAAAATTTATTTTTAGGGTTTGGCACCCTATCACTAAGCCTCCGCTGTCTGCCCGTCCGTCTTGTCTGTAAAAGGTGGACACTTGAAGCTTTCAAAGAGTGTGCATGTATACTATGACCGCTATGACATCAAATTAAAAAAATATAAAATAAGTTGGAAATTAAAGGGGGGGTCCTCATAAAAGAAACGTGTTTTTTCCGCGTTTTTTGCACAGAATTCTTCGTATGCGGTTTTTTGGTAATTAACACTAAGCATGGCCCGAAAGACTTTTCTACTTACTCTTCTTTACTCCTTATTTTTCACTATATCTATGCATCTAGCACGAATCTTCTCGACACGCGTTAACTCGCTACGTACCTCAGTGCATCTCTCCCCTACTAGGCTAATTAGAAAAAGCCGCACTGAGTTACGTAACGAATTGACGCGGGTCGAGAAGATTCGTGCTAGGTGCACTGGTCATCAGTTAAACATAAGCCTGCTACACTTTAGCAATAAATAAAACAACGAAATGTATCACACATACATTTCGTATTTTCTAAACGCTACCCGTATCGCTTGCGTGACTCGTAACACTTTGACATCGAAACATAAAGTCCAACCGTAAGGGCAGTTCCATACGAGCCTACTAAGTGATAGAAAATACTTTATGCATAGGTATATATCCAACGGACTTTTCATTTTTGTTTTAGTACTGTAATAAAGTTCTGCGATAAATTATACAAATCCCTAGTCTTTTAGGGTCAGCGAAGGTTGTGGTCACGTTTTAGTGATCGGTCCTGCGCATGCTGACAGGCAGTCTACTTAATATTGAACTCAATATGTATTTTTTGTTATTCCTGCACGAGTGCTGAAAGGATACTCGTACAGCTATCTGGCTTCTGAAGTGTCATTCTCTAACGTGAGATTGTTGTATTCAACGCTGGTGATGAAAATTGAATCCATTCACAGAGATTCGAGCGCGTGCGAGCAAGACACCGCCAGCAATGCGTTGAACGCAGCGATGTTTAGTTAGAGAATGAATTCTTAACCATTTTGAACAAGCGGACCACTTTTCAAATTTAAAAAAATCTTTCGTATTAAATTGTAACAAAAGAAAACAAGAGAATTGAAAAACACTTTTTATTACGTAGGACGTACAGTTATATACATATAAGGATAAATACGTTAAATTGAGGAGTTTGCAGAACTTGCACCGGTATGACGCTTATGATTAAATCGTGTAGCCACGGACCCTTGGTACTCTTGAAATGGGCTCCATAGGGGTCTATGGACTTCAGCTTAGGAAACCCGAGTGAGAGAATCTCACCCCTGAACTATATCGTGAGTATCCACCCTTAGTACTAAAACGTTCAGGGGAGAACTGGCGATATCTCCAGTTGGTTACTCGTGGCAGGCGTGACATGTAGGTATAGGCTGTCTAAATTGTCAATTTTGAACAAGGAAGGAAGTTCGAAGACTTGTGCGTTGTTTTGGTGTTTATTTCCATCCTATCAAGTGGTGGAGACGTCTCCAGAACTATGCGAATGGAAATAAGACTTCTCGAAAAATCAAGTCATTCGTGCGTCTGTTGGAAATATCACAGACTTTAGTTAAATGCACTTTTAGAAAAAAAATGCTTCGTACTGCAAATCCTGTAATAAAACTATCAGGTACATAAGTATAAATAAAATTTAATTAATGCGATACGCTGCGACTCGCTATGTCTTCCTGTGCGTCGCCTTCTGACTAGCCCAGCTGGAGTGAGACTCACTGAGGAACAAGCGAAAAAGTAAGCGCGCAAGCTTACCGTATTTGTTCAAGGTTTTTCTTTCACTCAAATCGTTAATGCTGTTACGCCCAGAAGCGGTGTCGTCCAGCTCGACCCCGGAGGTCTGTCTGATTGTTCGTAGGCCAAGACACCTGCTTCGTTACACACACGTCTGTGAACACTGTGAAACGGGTTATGTGCGCACGTTAATTACTTGCATAAAAAACGACACGGCACATTTGCAAAACCTTAACAATCAAGTCCACTTTTTAATTCACCCTATTTAAAATAACGAACAAAAAGAAAAACAGTATACGTATGCAAACAGATGTAGGTAAGATACAACTTTTCAGTTTCGCTGACTTCACGTGATATTTTTAAAAGTTTCAATCTAAACTCATTGTGGTTGGGTATATCTTTCGTTGTTATTCCATATCGAGACGAGCAAACCTATCTTTGTTTCTTGTACCCGACTGTTTGTTAGCATTGTTGTGTGGTTCGCACTTTATATCATGCGTGATCGGATGAAAGTACGATTGCGGCTTTATCTTCCATCTTCCCACGAGTGATGCACTGCTTGTACCTGACTATTGTATCCTAAGATATTATATATCAAAGAAACGAGTGAAACGATGATAACTTATAATAACATCGTTCTGCTACAGCGATAACTATGTCATGAATATATGTATCTTCTCTGGGGCATTTAAAATTCTGGGTACTCATTGAATCCTCGCGCCCGAAAGTTGTTTTTCGACCGGTTTTAATTGCTTCAACACAATCAACAATAAAAACCGATGTGAGGTAACATATTCAGGTTTCACCAAATTAAGTCTCTCGTCGCCGATACTTGCAGTTCTCATTATCGGCACAACAACTGCATAGGCCTTGAATTCAAATTAAAAGATGTGATTATTTAAAAGGTCACGAAATTAACGTATAACATCTTTTCTCACTTTATTTTTATTCGTCACCTTAAGTTCCCTCTGTTCGAGCCTCCAGATCTCCTTCTCATCGTACGAAACGCTGTAGAACGCTGCTACTTTCCGCTGGTATTCTGTGAAAGTGGTATACTAACCAGGTAGAGCTGGCCCACTCGTACTGCAACCAGCAATTGGCTACAGTGTGGCTCTACCATTATGAGGAAGTGGGATTGTTTCATATTCCGTCTACAAGTAACTTGTTGAAGTACCACCTGTTATTTAATTTGTATTCCTCGAGCGGTTTCTAAAATTTGACTTGCTCATTGTGGCCATTAATAAAATCAGCATAGTATAACTCAATCCGAATTCAACGGGTAATCCTTTGGATTCGTCGGTGCGCAATGACATCCGCCAAGGGTCCGCTTTTTTGTCTCCTCGGCGTTATTCAAGGCATGAAATCGATTAAAATTCCACGTCGCGACTGTCCATTTTTGGATAGTTGACATATTATTTCTTACTACATAAACGGCCTGGACTTTTTTTTTACTGCGGGTAGCAATCAAATAAATCCAAGTTCTGTGTCGTAACATCCCATAAGTACATCTCGATAGGCAGTGAGTGGTCGCCGGAAATTCATAATGAACACGTTGGGTTAATAACCGACATCCACACGAGGCTCGGGAGAATCCTAACACAATAAAATCATTATTTGTATTAGTAACGTACTTACCATTCAAAGACGGCCCTTAATAATACTAGTAGAGCCTATGTTCACAGAACTACGTAGGTACTTTATTTTCAGCTATTATTGTGCCGAGTCATCGTATCTAGTAGATAGAGTAGTTTGGCTTCGTTGTATTTCTCGTTTAGAATACCTAATGGTAGCAGTAGAGTAGCCTATGTGTTTCGTATTAGCGTTTTCGTCATTGCCTTTTCGATATATTGATGTTCACGCGAGATCAAAAGTGTTGTCTGTGCCTTTTTTTCTCTTAAATTTTCGACTAATACAGGAAGATGAAGTGCAACTCTCTCCCCACTCTTTTGGAAGATAACATTATTGTATACAATATTATATATAATTTGGAGCACATGCATATAAACCCCAATATGTTTCTCTACATAGCAACGTCTTGCGAACACTGATATTAGGTTTACTAAAATACCAAAGTTCGTAGCAAATTGGTTGACTGGTAAGGCTATCGTATATCCTGTCTTGCGCCCGGGGCGTGGTGCGGCAGAAAGGCGTGACGCGAGAAGCGACACTGCGACGCCCGTGTCGTTATCCCTCCGCGAGCACATTGTGTGGCTTGCCCGGGAGCAGCAATTGCGGCTCGATTCCCTTACATTTCCCGCAATAACTCGCGCTCCTTTCAATTGCCCGTACGTGATACCAGCGCGTGCCGCCAACCACATCCATCGACGTATCGTTGCCCACAATTTCAATAAATCCCTGTGTTCATCGCTTCGTCTCGTTCGACCTGTGCGGTTGGCGCTAGATAGCCGTATAGTTTCGTGTCTTTGCGAGCTGAACGCTCTAAAACGGTCACGGCTCCTTCCATCCACCGTTTGATATTATTCTGAATTTAAGTTACATGATTACGTTCATTTGAAAACTTGACCGCGAGGAACGATTTGGCTCTTAGCCAAACCGTCTAAGCCACCCGGAATGGACTTGATTGATTGCTAATGACTATTGTTACGCTGTTACGCAACCCCTCGGGGATCTGTCTCTACTGACATCAAACATGACAGCTAATGTTAGTATTATTTTCCGTGATGTGAAAACAACCCGTAAATAGATCTTGCGCTGTGCACATTATATGCAATATTAACGCTCGCGCCGAGTCATTAGCACGAGTACAACCACAATTCAATTATAATACAAAAATGATCAGGAACGTTTAAATTTAATATTTTCAGTTAGCTAAGCTAGAAAAGATCATTATTAAGCAAAGCTATTAACCGTATTTGTACGACTATTCAATATTTGAATGCCCATGGTTACGACTGCTACTATTAATGATGCCACGCTGTCCACTACGTGCCTCTCAAAACATTCAATCGCCTGTTAGGTTTAAATCATTATTGTATGTTGACGAGGGATTAAACGATATACGCGGAGGTAACACTCTGGTGTCAGCCTCAGGCTTTATTGCGAACCAATTTGAAATGACATTGGTCTGCGAATACTACATATTTTGCTTTATAAGTCATCTGGCCAAATAGCATCATTGTCTGTTTCTGATAGAGTGGGATGACTTTTCAATTTATGTTTCCTTCAAATATTAATAATGTTAACCTTTGTTTTCCTTTTGATTTGTTGACACAGGAACGTGATCATCGTCTATTATTTTGAAACAGTAAGATTTAAAAGCCTTAGTAATCTCTTCAATTATCTTGCGTAATGTGCTGTTGCCGGTTGTTAAGTTACTGCTAATGAAAAGTCCGTGGAGGTACTTATTGTTATTGTAATGCCTCGAGCGTTTAGATAATTCGGCTTATAGCCCGGCCAAACATGATAGGTGTTTGTCTTCACGTATATCATCTTTAAGCACGGTGCGTGTACTCTTGATGTTTTTGTTCGATTGTAAATTAATTAGATGGCGCGACATTGCGTGTATAGTGTGTGGCCTGATTCGCCTGCAGCTCGTGACGTGCGATAATCGATCCGCGAGCATCGCAACTCGCTCTGCCCAGCGACCCGGCAGACCTCGATTTGAATCAGCACGCGGCCGATTCAGCGAACACTACAATCTGACCAAGTTAAAAACGTACAACAGCCGGCAGTGTCGCGGCGCGCCGACTGACCAACCAGCCGCCGACCGCTGCGATCGCATCGATGCACCGGACCGTACCCATTATGGCCATTTACGTGCCGATTGTATCGATTGTGACGTTGATTATTTATCGAAAACCCGCCGAGGTCAGTCCTTACAACAAAAAGCTTTTTGAATCCATTCATGTATCTTAAAGGGAATAGGTAGGTTAAATTTTTTGCTCATTGTGTGATATTTATCTGAAGTTAATATTCAATGGGTCGCTTTTAGTATCAGAGTTCTTAGTAACATTTTTCGTATTATCCGAAGGTGATCACGATCACTGATGGCTGAAATAGCTTTGAATAAACAAAGCAGCAGGGTCAGAGCTTGCACTGCCGAGGGCGATATGCAGGTTGATTTATGTGTACCTACTCGATACCGGAGCCCTTCCGCAGTGTCCGGTGACCGCATGAAGCTCTGCTACGCTCCTTTTCTAACCGCTACAGGATTAGTTACTTTGTTGAACGAAAGCCTTATTCTGCTTCTGTGGTATGGCATCCAACAACAATGAACTTGTCTATCAAGATTTTTTGAAATTAAAATTAAAATACCCTTTGGTACTGTTGTGTCCATTACTCCATAGTCAAAAGATCTGAGCGAACCTACTTTAATCACATGCATCCAGGTAATTACCACCGTTAGTCCTAACAGTGACAACATTAATATAAATGAAGCAATGAATTTGCACGCTACGTCAAAGCGAATTGATGTAAACTGACAAAAACCAGTACTTATTGCATTAAATAGATGAGAAAAACAGGACGTACAATTGCTTCCTTTACCATTAATCGCTCTTGCGATAGTTGCGGTAGTCTAGTGATCAACCGGTGAAATTGGCACAAAAGTAGAATGACTGATACCAGTGCGACTAAACATGTTCTTGGGCCACTACAGGGCGCTGCGGTTTCTTTTCCGACGGTAACATAAGTAGCTCAGTATGGAATTAATTAGCCGCAAACCCGACTACAAGCCTTTAACGGTTTCTTGTGTAAAATGAGACGAAGGTTACATTGAGTGCGTTTATTATTTCATACCTTTGCAACAATAACTGAGCGTGCAATCGGTGTAATCATCATTAGCTCTGTAGTATCGACAGTAAATTGAAAAGAAGTGAAGTAGCTTGGCTCTCTCAGTTGTTTGTAATAGATTTTTTATCAACGCAATCTTTGTTATTATGGTACATGGTGTATGGGCCCGGTGGCCGTGCTGTGCTGCGGCGCGGTGTAAGGTATCGTCGTAATTGGATACACTTACCGTGGCGGCCGCAGGCGGGTCTGTCCCCGTCTGCCGGCCGGATTTATCGTCGCTGCAAATCATTGCGTTCATCTCACCAGTCTTAGACGTCTCTCCTGCGAGACCTTTTACTCGCAATGAAGAATTACTTGCGTACTAGCAGATAGTAATGCTAGGTATTCACACGTCCTTTCCAACTAACCGTTCCCAATCTTTAATCGAGCTCAACGTATATCGAACGTTGATAAATCGTTTCCTTTCCAATGGAATGTAACTGAGATCTTCAATCTGAGAATATTCTATTCATCTTTATTCGTTTTGTCCAGTTCCTTAATTACCGCGTTAATTTATTGTTAAATAAGAAACAGAAGATAAAACGCTGAGATAAACAGTTCGTTTCTTTTTGTAACAAAACCATTAGTTATTGATTGCATCACAGTTCCACGAACCCGTCTAACTGATTATAAATGCTTGCCCAAGCCCATTATAGTCCTTTTATTTAACACATATATAATCAGTTGTTAAGAACGCTTGATATAGCCCCGACAAAATAACATACCGGTCATTAAGTTTGGTTCCAATAAATTGTTACTACGTATAATTGACTTCGATCCCCTGCGTAGTAAAAACTTGATGATATATCGACGATATTTATTTCTGCTGCAAAGTTTTACCCTCGAGGTTTAGTTACCCTGAAGTATACCTCGTTGGTGGTCTCAAACAGGCTAAGAAATCAATAAATCATGAAGTTATTCAATAACGCTATTGATATTCCTTTAACGATATCCAATAAAATATTGTCCCTACAAATAAGTCGGTTTTTCCGAAATTATCCAAATATCTGCCAATATTATCATACATATGTTATTCCTGGTGGAATTCGTTAGTGTCTTCACAATCATATTAAATCTGTTACCTAGTTAAGTATCGCAATTTTTGTCTGCCGCTTAATCTGTTCCATGATAAATGAGCCGCGTCAACCGTGCGACTATGAATCAGCGTCTTTAGCGGGTAAAAGCTTTCGTTTACCTTCGTCGATTTCGTTGATGCTAAAATTTCTACTATTATTTTCCATCCTAGATCTGTTGTCGCTACATTGTAAGACTTAAGCACGACAACAACGCTTGTAAGGACCGCACTTTATTGTTTGACTTCCAATTGACGTAGATATCCTTCGATCGAGTTCGTGATGTGATAAATAAAAATAAGTGAACGGTGGTACATTTTATATTTTTTTAATTTAAATTATGCGATCGTTTATCAATCATGCCTTCGTTAATGTGTCGATGATATGAATATATCATGTAACTAATCGTGATCAGTCATTCGCCAGGAAGTATTATTAAACTTGTTTCTCTACAATGTTATAATTTAGGTCAATGTGCCAAATACATTAATTTAAATAAAATCATCATTAGTTACGACCACTCGGTTTACGTGTATAAAGCAATAATACTTGTCATACAAATTTATGTACTTAGAAGCCCGATTTCCAACCATTTTCATGCTACAGTGCCAAGTAATTTGTAACTTCGGGTAATTATTTGGTTTCTGTCACGTGTCTGCAAATTAACGCCGCCGCCGGTAACTGGTTACAGAACAAAATGTATGGCCTCAACTCGAATTGCGTGAGCCCAGACTTTCAGTTTCCCAAGCTTGTTGGAAATCCGATACTTTGCTTCTCACGCTTTCATTGATGATTTCAGGAAATAAAACCAGCTTAGTATAACGCCATATTAAGTTAAAGACTAACTCCCCGGTGTTTGATTGAGCTAAAATGTGTCGCGTAGTCTTAATCAAATGGTAGAATCTCTACAGCACTTGTCCGTAACGCTGAGTAGTCTGAATTTCTCTATTTTTCTTCCAGACGTGTTGTGTAAACCTAGAGATGAACTTGGACAAGACAAAAGCAATGACCAATTCATTGTCATTGCAGACCCAGTCAGTACCCTCCCTACCAGTAACTGTTGAAAATGTCAGAACCAAAGTTGTTTAGGAGTAGATCTACCTAAGACCGTTATTCGACTAGGTAAAAACAACTTTGATAATAAAGCTGATAGAAGAATAAAGATGGGCTAAGCGGCATTTCAGCAGCCAGCGGATCACTGCGTCTTACTCGTTCTGACCTGGAGTGATTCTCTAAGCGCGCTAGCGACGAGTTCGACGCTGGGGCCGCGCCCTGTCTTGCTCTATCCCACTAGCTCGATTGAGCGAGACAGCCCGATGCCCCGATGTCTAGTCCGACGCTGATGCACTAAGACAGCCTTAGTCAAAGTGTGCTCCGCGGAGCCCTAGGGCTCCACAATGCCTGTGTGGGGTCTCCGTGAGAAAAGAAAACTGAAATATACCTCTCCTGTCTGGACGATAGTTCAACACTGTTTCTTATTTAAGGGTTCCGTCAAGTATTTCGCTTTCCAAAAGGGTCCCATCTAAAAAAAGTTTGAGTACCGCTGCACTAAGAGAATAACAGCGCTGACATGGTGACATGGCTAATATGGTGAAGAGACGTGGACATTGACGAAAAGCTTCGTCCATTGGTTTCAAGTCAGTCAGCGAGCTATGGAGATAGATGGCTATGCTCGGAGGCGCACTCAAGTATAAGATCGGCAGATACGAAGATGAACCAAACCCCAGGCCTAGTCGAAAGAATCGTCAAGCTAAAGTGGTACTGGGCGGGCTATATTTGCCGGCTTCACGACGGGACTGATAGGGAAGACGTGTATTGGGGAGGATACCGCGGCAGCAACGGGCCAATGGGCGACCGCCCGTCGGTGGTGTGACTGTGGCAGCGGCTGAATGCTGCAAGCAAAATATTCGGATTTGGTTGGGTTTTCTTGAAAAGCCCTATAGTTTATTCGTCCTTGCTGAATATGATGATGACAAGTACCATAAAATAGAAAAACTGCGTAGCTTTGCATCATTTAAGAAGAATTGTTTCGAAGTCCCTCCTCCTATAAAGACTTCAACGGGTTGGCAAAGTTAAAAAAAAAAGTGACAAAAGCTACAAACGGAAAGGTATTCAGTAACAAAGCGTTGGTAAATAGAATCCATGCAACGTGAAACCACATTCTGGCCGCTGGGGCGCGGCGCAGCCTTCATTAGTGTAACTCTCTAACGTAACATATAGAGTGCATCCTTTCACAGAGATTCGAGCCTGAGCGAGGCTGAGCGCCGGCACAGTGTTGAGCACAACGATGTTGCGTTATAGAATCTCACCCCAGCTTCCCGGTCCCGGTGCGTCATCGGATCACGCGGCGGTGGCGCGGGGCGAACGTGAGTTGTCGAAACGGGGTGAACTAACCACGGTGTCTGCCGCGTGACCTGCGGTTTGTTAACTACACCTTGAAATACCTACGCGGTATTTATGTAGGTACAATAAAATGTTTGTATTTAAAAGCGAGAATACGTCCCATTTCTAATGAAGGTTTTTTTTTCTCAACCTAGCTGATGTCGTTTAAAATTATTAAAATCGAAGAAAACTTTAACGGTCTGGTAACCTAGTGGTTATTGATACTGACTACAAAGCTAGAACTTGCGAATTCGAACCCCGCTAGGGACAGACTAGAGTACCTACAAACTTTGGTGAATGTAAACGTTTGTTCTCGAGTCATGGATATTAATATGCATTTCATTTATGTTGTTTGATTATATGTATGTATATTATATACTAGCTGACGCGTGCGACTTCGTTCACGTAAAATTAGTAGCCTATGTCCGTCAGGAATAGTGTAGCTTTCTATCTGTAGAAGAATTTTTGAAATCGGTTCAGTAGTTCCAGAGATTACCCCCTACATACATACAAACTAACAAAAAAACAAACAAACAAACTTTACCTCTTTATTATATTAGTGTAGATTCCTTGTTCAATAAGCGCGTCTCTGAAAAGTTATATTTATGATAAAGGTATTAAAAAAACCCTCTCTCTTACGTGCTCTTTACTTTTAAGCGCATGTTAGGTATTATATTATAAGAAAAATAGTGTTTTATGCAACTGTTGCATAATGAGGGGTCTTAAAACACGAGTGTGGTTTTATGAAACGAGCGTCAGCGAGTTTCATAATAGGATCACACGAGTGTTTTAAGACCTAATTATGTACAGTTGCATACATTACTTTATCTACACACATATCATAAATGCAAAAAAACGTAACAGCAAAAAAGCAACAAACGAATAACTACAGTAATGACGGCCATTCGATCCATCCGTCAAGCCAAACGTTTTTTTGAAATCATAGACAAACGCATGAAGTCCCTATCCTCATGTCACTCGAGATCATATAACGACCATTACAGTACAGAAATCAATACTGTAATGACCATTACAGTACAGAAATCGGTACTGTAATGACCATTACAGTACAGATTTGCCTACTACCACAGACAAATTCTCATAATAACATTGGTTGTAATAATGCTGGTCATTTCCTATGGTTTCTAAACGCATTATAGAGCATTTTATAATATATGTGTAGATAAAGAACTTTTATCTTCGATATTTTACAAATGCTAATTGCTGTCATGTTAAACTCTGTGCAATGTATGTTTTCAGCCAAGCATAATTCTAAAAGTAAGTAATACGTGTAATTTAACTTTTGTAGTTTCCGTTTTTGTTGATTATAAATGCGTTTTCTTAGATTGTTGGTATTTCTTTTTTCTAGTATTCTAGTTTTAGTTATAACACTATCGGGACTTTAGCGCGATAAAAAAATATTGTTGATTTACCTCCACGTTTCGGCCATGTTTCAATGGCCGAAACGTCGAGGTAAATCAACAATATATTTTTATCGCGCTAAAGTCCCGATAATGTTATAAATATGTGTGAAAGTCGCTAAAGTTTAAAACATTTTTTTCTAGTTTTAGTTGTTATTTGTATCAACAATCAAAATTCTTGATACAAATTGGATAGAATGTATGGCGTAGAAAATATATCGACAACATATATTTTTTATTTGCTTATCTTAATACACGACCCATCGCAAATACCCACCCTGTATTGCTGACTGTCATGTTGTTTAGTTACGGAACCCGACTGTGCGAGGCTGGTTCGCTCTCTGCTAGTTTTATTTCTTTATGGCAGCGTGTTTCAGCTTGCCAAAACATAAAAATTTGAGTATTTATCTATTTCAAATTGCTTTAATGTCACACGACTTGTCCGAATCAGGAAGAGAGTAATTATTTAAAACCTTGAATACCGGTATCGTCAATCTAGCAGCTAGCCTGATGTCGTCAGACCGTTGTCTATATACAAAGCAGGTGACCATATCTAGTTTACTTGTTGCATCTTTGGTAGAAGATTTTTTGACTATAATGGACAGTTCTTGTACAGCAAAAGAAATAAAACTTTAAAAGTATATGTCCTATGATCGAAAGACATTGTAAAACACGCTCACACACGATGGGTCAAAATAAGAACGAAGTCTTCTTCTGAGTTAAGTTTTCACTGTATATCTAAAGACTGTAAAAACAGTATTGTGGGGAAGCTGTGCTCATCCCAAAAGTTCTAGCAATTTGGGAAGCAGGATCTATTGAGATGGTAAGACAGGATTGAATTGACCATTTATCTTAGTTACCTACTGAAGTCAGGGTCCATCGCAAGTGTTAACTCTCGCGTAGCGAAACGGATCGAAGGCGCTTCCCTACACGGCACACAGCGCCCGGGGCGTCATGTGAAATTGAAAAAATAATTAACCGAGACCGCGAACCGCTTCATTACGAAATTGAACTGTCTTTTGAACGCCTACTGCATAAATTTTATTAACATTAAAAGCAGCTGCAAAGTTGCCTGACAGCTCGTTCGCTTTCATATCGCTTGTAGATACCATCAGCGTAACTTATTCAACGATTCCTCTGAACCTCATTATTCAGATTAATAATTCAGCCCTCGAAGACGCCACTAAGTAACTGCATTGATGACGATTAATCGAAATTAGTCACTTTATAATGCAAATGTCACTTTTAAAGCACGCGATTTGATATGATCGTTTGCGACCAACAGAAAGATAAATAGACGCTGAGACTAGGTTGTTGTATTTTGAGTTTGGCAACTGCGTAACAAGTTGTTACTAACAATACTAACATGCAGCATCAATATATAGTACGCCAAAACACTATTATTCAAAATATGGTTTCTATTGAAATTGAATACTAATATTATGTAGGCTACCTTCTGGATTTAATTATTTCGATGAGAACGACCTTCTTGCACGTCCATTAACATGCATATAATTATTTAAATACTTGCTTGGTAATTGATCAAAATGAATAAAAAATATTTTTTTGCCCCTGCAGTTGGCCGTCTTATATTTAACACTTATTCTCATTGGTTGGCCTTGCACTGAGTGAATTGTATATGATTGTGATTCAAAGATTTCCGATGCTTACTCAAGAAACGTGTATTTCAGTGCCAAGTTTTCTTATTCTGCTTAGTATACACTTCGACGGTAAACCTTGAAAGTTGAAGGTTTTCTGAAAGAGTTTTTAGGGCCTTGTTGTATTGTTTGTTGTCTTCGTATTTTTTGTGTTACTTTCTTAGTTTATCATAATCGACAAGCGCATAGCAAAGGTTAGCCTGGTTACGTACAAAGCTAAATATTGCAGTTTTGAATCTCGGTAGGATCAAACATTTGCCACTTAGGAATTCTTTGTTTTGTATATTAATACGATGATAACAGTTGCATTTCTATATTCATAATTTAATAGAGATATTATAATATTGGAGCACTTTTGAATATGAAAAATTAAAATATCGAATGTTGAATATAGATTTTGTTATAAAATTAGATATTAAAGATTGTTTTTTTTTTAATCTTATGCCCTGTCTAGATTTTTGAAAGGTCATCATAGGAAAGTTATTAGGCAAGGTTCGTTTTATAACAACTCTGGAACGTTTAGTAAAGATGAGTTACATTTTTTTAATACATCATTATTGTAGGTTTTTATTAGAATAAAAAGTTAAACACGCACCAGTTTCTAGTTGGTACGTTACTTGAAGCATTAACGATTACGATGTCAATCAGACGTCGATGGCAGTGTGGATCTAGGTCAATCTAATAGACGATTCCATATTTCTGAAGGGGCTGTAACCGGCCTTGTCCAAGAGTGAATCAGTTTTTTTTTCATCAATGGAGAGAAGTGAACTATCGTGTCGTGTGCCTTTTCAATTACACTTTATCCGAAGTAATCATCAACAATATCCAAAGCAACACGGTTGGTTCTCGATGTTTGCATGTATGCAAGCAGGTTTCACAGTAGAAGGTGTATTAACAGCCCTTTGTAAATTTGATAGACACCCACGGATGAAATCCAAACTGATTTGATATTGATACCGCTTCGTTTATTGTTAATTTAACAAGCTACAGGTTGGCTCGAATTGACGCAGAAGGTCGCGTTATACGGCTGCGAATATCTTTGAAGGTGGGTGGAGAACTTTATAGATATGCCATTGAACCTCAATAGAAAATGATTGACTTGAGACATGCGTGAGACGTTAGGCGTCATCCTACTTACATCGACGGTGAGCGGTGTACACATACTCTTGAAGTTCATAACTAAACCACATCTATGTTAAAACCTGTATTTGTAGTGTGTTTGATAAATTTTCTCTTTTCTGCAAAGAGCTAACCAATATTGTTGTCAACGTGTCTTCATTGAGGTCACAAGGTTTACGATTTCACTCAATACTTCTAAGTAGTTTAGTGACTGACTGGCTCTTGTTGGTTTTGGAAACTGTTTCTCATACAGACGTCGACAGTAAAATCTTATGTGAAATGTTAGCTTTGATGATTCGAGGATGATTGCGAAATGATCGTAAGAAATTTAATGTCGCCCGATTTACGACGTTCTAAATATGAATCTAGTCATGTGTGAATATCGAGTTTCATTTCCTGAACGCTTATAGGTTCTTCGCTCGTGATGGGTGTCATAAAGTAAAAATATCTTCAAGTTATGTCTAGATTTTAATTGAATTTAACTCTTCCACGGCCTTATCGTTTTCTGACAAACTATTTGCTAAGCATTGTGATGCAGCAGCAGCTACTCCTCAATTTTATCATCAATAAGAAATTTAATAGATATACGTAAACGGTGCAGCAATTGTCGCAGGTTAGTGATATTTAATAGCTGCCCCGGCATTGGTGCTCCGCTCGTGGAGAGAATGGAAGGTTGTCGATCCGCACACACCTTACCGATCCGACGTGCAATTTGCGTTGCTGCAGCATTCCTGCCCTTAGCTATTGCAGTTTACCGCATAATTAGACCAGCTTTGATATGCCCGAGCCTGTTTACTACTGTTATATTAATCGATCGCGACGCATTACCTTTTTATCGGCTTGTTTGTGGAAAATTTTATGAAAGCAGAGAACAATTTACAAAAGACTCCTGCTATCATACAATTATAATTACACACGGCAATACAGCAACGCTCCGGCTAGTTCCCAGTGATTTACATTTCGCCTTGAACGTTTTTTTTTTCTGGCCGAATCAGGCCGCTCTCCTGCTTCTTTAAATCATGCGTCGTTACTTGACAAGTCTATTGGTCCGTTCCGGTGTTTTTTTATCATCGTAAATGAACCGTAGGTATTATGTTCTGAAATAGACAAAAAGTAGCCTTGCGTTTGTGGTATTCACGAAGCTATTTAGATGTAATGTAAATCTAAAGGGCAAAGGCGTGGTGAAACGTACTCGTAAATACATCTGGGCGCAGCTCGCAGCAGGCAACCTTTTAGGTGTTATTCTAAATGCATCCCAATCTAATGTATATGCCCAGGTCCATAAAACTTCTACTGTGGAGATCGTGTCTCGCTTGACCCCTTACATCGCCGCGATGAATTACGGTTCCCTTTCACGAGTCGTAAACATAATCTCCGCGCTCATTAACGTATCCCTATTTATTTGACACATCGGTGCCCGTCTGCATTTGGAATCGCAGGTAAATTCAGTAATTCCCAGTGTTATTGATGTCCTTCTGAATAACTGTGTTGTTTAGTACCGCTGCCATTTGCCGATTAGATGTTTTAGTATAACAGCACCTGTATATACGAAATCCGCGTGGGAACCTCCGCGAGCCCCGGGCGTTTGTTGCGCAAGGCGCTTGGAGGCGCTCGGCAACTGAAGTTTCGAAAACGGTTGCGCCCGCGCACCGCCATGCAATGCTTCGTTGACTGGCGCGAATAGTACCTACTGTTACATAAAGATAAGTAATGTTTTGCATTTATCGTGCAAATTCAATTTTTTTTGTGAAGATAATAATGAGCATTATTATAAAAGAGTACAACGCATCAATGCGACAAATTGACCTTATTTATAGAACGGACGCGTAACGTGGTCACGGGATTATTACAGGGTGGTATTGGTCCAATGACATTAAACATTTAGCTCTATCGCCCGCCAACACATACATTACTTTTGTGCGGCCGCGCCGAAATTTGTGCGCAAGCGACAGAGTCAAGTTGAAAGGTTACGGTACAAAAGAATTTCCGTTCAGGGATTACCCTTTAGCATAGACTGCGGCTTAACAGTTTTTTTTACAATAATAATGATAGAGACAATCAACCAAACTGAATTCTAGGTCACTTTAGAACCATGTCGCAATAAATGATCGCTGTACTAGGTCATTATGATGACATTTGCTATGGAAGGTCATTACGACATTAATTGTAAGAAGGCCCTACCGTGGCCCTGAGTTCAGTTTGGTTGATTATACATAGTGTTTGACTTAGAAACAAATTTGTGCGCAAGCGCTAAATTCTAAATATATTTATAAACGCCATATTTTTCCCATGATAAGCCCGATTTGGTCTACGATAATAAGGAAGCGTAGGAAAAGAATCTAACTCAAGCTGTATATCATACGGTAGAAATACGCAAAAACTAAAGTTGACAGCAAACAAGTAAAAAATGACAATTTATGGATAAAACTTCTACAAATAAATTTGTATTTTTTGGAATACTTACATATATAGATTGCTCATGTAAGATGCACCCAAGCAAAAATAGTAACGCTCCTTTCAAACTAAGCAGCAGAAATACCCCAATGACATAACTAACGACATTACTTTAGAACTGCTTTAGTTAAACTTTTCGGTAATGTTTTGTGTGAAGATGATAATTTAGCATTCAAATGTATAACTACTTCAAACAGATGAGATCGCGTTTAATCAACTGAAACTCAGATGTATAAGGGAAGTTTTGAATGAGTTTACTAACATAGAAATAATTGGTACCAACCTCGCGTTGCTGTATGCTCTATCAGGGGTGAATTTTAAAGTGTAACAGCGACGAGCTTGACGTCGAAGGAGCGTCCTGTCTTGCTCTAACGGGCTAACACGAGAGAGCGAGAAAGAGCGTTGCCTTGATTATGACTATGACTTGTCGATGTCTCAAGCGCTTTAAGAATAACAGGGCAATACCCATACGCGTAGCATTCTTAAACGTACTGATTGGTGTTCGATGTGTGCTGATGACTGCTTTTTGCTCTCAACTGTACAGCTGCAGCCTCTAGACAGGCGTTAGCATCCTGATTGGGATAATTTGCGGCGAAAGAATGTAAAACTGTCATTCAATGCCGATTGACATGTACCTACTTGTATTCACGCATGTTATGTTGGAATCGTTGGACGTCTAGACACTTTTTAACCTAACCTATCTGTGAAATAAAATCTAACTAATAACCATAAATATTTTTAAGAACCAGACATGTAATATGTTGGAGTGCTTTTATTTTGCTTTTAAACAAATCTATTTTTGCACTAGACATGTATAATTTAATAAAATTTACCTCATTTTTGTGACAACCATAGCAGGTAGGGGTTTGAAACATATTACAACATAGCCACTGACATGGAATATTGATTAATCATTCTTAGAACGACTCGATTTGCAGACACTTAGCGTCATCAATTTCAATAAAAGCAAAATAAGTAACGGCAAGTACAGCAACTAATGTACTGGTCAGAATTCATTGGTGATGCGCCCCTTAAATACAGAATTAACTCCAGTATCTTGGAAAAGCACCTACCTAATAGTATTAATTACGTGCGTTAGCTGAAATTGTCGCATTTTGCGTTGTTTAAGCGAATCGTTGCATGCAATCGCAATTTGTTTTTATTTACCTCCATGCGAACTGCGAATTCCCATCCGTCTTGCCTTGGCTGTTATCATTCCTAATGCGATAGAAAGAGATGGAGTGTGTGTCAGTGGGCGCAGGTGAACGGCCGGCATACATTCGCTTATCAGCCAGCAGCCGGCTGTGACGTCCCGGCACCTGTCGATTTCTACATCTCTGCTTATAACATACGGCGCCTGATCGCAGTTCACGAGAAAGTTCCGGTCCACACTAATTTATGTTCAGAAACACGTCCGCCGCTCCTGATATCCGATAACATGCCGCGACTATAATCGCATACCTTATTACACTTCCACGGCATCATAACCGGCATGTCATTAATTATTAATGATCAACTGACCAAGTCGCTACGCATCCAATAAAATTCCTCATAAAATTGAAATTCATTTTTGCGGCACTTTGAGCAGTAATGGCGTTAACCAGTTCCTTGATTAGATACATAGTCTCAGGATCACCTGCGACGGTGTATATACTGGCTTGATTAATTTCAACGGTAAGGTTTTAACAAAGCCGTTTTGGACTGTCATCAAAAGTCTCAAAAAAACGTTCAAGCATGTTCAGAAATTTTTGACCACCGTGCCTGCTCCGATATATTTGACGCTGATTGAACAAAGCTAGTAGTTTTGAGTTTTGTTTGATTATTCTTTTAATTTCTTATTTAAGGCATGGATTTAGAACGTGTTGTGGAGTGAATTATTTTCATTTTATTTTAAAGCGGGGGTGCATCCGATTCATTTATATGAAAATCACTTTTGCCAACGGCAGTTTTGTTACCGCTACCTTTATACATACCTACCTCTATAATCGCAACACTGGAGAGTATGATATATTGATGTATCGATTTTGGGTCTGGTAATATAAAATCATGCTCTAAGTTTCCATCTCACAGTCTGAGACAAAGAAACTGCTTCTCAAGAAAGCACTTCAAAAACAACAAGTTACCACACTTTCGTAAACACGAAATCTTGACGACCTCTGAGAACCACAAATTAATATTCCGAAGCGTTATTACGTTAAATTATCATGTAATTTTTTTCTGTGTTGCGTAATTGACTATAATCGTAGCGTTCTAATTGTGCTCTGAGTTGCAGCGAAGAATCGATAAGTGAACTGGTCTTTATCATTTCAGGTACGTTTCAAACATTGGCTGTTCGAAATAATTTAATGAAATCAAGTAAGTTACATTTCTGACGTCCCTAGACCAGTAATAAGTTGTTGTGTTATTGCTAGCAAAATAATAGCTTTTCTCCGGTTTCCAGCCTACACGAATGAAACAGGTAAGATTTTCATTATTTTATACACATTAACTTATATTGAAGGTTACGTCCAGTATGTATGTCCAAGCAACGGCATGATTAGCATTTTTCTTGTTTCGGACTAATACTGCAAAGAGGTTGTCACTTGGCTTACGAGCCGGCGTACCTTGGCTTTGGCAGATAAGGCAGTGCCCTCGTCCGGTGCGGCGGCAACCTTCGAGCTAACGTAGCGTTCTAGGGCGAGCTCACCGTAGCCTAACTAATCAAAAGCCCCGCTTATTAAGCGAATGGGTATCATCCACCACGCTCCCGAGTACATTAGCGTTGCAACATTTCATACATTCTCTACATAACGGCCAAGGACATTTGCGGACGGCGGATGACATTGTTTATTGTTTCTGCCTTCACTTGTTTTGTTACCAAAGAATGACATGTCATGAATGAGTTGTTTCATCGCAAAAAACCTCTAAGCACTTGGGAACCCACGATGGAGTAATTGGCGATTGTTTCACAAGAATGGGATGTCAACAGTACGTAAAAGCCTTAGTACGATGTCTTCGATGTCCATAACGTTTAAGCCGTGTTAAGCTGAAACTGATCTTATAATATAATAACAGCATTCCCCACCCAGCATATTCACATTAATATAGCTCATACACAACCTAATTACTTATTACCGACATATAACAATAATCGAAAATAAGCATAGCATATAATTGCTATTAATGTTGACGTTACCCCTCATTTAAACCAGGTAAAATGTTACTCATATTTACCATAAACTACAATATTCTGAAAATTTTGAATTATTAATTCGCTCAGTTACAATGGCTCTAGACAAGTTAAGCTCAACTCTATAGCTAACATAAGTTCCCGGCCGCGAGAACGTGTTTGTTTAATGCTTAGTTGCTTCCTGGATTTCGACTGCGCATCCCTAAACCGAGAGGCTTTGTTGTATTATTTAGATGAAGGCATGTCGTTTGCATTCGCAATTGCGATCTTGGCTAATACGCAAGGTAATTGTGATTTGTATTATAAGCATTCAGTACTCGCCTTTCACCCTGCGTCGTTTGCTGCGGTTTTCTTGCCTTGATCGTATTTTATTGATGGAGTCATCTCGGTTATATTTTCCGTCGAGTTTTAGGTAGCCTTGAATAATTTTGTGGTCATATTCGTAGCTCTAATTTACTACGTTTCAAAGGACCTGTTTGACAGAAATATTATTTAGCTCTCAGTTTGGGCAGTGTGGCGTGGACGCGATGTAAATTATGTGTAAAGAAGATTGTCAGTGGCAGCAATGTCATGTTGTCAGGCGATGCCCTTGCGGCTAGCCAAATGTGTCGGGTTGTGGCAAGGTAGACACGTGACAGGGAATAGGTATCTTCTAAAGCATTGTTAACGTACGTTATAAGTCTACCCATTATCTGCGATTATTGGTTATTATATTTCAACTTTGTGACTAGGAGTATTTTATTTATTCAGTGAATATAAAGTCATTGTAAATATTTTTTGGCGAAATCAGATAGTCTTTCTAAGTGAACACGGGCTGTAGCTCTTTCATAAAAGGTTTATGTGAATTAATAATCGCTTATTGATAAACGGCTTGTATTACAATTATAAAACATCAGTGTTATCCATGTTGGCATTTAACTAATTAACAGTAATTTGTTAAACGACGGATGTAAATTGTTGTTCCTCGCCACAAGAATTATAATCCACATTGAGAGACTATTCTATAATTTTATTTTATCGAACATTTATTCATCTAGTAATTTCCTTGATGCAATATACATCTACAATTATATTGAACGCAAGTTAGGTTTAAACAGTGGGTCTAATTATTTAAACGTTTTTCTAGTCTCTTTCAATTTGTTGCATCAGTCGCTTAGCATTGATGTATAGTCGAACAAGTAATTGCTTGACCACTTTTCAACCATATTCCTTTGTAATACGGTCGAAAAGTGTTCAAGCAATTTCTTGGTCGACTATACCTACCTGCCTAACTATTTTCACCGTACACGATTACATAAGAAGTTTTATTTACATGATAATGAAGTTAAATTTATTTTGCACGATTTAACGTGAAGCTGAATACATGTACTAGATTTAATGGTACTTGTCAATATAAAAAATCACTACTTTGCTTTTTTCTACGATCTGTAATAAAATAGTTGATAATAAACGGCATTCATTTGCATAGATATATGAACGCAAAGAGGTTATAGTGCAAACAAAACGCGCGTACGATGATGAAACTGACTTGAATGAGCTATTGTAGCGCAAATAGAAATCGTGGATTGACTGGCTGCAAAATACAGCTCGAGCTTACACAGCGAGATTGACAGGCGAATTAGAAGCCCCACGGAGAATACCAAAATTGAAATAACAAGGTTAATTTGAAGGTCAGCCACTGGATTGAACTTTTTAGCGAACAAGAGTATAAAAGAAACACGAGCAGAGAAATGTCTCCTCATGAAATAATAATTGCACTGACAACAGAATGTACTCAACGTTCACCCTCGTTGACCCCCTGTAAGCTTTAATAATTTAAAATATTCTTTGTCCCCGAACGTGGCTCCACTCTGTTTTTTTTGTCTACAACTCGCAAACAACGAGGAAAATAACCACTTAGAAACCCCATCGGCTTGTTTCCTTGTCATACATTCTTGATTAGGTCGTGGTCTATTTCTATACTGCATAGACCACCACAAGTTAAGTTCACCACATAATATCTACAGTATATAAATGGAAGTACACGTTAGAAACTAATTTGTTACAAGACCAAAGAAGTAAAAAGTTAGGTACTACGTATTAGAAATGTTTGGCGTGATGAAAGAAATCTCCTTGTGCGAGTTGCCACCTCTACTCAACATTAATTGTTTCTTAAATTGTAGACGAAGTCTCACCCTCCTCTAGACCTTTTGTCCCCAAATAATGGTTGCAAGTAATAGTATCACGTACAAGGGTAACGATTTTTTTTCTTTTGTGTGCTTTCTAAAGAAAACAATCCGATCGAGGGATTTTAGAGCTGATGTATTTATTCGAATTAAATTTATTTAAAGAGTCAAATTTGAATCTTTTCCATTGTATTCATCATCCTATGAAAATAAAACCTTCCAGCTTTAAACAATGTGCCTTGTGTTGTGATATAAAATATATATAATAAGACGCACGACCTGTTCCAAGAAATTGAAACATAAACGTGATTACGTTGACGCAAAACGAGGAAACATGCTTAGTCCCATGATATTTATTATAATCAAAAGAATTGTATACCAATGAACAAGTCTGAAAATAGTTTCAATCCTGGTACGAAAATGAAAAAGCATAGAACACTACAGTAGTAGGATTCACTAATGCAAATTCGTTGATCACAACGATGCGCAAGCGATGAAGACTGAATCCGTATACAGAGACTCGAGCGTGAGCGGGCGAGACAGAGCGCTAGTGCAGCGTTGAGCACAACCAAGTTACATTTAAGTGAACTATGTCTTTGGTCCTCGTTGATAACCAAAATTCTGGCTATGAGATACAGTCTGCATGAAATGTATCGCAGCGGCAAAGATGGGCAAAAATATCTGAACTCGACTCAATATAATATATTGACAAATACGTTCGGGCGTGGTTACATATTTTTGACCACCGTGCCCGCTCCGTTAATTTGATGCTGACTGTACATTTCAATACCCACAATTCATTTAGCGAGTTATTGTAATAAAAAAAATATAGTAGTATTTGATGGAGAAAAAAAAAAATATTTTAGTAGGCAACCGACATCAGACATGTGATATTTGTAAACACACTCAACGCTAACAAACAATGGCATATAAGTTATGTACAGCTTGTTACACGTGCAAATAAGATATTTGGTTTTAATAGTCAGGTTTGCACAGATGTCTTGCAACCTACCGTGCGTGAATATGATTATAAACAAGTAACATAGTAGAATTTTCTGCGACGGTTACCGTCTCTATAATTAATAGATCGCAGAACACCTTATAATTATTCTCGTTTGATTTATATATATCAGGTTTTGAAGAATCTACTTTTGAGTTATTTAATTGATTTCTCTTCATGTATATCTCGTCCCATCAAAACTTTATTTTAAATAAACTTCATAGCTAACTTTTCACCGTGAGCTCAATTTAGCAGTCAATTTCTTACCTCGTTTCGTACCAGCAATGACTATGGCGATTTTAGCCTCTACGTTTATAATCAATGCGCCAGTGTCGTGTTGGTTTAATATCGAACTGGTTTAGGTTTACTTTAACTAAATTGGAAATTATTATGCGGTCGGGCAACTTTAGTAATTATATTTTTATGCTAATGTAGGTTTGTAGGAAATTTGTAGACGCGTCGGTTTTCTAATGCAACTCGCGTTCCAATGTTATTTTCATGCATTATTTGACTCCAAAGAAACTTTCCATGTTTGTTGGGGAATTTTGATTATTGGTAAACTTTAAGAATAGTGGCAAAGTTTAAAGATTAGTCTTTCATTCTGTATTGACATCTGGGAAGCAAAACGAGAATGAAGAGCAAGATATGGAAAGGTAACCTTGATATATCAGATGCATTAGAATTCTATCCAATGAATAAGTAAATTTTCCATTAGCAGACGACGGTATGTCACGGGATAGTCGATATCATATGAGCACGTTTAGTGTTTATTGTGAAACATTCCCGCAAAATTGCTATAGGCACTAAGGAAAGTAATGCATTTTGAATTTTAGTTCCTGGTATGTTGGGGTAAGAACCGTTTGAATTCTATGTACCTACTCAGTTTTACGGGCGCAATGCGAATTATAGCTGTTTTAGAAGAATACTGCAGTTACAGCTTTCTCGAATTCTACAATTAATTGTGAGTGCCTGTTCCTGGAAAAGCGAATAAGGGATCCCCGTTATTAACTGTTATACAATATTTTACGATATTACGCAAGTAGTAATGTAATGGTAGTAATGTATTATGTAAGTACATTGAGAACTGTTTACTTTTATGAATAAAAAACATCTGTTAAAGTTACTTAATGTTTCTCCTAACATGCTTCTCGCCAAGTAGATTATTTTTGCGAGCCTGTTTGTTTAGCGTTTTTGTGTAGCGTTAACATCGTGAACTAAGTTTTGCCTATTCAAGTTCAAATGGCTCTTTTGTGATTTTGTTTTATTAAAGTACCTATTTGTCAATCAATCCAACACTGCTTTTTGTTTGAGTTGCATTCATACATAGGTAAAATGAATTAGTCCTTTTTCGCCAAATTCCTTTTTGGACTAAATCCGTCCAGATATTTGTTTGGACACTTTCTTTTTTGCCAGAATGACATATAGTCTAAGATCCGAACTTACATCGACCTTCACCGAGCTGATAATAGAATGAAACATATTTTATAACAAATATAGTATATTAGAAAATATATTAAAAATGGGTTGCCTAGAAAAATCATGGACAGACTATTTTTGATTATTTTTTATAACAAATTTAGTATATTAGAAAGTATATTAAAAATAAGACAGTGCGTATGCTCCGTATTTACACGACAGAGAATGACAGCGATACCGTAGTAAACAGTGTCCGTTATAAAATAAAATAAATCTTGTTATCGGGATCTGTCAAAACAAAAATTTGCCCAAATGGGAATATGTCGATAAAATAATTTATTGTTAACATTATAGTTTTAGAGTCAAACTAATTAGCATATCACTATGATGTGTAGTGCAACTCTTACTAAAATGTTACAAAACATTTACTTAGAGTCAAAAAATGCTTTACAAAACTAAATGCAGAGGAACGGGATAAGTGAATATGAATGCCTCTATGTAGTTTATCGTGTTTAACCTATCGCCCTGCATTGGTTTTCCCAAAGCCTTTTTTGGGATAACGTGCTCATAATTTGCATGTTCTCGACATTAGCATTGCGGTATTTCCAAAGTTAATTATAAATATACTGTAGCCTACCGTGATTGCCTCGAAATGTTTTTGCGTTTGCTTGACATTCGACAAATTATACTCCGGCAGTTTTTGCGTATAAGCAAGTATATTTCGGCGGTCAGATTACTTTGTCCGTTCAAATAGTAATATCAATGTCATGTACAAGTTCTTTATGTTTTTTTGTAAGTATATAAAAGTACTTATAATGTGAATGTACGCCACGTCCAGTTTTTTTGAACCTGATATGATGAGACATTTTAAACGTAGATACATCCATAGCACTTATGACATTATTTTTTAACGATGTGCTATATACAGCAATTTAAAATATCCGCCCAATTAAATGCATCATCTAGTTAATAGTCTTAAAGCCGAACCTTTAGTCACAATGTAGCGTTCCTTACGTCGTCTATGAAAAGCTCAAATTCGCAGTTTATGTACGTTTTGCGAATGTTTCATAAATTTGCCGTCAACGAATTGCAATTTGCGGGAACAAGGATATCATTCGACTGCTGGTAAAGGTCACTTGGTTTGAGGAGACCGGTCTGCCTTGAGCGTTGTAGTTCACTTTCGTAGGTACTCGAACAGCACATGGCCCTTGCGGCCTCATTTCTCAACGTTTGCTTTGTTCAAACTGCCGAGCGCCGTAAGCCCGTTGCAGCGACGAGTTTTTTTTGTCACCTTGCAATTTAACTTAGTCTTGTTATTAAATCATAGTTATCTTTAAAAGGGTTCTTAGAAGTATACTTTGTTTACTTGCCAGTGGTTAGGTTGTAGTGCTTCACATCTCATGAACTGACTCAACTGATCATGTGGATGATCTACGCTATAAAGTTCCCCGCACGCAAGTGGTACAAATGAAAGTGAATTGCTTGGCCGATTTCGAGATTAATTAATCAATAAAAGCACGGTACATAATTTAATTTGCTATGAAGTAAGATAACACATAGAATTGTAAGTTAATTAATAGAGTCGCACTTAACAACTCAACTCAAGCCATGATTCTCAGTTTCTTGAGTTTATGAACAACACACAAATAGACCATTAGCATAAGACAGACTAAATCTGCGATAAGTAACCGTCCGTTAGATCTAACAGACCAAATCGTAGTAAATCCCTTACACAAAACTCATCCTAACGATAGCTAATGAAATAGATTCAGGCGTTACTTTACGGAGGTCCATTTTAATAAATTGAAACAAATATTAACATTAAAAGAACATGTACTCTTAAAAACAGTGTTGAACTATCGTCCAGAGAGGAGAGGCGTACTTAAGATTTTCTTCTAATTATAACCAGTGTCAACCAGGCTTCGCGGAGCACACTTTGAGAATCGCTGTGTTAATTAATTACAGATTCATACGCACAATTTTATTTGATATTAAATCTTTATAAATAAAGATTTACTTTTAATTCTGTAATATTGATAATTTGGTATTCGATATAGCACATTTTTCTATTGTATTCACCCTATATTTGCACCCTATGTCACCCGCCTTTGGGCGGACACCAAATGGAATATTTCCCATCTTTCTTTAAAATATTTAACATAAATATGTGTATTCCGTAGCGAAAATTTCTATGAGGACCGCCCACTTAAGGTTTACTTGGCTATTAAATGCGGACCAGCAATTTCAGATATCCAACCGGGCGATTGCCTCGTTTTATTGGTTAATATACATTAAACGGCCCGATAAGTACTGAATTGCCTTTCAGAAACGTATGTACCTAGTTAACGCTAATATTCTAAGTTATACTATTTTAATAAGCAATAAATACGGGAGTCCATTTGCCTTCTCCTGTTGCCTCGTAACTCGTAATAGAAAGCAGGGAAACAAGTTGGTTTATAACTTGTGTTTAGACGACCTCGTACGTAACTTGGTCCTCGGAATCCTTCGGAATACGAATAACAACTTACCTGCCTACCGTATGTATGTATAGTCGACAAAGAAATTGCTTGACCATTTTTCGACCGTATCACAAAGGGATAAGGTTCAAAAGTGGTCAAGCAATTACTTGGTCGACTATACTTGGCATCGAACTTACATAAAGGTTTAATTTGATTCGATTTTATTGTGCTGTTGACCCGTGCTTTATTAGCTGGCCCTATTTATGTGGATCTTGTAAACGGCAGGCAGCTTATAAAACTTCTACCCTGGTGAAACAGCAGTTAAAATACTTAACTAACCTGCAAGTTCACAATTATAAATAGACTATTCGGGGCCGAAAGATTTTCGTTCTGATTGTTCCAAAGCAAACTCGGGGAGTATTTGTATTGGGGAAGGGCACACACACCTCAATAACACAAGTTTTAGATTAACAAATTAGACATTTTAGACCTTTTAATAAACAATGCCGTAATAATCACTCGCCGTCGTTCCAAACTGGTCTTGGTCGCTTCGTCGTTTGGTTCACAATACTATGTCAAAGGGTTCAAAGTTCCAATACAAGTTGAGAACGCATAAGAACGTTGCGCAAGTCTCATCTGTAATGGGCGCGTATCCTTGGCCGCTCTGACCTGTGCCCTTACAATTCTGTAGATACAACATTATATAACCCCGGGCTGTATATTAATTTTGGTCCGCTAATACTGGGAGCTTTAAAATGTAAATAAATAATCAATCTTCATTCAAAAGCGTAAAATAATTATAGGTAGGATTCTGTCCGAATCTGTAAATTAAATCTGTATATTTTATATCCTTTATAAGAGCCACTGGAACAAATTATGTGAAAGAACTTTGAGTTTCATTGGAATAAAATAATTTAAACGGTTTATATGGCATATGTTGACACTGATTTTAATTTCGGCTTTTCGTGTCATTTTCAGATCTCATGTTTAAGGTGTTCTGCCCTTTTTTCAATGGGATTAGTTAAGTAATTTTACTTTGATTAAGTACCATTTATTTTACGGATGTGCTTTGTCGCCTTACATGCCCTTGTTACAGGAAATGTTTGGTGTTGGTAGTAACATGTCGCACGCTTAGTATTAAAGTGACTCAATTCTGAATTTGATATTTCCCAAAATTAAACCCTATGTCTTTCAATTAAGGTGATATTTTGGGACGTGTATTATTCAAAGTGGGTATTACTACTGACATGACAGAGCATAGATAAAAAAATACACAGCTTTAGTATTTACTAAAGTGTATTAAAAATATTTTTATTATTAAGGCATTTTCATCGTATTATCATTATCATTAATTAATTAAGGCATCGTCAACATAGATTACAAAAAATCACGAGCACTTAATCAATTTCATGCATCTGAAGTTTAATCGTTTGGCCGTTGCCTATGTCGATAGTCTTCTCGTCTAGGTCGCAATCCTCTGAGGCAGCGTCGGTGTGAGGGGACTGATAATTGCCGAAATTATCTTCGAAAGTTATACTCTCATAGTAATTCTGGTCAGCCTTAAATATAATATCACATATAGCCTGTTGCACCGCGTTCTTAGTAGTCTCTGAGTATTTCTTCATTTTGTACGCTACGAAGTTTGTGAAGGACTTGATTTCCTCCAAGGTTTCCTCACGGTTCCGCGCTGGTATCAGAGGGGGTATAGCAGTAGGGATTTCGTTTTCTGGGAGCACTGCTGCCGGGGCGGGCGCGGCTACCACTTGACAAGGACTAAGTTTCGGACATATATTAGGTAGCACCGTTCCTATCTTAGAACTGTTAGGTTTCCTTTTCTTAATGTCTGTGTTTTTTCTTCCCTTGTAGTGCTCTAGTAAAGACCTTTTTATTGCTGTTGAACCGTCTTCGTCGTTGTCTTCAAACCCGCCCTGTAAACAAAATAAACGTTTTAATATTAATTGTGTATTATCTAGATTTAAACCAAAACATTTAGTCTAAATAACTGGACAAGTGCGAGTCTGACTTGCTCACCGCGGGATTAGTACCACTACCCACGTAATACATTAGTGATATGTATTTACAAAAAAAAAAACTAAGAAAACAGGACCGCAAAACAATTTATTAGTTTGTTTGTGAGAGATTTGAGATAATTTGTAAACGGCTATGCTGGACAGAAAGATCGTTTAATATATAAAATAAATCTTTCGCAAATCTTCTGTAATGATTTCCGATTTTTCCCTTAACAAACTTCGGTGAAAATGGTTTTGTTTTTCATTTCTTCAATATTATTCAAAACTGTTTTCGATCGTGTAAATGAAGTCCACATAATATCCTACTTGACCTGGTATCCTCACTTTGAAATTGATACTTTTCCGACCCTTTTTCCAAAAAATTATTAAAAATTATAAAATTTACAATGTATTAGACGTCCTGAGGGTGCAAGTGAGAAAGTCGTCTATTAGAGCGGTTGCACAGGTTAGAAACAAAGAACTAACAAAATGCCATTCTAACCTCTTTTGAATGACAGGTCACCCCTTGTAAGCCCGCTTTAGTATGAACTTTCGCATTATTTTAAACCCTATGACACACTTTAAAAATCTTCACTTGAATTAAACATTAATTTTTATAAAGAAATCCTAAAAACTACCACGTATTAAGTCCTTTAACCTTTTTATTTTTAGGGTTCCGTAGGTACAGTCAAGGAATTAAATTTCCAACCCACCTAAGGTTCAATAGCATATAGCAAACTGTCACCATAATAGCTATAGAGCAAGACGTTAGTTTGACATATCGACCTTAATGCATTGCGAATGTCAGACGACATTTCAACGAAATGGGTAGGGAATTAAATTCCTTGACTGTACCTCGAAAATAAAAATGGAACCCTTAAAACATCCCTTTGTCGTCCATCAGTCTGTCTGTCAAGACTCTTTTTCGCAGGAAGGCGTGGGGTTATCGAGTTGAAATTAATATTAAAAAGTCAAATCTGCAGTCCCTTGGAGCTGTAAAAAATCAAACTTCTAGGTCAACGCTATCTAAAGATAGGGCTGTTTATATTATACCGCACATTTCGTTTCAATCAAAAACCTATAGGATACTTCCCGTTTACCTAGAACCATGGCCTCATAGCACAAACAAAAGAAAAAATCCAAAAACCTTAAATTTACAGTAACGTCACTTTTTTTGCGATTGCAAACTAAATTTGCACTTGATATGTACAGGGACAAAAGTTGTTCAAAGGCAAAGTTAACTTTGCCCTCAATTTGGTTTACGGTGCTTATTAAGTTTGTACGGAACCATCGGTGCGTGAGTCCGACTGTCACTTGGCCGGTTTTTATTAGATAATCCCTAATAGAATTTAGTTTCATCGTCAAGTCAGCCCTAACAAAGATTTTCAGTACCTACGCGAATAGATATCTATGTATAAACCAATGACTGAAGCCATCGTCTATGTATAGAAGACGCGTTTTTAAGCAAAATCGTAAATTAATCTTTTATCTTCTCACGTACTAAAGGTACCTGCACGTTTTGAGCTTACCGTTGATTGGCGTTTTCTTTCTGTTTCCTTATCTATTAAAAAGGCCATTTCTTCGAAGGCAAACCACGTGCTCGTGTACTTTGCATCTTCTGAAAGAATATTTGAATGATTAGTACATGTACAATTGATATAGATACTTACGTCGGTTAAATAAAAAAAAAACGAAAAAAAAACAAGAAATGTCACCTGGTGAATCTCTGATGCTTTGCATTATCTTTGATTTCTCCCTCCGGAAAGAAGATTGCAAAATAACCATCTTGTGCTTGCATACATCTGCGGGCATATTTATTGCTGCAGCGATTCCTTCCCACGCTTCTGGTTTCATGGCCTTTTTGAAAAAGTACTGATCTTTCGGGTCCCATAGTATTGGACGTTTTCTGTACTCGTGTATTAGTCTAATGCACAGTTCCTCTGTCCAGTCGTCGATTGGTGCGGTTACCATAATGAAAACCGATTATTTGTACCACTCGTTAACAAAATGCGCGTCAATACAAGTTCGCAGGAACGCTACACTGAATATAAAATGGCGGCGGCGCGCTTGCCAACGGTTGCTGTAACTACCTGGCCATGTCCCCTTCTCACTCACACGCAGGCGACGCGCACTAACGCGAACGAGACGGATAGCCACGCTTGGTGTTTGTCCTCTATGATTGGCGCTCGGTCATCGCTCCGTTGCTGTAGCGTCATTACCCACGGTGTGCGCGCCGTGCACATGTGTGCGTTATCAGCGCGTGTGTACACGCAGCTCGCCGCGCCGCGCCGCGATGTTTTGGTCGGGATTGTGCGACGCGCGCATTATTACACGTAACAATTTACAATGGCCGCGTGCTTCTTGTTATCGAGCGACTATTCAACATATTTATCATCAGCTTAATATAGAGTTAAATCGGGTCGTTTATCAACATCGATTTAATTGATGGAATGCCCAGCCTTATAAAAGTGAGCTTAGTCTTTCTTATTTTTTTTTAAAGACAAATAATAATTCCTCAAGGGGATGGACCCCCAAATCATGTCAATCTTGTATCCAGTCAGCGTCTTGTTATTGACGCCATTTGGATAGGGGCTCTAAAAACCGGTTTCTGTGCCGCATCCTTCGTCAAGTCTTGAATGAATCAGAATCTATTTAGCGACATAAACTCTAGCAGTCCATTCCAAGTGCGTGTAGTTTCTATTTATTTTCCCTGCTTAGTTGTAAAGAGCGAAACAAGCTACATTACCGTCTGTATATGGTCATTTAGGATAATGCACTTGTTTACTTTAGTAACGTTATTGTCGTATAACGGTTCTTACTATTTTGCAAACTGCAACGTGGGCCTGAAGAAAGCGGAGCTTCCCAATCTGGAAATGTTGGCTTGAATTAAAATGTATACTTTGTGCACTGTACGTGCAATAACTGTCACTGCGCGTGCACATATCAAGTCAAGGGCCACTAAGTACTATACTTCTTCGTCTAAATAACAACAGTAGTTAAATAAGTATTATTTGATAATTGTTTTCCAGATTTATCTTAAGTTAAAAATGCATCCTTGTTTTGACGGTCATTATTCCAATCTGCAAAAAAAGAACGAAGTATTCACTTAACATGTAAATGAATTTTCAAAAATTTCATGTTTGAGGCGATGTTTTTTGTTGATCGTGTCTTCTTCGTACGCATGTAAAATTTCATGCCAATCGGATGGCAAGATTTGGGTTGGAAATAAAATGACCTTTAATTGGACAGTTAGTTACTTAATATTCTTGTACAAAAAATATATTTAACACACGAAATCAAATCTACTTATGTAGCAATGTAATTTATCAGATGGGTATGGTTGGAAATGTGAGGACATCAGACCATAGAAACAATTTCTCTATGATCTTGTGAACGAAATGGTTTGTTTACTCAAGCTTCCAAGGGCTTGCGTGCAGTGACGGTTTGCAGCGCAACGCAATACAAACCGTGGCGCACGCCACTCTGGCGCATCTCGCGAGTGCGTATTCCTACCTTTTTTTTGGTGGCAGGCAGGTAAAAAAGAACATGGTAACCATATGATTGAACCCACCGCCTCCTAAGCAGTTGGATCGTGGGTTCAAAGCTCGCACTTCTTAAGTTTAACTGTTTAAAATGTAGGTGTGGAATAGTTTAAAAATAAGTTTATCTTGCGTTTTATCCGCTACATTACCAACTACCATGCCCTGCGAATTTTAATAGGTATTGATTATTTAACCTAAACTATTATACACACAGTAGTAAATGCGCAGGAATGGCATTAGCCGCCCTCATACAATCGATGACACATATAAGCCACCATTAAAGACAAATCTGCAAGAAAGTGTCATTTTCCGAAATGGAGGCAAATAGTATGCACCATAGAAATAGTACAGCATAGAAAGAGTATTAAAAATTGAAAGCGATATTTTATTAGCTCATCTGCTTTACTTTAAATGGCAATATAATGTGCCAAAAAGAGATGACTACATACTCTAAACTCCTCTTCAATTGACACCCTGTACACAACCAATAGACAAAATGGTCACCTTCGGTTATGGCAATGTTTTTTCTTATTAATTTACAGGTTTTACTACCTTGACGCACCCAAAGGTAATTTTGACAGTTTTGGCTATGTAGGTACACTTGACAAGTACTTAGGCTATATCCATGCTTTAGTCCTTTTTCCAAGGTATGCACTATGAAGTTGATCGTTGATCGATTGAAGTTGATAGTCTATCCCTTTCTAGTATATACATTTTTTCTCAGTTACCTCTTTAATGGTCGGCTAAGTTTGTTGCTGTTTGTACATATTTTTATTATTATATACGTATTTAATTAATCAATATGTCATTGGAACATAGAACTTGTTGTCATGGTTGCTCATTTTTGTTGAAGTCCATATTAAGAAAATTCATCAATCAACACAATGACTGTGCCAATAAATAGTCAGCTACTGAGGTAAGTAGCCGCCTTTGTACTCGTATGAACGTTTCCATTAAAGGGGAGAGGTTGCTTTTCTATGCAGCTGGTTATACGCGTGTAATAGCGCATAGTCCTTGCTGGCTAATACTAAATAGTGCAATTTGTGCATGAATTGTTGATGTGGGACTTGCCTGATGTTCCGAGCCCCGCAAACTGGTACTCGTCAAGTATCGATTGGTTTCTGCATCATTGTTTGTCATTCCTTTATTCGTTGGTGGCTCGTCGTAACTGGTACTTTCTACTCGAAAATACAGTATTTGGTCGTTTCAGTCTGATAATCATTAGTTTTAGTAAATAATTATAAAATAAACTATCCAAAACTATACTAAGTCCACTGAAAGGATAAAAACTAACCCCATTCATCGCAATAAAAAAAATGTAGCAATGTAGCAAATGCAGAATTCAGATAATGCACTGCACCCGTAGGACCTTGTGCAAGGGCCGTCCAGATTGCTACCACCATCTTGCTTGCTAAGCCAGCTGTTAAGCAGAGCTTGCACTGTTGTGTTCAGGCGTTGATAGCAGGGCAGCTGGTGTAATTGCTGGCATAAGAGGTATTCCATCTTAGCCCTCTGGGTTGGCAACGCATCTGCCTGGTGCTGCGGGTGTTTATAGGCGGTGGTGGTCGCTTACTATCACGTAACCCACTTGCTCGCTGGGCTTCCTATTTTTTGTGTATAAAAAAAGGTATTGCAAGCCGAGACAAACCAATAACCAAAACATGTTTGGTGATTAGTGGTCAGTCAATTAAGTCTTGTACCTTTTTTGTCCCTGTGATTTACCTCCATTTTCTATATTGTTACAGTGCGCAAACAAAATTTATTTAGATTATAGGCGTGGTAATTTTCTTTTCAGTTTATTATTTTTTACGCTGTCGGGTTTTTTTGTTGCAACAGTTCCGTTTTCTGATTGTTCTAATCGAAATCATGTAGCATGTCAGTTAATATATCGCTGGCGTGGCGTAGCGACTCGAGGTGCACGCGGTCACGTTCTGAATAGCCCAGTTTGTATTATATTTCACGTCGTTTGTCGCGCATTCGTGACAGCGCTCCCGTCGGTGTCATCGTTCACGTTGTGCAACCGGCCCGAGTTCTGTACCTACACCTAGCACGAATCTTCTCGATACACGTTAACTCGCTACGTAACTCAGTGTGTCTCTTTCTAACTAGCCCAGTAAGAGAGAGACGCGCTGAGTTACGTAGCGAGTTGACGCTCGAGGAGATTGGTGCTAGCTGCACTGTTCAACTCCACGCTGCGTGTAATTGCTTAGTCTTTATCAAAAAATAAACTTTCAAATCCATCTGCCCTAGTAGCTTAGCGTTTATCGTTAACATAAAGTATCCGTCTCAATTTCATAAACGCGACAGGCGACAGGTGACAGTGACATTTCGGTATACATTGCCCACTATGATGTTAAGTCTGTAAGCCTTTCGCGTTCCTTGTAGACACAGTAATGTTCGGCGAGTTGTCACTGTCACCTGTCATTTTAATGAAATTGGCCCCTGGGTAGAAAGGGATATATGTTTTATGTCCTTGACAAAAGCTAGTGTGCTAGCGCCTCTGCAAATGCGTATTAAAGACTTCCCTGACTGATTGACAGGAATGTCAGGCAACGCACTGCCTAAACCTTACCAAAATTCCACTATTAAGGCTTTCGGCGACGGTGACCCAGACACAATACCATTAGATAATTCCATTGTTATATCGGCTATAGCCGTTTACCGTCGGCGAAAATGTTATGGTTGGATACGGGGGTTTAGTTACAATTTAGTACGAAGATAATCCAAAAACTACGCGGACGAAGTTGCGGGGAAAAGTAAGGGATATTCGTTAAAATTATTCAGCATGATGCACGTGTACCCATCACCGGTTTTTATTTCATTTATTTTGCTAGGTATTAGTTTACTTAATTTCCATGGTTGTTTTGATGCAGCGTGGTAATTGATTATCATAAGTTTTAAATGATTGAAAGTTATTCCTATGTAACTCGGGTAATTTTGAGGTTATCGGTTTTAATTAAAATTTAATCTTCACCCGTTTCAAATCAATTCAGACCATTTTAATAATAAGCACGATAAGAGCTCTCCTTTAGAAGAGTGAGAATACTTTACATTTTATATTAACTTGAATCCTTGCAGAAAATCTTCTCTTGAGACGAAACTCTAAGACTAATGGCTTAGTTATAAAGTCATGTACAATATAGTTACAAGACGTCCTGCATGTATAAGTGAGAAAGTAGTATTTTATATCATTTGCACAAGTAAGAAAGAGCAAAAAAACACTATGACATGCTAACCCTTTTTGAATGACAGATCAACCAAAGTAAGCCCGCTTTCGTTTGTAATTCCGCATTACTTGGAACCTTGTACCTCAGTTGGGCAAATAACCACTGACTAAGTACACGTCAAGGGATCTTTTTTCTACTCCCAAGTATTCTGTATACAGGCGTTCATCTCTATACAGCTACTAAACAGCTTATATAGCGCTTAGTGCGCTACTTAGGCTACACTCTATTATATATACTACGTTTATGGGCCTAGTAAAGTAAAGCGACGTAGGCATAGACTAAGCAAGACGTTCTGAGATTCGCTGGCACCCGTGTGCCTGTTCACAGGGGCATTACCCAACCACTTTCAGCGACAGTCGGTTTCCTAACCTTAATGGGGCTCTTTTTGCCTATAAGTATACATACGTTTGGTTTTATTTATGAAGCCTTGTCATGAAAGTATTTCTCACCAAAGCCGAGATTGATTGGCGAACCTCGTATACGAAGGTGATTGAGTGGCGATTATGAAAAGTGTAACGCTATGACAAGCTCTTTGAAAACTAATACTTAATAATAAGTTTGGATAGTACTTATAGGAAATTAATGTTGTGCTGTCTATTATGGTTTTCGATCCCTAAGGGTCAGAGAGTGCTTACGAAAGGGTCCCCCGACCCCTAAGACGATCTATCTTGTCGTGATATGTAAGCTAAATTGAGTAGAAATACTAATTTATCCACTTAACAAAAATGGCATTCCATTTTACTGTGCGCTCAAATTTTAATAACAAATGTTGTGTATAAGTATAAAGTCCATAATCTAAAGTTACAGCCTTCTCAGCAAATGCAAGTACAGTATAAAGGCGACTGTATGTCACAGCCTAAGCCCGTGTCTCAATAGGTTACGGAGAAGCGTCGGGCGTGAGAAAATATCACGTTCGTCACGTAATCCGATATCAGACACATGGCGATTAACTGTCGCGCTGATACACGTCGAAGACGGGCGAGACCTTGGCATGGATTCAGGCCCGTGCCCGTCTCGTATAAGCTGGGATATTCGAGAAAATGGGGGTACACGTACCCGTATGAACTTTTTGCTTACGACGCAAATTCAAATTGTAACAAACATTACTTTAAGCCCATTCTTCTGAGGGTGCCTCTGTGGTGCTTCTCTGACTAGGGAAGGTTACCGAGCAGCTTGGCACCCGTCATTCCATTAGAACTGACGTATATATGTATTAGGAAAATTGAGTGGTTTCCCGTTGCCGTCTACGCTTTAATTACTTAATTTAATTATGTGCTTGTGAATGCTTTTACGTACGATTCCTTAAAAAAGTAACTACTTATGTTTACAAATTACAATTTACTCTAGTTGTTGCTGATCTGATATTTTATGGCGTTCATATCAGTCTATTTTATTCGGATACCACGTGGAATCGGAACACCGCGCGCAATGTGCAACGGCTGGCTTGTGGTCTTTTTATTGCAAGTTACTTTAATTGAATGCACCTTTGCATCGAAAACGACTGTTGGAATTTCATTATATCACCCCATGCGCAAGTTCGAAGGTGGAACAGCATTTCACTTTATGCGCCAGTGAGCAGGTGAAATTGGTGTCCGTATGGATGGATGTTCAAAGGGGCCATCTGATGAGGCGCGCCCACCGAACCGCGTTTCCTGCTACATGCTACATGTCCCTGCGCAGCTTAAAGGATCCAGTTAAACGCAATGCGAGCCCAGCGCAATTGCAACGCAATGCAACCTTTCTTCTCCGACGGCCCTCTCGCTATACCCTAAATATTTTTGCGCGTCGCTTTGAAGTTGTTGTTTTATAATCGTGCGAAATTAAGCAGATTTCTTAAATTGACACTTTTAAGGGCCGACAATGATATTATCTGGCTTACATATCCTATACATTGATTTGCCTATTGTTTACATATTACCTATTGTCAATTAACACTAGAAACGATTATGCCTGTATTTCGGTCATGTGATGACAAAGCAATGCCAGATGTACGGTGCAATAGGGCGTACGTATGGTGTTATTCCTGACCGATTTTATGGTTTTGACTTAAATAGGTGTCTGGGCGAGCATTGGCATTCGCATTAAAAGCAGATTGATTAATTTCCGTTCACGTCCTGTTCTGGAAATAGATGTTTACCCGCGCGGCGAGCGTGCTATGTCTCTCGCCGGTTTCCGACAGATTTCCACTATTTGTGCCACGTACACTTTATTTTCCCACCCTAGCCCCTACACACAGCTCATTATATCTATAACTACTAATTATGACTTAGATGACCGTCCAAGATAAATGTAAGCTCGTTTGTCGGCACCAAAAAAACCCTCGAAACGTAATTGTTTATCATCTTAAACTGTTTATAATTGGGTCGGCCATTTGGGCCCGTCCGCATTGAGTCTTACATAACTACGCTGTATATAATTATCGTATTAACCAATCCTTCATCCTACAGAATTTCGGCTTCTGCCAGTACTATCTGTCTTTAAAAAATATTTCTTACGGCATTTAGCGTAACTGCTTCGCTAAATATCTGAGTAATTACCGGGAATAAATTTGGAATGAAAGATACTGGTGTAGAGCAAGCTTAACGAGCGCTTTAACAAATATGTTCTGGTGAACCCGGGCTAAGTGCCAGAATAAAAACCAAAACGACTACTTAAACAAAAAAACTATACAAGGTATCCTTGAACGTGCAAATTGAAAATTTTAAGTTTTCTGAATATATATTTTTGAAACAAACGAGACACAAATTGAGTATGGACAATTCATTAAGATTATGTTTCTATTATTCTAACGATGAAAAAGTCATGAAAAATGTATGTATTTTCATAAAGCAGCGGCATTTTTAGTAGAATACAGCACCTTTCAATTGCCATATTAAATTATCTTTCACGTTAAACATATTTATATATATTTTTCGATAAATACACGAATGTATTTTATTTAAGTATTATGTAAAACACAGACTCTTTGGTAGTTATTTGCAATGGCACAAAAGGCTCCTTAGTAACCATCATATTATTGACAGAACTTATTTTTGTGTGCTACAGTTTTTATGCTCGTTTATCCGTTCCCTCCTTAATTATATCTAGTTATTTTTATATTTCTCACACAGCAATCTCGTTTGAGTTGGTTTTAATAATAGTCAGCGGCAGAAATATGCTTTGCTTAATTTTCGTACGCTTGCAAAAACTTCGCGTGTCATGCTATCGCAGTTATACACCCTGTAATTTTATTGGTTAGTTATTTGTTCTGTTCAATTACTATTAAATAAAATTGTTGTTAAGGAGCGCTTCTTTTCTAACTCGGTTTCGTTAAGTGTGGGGTTTATGTTTGTTGGTTTTTTTATTTCATCTTTTACAAATAAAAGTCACTGAATTGCCGTTAATTTAAGGGCCCAAGCCTAAAGCATTTTATTTTATTTCAACATTTGTTTTAAAGTGATATCCGAATATCAGTTTGTAGGTACTAATGTTTTTTTCTAACAGCAGTCACATGGGAAACTTGCGCAAATTCTATACAATTTGATACACAAGTAAGTACAATGGCTTCGTATAAAATATGCACTAAAAACGAATGTCCGGACGACCGACGTGACCGCTTGGAGGTCGAAACGACCGTTCGTCCGGAGTGCACTGAAAATAATTAGGGCGGAGTGCGTCACTGCATGTGCGGGGCGGCGGCGTTCGATCAGCTTTTGTTTTTCGGTAGCTGTGCACTTTGCACGAATCTTCTCGACACGCCTAAACTCGCTATGTAAATCATAGCGTCTTGTTCTAACCAGCCCAGTAGAAGAGAGACACACTGAGTTACGTAGCGTAGGAGATTTGTGCTGGGTGCACACCTGGCGACAGGATAAGGATGGTAATTGCGCCATCATTGAAGGATGTTCATGCCGTATTCCTATATTCAAATAACTAAGTTTTTCAAATTAAAAACTGACATAAGACATAAAGTTTCTGATGAGCTTCGTATTTGTGTGTATACGTCGAGTCATGCCTTAATTAAAAAGGGTGGGGACCCTTAGGGGTAAAACATTTTCTCCAAATTAAAATGGGTCCTCGAGTATAACTAATTCAATGAAAATAAAAATATTAAAATGGGTTCATAATTAGCGGAGAATCGCCATAACATAACAAACAAAGAATCAGTTGAATTGAGTACCTCATTTTTTTCAAGTTGGTTACAAACAAATCGTTTTACGTACACGCAGTCAAATTTTGACAGAATAGATGTCTCATAGAGAATGTACATAGGAACCGGCCATTAGAGGACCCAAATCGCTGATTCTCTGTTTGGCGTTCGTTCAGGCGACAATTACGTAGAAGCGGATAGAAAATTAGCTAGAAAAATATAAAATTACCTGTTTTAGTTTTGCCTCTATATTACGTACCCTATGTCGAATAGACGACCAGTAATTTATGTGCCTCATTCTTTTATTCTTATTTATTATTGTTAAGGTGTCCACTTGGATCTTTTTTAAAATACCCTGTCATTGGATGGTGATTGAAAACATAGGACAAGAGAAGGTATATATTCAGTAAATCACTTAAAACTTGTGTAATGACAGAATATGTCTTCACTTGATACACATAGATTCTCATAGCTTGATGCAGGTTGACATTACAAAACATTTTCTTATAAAACCCACACGTAAAAATGAATTAAGAAATTGGAAACTGCTTGAGTTGCTTTATGCCGTTGAAATGATTACATATTAGATTAGTATAGCATGCATTTGGATATCCCATCTGGAATTACAGACGCAGTCACACATGTCAAGTTACATTTGTGTCAACGTCACACAAATTAAACTTTAAAAAAAGATCGTTGCTTATCTGTAACTGATACACTCGATTCTAATCAAATGTTTTAATTGTATCAAATACATAACTCAATAGTCACATAGAAATAAAAAACTGCGGATCAACGAAACAAAGTCCAAATTGCTACACTTTGATTTGCATTATGCAAGGGTTTGCATAACAGTCTGACACTCATCATCCTACTAGCCTACTTCGCGTTTTCATGTGCTGGCTCTATAGCCAATAGGCATCCAATAAAAATGAAAATGGTCACGATCCCCGAGACGTTTGTTTAATTTTTTATTTGGTTTTCAACTTATTCGTTACGCCTCTACTTTTTCAACTCTTTTAATATTGAAATTCCATTGAAACCTCGATAAGTTTCTTTTTTTTCTATCTGAGCATGTTGGCCGCCTTGATACTTAACTAAATCGATGCGTAACACCGCTTTCTTCACTTGCCACTACCGAACATAAAAAGCTTTTTAACGGGGAATTGTATTCTTGTTACCAGACAGACGAAATGACAGCCGGCACTTTTGGTTTATAGTGATAATACTTACCTACTCCATAAAACAAGTCATTTCACCAATCAGTGCTTTACTATGGCGGGAACTTGCTTTTGCTTTTAAAACCGTGTGAATAAGTGTCCCTGGTCCCTGCATTAGTAGTATCTGCTACTCTAGCCGTAATGACAGCCACTGCACTTAAAACAATGCCTTGTATTTCATCAGTAACAAAAATGACGGGTGTGTTGTTATTGCATTAAGATGATCTATCTCAACACGGGCACTATATAGTTATTATGAAAGGATCACTGGCAGATTGGCTATTATTGGTTGCTCCAGATGAGATCGGGCGTTGTTGACTTTCTAACAACCCCTTAAGATCATATCTCTAATGCGAGAACAGTTCTGCTGCTGTTCGCAAGTGCCTCCTCTCAATATCTTGTTAATTAGAGAGCAACATTGTCGCTGTCCGCTCCACTTCTGCCCATTGTTCGACTCACGACACTTTCTAACCTAATCTATCGTTTTATCTGTCTATGACGGCAATGGGAACCAACCTTTCCTTACCTTTACATTAGACGCTATTTGTGCTATCGGTAAGTGTTCAGTTTCATTCAACAGCTTTCAAAAGGTTCTCATATAATTTAATTAGCTATTCATTTATGGTCAATTTCCGTAATTACTTATTTGCCATCGAAGTTTGAACGATCAATTGCTTAAGTACTACGACACTTCGTAAATCGCTTTGCTCAACACTACAAAACTTTTAAAATTAATGTGCTAATGAGATTTTTATTAGTAATAAGTTTACGAGTTTTATTGTCGCTTGAGAGTGTGTGCTCGTTTGCAAACATTTTATTGCTGCAACTGAGAAAGCGGTTATACAACCAATTATCGTAAATTAAGTGCATCTACTTCCATGTTCTTTGTTTCTCTAGGTCTTGATTATTGACCCTAATTTCAATTTTGACTCAATTATCGTGTTTTATTGTGCGTTTCTTATCTGGCTGCGCTTGGGCGAGTGGGTGGGCACGAAATATCTTCAACATAATTACGATCTCGTCGGGAGTTCTAATTCGTGAGTCACGGCCAAGTGAAATGGTACGCGGCCCATGATCGCGCTGGCTCATTCAATTACTGTGCGTGATACAACCTGCATTGTGTATCTCTTAGATTTGTCGGTAAATACACGAATACTTTCCCAAATCCGCTTGACGAATAAGAATTTCCCTCTTTCAAAACATGACACACATTAAAAGTGAACACCAATTTAAATAATGGGCGATATACTTTCGTTCGTCACGATGCAGATAATAATTCCTATTATAGATGCTTCATTAGACTGATAGACCTCTAGACGGCTTTTGACGAGCGGCAATAGATTGTATGTGCGTTGTGCTGATAAACACACAATCATTATATTGTCACAGCCCGCCGGCGGGTGTGGGCTGGCTGGTAACGGTGCGCCTTCGAAACTGGGACGCTTCGACGTACGTAATCCTATTACGAACTCGTTAATGTAATCCCACCTGGACCTTAATACGCGATACCTACGCAAGTCGAGTATAATACATCTTTTTAACCCCCTCTCAATCTTTCAAAATAATATGAGTAGGTAGTCATCATTCATTGGAAATGCAAAATGACATGTAAATGTTACCGATATTGCTTTATTTACATAAAATGCCTGTATAATTTAAAATTTAAGTGTAATACTACCTGGCTGTTTCGTTTGTATGTTCGTATCAACCAATTGAACTAATCATGTTAAAAGGTCACACATAAATTGATCGAATTTGTTAAATCTAATTTAGTCATTATAATTGTCTGATTGATCCTAAGTCATTTAACACTTGATGTATCATTTCAGCACAATCGCGATCTCTCATTAATGCGTGCAGAAACACGGTATTTATGTCTCGAAATAATGGTTCAACGTCGCTGACTCATACAAACTATGATGGATGACGCCAGAGGCTCCGCCCTTGATTCTTCATCATGAAGTAATAACGACAAATTATCCCATTAAAAGAAGACGTCTAGTTAATGACAGGAGCGCCACTGCGTAACTTATTATTATTAAAGACGTATTTACAGCAATACAGTAATAAAGTATGTTCCGACTTGCCTTACGAACTTTCTACCTTATCTGAATTCGTAGAGCAATGTCATTTTCATGATTTATTATAGTTGTAAACTGGCACATGACAATAAAATTGTCTTAGGACAAGACAATAAAATACGTTTTTCAGTGACCATGGCGCATGCTATGCTAGCCGATGTGCACCAATAATGACCTAATGATCAGTATTCTTGCCGCCTACACCATAAGATAACAATTTTGTTAGGCCATCATTTACAAGGCTTTATGAATGTAGGTAATACGACTCGTATGAAATCTACAAATTGCTTCCAAGTAAACGTTGGTCGTTCCAGAGGCCCAATTGTTGCGTGCCCATTGTTGACGGCGCGATGTTATCTTGCGTGGGCGTTGCTCGCGATAAACTGGGTACTCTTGCTATCACTACTAACTTTTCTTCATTTCATTATTTAGTAAGGCACTTGCCTCCTTCGTGACCCTAGCTGCGGAACAATATTTGTTCACGTAATGAATACGCACTTAAACAAATTGTTGTGTTTGGAATTCGAACAGCTCCTGTTGACAAGTTGACTGTTGTAGATATCATAATAGATTGCTTTCCTGGCGGAAATATTAAGCGCTTTACGGTGAAAGTACCATTGTGGCATTGAAGCTTGTTTTTTATTTTGGAATAAATTATTGCGTCCTACGAGTACGCAAGTACTTTAAAATTCTGCAGAGTTACTGAGAGTGAAATTTGTAATTTAAACATTTATTTAAAAAAGATAAAAAAAAATACATTAAAAACACTTAACCTTAAAAACATAGTGAAATACTCAGTAGTTTGCTCCTGCATTTCGTACAGTGAGTGAGAGATCCGGAGGCCCAGTTGAGGACCTCAAGTCGGGCAACGGATCAGCGATTCTCTTCAGTGGCCCATTTCACGAAGCTACAAGTTACAATTTTACAAGTCTAAACCGGCAACATTGTTCATTATGCCCATTGCCATTGGTCATTATTGAGCAATGTTGCCGGTTTAGACTTGTAAAATTGTAACTTGTAGCTTAGTGAAACGGGCCACAGATCGCAGGTTTTCATAAGTAGCGGGGATCACTTCCCATCAGTAGACCCGTATGCTTATTTGCCTCACTATTCCATTCAAAACAGCCTTATGTATATACCAACCACGTGAACTTTTTGTTTATTACACAGGCCCAGTGTTTATGTTGCATTATTGCAACACTGCTCCTTGCATCAAGAGTATAAAAGTGCTCATCTCGTTGAAATAAACCGAACCAGCGTTCAGGCAGGCGGAGGTGGCCCGTTCTTACCATATCTCCATCTATATGTGAGAGTTACTTTACCTTTATTGCGGCTTCCTTGAATTTGTCAAGGCTTTCAAAGATAGTAATAATGTAATCTTTTGTGCCTTCGGGGATAATACAACGTATGAACAACGGCACTCGTGAACCGTTGAAGCGAACTAATACAGGGTGTTTGGTGCAGCATCTGCTAAAAGGCTAGGCTAGACTAAGGTGGACAGATATGACCTAAGGCTAGAGTGGATAGGTAAAACCAGGAAGCCTTCGCCTCGCATAATATTGTTTGTCTTAATGGTACTTGGTGTCGAATCTTTTTGGTGTGTTGCTAATTGGTCTTTTTTTTTAATTTCATCCAATAAAGTTTTTTTTAACATAATTCGGACCTTTTTAAGCTAATATTTATTTAATTTTAAATATTATGTCAAAATTATGATACATTTATTATCACAATCAATCATTATTAAGTATCACGCATTTAACTTTTGAAGCCGACTAATTCTCAACTTACAAAATTCCAAACATAAAAAATTCTATTCCTGGTAAATATAAGTAGCAGAAGGTCTTATCTGTACACCCCAGCCTTTTGGTAGACGCTGCCCCAAACATCCTGTATAACGTTTTAGATAGCTTTGCTTAAGATAAAGAAATAGCCGTTGCTTTAATTCAATCTTCTGCCATACCATGTGGTCCATAAACTGACTCACCTAACTGCAATACCTTCTTAAAACGTTGCTCTTCAATGAGGCAGTTACAATCGAGATTCAAGATTCATTTATTTGTTGATCAACTCACGGATTCTAGTCCCATTAGTGTAACATAGCCACAATTATGCTCCACCTCGTCACTGAAGGTCTATGCAAACGTTGCTTCCCCGTTTGCCCCATTGAAATTGCTTAATGATCCACGTAACTCGAATGTAGGTAGTAATGGAGGGGACGGAAATCCGACTCGGTGGAAATGTTAAGCGCAAGTTTTGCTTTGGACAAATTTTGCCCAGAAATGATGAAATAGAAAACTGTTTAAGAGATATTAGTGTTGTATGTTGATGACCCCATTTCGCACATGACCCAGGGTAAATTTATTATAGCTTTCTGGTTTTACGACATCTGGTGATATTATGTGGCCAGCGCACCCTCAAAGTCGTTTTATGGCGTTTGCTTTCATTGCCTGAAGCACCCACTCGTAACTACAATGGGTCAAGGCCTTTTAGCGGTAAACTCAGTACAACCAGGGTTCAAGTCTTGCCTTGAAACTTGTATAACTATGTGTACTGTGGATCCCAGATGAGCACAGAATGTAACTATATAAACTGCATAGAGAGCACATAAATCCAGTTAACACCAGTGCTATCCAATATTTCCAGTGATCCCTGGCCCTGAATGGTTCCTGTTATCCACCGCAACCAGCTTTAGGTGACACGAACCGGTGACTCTCATAGTGTGCCACAAGCTCTAAACTTTTAGCGGATGTGTTAACGTTTTGGAAAACTTTCGTTTGAGCCTAGCAATTGGGTATCTTAGTCAAAAGATCACAAAGGGTTTCAATTGTCTTTTTACGTAAACTTTGGCTGCGGGTTTTGGTCCTTTATAAAACTATTCCGACCAGCGAAGATTTTTGACCACTACTCTTGAAACGAATGTAAGTTGAATAAGGAAGTACCTAATCGTGAAGTAAAGTGAACCGTCGCTGTAATTTTAAGACCGAGAATTTTTGGGATCCACTCTCCCACCTCTATGTACTTGCACCCGCCTTATGACTGGTGTGATTCATGCTATCGGTAAAGTTCAGTTCGCACCGTGAATGTAAATGCTTAGGGACAGATTAGTCATGCCATGCACCCGTGCGTTGTCGTTCACACGCGCAGCACAGCCCGGGTCTTCCACAGATAGTGACCACATTACCACAACACACGACCCGACAATGTTGCGTATCTGTTGACCGACACCTTTTCTTTCATATCTGTATTCCATATACAACACTTTGGGCACCAATACCGAGTATTCTGCTAAGTTATCGTCATCTAGTTAAGTATAATGCTTACAATATTGAAAGATTTTTAGCTATGATATGTAATTGATAATTACATATGATTGTTAATTTATAGCGCTTAATTTTGTTAGCTAAATATGACTTGTTTCAATGCACAGTTATATGAAATATATCTGAACATAGCTAAAACCGTTAGTACCTACACGTATTTGTAGTTTCTAATCGATTTAATAAATTGCCACTTTTGTCTGGTATCAGTCGAGCGGCAAAGTACTGACTTAAATCAACCAATTAACACGCATTTAAGTTTACTTACTGATTATTGAACTAAAATAGTAGCTTGAAATAAATTTCAATCTTAACACTTCGTCTTTCATGCAAATGTTTATTTATCGATCTACGTGATAGTGTCGTTAATGTTCTTAATTAATACGATAAACCTGTCGCTGTAATGTTTCAATTTCATCAATTACTCATGCAAATGTTCTTCTTTGTGAATACATATATTCATTTACTTTGTATGTTTTACAATGGCCTAATGGATATAAAAAGGCGACAGCAGACGAGATAAAATCCTGTATTTTATATGTATACTTGTTTGCTGCACTTGTGGATCGTTAACGTTTATATTTCTTTTCACTAGGGAATACCACATTCTTTAGATTGCGTTTCGACAACGTCAATTTTGTTAAGTATAATATAGTGTTATTTTCTTGCGAATATCTTTTAATTTTTTTGTATTAAGTAATGGTAGAATATCTGACACAGATAGAATTGCTATGAATTATGATTAGGTGACATTATGACATTCTGTTTATGCAATTATAATGCTTGTTTTTAGGCGATGTGTTGTTTTTAATTTTGGTAGCTAATTATATCTTCCACAATTTTCCTAAGTTTATAGAGATACTACCATATTTTTACCACTGAACATGATTAAATGATTGATTGATAAGTACTTGAATGCAAAATCGACCGAGTCGTTACTAGTAATACCACTTCTTGACACTGATGTTTGTTCTCCATCCATGATCGCCTGTCAAACTGTCCGGTTCTGCTGAAAGTTTCGCGTAAACAGTATGATTATGTCTGCCAATAACTTGTCCATCGTACTCGTACGCTTATTCAATTGACGTCTATTGTGATTAGGGTCCGTCGAGGTTTGTTTGAAGTGCTTGGTGCTGACCAGTCTCCACTGGGAATGCTTGCTTTGCTATGCAAAAGATATATGTTTATTATAGAAAAGTCATGAAGATCAGCAAACCCGCTCTGTTATTTTGCCCTATCTATGCAAATTATTATTTTACGAGAGATATAATTGACACGTGTTTATTTTATTGCTAAGCTAATTGCCGGAATGTGGCACCGTTAAACTTATCGCCGATAGTAAAATCTGGGAACGGTAGTCTTACGCCTAGCTAGTAAGTAGTGACATACTGACCAACAACCTCTGAACGCCTCTCATCCGATGACATGTGCTTTATTCTTCGCAACGGACACCAATCAATCGCATGAATAATTAATACCCATTGTTCTCTCTCGTCCTAGTGCCACTAAAGTCAGGAAGAAAATTCACTCCATAACCGGGTTTCTCGTAATGGTTTCAACACGACTATTTGTTTTCACTTAAGTACTTATTTAGTCTTTCATTGTATCGCATGTAGTTACAGTATCGTGGTAGCTAAATATTCATATTATCTCGCGCTTGCTTATTAAATGTGAATTAACTTTGCGTTGAATTAAATACGAGCTCTTTATTTTGTTGCAGGTAAGCGGCACATCATGCTCCTCAGTGAGTACGCGCGGGCTTTAAATACAGGCTTTTTTGTCTACCGTACAGCCGTAGAAGGAAACATGACATTTATTTAATGTCTATTTTTATTTTTGCAAGCTTTAATAACTTGCTTGGTTCGTTCTTCTGACGCTTCGCTTTCAGGGACTTCCAGTGGTCAGATTGACTCGAAATTAGCGTGTGTTAGTGCACTCGACGATAATACTATAATGAAGCATGGCCATCAAAAAAGCTTGTATCCTTGTTGCGACGTCAATGAAACAGCAGGGTTAGCGACTGACTGGTTTATTATAAAAAACAGTTTACCCTCCACCGTACAAATATAAAGTAAGACGGTCGTTCCATCTTCTCCCACTTAAATTATAAGCTATACTTACTTAAATCTAGCATTTTACTATCTATTCGAGTGATCGCTATTAATAGGTACTATTTAATTCCATTGTTACCGACAGGTAAATATCTATAAGATAAAGTGCAGTATTATCTAAACATGTTGCCCTGAATGGGCTTGCGCCCTCTTAGCCCTATTCAGCGCACGTTGTGTGCGCGCGGACGCACCCGCAGTTGCCGGCGATGGCGAGCGAGGGCCGCGCGGGGACGACTCTCGGTTAGTCGCTGCTTCATTCCCGACCGCGCTCGCGCCGGGTTCGTCTCGCTCGCCCTCCCCGACCGAACCATCGCTTGCGTCTTCGAACGCGTCTTCAGCATCCTTACCTATTTCCGACCCAGAAGTGCACGCCCCGACGTCCTCAGATTTTTCAACGATACTGGAGCGGCTTAAGGAATACCGGTTTTTATTTTTCACAATCTGGTCGGCATGCCTCCGCCACTGTATTCCACTCCCCATATCAATTTTAAAAGAAACCGGGCCAGTCTTTTTCACTATCCTCCCCTCGGCCCACTTATTCCCATGTACAGTATAGTCCCGCGCCAGTACCGTGTCCCCGACGTCGAGGTCGCGCGGCGCGCCGCCGGCGGCGCGCACCTGCCGCTCCTGCGCGGCGCGCGCCGCCGCCGCCACGTCAGGCCGCACGGCGTCCAGCCGCCCACGCAGCCGCCGGCCCTGCAGCGCCACTGCTGGTGGCACGCCGGTGGTTGCGTGTTCACAATTTCGATATTGAAATAAAAATATATTTAACGCAGTGGCGACGTCCTCGCCCTCATGCAGAGCTCTCTTGATGGCTTTTTTCACAGTTTTCACCGCATTTTCCGCGGCACCGTTCCCTTGTGGTCGGTAAGGAGCTGAAGTCACGTGTCTAATATTATTATTTGTACAATATGACTTAAATTCTTGTGCAAAGAAAGGTGGGCCGTTGTCTGTCACGAGTTGAGACGGTAAACCGAAACGTGAAAAAATACTCCTCAAGACGCCGATTGTCGATCGTGCATCCGTATTTCGCATTTCAATCGCCTCGATCCACTTGGAGTGCGCGTCTACAATCACCATATAGCGTTTGCCGCCGCAGTCCGCAAAGTCAGCATGTACGCGCTGCCAGGGGTGCAGCGGGAACTCCCACGGATGCAGCGGCGCGCGCGGCGGCGCGTCGCGTACCGCGCGGCACGCTTCGCAAGCCCGACATAACTCTTCCAAGTCTCGGTCCAAGCTTGGCCAGTACACGTAACTGCGCGATAGGTTTTTCATTTTATTAACGCCCAAGTGCCCCTCGTGGATCTCAGTTAAAATCTGTTTCCGAAGGACGGTCGGTACAACTATTCTATATTTATAAATTATACAGCCTAATTCAACAAATAATTCGTGTTTTCTTGTAAAAAAGGGTTTTTCCTCGTGACAACTCGCGTTCCACGGCCAACCGAACTGTACATATCCTTTTATTTTACTTAATAATATATCTTTTTCAGTTTCTTTAGCAATATCTTTGAAGTTAATAGGTAAAACCTCTTCAACTAAATTTATGTAACTTATTGTGTCTGCAGAGCGTCCCTCCCGAGCTAATGGCAATCGCGACAACGCATCGGCCGGACCATTATCCGCCGATCGCACATATTCCACATCGAAATCATACGCGGCCAATCGAGCTGCCCACCTTTGCAGCCTGCTCGCTGCGGTCTGTGGTATCCCGCCCTTCGTTCCGAAAATATACGTCAGCGGTTGATGGTCCGTCCGTAACAGGAAGCGCCTTCCAAATAAATATTGGTGATGTTTTGTTACGCCGAATAGTATCGCGAGCGCCTCTTTGTCCAATTGGCTATAGTTCTTTTCGGACGCAGAGAGTGTCCGCGACACACATGAGACGGGGCGCTCGGCGCCGTCCGGGTACCGGTGGGCGAGCACGGCCCCGAGCCCGTACGCGCTGCTGTCCACCGACAGCACTAGGGGGCGCCCCTCTTCATAATGCGCCAACACTCGATCGCTCAAGAGGGCGCGCTTGGCACCCGCAAATGCGCGCTCACAGCATTCATCCCACTTCCATACAACGTCTCTTTTTAATAAATTATGTAATGGGTGCAATAAATCGCTTAGATTAGGAATGAATTTACCATAATAATTTAACATTCCTAAAAAGCTTTTTAATTTGGAGACGTTGTCCGGCGTGGGAGCACTCGCAATCGCTTCTAATTTGGTTGGATCTGGCCGCAAGCCCTGTTTGTTAATAATAAATCCTAAATATCTGACACTTTCTTGTAGGAATTTACATTTACTTAATTTAATCGTGAGCCCCATGTTACGTAATCTTTCAAGTACCGCTCTCAGATTACTTAAATGCTCCTGTCGGGTAGCTCCCGTGACGCAAATATCGTCCAGGAACACAACGCAGCCCGGTATCCCGCGTAACGTTTCTTCCATTATTTTTTGGAATTTTTCGGGTATGCATGAGAGACCGTAGGGGGTACGCCTATACACAAACGTCCCTATGTGGGTTGTAATCGCAGTATAGGGTCGGGATTCTTCCGATATAAGACACTGCTCGTACGCGTGTGTTAAATCGAGTTTTGTAAACAAAGTACCGCCACTAAGGTTCGCGAATAATTCCTCGATGCGCGGTAGCGGATAATGGTCCCTTTGCAATTTTGGATTAATTGTTATTTTATAGTCCCCACAAATGCGTATGTCTCCGTTCTGCTTAACCACGGGAACGATAGGCGTGCCATAATCGGAATAATCGACGCGGTATATCGAGCCGTCGGCCTCGAGTCGCGCGAGCTCGCGCTCCACGCGGGCCCGCAGCGACAGCGGCACGACCCGCGCGCGGGCATATACCGGGCTGTCATCCGTGAGCTGTAGTCGAATGGTTCGCTTACATGTCCCTAACTGATCGGTGAACACTTCGGGAAACTCCGCACACAATTGGTTCACGAATCCATCCTCGATCATTTGGTGGAGACTTATGTTATTTATATCGAGCGCTCGTAACCATTCTCGTCCTAGCAATGGGCGTGCCCCATCTTTAATTATATATAAAGACGGAACGACCTTCTTTTTACACAGTATTAGGTCGCTGTTTTTTCCTGTCTGTCCTAAATTTTTATAGTGTATGTTCGACCGCCTTCGCCTTCTAAACCACGCAACGGGTTTTGATACGGGTTTTACTATCATTTAGATATTTTTTAAAGAAAGGGTGTTATGTAAATTACATCTCGATTGTATCCGTGCGAAGCGAAAAATAAAATTATAACAAAAACCTACATACGCTCATATGAATTCAGAAATGGTGTAAGCTACATGTGGTTTAATGTCACCTCTCTGTTCTATCATTGTACAATTCGTGGTAGTATTTATCCCAACATGGGCGTTCTACGTAGATACTTAAACTGGTTTCTTATTGTGTTATTGTTGGTCTCAGTCCAATAAAAAAATTACACCGGGACTCGATAAACACAGAGCTGCTCGCACTAAAATGGATTACTTATGTGCTGCCGACTGAGGTTATCTTTTATTTTTATTCCATCAATGGTAAAATGTTGCTCTAGAAAATGTTCACTAAGTATCACAATCTTTATACAAAAGGATGAGTCACATTACCGGTGCTTTTAGGAGCAGTATTTTAAAAAAAACCGTGAACAAATAGACGCGAAAGTTAATTAATAATCTAATAGAAGTTGTATCAATTGCTGACGATCTTCGTCGCCTAAGAAAATGATAAGGATATATTATATTGATTGAAAAAAGTGAAAACTCTTTAAGTAATTCCTTAGCCTCCAGCTTGCGGCTTTCATTACGCTTTCTAATTCTAGCCGCTAAATGGTTTATTATTTACTATAGACTTTCTAGGCAATTTGTTTTAGTGTTTTTTATAAACTGGTACTTACTACTTACCATTGAGTTAGGCAATTAGGCAGTAAATTCTGAAAGTTTTACAAAACTCTTTTAATTACGTAATACAAGAAAAGCCTATTGGCATAAACGGAAGGAGAAATTATATCCCATTGCCTTGTCCGCGGCACGATGCTACCTAGGCTATAAGGAAGACGTAATACCAATGAGATCTTGGATTCTTCCATATATGGTATCGGAGGACGCCAATTAATGGATCAAACGATCCATTTATTGGAATTAATTTCCGCGTCTTCCTCGTTTAGAACATCATCACAACGATACATGGCCTCGTGTTTACCAATTTAAACGATCGTTCTTAATTCATTTAATGAGGTCAAATTTTATGGGCCGCCAGTTATTTTATGTTGTTCGGTTGGACCCGAGAAAAAGTAAAAAAAAATCAAAGGCTCTGCTTATCGAGATTGAAAAGAATCTTGACACGCACGAATAGTTCTCAATCCTTTCTGATCCTCCAACTGTGAATCGATTTATATCTGTCCCTTCACTCGCCGTTGCCGTCGCCGTGACGTTCCCAGTAACTTATTAATTTGCCTTTCTATAGCAATCATGATTTTTTGTCACCTCGAATAATTCAAAGCATTTTGTTCTAAAAACACAAACCTTTAGCCGTATACAACCAAAGTAAGCTTCATCATCAGTTCAAAAGTATTTTTCCTTTGCAAATGTCATTTGATTGCTTTCACACTCGGGAATTTCGTTTGATACGTTTCCAAAAAGCTTGCATAGCGTATTTTGTGCTAAGTAAGTGTCTGTTCGGTGCAGACAGTCCTTGACGTGCCAAGCTGTTCACGCTTAGTCTGCTAGGGTCAGAGGATGAAAAAACTGGCTCGAAGGGACGGGGCTTTCTCTTGCAGGAAGCTCGTGGGAGGTGAAAGTCGGCCAGCTTGTCCTTGAGTCCCTGGAGTAAACAAGAAGCGCCCAGCGAGAAATTTACTTCCTGCGATAACATCTTATTATGTATCTACCTTGTTGCGTTGTGTAAGTTTTTCGAGCTAATTGGTATTAATTAATGGTTACAAGTGGTACAACACACAACAGAACAGCGACCTCTAATTCGAAATGGTGAGTCGATGTCGCGTTGCTTCATTCCTTTACACGTTTTTCTTGTTCGTTTACTTAACTACTATTTAGTTCACTGTAATTATTTTTTTCGTAGTATCTGTAGTACACGTAAGTATGCCTCATATTATAATTTCAACGTCTTTAAAAACTTATCTTTTAATCAATTTTAACTAGTCTTGCTCTTAACTTGTACCGTTTCCAAGCACTGTCGCCACGGTCGATGAAGTTAAAAACGGTCGGAAAGAATAATTACCGTCACTATTATGTTAATTAATCCTTTCAACTACGCCGCATGGGGTCCGGAATGCACCAAAAACGAATGTCAACAACTCCCAAAATGTTTGAAACTAGTTTCATAACTATTAGAGAATTGGACTGTTACTTTACTCGCATAAACCGTAACACGGAATACATAAACATTTCAGCAACGGAGAACAGTTGTTTGATCCGTTATCGTGCGTTTTATGTAAAACAACATGTTCTCGGGACAAAGACTTCTTAACGTCAGGCGATGCCTAATTCATGGGAGCATTTTGAAAATCAAACACATGTTCATATCGGCTGTGTCCGCCCGATGATACAGTTACCAAACCTTACCCAAGCGAACTGACGGAGATTCGGAACTGAGACAGTTGTGAACGGGGAACTAAACGTGAAATCGTGCTTTAGGTATGCATGATTACAACCATTATACTAACATTAATTGTATTATGAGCTTTTTATTATCTTTATGAAAGCTCATTTGAGTCAATGACACATTCCCCCGTGGCCCCACGTAATTATGTCAGTGTTTTACTCGGCTATTAATTGAAATTATTGTGCTGGTTTTAATAAATATTGAGTAAACGTTGTATAAAATAGATTTCTTATTGTTTCGCTTCGGAGTTTCTCATTATATTTGTAGGAGGTGCCTTTGCATTCCGTGAAAAAATAAATAATGCTTAATCTTAAGTAGTGAAGATGATTTTACGATTATTTAACATGCAATGCATTCCAGTTCGAGTATTTACGTGAGTAGACAGGGCTCGACATAGGAGACGGCAGCCCGAGGGTAAATGACCACCTGACCCATATCTGCGCCTCGACTTTCACCGGCGGTCGTTCACCCGGGAACCAACACGTAAACACCCGTCCCGATTTCAAAATGGAACCATCGGGAGCGAACGAAGTCCACCATTAATTGGAGCGCATTCCAATTAAGACCTCGTTACGTCCGTCTCTTATGCAATTAGCACCGTCCGTTTCATTCATTTGGGCACAAGCAAACTGGCAATTCTTAACATGCACATGCATTGCTTATGAGAACAATGCCGTGAAGATAGGCCCGATATCTCAATTTTCATCAACTGCTTATAGCGGCTATTCAACCTGCTCAACGAAGAAATAATAAGTTTCATGCCATTTTTCATGCATAGCAGAAAGAAGTAGGATCCGAGCGAATCGGCGCAGCATTAATCATGGCGCGATAAATCAGTATACAATCGGCGCTGTTGCATGCGCGCAAGTTGGTACGCGTCGATTCCCACCAGAATCGAATCTATTGCAAAACAATCAACTTTTTGTTGCTTATGTATAAACGGGATGTTGATAGTACAATTGTTATAGATACAGAAATGAGAACTGATACTCGATAGATAGGTATGTACAAAAGATTTCAATATTTGACGCCGCAGTAGATATGCTCGGCGTTACTAACTGTTCCCAGTACGTTTGATAGGTATCTACTTGCTATTCATGCGGTCTAAAACAATGACGTGTGTTATTGTCTTCCTGCTACAAAGAGGTCCTTTTGATGCCGGATCCAGCACAATGATCTGCATTTAACCAATTCATACCACCATTGTCCCAGTGCCAGGGCTGCACACACAAAGAGTTGTTTGCATAACGTTATCAGACACCATCGCACGGATCAAATTGTTTATTTCACTAGAATATCTCTTGTAGAAAATAAAGCGCAATTTTCTCAATAAGATCGGTCGGTTGGCTGTTAAGTACTCTGTACAATTCAAGTGCAACGAAAGCGTTTGCAGCGCGCAACCACGAACTTAGATAATATAATAGCTATAACACTTTCTAATTCGTTTCATGCAACCAGTGAAAATTTCTTTTGTATTCAGATTATTATTTTTGAACCGCTACTTTCATGGTGACAATGACAAACCAATCAAGCCATGATAAAACTGGTAGATACTTTTTGTTCTAGATAAAATTACTCCTTGCAGGATATTGCGAGCCGCATGCAATTACTGCAAATAATCGCAAACCTTGGAAAGACATTCATTGCAATGCAAGCTCTTCCTCTTACGGGGTCGTGGTGGTTTTTTAAGCGGCGCCAGAGTTTATGAGCGCTACTGGGTAAGACTTGCGACGTTTGGAGGCAAACCGGGTCTGGTTCAGAACCGAAGGGACATGTGGGCCTTGAAGCCACGTCGCTTCGGCCAACCGCAGGCGAGATGCGGTCAAATATTATACGGATTACTATCTACATATGTACCTATAGCTGTAGCACTAAACAAGGTTACAGACGGCGAACATGATTCAGACGCCGTGATTCGACATTCACTCAAATGCATCGGCGTCCATATTACGGCCACCATATGCGCGGTTTTATTTTCGTGTCGATTCCCATAACGAAGGCTCATGCTTTATGCATCTTTAAATAAGATTGTTAATTACTTTGCTTTTACGACACAATTGGATAAATATTGGGGCTGTTTGGTACTCAATTTTGTACAAATTGACATGGGATTTTATAGCATTCCTGTAGATTGCTCGTTAACATGTGAAGGAAGGGTTTTATTTCACCAACACGCCAGCTGCATTCTCTACGAAACTCTTTGTCTTCTCGCAGCGTATACCTTTTACTATCTTCTTTATTATTTTTTTTTCAAAAATAAAAACGTGTTATCTCGGCCATCACTCCGGTGTACTGTTATAAAACATTAAACTGAACAATTCACATTACGATTGCTTGCTATATTTATTTTTACATCGTGAGAGGAGCATCGTCAAGAATTCGGTTTGCAGTTATCTGAATTGGATCATGGTCATATTCCACCTGAACAAAAGAAAGTTCGTGACTTGGTTGATTGTTTTCGGCTTTTTTATTTATTCTGGGACTCTTTACTTATGTGAGGTATGGTTGTTGATTTATCTTCAACCTTAATCCAATCAACCCAATTGATGGTTCCGTAAATAAAATAGCTACTCCAATATTAACGGTTTCGTTGTGTTGTACACGTGGTAGTATGTGATTTCTATTGGTTGTTAATTCATTTATTGACGTGTGTTGAATAATCAGTTTTGCAACGTCGGTCGCATTGTTGCGGCGCGCGTACGGCCGGCGGGGGCGTCGCCCCAGTGAAAGTGTGAAAGTGAGGCGAATGCTCTTGCGCATCGCAGCTAACTCCACTATCTATAAACCGTTCTACTGCGCTTTTCACATTTAATGCTTGCTTATTAAGCTCACTGTCAACCAACCACTATTCAATAGCACAATATACTCTCAATTTGCCAAAAAAGTCTCCGAAGCGGATTTAGTAACGCTTTCAACCTCTAATCGAATTCACTGTTGTCAATATTATAGGTTACATTGCAGATTTATTTCAGTCATTGATTAAATAAATTTATCTAGCTTCTTTATTTCTCATAAAGGAAACAAATAATGACTTACGTTATGCTTGTTGTAAAATAGTCACGTACCAACTTCACTAACAAGAAGAGAGGGCAAAAAAATTAACGAGCTCTGCAAATAATGTATCTAGGGCGTGCTGGCTCACAGTTCGTACGTTGTTTCCGCAGACGGTTTGTGGCGCAGCTCGCTCAACTTGATGATGAGTCTACCAACCGGTGGAAATTACGGCAAATTCTACACAACAAATTAATTAAATAAATTTGATTGTCACAAACAGTAATAGATCTAGCATTAACAGGTTAAATTAAAACTAAGTATAAATTTATACCTTCTGGTCATCGCTGGAATACTTAATTACGATGATTCCGTGTCAAGATTTATTATAAAAACCGTAGTCTCTATAATCTCCCGAGTACGGGTTGTAAAACTCTACTTCATAGCTAAGTGCAAATACTGCCGGAACAGCTTCGGCAAGTAATATCTAAGAGAGGACGATTAATTGTTATTGCCAGGCTAGATCATAAGATTTGCAGCATGGTTTACATTGTACGCTACTGCTAGTAAAGACACTGGAACATCAAAGCCTTTTAATGGCGTACACATAACAGTTAAAGTCCATTCAAAATATATGCGTCGCATAATTTTCGCGCTTAAGAATAATAGCTGTAAATTATCGCTGCGCCTTGTCATATAATCGTCCCGCAATCGATTTATTGAGAATAGATGCGACCTCCGTAGCAGTAAAACATCCTTCGCAACGATGAGGTGTGGCGAACGCGATAACATAAACTTAATTTAGCAAGATACCAAGATATACGATCAAACCAGAACGATTGCATTCTAAATATTCTTCATAAATTCAAGAGTGATGTACCTATAGTTCGATGTTAGTAAGGCAATGTACGGACATTAATGTTACTGAAACCTTTGAGGTGCAATCAAAATGTACCCATCTAAAATGCGACTAATATCGCTGTTTGCTTCATATCATGATGCCTCCTATACTCAATCGAATGCAATTTCGAGACGTCTGTTCGTGATCGCTACATTTAATGTTTGACGGTGTATTGTTTCTTGGTTACATTACGTTGAACTGTATCTCAAGCATTACAGTTAATATCTATTCTTATTGTTTTGTGTTTATATAATACAGCTTGTCTCCAATATAAATACAAGACGTATTATTAGCGAGTGGGGAAGTTTTGAACTATTGTGCACAAGTGTGTGTGATACGTTAGCAGATCTACCTAACCTAGGTAGGTTTACCTAACTAGGTTTAGGAAAAAACGAGATATTCTACACTTTGTTTAGTAATTGTGTCAACATTTCAGCTTTCCTGCTAGTCTTATCGTAAACATGTCAAGTGCATCCTAAGCTAAGTTTTAGACAGTTACGAGACCTGTGCTCCTCTCTTCTCTGCCATGATTAGTAATGCATGATGCTCACGATAGTGTCGCTCTCTCTATTGTGCCGGCAACTCGCATGACGTTTCACAATCTTTTGTACTACAGCAGTGCTCATCGTTCATTCAATGTAGACCACAGTTGAACTTTTTGTAGTTTTTATCTACCCTGCTTTGTGTTGGTCGGGCATTAACTAATGTCGCCTGTCAGTCAAATGATATCGGGGTCTCGTTAGTAGTATTGTAGCGCCCACGCCTGGTCAACCGCGCCCTAATGGAGCCCTGACAGGATTACATAGTGTCTGATAGATCGTGCACCCTCAAGTTTATTCAGTGCTGATTTATGCGGAGTTGGCTTAAAACCCATGAAGCTTCTGATGCTACACTATGATTCACTAGCATCAAAGCAACATGCGTAGGTGTGTGACAAAGATACAGATGGATAGTGGAGAGCGTGTGAACGGCAATCCCGGTGTATATGTGCTGAGAAGGAGGCGCGACGAATCGGTCTCACGCGCCGCTGATTGTATCGGACGCCGCGCACCGACCCCAGCTAATCATTGATCTTTACGTGTGCGTTGAAATACGTAAATTGTAAACGAACTCATAATAATGCAGAGATTCAAAGCACGCTCTACTGTTACTACTAATAGACTAAAGACCGCTCTCACTCTTTAAATTTGAATGCGGGATTACTGTCATTGTCTTGTCCGCGCTTTCCGAGCACGTTATCTAATACACTTCCCACAATGGATCAGCGAATAGCGCTCGCTGAGCTCCAACACAATGCTTCCGCAGACGTCGGTTCCGCTCTCATGAATTGGGTAAGTATGGCATTTGACGAAACTTCACTCTTCCAGTAGTTCCAGTAGTCTACTGTTCCGATTCAGACGTCGACATTATCTATTGATAAATCTGTTTAGTTGTTTGCCGTCGATTATCACCGGACTTAAGCGTAAAAGCTGATTTGCACGCCAGCTCAGGGGTATATTAGAGAGCTGTCGATTCGCGACGCAGACCGTTCGCACGACAATCGGGAGCGCGACGCAGCAACTGGAGCGATTAATATTCAAATGTACCAGATTTCAGATCGGTTATATCTTCGGCTATATAAGAAATTGTTCTGCACGTACTTTAAATTTACTAATCCTTTTAAAATTTAACCTTGACTTATATGATTTGACAGTTTTAAATTGGATATAAATTCTGGAGAAATGAATCCGATGCCACGCTAGTTCTCTTTCATTATTATGACAGATACACTGTTAGTGTCATCGTTGCCCAACTTCAGCGGAGCGTAAAGGATGGCCAGGTTTTTGTATGTTATCGTAAAGGATGCGCGCGTATGCATAAACACCGCCATGACTTACATATGCACGACTGTAGGTTTGTGTATGATATGCAAATCAGAGCATGATATACACTGAGCGCTTTCCCTTCCCTCCGTGTTGGGCTTGTTTTATATTTTGGGAGGCTGCCATCGTAAATATCGACCCCAGCCTGCATCATCCCAGAATCCGCATTGTTCATTGTTTAGATTTATACCTTACTCGCCTGCATTTTAACCTACATTATTGAAGCCTCGCATGAGGCTGCTGAATCCTGCTATAAATTTCCACATTACTTGTATTGCAATACAGTCGCAACGTTCACCCAGTAATGTGTGGGAAACGGGCGTTCCAACTTTTTCTAATTGCCTTGTGTCGGCTGTACGGTGTGTTATTATTGCGGGGCGTAATGCAACACGGGCCACAGAAGTAAGACGCCTAGCTGTCTCCGGCCAATTTCGTTGTTAATTATCTTCCATCGCCTGGCTGACTGCTCGACGGCACGTCTGGCCCGTAACTGCTGTCTCGAAAGTAGGCAATGCGTGTATGGTGGCTCATGCACGCCGGCTATTCTTACCTGCTATTCCGATGCAACCACTGACGCCCGGTGACTTTTTGGTGTTCCAGTGGCGGTACACCATGTTCGTTTTACTGTTGTTTTATGGACGGAAGAACCTGCATTCTTGTATACTTGGTCATTCTTGACGGATATTTATTGTGTTTTCTCGAGTAATAATACTTTGTTTAGACGATCTGTTTATACGATTGTAATATTGACCATACTGAAATTGTATTTTATGAAACTGCTATATAATGAGAGGTCTTAAAACACGAGTGTGGTTTTATGAAACGAGCGTCAGCTCGTTTCATAATAGGATCACACGAGTGTTTTATGGCCTAATTGTATAATTATATACAGTTGCATACATTACTTTATCTACACACATATCATAACTGCAAAAAACCGTAACAGCAAAAAACCAACAAACGCATGGCAACAAGTAATGGCAGCAATTCGTTCTATCCGTCAAGACGAACGTAATTTTTTAAATCATAGACAAACGAATGAAGTCCCTATTGTCATGTCACTCGAGATCAAATGTCGTGCGTTAAATTAAAAAAACATACTGAGTTGACGTTTCGTATCGATAACTGTTTTAATATCTATGGATACTAGAATAGAGACCAACTTGAATTTTGACAGCTGTTCCAAATTTAAATTCATAACGTCAGAAATATCGGCAATGAGATGACCAATAAAGACGTGAATAAAGAACAGATTTACCTACTACCACAGACAAGAAAATTCTTATAATTACATTGGTTGTAATAATGCTGGTCATTTCCTATGGGTTTTGAACGTGATATTGAGCACTTATGATATGTGTGTAGATAAAGTTACTTTATATCTCACACTTTTGCGTTAGAGGCTGCGTTTCTAAAATGTTTTTAAAAAACTGCGAGGAAAACACAACATCGATAATTATTCGTCTAAAACCTGTTATCGCCCCAAAAAGTGCTTCTCTTTATCGGTGAGCGGTTGCATTACAAGTGACCTAGTTATTCAAATTTAACCGTTTACCAGTTTCATCCTCATCTTGAGCCTGCTTCCGCATCGAATCCACTATCGCATTTGACACAGCCACTAATTAACTCGTTGAGGTCACCTACAGAACTGTTTTTATTTCTCGCTTGGCATTTATTACACCAACAAACAAACTTCCTTAAAGATATCGAGGTCGCCATTAATTGCGGCTAGATGAAATAGTGAACTCGTTAATTTAACGACTTTTATCTCTTGTTCTGTAGCTACTTTTTGCTTGTTTTAATCGACAGTTCTTATGTTTCGTTTCTACTTCTTAGAACACTTCTCTGTACACTCATTTTTACAAAGTTTTTTTTTTACGAATAATTTACTTTTATACTTACATTGAAATCAAGCAGTTTTAATTTCAGCGTATTAGGAAATCAGTTGTTCGCCGTTACTTTGAGGCCTAGATGGCAACGCGGCTGGAAAGGTACGTTTATATTCTGGTATTTGGCACATAGTGCCGCTCGCTGCGAAATTGGAATTTCTCTTAATAAGCTGATTGTTTCCACGGAGTACAAGACCTTCATTATCCGTCCCTCATCTGCCGTTGATTAGGATGTCGATATCGACCAGGAATTTGTTTTGTTTGGCTGGATTGCTTTGGGTAGGTCGGTATGTAGATTTCGAATTTTCAGCAAATTCTTTTTAAATTCAAGTTTGATGACCGTACCTTAGAGCGATCTAACCAGGTTTAGTCCACCTCGTCAAAGCTTTCAAACGGTGAAACCTTTCGCATCACCGAGGGGTCTGTAAGATCAAATTAAATAACCATTAAAAATGTAACGAGTCCCTGTACGAGTAACCGGCGAATCATCACAAGCAATAAAATCTGATTCTTTATGGCATACTTAAGAGTAACACAACTCTGAACATTACCAAAGCATTTAAGTTCACAAATTCTCATTGTGGGTGGGTGTATGACTGAATTAATTAAAACGAAGCTTGTACCAAGCTATGAACATGAACTTCGTAATGAGTTACCTTAGCGCAAATGTTTTTCTACAGCCATACGCGTCTTGGATGACTCACCTCTAATAACAAGATAATCATGACATAGAACATATAATTTTGTTAAAGATTTATAAGACGATCTCCTAACAATAAATAATTATAGTAATTTTACCTGTAGTAGTTGCCGAAATAAAGAGATTATTGCTGAACACGATGGGTGCAGTAGATAATAAAAGTAGAGACAGAGAGCATTCATGTTACTATTTTCATTTCGCTCAGCTGCGTCTCGTTTGCTGTCCAAGTCTTAAATGATAATGTTTGCCGCGTTGAACAAAGTTTTTTACTTAACACAATCATCAAATAAAAACACCGTTCTCGCGAGTTTATTGCTTTGAAATTATTTTAATAATACGCTTTCAAATCGCCTTTCAAACTCTATTAGCTTAGCTCGAACGTTGTTTTTTTTCTGTTGGCAAATGCTATTAGCGGTCTTTAGTTTTTGTTCAGTCGTATTAATAAGTAAAACTTAGGTATAGGCGACAGGTCGGTAAGGGCTCTCGTGGAGTTCAAATATTTTAGATTTATTGCAATTGTCACAGTTATTGATTCTGCCTCTATCTCGTAGAAAACACGCATTTTATGAATGACATTGATAAAACGTTCACTGACGAGTTCAGAATGACTTAAACAACTGAAGCGTTTCTCTAATACAAAAAAAAATCGCATTGAGTACCTCCTCCTTTTTTGAAGTCGTCTAAAAATTATACAAACCCTGACATGTCTAATTGTCTATGTAGACACCAACATAGTTGCGAAGATAATCTAATCAAATCCCAGGCCCTAGAATAAGTAATAATATACATACCTATTTAAATTGTTTTACTTTTCTTTACTAACTTAGTCATAATAAAACTGCCTGTATTACTAACACGATATGGAGATTTCCTAAATAAACGTTTAATAATAATATCATCCCAGGCTTCCCGCTTTTGATAGAAATTCATATGATTGCAAAGAGCGTTACCAACCCTCTGGGCGCTCGTGATTGCCTCTATTAGAAACAGGCGCTATTTCCTGGCGACACCTGGTGAGCACGTGAGGTGTCTGCAGCCATCAACGTTGCTCTGCCGTGCAGCAAAAACTGCTAAGCTAGTTTCCGCAATAGCGTGATTTTCTTGCGAATCTCATTCCGATGCCATTGATTACGATTAGAAACATAATGTTGGACTCTTTGTACTTTACCTTTTATAAATATTTTTGCAACCGAAATTTCTTAGCATTTTCATTTTATAAATATCTCAAGACTCTCGTTGTATGGTACTGATTCTATATAATGCAGCCATGCATCTATTTTGCTACTTTTATGATGTTGTTTATGAAATTTGCTTAATAAGAAGATGCTTTTTATATGTTTACAACGTTTTTATCTTTCAAATCTTTAAACAAAAGCGTGCTCGCATCAAGCATGTTTACCGAGATCAAGAGTTCAAATATCATCACAAATGAACCCGGTCTGTCCTTATTCCGTCGTTCACCAAATGCGATTGTCTCAAGTCAACGCACCGTCTCATCGCGGGCCCGGGGCCCAGTTACACTATCAACACGCTCGCGCTCTTTAGATTCAGCGTATGTAACACATTGATAAAAAAAAAAATAGATATACGTACGTGTACGTATAATGTTTTTAAAACATATAGAAGAATAGTTGTACAGTCAATGTCATAAATAAATAATGTTACGAAGATGCCAAAAAAATGTACCAACCTCTATTCACAATAGGGTTGGTGTTCATGTATTTTTGGCGGTATGCCGCCTGATAGATGACCTTGACTGTATCTAACAATGTTTATCATAATGGGAATGAAATTACTTTAATTTTTTTCGGTTGTGGTTAACGCAGTTTTACGGTTTATGCTGCAAATCCATTAAAAAAAGTTTTCACTTTTTGCAACCTGTAGAATATATTCTTAGTTTCGTAAACTGCGTACTTTCCTTGTACCGACAGTTAGATAATTCTGCCTCGATTCTGCAGTTTTCTTACTGCCACATCTAACTCTTTGATGCGATGGCTACTATTTATGATCGCACCCCTCACCGTCGATGACCATCTTCACACGTTGGAACAACAATGGTCACTACTGTTCCGTTTAAAGAGATGTTTCTTCCGAGGATTATGCCAGCGCGGTGCAGCATGGGGGCTTCAAAAGAGGTATTGAATGGTACTTGCAGGGTCTACAACACGCGCGTGATTTCTCCAAAGTTGCAAAGTCCTTAGGCGAGGATAACTGCTTACAGTCAGGCGAGCTACATGCCCGTGCGAACATGCAAATAGCTCGTGGTATATTTTTCAAATGAATACTTAATTTGGCAGTCACATTATGTCGACCAGTGTGTCCTGGCCCGATAATTTCCTTCAATGTGGCCGCGGTTATCGACTGGCAGAGTGGCAGACATACCCTCGTCGTTCTCCCCGCGATGGGCCATACCGACGTCTTTACTGCCTAGAGGCGCTTGCCAAAACTCCTTCACTCAAAGCAATTAGTATCAACAGAATACACCCACTTAGTCTGCGAGTGTACTTAACAATCGCGTCTTAATGAACGATGAATCAAGCAGCATTTCTAACGCCCAACTGGAGGCGTTGAACTGTTACGTTTGTTTTCTTGCATGTTTGCACTGTAATTCAAGAGGTTTTTTTATTGTTCGTGCGTCGTTGATGTTGACTTGTTAACTGAAGCGCTTATCAACGGGACAGTGTTAATTCATACATTTATATCCAAAGATTTGTAACAAGCGTTTCTATTAGTTATACACTTACTAAAACTATTACCTACCAGTTGCTGTCTGCTATTGTTTTTCTTTTGATTTTGTTGATACAAAGTACTTATTTGGACCACTGCTAGTTGAATTAAAATTAATATTTAGCCATAAACTCAAAATTAAAGTACCTACTCAATATAAACCAACCGTGCGTGATGGACACACATAATCTCAGGGTTCCGATACTGAGTTAAAGTTCATTCTACAACTAACTTCAAAATTTGTTTAGTTTAGTCCTAATAGTCTTCGCGTAAAAGGGCTGTGATATATGAACACACAGACCGTCGGACAGGACGAAATTATAATGGTTCAGTTTTTAGTAATTTGGCAACGGAACCCTAAAAATAGACAATCTTACTAGCGACGCTAGCACAACAATGATGTCACACGTCTAATATAGTGTGTCTACTTATGAAGATAACATGCCATTAGGTTATTCACCTAGCACAAGGCTCATTGTAACAGTTGAAACCTCGCATGATATAACACAATGTGACTATTCAATGCTCGCCTATTTTGAAAGCCACGTATAAGCAAAGTAACAACTAAGTGCAGTTCGCGGCCTCCCCTTTTGTACATGTTTTGATAGATTTATGGGTAGAAACCTTGATCCATGTTCAGCCTAGCTAAATAGCACATGCTCTAGAATTCAACTTGGATATTATAGTTGCTAAGCGAAATGTTTTTGTTTACTGCAGGGCACACAGAAACTTGCTGGTATATTAGACTTACCAAAGGCTCTCAACGCCGTCCGAGATGCGGACTCATCTGGGAATCGAGTTGTGAACATGTTTTAATATTCATTGTAATTTGTTCAAACGAAAGTTTGCCCACTCCAACTTTCGAGTCATACAGTTTCATCATAACGTCGGTCTTAATTAAAACAGCTTTTAGTTCTGTCGGGCTTTTATGTTGCCCACTCCAACGTTGCCCATTTATTAAAATGGAGATCGTTGACAAAATTTTACCCCAATGTTACTCAGTGAAAAGTGTCCTAAACAAACTCAACGTGGAAGATAAATACTATAATATATTGTTTCATGGATTTATGCGGTATAATTTTTTTTATACTCATGTATGGTTATTTACGACCACAGAATAATTCAAAATAAATTATGAGTGCTTATGAATTATTTGTTTCAATAAAACCTTTATTTTTTCGCTTCTAGTCGCTTGACAAATAGTGAATAATTGACAACATTATTTGTTTTTAGGATGGTGTTCGATAAAGAGTATTTGTTTAATATTTTATATTGAGATAACTTACTAACATTGTTAATCATTCAGTATACTTAGTTGAATTACAAAAAAATAGATACTTTTTGATCCATTCAAATAAATTTAAATGATAATGACAACACAGAAAAATTAGGGTAATGGCAGAATTCGAACCTGCAACATCAGCAACGCAAGGCACGCGTTTTCCAGTTTCGCCACATTACCAACTAATTGGTATTTATGTTAAAACAAAAAACGGAAGTAAATTTCGATTACAAAAAAAACTTTTTGTTCCAACATGGAATTAAAGCACGTGCCATTATCTACTATTGAAACATATGACTTGACTAGCTTTTACCCGCGGCTTTACTCGCGTGCATTAACCAATATCCCACGAATACTATTCTTTCAATCGGGATAAAAGTAGTCTGTACCCTTCTTCAACCCCAATATCTCTTTGCAAAAAATCAAGTCATTCTAACTCTCCGTTACGCCGAGGTTAAAGAAGCCTAAATAACAAAAAAAGTCACTTACATTTATAACATTAGTAAGTATGGATAATAATATTTACTACACAGATTTAGTCTTACGTTAACCTTAATTTAATTTAATGTCAGATTTAAACTGGACCGAACTATCGTTGTACCAATTTCTCCAGAATATCTGTTACCACACTTTCATCGAAAACTATTAATTTAGTATCAGTTTGCCTCCCATAGACTAATTTAAATAATGACGCAACATGTCGGACAAGTCGAGGCAATCTATTCAATCATCTATCAGTTTATCAGCTGGTTACGCAACCTGCCTCTGTAACATCACCCGTACACTTTCACTCCCCCCGGCGACCTCTGCCATGAAAGTTGCGAACCCCCCCCTCCCACTGTATCCGGTTGTGAACACTTGGACCTTTCACACGAGTTCAGTGTTTATTGTCAGATTATCCGTCTTGGCTAATGCATTTCTGGCAATGATCTGTATTAATCCAGCTTTACTGTAGAACCCAACGACACGTTTCATTTGTAATAAGTTAAATAGTTTTTTAAATCTCTATCGCATTCTTTAAGATTGTTACGAGTACGTATAGTACAAATTGCGGAACAAATCATCAATTTTGTAAGTATCGAATTTCTTCATGATAAAGTCATAAAATTTTACGCTTAAATGCGCGTGTTTTCAAGGCATTAATAGTATTGTAATTCGCTTCCGAAATCAATCACTTTTTTCTGTAACAACGTACAATTCTAGGTAATTCTACAACTCGCACAGCTTATGGGAAAATTATTGTGACGGTTGTACTGAAGATTCGATCTTTGATTTGATCTTTTTATTGACTTTGTAATACAAATAAATAGTCCAGGTCCTTATTAGTGGTAAAGAGAGCCACGAATCGCTTCAGACTAGTTTAAATCTATGCATAAAAAGGTAGAGAAACTATGTTTTGTATGACTATAAATAGTATGATAGAGTGTCAAACTTCTATCACGAATCACTTTCTCATGAGATAGTCATATTGGCTCTGATCCGGCTTACTGGTTCACTTTCGCATTTCGTTGTCACGATTCGCCTATAGTCCGTATCAAGAGATTTCCTCAATTTTTGCCAAATGTTTTTGGTACTTTTCTTAGTCGTTTTCGTCATTGCTGAAGGTCGTGTCATCTTGAAAAGCCTTCGTTGTCGTCCGGATTAAATCCTTCTAGATCCTTATGTCTGCGGCTTATCTAAAGGCTAGAGTGGATAGTCTTCACTTGATCCTACCAGCAAGCATGTGGCCGTCCCCATGGCCGTTTTACATCTATTTTTCCGAATAGCGCTAGTTTTTCTTAATTGTCTAGATCTGCGAGCGAAGACTCTGAAATAACTGAGGATCATTTGGTAACAGGTGGGATACAGTTGAAGTTTTGAATTGACGTGAATATTTTTGTAACGCACGGTAATTCGAATTATATAACTTATTTGGATGCCGAAGACTAATTAACGCTTTCTATGCCGGCAATTTTTTTCCCCCTAATTTTCGTCAGATGCCGAAAACGCAATGTGCCCTTAAAATATTGCAAAATTGTGACAGCGGCACTGAATAAGAATACAGAAAACGCATATTTACGTTTTGCCAGCAGAGAATGCTTAAAAATATTGTTGTCGAGTGACTGTAATAAGAAACACAATCAAAAATAAAATTATCTAAATAAGACTAATATATTAACATAAAAACGTACTAACTTTATTCGCTATTGGAAACTAGTAAATGAAAGTAAACGTTTAATTGGATAGAAAGTTTCATTACCCTATTTACTTTCAATTTTAGTGGCTTTGTTTCTCCTACATTAAGGCTAAACAGATTTACCGAAACGCCGTTTTGATTCGTATCACATTTTCCTTTCATTGTTGATGGTGATTTCAATACTCCAAGCAATTCTCTACTTTGAAATACACTTTCTATCCATCATAACTAATCCAAGAGTCATTACTACCGCATTTGAGACTTTTTCTTGTAGATCGACTCACGGTAGCGGCTTATCTGTAATTTAGTAAATAAAGTAAAAGTCTGTAAAATGCATGCTAATGCTCTATTGTTACTTTCGACAAAACCATTTCACTGTGGCGACTTGTAATGCCGAGAACGAGGTCATATTGGTAATGTTTTTTTATCAATAAGTACATTGTCTACGTATTGCTACCGATTTAGCCGACTTTAAACACCGAAGGAGGAGCGTCTCAATTCGATTCGTGTGTATTTTTTATTGGTATATTCGTCGATTACTCTTGAGATGGCTTGACCGTTTTGGACAAACGAAATTTTACTCGATAGGGGATACTTCTAAATTTGCTCCATTTCAATCATTATCAAGATTGATGGGATCCATGATGAATCAACAGAACTCCTTAGATGTTGTAGGCGTACAATAGCGAATTAATAATTTGCTAAATAAACCGTGGTTTTTATACAGTATCATCATAAGACTATTTGAAATGAAATTAAATGAAATGATTATTTATTCGCAGAATATAGTGAACATAAGATATAAATACATTATATCAGTACTTTCATATTCTACCGGAATTCCGGTGTTCAAATTGGCCTTAAATTAAGTTTATATATATTTTCCTCGTTCAAATTCATCTATAAAATGCAAAATTTTACATTTAAACAGTGATAAGGAATCAAATAAAATAGTAGTGTTTGTGTGAATTCGATATAATTTTTTTTTCTACAAAGGCAAATATTCAAAGTAAGTTCTTTTACAGGTAACTGAAATTTGCTACTTAATTTTTAAATATTTAGCAAAACTATCTAATAATTAATTAAAGAGTAAATGAACATGTTTTTAAACTTGCACTTAGATTGCGTCCTTTTGCTAATCATCGCTATCATTCATAAGTTGCGACATTTAGCATTTACATTGAAATTTATTAATGTACTTTAGTAAAAAAAACGAAAGAGCAAGGTTAGCTCTAAATTATGACAGGGTTAAAAACCACATTTTATTTTAGTTTGCTGATGGAACGTGTCATCTTACAAAATTGCCTTTAAAAAAAATAGTACTTTATACTACATAATTAAGATACATATAAACGTTGTGTACTCCAACTTCGCTCTAAGCACGTACGAACCGATGTCACCAACGGGCTTACCATCTCGGTCGGAATGACTTGTCTGAGCCGTTTTCGACATGGCCCTACGTCGACTTTGCCATTTATGAAGTTTGATGAAAGATTATTCTGTTTACATGCGAACCCTACTGGCCCTCTACTTGGATGTAACCGTATACATACAATATGCAAGTTATCCTATGCGTATATCTCACAGGTCACCGTATAGTTAGACTCTGTGACTCAATGTTGACAATTCCACAAAAGGTGGTCAATAGCTATTTTGTAACACGAACGTCTTAGTTCGGATTTCAAAATAAAAGTTAATAGTCAATGGCAACGCTTGCCTCCGTTATGCCCTGTCAGGTGACAGATGATCACAGGCTATTATTTTACCAAATAGCCTCTCACGATACTCCACCGGGACCATTAGTCGTCGGATCTGGTAATCAATCAGCGCGGTGTTTACCGATCGTCAGTTCGTTCACCTCGACATCAAGGTCTTGCGTTGAGCAATATTTTCGCGTCCGAAGAAACCCACTCATGCACAATGATGCACATTTCCAAGTACGATGCACTAGGTTGGAGGAATGAGTGCGCGTGATATGAATGCGAGAGCGACTATCTGTCGAGTGTAGATCTTATCCGACCGTGCTCGTAAGGCCTTACAGAGCCACTCCCCGTGAACCGGCGCGCGACAAATTGAATTCCTTCATACAACGGCCCGTAGAATCATGCGCTCCTAATTCACGTGGTTACGTAAATACGCGATAAACCTTCCAGTTTACGCCGCCGCTGCCGGTTGCCATCCCTTTTACTGCTAATGCCATTTGCCACCACTTTACCGCTAAACTGACTTGGAACAGTTAAATCTCAAAACATCACCGAGACACTTTTTCTTCTAAGTGTCTTGTTTCTAGCGACGCAATTTCATTATGGAGGAAAGCTTGCGCAATGTTCAATTTGCTTTAAACGACTTTTGTCTTGTGTATAGTGGGAGTCCATTAGTAACAAAAAGGTATATCGCGCAATAGTTATTTACGTCTACTGCTTAACTTGAATGGCTCCTTGTTGCCAACTAATGAAACCCTCGTACAGAAGCTGTTTGTCTGCCACGCCACTGACCGCCGTTCACGACTTGCAACTAGATACGTATAAAGCATTACATTACTAAATTTTATTGGTGTTTAGTTTTACTTCTCATAATTTCATATTTTTTATTGACATAACATACAGAATATTGTACTGATATTGTTAACTTAATTGCCGCTTAGCATGCTCAAATTCATATTTTCGGCTTTACATTATTAATTAGGTTAGTTAGAGACATCATAACAGTATACATAAAATATTGACGTTAATAATATTTCATTGGCAAAAATTCAGTAGTAGAAACTTGTCCAAAATGGTTGAAAGTAGTTAAGAATGCGAGAAGACGAAAAACACTCGACATCGGAGCCACAGAATAGTATAGTATAGACGTAGAGTCTATAGAATAGCAATATAGTTGTATGCAACACGCGTATCGTATTACCTCGTTCAGTTGTGCCGAGACTATTTAAGAATTCATCATCAATATTTGCACAGCTAACAAAAACCTAAATCGCGATGCTACGCTACATTTTTTTCCCTTTCCGATCGAAATCACGAAGAGGAACATCTCTACGATGTCACGCAAAACATTTTCATGACAATGATGGTATCGGATAGATTCGTCGGTAGCGTTGTAATTTTCCGAGTCATTAAATCTTGTCAGAGGCTCATAAAGACTCCCCACGTGGGCCTGCGCGCGCGCTCGTTTTTTGCCTGGTAGCACATCGTTCATCATTGCGCGTTTATTTATTATCACTCTGGCCTTGGCCGTGAACGGTCGCGAGGACATCGCCGCGTGGGCAAACGCGATGATTACATACAGAGTTAGTCGCGATGTGAATTAAGATTGACACCACAAAAAATGCACATTGTACTCGCCGCCGCGTGGCCCGCGCCGCGCGCCAATCAACAGTATTTGAATCGGGTTCCAGCGCAAAAACTAAATTAGAATCAAAACATTAATCGACTTAGGGGGAAACATAAATGTTCACGATATTGTTTTATGTAAAACTACTCAAAATTCATTCCTTTCACCAAACAAGACGGGTTCAAAGACATCGAGAGGTACAGAAGAAAGGATAATTATATTCATTCGGCCGGCTTGCCATTCATAAGAAAAGTAACATCGTGCTTTGTAAGTTCCGTAGCAATCGATACGAAAATTGTAAAAACAGCCCCCTACTGCGTCCGTCGGAGCGAAACGACAAACGATCATCAAAATAGCGTAACGCTAAATAATGTAACCATGATGTCATCCTATCAGTAATTATAGTAAAAGCTCGTGACCATCGCACGCTTCGCTAACCAACGCATGTACACAATAATATATTGCCGAGCAAATGTGTACTCCGACTGCCGATCAATATCTTAATGACTCTCCATTCGATACTAAATACTTGTACAATATCTGTACTTTCTCGGGAGTACTTCCTTATGGCTATTTTATTAGCAATGTATTCAACCGTGCTCTTTCGTGATTACACACGATCACTTAGTTATGTGAATGTTGGGAAACGAGCACAAAGCTATCTTTTAACAAATGGTTTATATAATAACCACATGGCCATGTAGGTACGTGTCGATGTTATATTTGAATTGCGAATTAACAACCTGCTAATAGAAAAAATATTATTAGGTTATTTGAAACATTTTGTAGTAATTCTAAACTGCTCGATAATAGTACGATAGATATGAGACTATGGAATTGGCTATTGGCGGTTTATTGGTGGCACTAATCCTAGGGTACAATTGGGTCAATTGCATTAATCGGCAGGTCGTTAGGGCCGCCCACTGCCGCTCGTCGCACGCGCTTTCCGTTCGACAATCGCACATCCGTCCGTGTAGCTACTCAATTAGTCTTTGACAGTGGAAGTAATTGATTCTGAGAGAGTTCCTGCTTTTTGGAAATCAATACGTCAAACGGAGTACCTCGCTTGGTTTTTTTTTCGTAACAATGCGACACAGTTCCTCATGCATAATTGTAGGCGAGCTTCGGAATAGAACAAATAATTTTAGGTGTACTCGTAATTATGATACTGAGTTAACTGAAATAAATATAAGTTTTATTAAGAAGATGGACATTATAAAAACACATTCGGTTAGTTTATAGTTTTAAAAAAGGATGCGGTACCTAAATATTTCTTAAATTTATACCTAATGTTGTGTTTAAGGTCTTTTTCAATTATACTTGTTTATTTCAGAGAAAACTATAGATGAGCTTCGACAATAATCATCATCCTAAACTCATATATTTTAAAAACCCTTTGCTTTCGGTCTTTGTAACAATGTTTGTTATCTCATAATATTTATGACTAACTTCCAAAGGTATGTTTTTAGATGTTTTATCCTTTTAATATTTTGTGTTCGCAGAAATCGTGACCTAAAGCAATTTTAATGTTACACAACACTACTTTCGCGACAATACGTTTCAGTGCCTAAATATTAGCTTTGTGATAAAATCGCCGCCTGGGGTCAATGTTCTCATCGCAGATTCTGTAAATTTACTCATAGGCATGATTTATGACTTGTTTTTTGGGAAATTTTCCATAATTTACTTTTGTAAACTCAACACCCTGCCTAAGCCATCGTAATATGGGTTTTGTTAGTTCTTATAATGCCGCGTGCATTTTCCAACAAATAACAAACCTCGATCGTCCTCGTGGCATTGCATCAGCAAGCTGCCTCGTTTGGCAAATCAAACATAATAAGTCCAGGAAATCACGGGCACAAAGTACGCTCAGCGCTCGCGTATTGAATAAACAAAAGATTGTATTCGTCAATGTCACATTAGGAGGATGAAAATCTAGAAGTAATGGCTTTATAAAATCGAGCAGTGCTTTTTGTAGATGTTCGCATGCGTTGAGAAGTCGCCTCACGCAGGCCAGCACGATCCGGACAGCGAGTGACATCGTATTTTCGCTCGTAAATCCAGAAGGACAATGGCAATGAGTTGTAAACGGCTTGGTCACGTATACTGACGGGGTCCTTTATTAAACGCGTGCACGAAATGTTGGAGAATAAGCCGAATCAATTTGGCGTCTTGTAGGACTTACTTACTTCCAAATCATAGGAAATATTGGGTCACAGGCTAAATACCAACTCTGAGAAGAGGTTGCTACTTATAGTCCTTTTTTAATAAAGCTTTGTAATGTATAGTTTTTGCTCTAGTATGTGATGCAATAGGCTAGATACCGGTTTTCGCTCGATCGGCTCCCCGGCGTCTGGCGAAGATGCTATAATACCTAGTCAATGGACTGAAAATGTTTTGCATGGAATTGATTAACCCCGTGCCCCGGGGCCGTTTGATATTGTTTTATGATTATAGTATAATATTAAACGTTAGTCTAGAGTTTATAATATTCATGTGTTTATGTTATGTTATTCTGTAATAGGTACATTTACTTTTATCGGCAGGCGAGATTTTAATCGCGTGACGAATGTCATTGGCTAGACGTGCTGGTTGCTTTCCTCTCCGCCGGTTTGGTTAAATGGTCCGCAAATATTTGTGGCGACTGTTTCGAGATAAGAAGATGCTCCTGTTTTCCAAATGTCGACTCATAAACTGCAAGGTGTTTTCACGGTAGCTCATGAGAGACGAACGGAGAAAGCCTTATCTCATGTATCGGAGCGCGAACAATGCGAAGAGTGTGTCGATGCTTATCACCGTCAGCCTATCTAGTGTTCAGTCGACTTTCACTCAATTCGCCACTCGTGTGTTGTTTCTTACACCAGCTTGTTGTTTGGCTTGTCCCGTCTTGTTAGCGCTGTTGGGACTCGTGACAGCTGAAGAGTTCTCTCGAGAAAGTCGCTTGCAGTGCGAAACTTTGACTTATGCAGTTATCGCTGTCTATAAATGGCGATAATGATACACCTCGTAAAGTCGTTACAGAAGCGTACAGCCCTAACGCTTTGTATTGTTTACGTCCAAATATGTAAAGGACGTCCTTTCGACAGCAGTTTTTAAACATTAAATATTCAATAAGCTGTGTATGAAGGCGCATTGTGACGCTGTGAGCTATGCCCGTTCGGAGGGCGCCGGTCGCGCATGTTAAACCAGCCTGTCGTGATTTAGTGCAGGGCCGCGGCTCGCACGCAGCCCACGGCCCTAATTACAAAGTGTAATGAGGCGACGCCCGCGCCCGCTGCACCGGCTCCACGCCTCGCACACCTCTGCGTCTGCAGCGGACGCGGTGGGATACTAAAATCATTGTTGTCAATCGCCACTCAATTAACTCATCCACTTCTTAACACTAAGAGATTACGCCGTAGCAAATAAACCTTCGGACGCCCGCTATAGGGATCGTTTGCTTCGACTATAGATGGGGATTTTTGAGTTTATACACACATAAGAGTGTTAACAGTTAAGTTGAAAGATTAATCAACGATTTAGCGGAGTCAGTTTGTCGAGAGGAGCGTTAAACTCAGATGAAAAGGCGCATATCCATTATTTTTTACTCCCATCATCCATTGAAGCACTCTTGTGAATACATTGTCATCAATCATGTAGCGAGTTGGTCTATAAACAAAACAGTCTTTGACTGTAACGTATTCAGCTAACACCCACCGGAGCAAGTACCTAACACGAATCTATTAAGCACTGAGTTTGGACATGAAGATAGCGGCGCACTGCTCAGCACTTGGCAACAAATACGTTGTATCTTGTATCTAATCTCAAATCTGATCGCGGCTACAACTCATTAAATCACGATGGCTGACTTTGAATTAATTTTTTGTTCCGTCTGTCTGTTAATAGATAATGTATCTGTGGCCACATCGAAACGATACGAAAGTTAACGCGGGTTATTACATAATTTGTGAACGAGGCGAGCGTTTCATTATTTTGATTTCCGCACGAACGGGCTCGGTTTGCTTGGTTGCTATGCAAAAACTTTTATTAACAAATTCACTTTATTCATCAGCTAGCGTTTGCCTGCGACATCGTTCGTGTAGATTTTGGATTAGACACTAACTATCATTCCCTCAATGCCTTGCCCCGCGCCCTCCTTGCCCCCCGCTGAAACCAAAGAGTATTTTATTCTGTTAAAAAAACATCATCTTAAAGTTTAAACTACTGGTCAGGACATTGTTGTTTAAAAGGTAATTATTGTCTAAGTAAAATTTCATCGTCATACAAGCAAATTTATTCTGATAAGAATTCAACATTATTTACTTAAACTACTCCTGACAGATGAAAACTAATTTTAAATATATAATTTAGTCGTATGTTGTCAATTTGCGCATTAACCTTAACATATAAATGTATACCGTCGCAGCCTTTTTACCTTGTTCGAGCATATGTGTATTTTATAAATCTTTTTGAGTTTTACAACATTTCTACAGCAAACATTTACATACCTATCTCTTACCGTTTTGGCAGTTTATTCATCAACTAAACAACGCACTAACTAGCTTGACTGCCTTTTCGTTGTAGCTGCGCAAAAGGTCGCCACGAAAATCCCTTTTATTTTAACAGGATTTATGGATGAAGAGTCCATTAAAAATATTGGTAAAATAATTTTTTATATCGGATGAGTACCTAGTTTCGGAGATTGCCTCTACATTCAAACTTACAAACTTTACCTCTTTATAATGTTACTATAGACTGCGTAACCAAATTATTATTTTGTTAGGCTCGATCGATGTTCGTGGTTCGCCTTTTTTTTAACAACCCGTCCGCGATTTAGGTCGTCCGTCAGGACAATGTCTATTGTCATTTACGCCTCGTGTCTTAAACTTTTATGTTCTAATATGACGTCGCCTCGTAAAAATGGGGTTATTTACTTAGATCAGTTGCCACAACGAATTTTTTTTTGTTTTGACCCCCATATTTTATATTATTTCTGTCAAAGTTTCACAATTGGTCTTCATGTACATTTGTCTTTAATTTACAAATTTTAATAAAATACATTAACAACACCTGACACAGGGCTTCGAAGAGTTCAGAAACATACTTATTCAAGGTAATACAAAAGTGGCAATAGTAATTAATGCAACATTTTGTTCGTTAAATGGCCATTACAGTTGCTTTAGCCATGTGTTCTGTTTCGCTAGGCGACGATTTGTAATACATGTCTACACTTCACTACACAAGCCAACGCTGTTGAGATGGAAGATAAACAAACGAGACTACAATTTGTTAATATTTGAACCTTCGTCCGATCATTTGACAACGCAATTTGACCATTGATCAATCGTCTATTAATACATCATAACGTATGTTAATTTAATGATTGGCAATATCCGAACAAAAACTTGTCAAGATCTTAACCAAAGTGAAATGTTCAGTCATTCGAAGTAGCAGTAAATATTCATTGTTTATCACGATGATTTATTTGTGTAAGGATTGCATTACTGACTAACGCTGACTGACTTCGTCTCAACGTTGATTTTGGTTTACATACCCACCTAACATTTCCACCCCCCTTTTTAATCCCTTTTTAATTTTTTTGTATATAAATTATTTTACGCCAAATATTGTTATGCTTGACTGTGGTATTTTGCGGAATGAGTAAGCTCTGCTTCATCGAAGAGATGAGCTGGCTGCTTACTTAGTCACTGGAGTTACGGTTCGTCAGATGTAGCTAGGTGGGCGGCTTTTGTTCCGCTGTTAATTGTACGCGGCGACTCGGCCTTTTTTAGGGGGAAGTAACTGCTAACTTATGCAGTCCCGGCGCCGTTGCCATGGGGAAGACGCTGCACCGTCACCAAAGCGCCGGATTTAACGCTCGATTTCACCTCAAGTCCGCATACTAAGTACAACAATACACCTTGGTTTTTCAGCCGGCTTTGTTCAAACAGTAACAAATGTAAGTCGAACGTACAGATGTTGGCCGACGATTACATTATGAAACGAGCAACTTTTTGCTCCCTCCGCGAATTGTGAGGGTTCGCTTAATGCTATTGCGAAATGTACGCCTTTAATTGCGAATAAATTTATTACGTACTCGACTCGGGCACGAGGCACGAACAACAATAACGGTACGGATATTGTTGGCTTTTTGCGATTGTGCGGAAGCTCACAAATGAATTTTTTCATCGATTCGAAATTCTATGGGTCCGTTGTTTGAATTAATGGCGGTCGAACGGTTAGTCATCTTTTTTAACATTTTTATGTTGCTTTTGTTTCAGTTACTGCCACCTTACCACCGCAGAGGCCTTGGATACCCTTGACGCGACCCAACAGAACTCGCCCAACATGTAAGTACATACATTCTGCTTGTGAATCATGTTATCAGTAACAAGATAAAATTTACTCGATGTAAACTATAAAACAACATTAGTACCTATCGATACTGCTTCTGAGAATACTTGCTCTCAACTTTATTACGTTGTGATAAAATTAGCAAGGTCCCTTACCCTCTATATGTCTTAGTTACGTTCCTTAATTTCGAACGATACTATCTCAAGTTCACGTTTTAATTTGCCAAGTAATATCTTACACGATGTTATAAGAATATTCTTTCATTAATAAAGTGTCATAGTGGCACGAATGGGCGCGGCGCACGCGGCCCGTCCCATAAATATAATCAACCGCGGTCCGCCTCGCCATCACTATGGTAATGTTCCCATACGAGAACTTCGGGATACGGGATCGGTCCCGATCGTGACTCGTACCATGAATCTTTCATATGCGCCGGCACCGTTATACCTACTCAGAATTTATAACGTAATGTTTATAAACGACACATTACAAATAAAGTTAAAGTTTCATTCGAAAATGTATAAACTTCGACGTCCTGAATCCACATTCAATGTAATAATTGTACTCATATGCTTTTTGTGAGCGTATGTGCGTACTCGTAAATAAGCTTTTTAATTTTTTTATATCTTGCCCTAAGTATCGAATTTAATTAAGCTTAGGCGGCTTCTAAGAGTTGTGAATACTTAACCATCGGCTTCGGGCGCTTTGATGTTTACAGTATTCTCTTCCAAGTGATCCCTGCATTGTTAACTAAACAGAATATAATTACAGGATATTAGCAAATTGCGATCACTTATGTTTATGTTTGTAGACACAACAAGGACGACGGCATTAGCTGTCAACAATATTTGAATAATTGTAGATGGTTTAAAAAGTACCAAAATATCGATGACAGCAAATGCCCGCAGCAGAGGACTGCAATGCTTTTTCATACGTAAATATTTACGGAAAGCATGATTGGGTTCATAACGAATACAGCAAATTTCACGTTGAAGTAATCTTTAAATGAAAATGTTATCTCTAGACAGACAAACACTATAAAGCGAGTTTAACGAGTCGATGAACGATTCTTACGCACCTATCTGTCATTGCCAAGCCGCGCTTTATCGTTTTGTCCGTATTTCTCCGTTTTTAATTGTTCATAGTAAATCCGCTGACTGCAGATCTTGCACGAGCTAATATGACCCCAATTTAGCTATATTGGAAGAACCTTAGAAACATTAGTACCAGCTACCTCCTTCAAATCTATGTAAGACCTTCGCTCCTAGGCGCGTTTATGTTATTTACACTAATTTATACCCCTTAATGTACGTTTTAATTGAGTTAATTCGGGCTGGACAAGTCAATTCTTGTCTGGTCATATAATTTTTAAACATGTTCATGGTCAAATCGTAAAGGTACAGAGGAAATGCCCTTCGTCCCGCCAAACGCAACCTGAACAATGCACAATGAGAGACATTGACTGCGACCTCATTGCATCCGTGAACCTGTAATCGGACGAGCGATCCGGAGACAAATCGTAATTGCCATTGACACTTATCTCTCTATCACTGTGATTTTATCCAGAGATAACTGTGTATCTCAAGAAACTGACTCTTTAGCAAGCGGCTCAATGTTCTGCCAAAGGAATGTTACGAGTATGCTCTTGAAACGCAAAGCGTTTGTTTAGGACGGGCATGTCCAGTTCACTGCGTAGAAAAGAGCGCATCGGAAAGTAGCACTAACTTTGGCGCAATTTTTTTTAAAGATTGATTGTTGGAACACACGGTATATGCCTACTGCCTCACGAGGAGTTTGTGGTAACAATTTATAGACATTTGAAAGACATTTAATGAATAGAGTTTAACTGAATTAAATAACGTAATTCTTCGAATAGTTAGTTTGAAAAGTTTGTTTAATTTTGAGAAAATAAATAAGGCTAGAAGTTTGGCTTTCGTAAAATGTCACATATTGGTCGCGCTATACTCTGACAATAGGACCCATACTATATCAAAATGTCTTACGTTGCACAGTCGAGTGTCACAATTCATGAGTTATGCAGTGAGTACAAGTGGTGTTTTATTCATTTGACAATAAAATTTATTTATTTCATATGTCCCCTAATGATTTACGATATTGCCTGGACAACGTTCGTATCTACTTTTACTATCTTATCAGAAAAAATACCGTAAAATAATAATGTAAACCTAATACACATTTTACTTGTTAAAGACCTTCTTCACTGACTCAAATCACTGTCTATAAATGTAAACAATATAGCTGCTTCAAGTATTAAACTTCAAACTCAATGCGAAATGGCATCGACTTTTTTGACCCCCGTAAAAAAATCTCATTCGCATAATGCAACGACTTTTCGCGCATACTTGTTTTTTATGTGTTTTATATTCCCGAACCCCTGATATTAAACCGCTACCCCGCTGAGTGACGGGATTCACAGATTTAACCCTCGTCGGGGACTTTGATGACACTTCGCATTAAGCGCTAAAACACTGTTCAAGCGTCCCGAAAAGGCTAAGAGAATAAGAGATAGTCACAATTCACTTTACACGTTAATAACCTTGTCGCGCGTGATTCGTATTTAAGAGCTCACATAATGGCATCACCAACAAACAGGCTTCTCAGCACCTCCCCTTATTGTATTCAGATGCCGCAGATGTCGCCCAGAGTACTAAAGTAGTCGTGCGTGTCCTATAAAATAAATAAAAAAAAAAACATTGCCACTAATTCAAATTCCTCTAGGCACGTTGATTTAACATACGGTAAATCATTCACGTAAGGCTTGATGCTATTCTCAGGGTAACTGCAATTGCATTTAACCCATTACATGTGATAAATGGGCATACATGAATCTCACAAATGCGATCCGTACTTTCTGCACACGTCAGGCTCGAAGTATATTCCCGAGAGAATTCCTCCGGCGCGAGCGGCGGATGAAACACAAAGTACCGTTCCACTGAAGGACCTCTTCTCAGTGTGTACAAAGTAATGCTTTTATTGACCCGTTTCACCTCTTTCCTCTGTGCTGTCATTCTGTTTTTTCTCTCATTTTTTTTATCGAATATAGGTAATTGCAAAATCACTCAACCTTTTTTGCTGCTGGTAGGACCTTGTGCAAGGTCCGTCCGGATCGCTACCACCATCTTTCTCGCTAATCCTGCCGCTAAGCAGCAGTGCTTGCACTGTTGTGTTCCGGCGTGAAGAGCAAGACAGCCGGTGAAATTACTGGCACAAGAGGTATTACATCTTAGCCCTCTGGGTTGGCAACGCATCTGCAATCTTCTTGGTGTTCTTGGTGTCACCATCAGGTGACCACTTGTTTGTTTGCCTTCCTATTTCATATATATGTAAAAAACCTATGTTATGCTCATTCATTTGTCAGAATCCAACTGTTGATGTGTGATATGATAATTATAACTGTTATTAAAATTTAATTCTTATCATGGTATTTGTTGCCACACTATATTCCGAAAGTTATTCTATAGATGGTCAGAAAAAAGGTGTAATAACGAGTTTCTGTCGTTTATTGTGATGTAATTATTAGCCAGTCACGCTGTTATGATTCAACTTGTTTGCTGTTGTGCATGTCCATTGTGCTCCGTGTTTGATTAAATTAACTACGTGTTAGTCATTGTCTTCTTTTACAATTGCTTTATGTCCAACTAGACATATAAAGAAAGCCCGTAAACCAATTCGAAGTATATCAGCTATGTTTTGAATTAGCTTCCTTCCTGCTTAGGTGGTTTGGTTATACTGAAGATTCTTATGTATATGTAGGCAATTGTGATTTTTAATTTGGTTGGAAACGGCATAAAATGTTTTTAATTTACACCTATAGTTGTTATAAGGCTATTTTAAAAAAAAAATGTCCCCAAATTACAAAATCTGTTCTATTGCGCAAATCATAAACAAGTTACTTTCTGCACATTAACGTAACTCGCCACATAAGGCAACAAACACAACAGATGTGTGCTTTTATCTGAACGTGCCATATGTTGCACGCGACGTTGCACCGCGTTCGAAATAAGGCCTCGATTCCCCGCAATTATAGGCTTTCTTATGCAAATTATTATAGAACGTCTACGTATGTAAGGGGCGGCTAGCGCAGTCGACAAGAATGTAGCGCACTCAGTGTTTTGCACCCGCCCCCATTATTAATACTGTGTTCGCTTTGTTTTTTTCACTTGCAATTTCCTGGGCAAACCTTATCTGCATTCATAATTCGTTGATATAAATTAACATTCAAAGTGAACCGCTCCATTAACTAAATGTGAAATCTACATAGCAGAAGCAGCAGAGCAGTCGGCAACAAGCTACGTTTCAACTCCACTAACTACGTCTTGTTAGCACCTATTGAGTGTTCTTACGTCATATCATATTGCCGATTGCGCTGCCGGTCTCTACGTGATCTAATGAGATCCTTACAACGTCAATTCAAATAGATGCCTCAGTAGTTTCAAATCGTGTTTAATGAGTCGAGTGTTTGCTTTACGCTAAAAAAGTGTTAGACGGTTCAAGCGCTGACCTAACACTTTTAAGACTTGTACGTATAAATGTGAGGAAACCTCTGTAATATATGCGACCTGATACTTTGTAATGCTCTCTGTTGATTTATTATAAGACGAAGTCTTAATGTCAGTCACACCGCGCATCATAGTGATTCATTGTCCCTTTGCTAGAATATGAGTGATTTGACGTGGGCTGTGGTAGTTGTTGATAAAAAATAGTGCGTCGCGGTGCGGCGCGATCGCGGCAGACACACCCACACTCGCCATGACATGCTTCACTTGCCGCCCGACATCCGCCGCCACCACGCCTTTTCCGATTGCTCCTTTTTGCTGCACGCATCACCAGCCTCCGAACCCTACGTAACATGTGACATATCTCTTGTATCGACGCACTGGAACCCTATAAACCCATTAAGATCTGACATACAATGGGCACATTAAAAGTAATGTAAGTGCCCGCAGCAAGCAACCTTCCCCTATTGTTTGCTGATGGATGCGACACTTAGGTACTTCATATTTCATCATCGTTGTCTATTTGTTTGAAATAAAGACACGCGTCCACATGTTGAACAACATTACCATTTATTATTGCGTCGGCGTCGTGGCGAGCTTTCGTTTCGGTTCAACCGTAGTTCCCTTATTCAAAGTCGAGTATCGATGCATGTATTGTTTCGCGACGTTTGGCATGTGCGCCGCGTCTCAGAGCGTCGCAGCGAGCATACAATAGACTCGGCCACAGGCCACAGCACGTGCCGCGGCGGTGTTGATCGTAGGGTGACATTGACTCCTTGACGATTAGCATGAGCGCGAGTGCGCTCTATGATCGTTATCAATTTGTCCGAGCCACAGCTCACGCCCGTTCTCCCCGCATTGTCCTGTCCTCTACCCGCCATTCTCCTACCATGGCCTCTTTGTCTTATAACCCGCTCTCCCGCTTTATTGTCTGTTGATTGACTAAGACCGGGCGCGATTATATCTAGATAATTGCATCGCCAAGGTCTTCCACGAAGTCGACATTTAGACGAACGGGCTTCATCCTCCCGTGCGCCTTTTGATCCGCGTAATGAGACGGGTGCGACTGCGAGCCCGCCGCGTCCGCATAAATCTAAGATAATGGCGTGCAGCGTGAGAGAGCACAGTCGTGCCACCTTAGTTTACGTAATAAGTGGATACTTTGAAACGGCCCGACTAGGGGACGGTGATGTCTAATTTCCTAACCAGTTTCTACTAAGCCGTTTCAGTCTATTTCATATCTTAACTATTTGAATAACTCTATTTAGGAGTTCCATCCATAACAAGAAGTTTGCAATCTGTCGATAACTCCTACTTAAACGCAAGCGCCATTTCCTCATCACCATCAATAAGCCTAATACATCCCACACGACTAACCCGCGGGCTCGGGAGATGACGGCTCGAGTGACTACTAAACGGCTCATTTTCAACCCCTTCCGAAAATATAGGTAATAGTCCGAAATTGTTGCACGCTGGGAATAGCAGTGGAGTCACGACACGTCAACACGTTGTCGTGGAGTTACGACACGTCAACACGTTGTCGAAGTTATACAATTAGAAAAACAAGCTATCGTGCGGCGTATAGCCTGCAGCCGCCGAAGCATAAGTCGCGGGCCTCGCGATACGAGAGCTTAGAATGACTGTCATTTTATATGGAACACTTTATCTGCCACGCAACGTACCAATTTTCCCACCCGCCAACTATTGTATGTTACAAAATCAACGATGACGAGAATTTGACACGAAACTGTTACAGTAATAGGAACAATTGCATGACAATTAATTGTATACGACTCAGATTCAAAGTACTTAATGTTTGCACTGTCGCGTTTTCCAGGTATCTTCACGGTTATGTGCTACAACGTCCTCTGCGACAAATACGCCACGAGACAGATGTACGGCTACTGTCCCAGTTGGGCGCTAGAATGGGACTACCGCAAGAAAGGAATTTTGGATGAGATACGACATTATGCTGCTGATCTTATTAGTTTACAGGCTAGTATTTACTATGTATCGTAACTTTCAGACCTTGCTTAATCATAAATGCTTTTCCTTGTTTTCTTGAGGTACGCCCTTGACTATGATCCCAAATTTGGCAGGTCAGGTAGTTATATTACATTATAACGTCTGCCATCTAACTATACAACCTCTGCGATAGCGGATAGATAGAAACCAAACGATCGAATGAGGTTTCCTCACGATGTTTTTCTCGCCGCTAATGCCTTCGTAACTACAGTACTTAGTGTACACAAATTAAAAACTTGTTGGTACTTATATGGCGCCCGCTGGAGATTGTATTCGGTACCTGCCGATCACTAGTCCTGCCCCCTAGCCAGTAGGATGCCAACACGCTCCGTCTTCAGATTTTAAATTAACGTCGAACGTTATCAGTCGCCATAATGATACTTAATTCTTGCAGGAGGTAGAGACCGACCAATTTTACAACTTCTTCCTACCAGAGCTAAAAAGCGAAGGCTACGATGGCATTTTCTCACCCAAATCTCGCGCGAAAACCATGGGTGAATCGGAGAGGAAATACGTCGATGGATGCGCCATCTTCTTCAGATCTGCAAAGTATGTCTTCAAGTCCATTACAATTTCCAGTCAAGGCACAGTAAACAGTAGTCAAATGCCAATTTTATTCTAAATTGAATAAATTACTAGTTATGCTGCTAGATGCTAGCTGCTATACACAATGAAATGATTAAAAGAGATTTAAATACTAAGTACCTCAAGTAACAAATAAAACTTGTTTCAGATTCACGTTAGTCAAAGAGCACCTGATCGAGTTCAACCAATTGGCAATGGCGAATAGTGAAGGCTCCGATAACATGTTAAATCGTGTCATGCCCAAGGACAATATCGGCTTGGCCGCGTTGCTCAAAACTACCGAAGCGGCGTGGGAGAACGGTAAGCCAGGCTCTGTGATTCTTCACAGAGCAGAGACAGATACCAGATTTGGCTTGAATTTTAGAGGCAAATAGAACAAATCAGATTTTAGCATACATTTTTCGCAATGAAAGAAGCCATTAATGTTGTGGTTAGTTAGAATTAGGAATGGAGGAGATTCACTAATGAAAATTATGTGTGTGTACTTCTTATTAAAAAGTGAGGCCTAGTTGAGAAGGGTTCTTATTAATGTTAAACATATTGATCTGGGCCCCGCAGTTCGTGATTCCCTTGTACTTGTTGACGCACCTAAAGCAATTTGTTATTCAAATCTTGAAATCTTGCCTAAGAATAATACATGACCCGCAAGGTTTGGTCTGTGCTTCTTGCGGTAAAGGTTTAAACTGAAATAGTGTTACTAACATTATTTAACAGCTTCTTAGCAGCTGCGACCTACTCCAGTTTGCGGTTCAGAGTTAGTACTTACGCATACGGCAATGCAAATTTATGTAAGAGAATTTATTTATCGCGTTAAGCACTTATTATATCCTTATCTATAGAGATCAATATGGTAAATATTGGCCGAGCTTACAATTTAGGTATTGCATCAATCTTGTGTAAACCAGTTTGGCTTACTTTGTAAGCTTTTATAAACCGTTTTAACTATAAAATATTCCTTATTCCCGCTTATGCCACATGCTGCTATTGGTGTTGAACAAACGATTCAGACAATGGATATTGAGAATGCAACCACAAAAATGCAGTTTTATGACGAAACGCTGTGTCTAACTACTAGAAAAAATCGACATTTACCAAAACTTATTAAAACAAAGAAGAATTTCGTTAGACAAAATTGAAAGATTGAAGCGCTGGATGAACAAAAGAATGCTGCCGAGTTTCTTGCGGTGTTTCTTCTCAGCAGAATGTTCCAAACGCTGGAAAATAAAATTTTCATTTTCGATGTAGTTAAATTGTAAATTTTTCGCAGGTATTCCAACAGACTCGTCAATGCTCGGGCAGCCGATCCTGGTGTGCACGGCTCACATCCACTGGGACCCGGAGTTCTGCGACGTAAAGCTGATCCAGACGATGATGCTCAGCAACGAGTTGCGCAGCATCCTCGACGACTCGGCGCGCACGCTGCGGCTCGCCGGCCAGCGGGACAACGTGCAACTGTTGCTGTGCGGAGACTTCAACTCGCTGCCTGACAGCGGTATGTGTTCTGTGTAATTTATGGTGTTCCTATTGTCTGCAATGCTTTAGGAAGTGCTCTGTGACGGGAATACAACTAGCTTTCTGATCGTATTCGGGTACGATGGCCGTAACTCGTCTATAAAAAACATGACACGCTGAACCGCCAATATTACTTTGCTCTGGACTTTGCCTGTACTATTCGGGAAGTGTTTTAAGGATTTTTTCACTTTTAAAGTATCCTATAATTTGTTCGTCCCTGAAGCTGGCCTTGTGCCATAATTAGATTTGTTCAGCTTTGTTGTAGTAAACACGTTGGTTCGAAAACAGACTTCATTCTGGAGGCACTGTTCTTCGGTTCTGGAATCCTAAATTAAAACAATCCTTGTGCAAGGATTCAAAACTAGGATGTCTACTAACCGACTCTTAACTGTAACAGGTATTACCAACAAAAAAAATTACCACAGTTGAACTTTTTAAATATATTTCTTACTTAAAATCATTGCGTAAAATCAATCCGTTTCTCTTCTGCTCGGCTTCTTAGAAAGACAACGACGAAACGAGTCGCTTTATATCATGCAAGTCACCTTGAGAAAAAGGATACGAATTAATTTACTTACCGCAAAAGAAACTAGTTCAGGCTATTAAGACGACCTATATTGTTACGGTTACACAATACGAAGTACTTAGTTTGAATTAGCCGGGTCAGATCCGAGACAAACAGACCAATTAACGGTTTTCTCGGCAAATGGACTTGTTTGTCTGTCACTTTGAAATAAATTAACGATTTCGGAGCGGTTTGCCGCAGCCGCCCGTTGCTGCCTCTTTCAAACGGATTTCTCCTTCCCTTTGTTCCTAATTTTAAGAGTAAAGCAATCAGTTATATTGACAAAGACGTAATGAATTGGTTTAGATTGTAAATGATCAGAGATTTGTATGTTATAGTAGATTAGACGGTTTTTCTTAATGATAGCCCGTAAAGCCTCTCTGTAAATTATTGAGATGCTTATTGGCAAATAAATATATTAGGAAACGAAGAGCGATTGAACACCTCGAGAAAAATTAATTCGTGGAATGCGAAATATCGAGTGGCGGCAGAAAACAACTTTTCATCGTCAAAAAATATACTCCATAATTCTATTTGGCATAACTACCTCATTAAATAAGGAAATTGGTACCTGTCTATTACGTAAATTCAATATATAAAATACAAACGACCCGCCCCGGCTTCGTATGGGTACAATCGGTATAAGAAGCACATAAAAACCTTAATAAGATCTCTAAATGATAGTGGAAACCCCATCAAAATCTGTTGGGCGGTTTAGAATACATACACTTCAAAAAATTCAGACAGACTGAAGGAACAAATAACGTCTTTATACTATGTAGAGATATATCAATTAAATTTTACTAAGGAGTGTAGGGAATTTAGCGATGAACTGTGCGAGGCGGCGAGTAGTGATTTCCGCGAGTAAAGCGGCAGTGGCTGCCGCAGGCTGATGACGGTGATGACGTGTAATAATAGTAATATTCCCACCTGTATACGTCTTACTGCTAGACGCAGGCGTTCTCTTACGAGGAAAGGATCGTTGAAAACTCGTGGCAGTCCAACGGTTATAGTTAATCGCGAGTATTGTAAATTCATCTGAGTTTATAAATGCGTTTTTGGTGCAATGCACAATAGTGATGATCAAGACCGTATGTTATACAGATCTGCAAAGCAATTTCACGATGCATCTAAAGTCCTCTATACGCATGGAGCCTTCGTGGGGTTTGTGACCCAAGCCGTCTAATTAATAGTAGATATCAATCTACTTATCAACTTTTACAAAACACGCAACAACCACCATCCGGGGCTTTAGACGGAGAATCTAAGCCAACACTTAGGTGCCCGCTATACAACCGCTACCACCATCTTGCTCGCTAATCCTGCCGCTAAGCAGCAGTGCTTGCACTGTTGTGTTCCGGCGTGGAGAGCAAGACAGCCGGTGCAATTACTGGCACAAGAGGTATTCCATCTTAGCTCTCTGGGTTGGCAACGCATCTGCAATCTTCTTGGTGTTGCGGGTGTCTATAGGCGGTGGTGACCCAATTACTTGTTTGCCTTCCTATTTCATAAAAAAAAACAATTTTAATTAATTTAAAGTAAAGTGGTATAACGCTAGCATAAGAACCTGACTCATCTCGATTCACCTGTTTTTACCACGGTTGCTCTCGCATTAGTCGGCTTATCGAATGGCTTAATGCGAAAGACGAGACACAGCGACTACATTCTAGGCATTCTAGCCATCATCTACATAGTGTGCCGGTTCGTCAGATTCGTCGACAAAGGCTAAGTCTGAACCGAGCCTCTCGTTTTACTTCGCCTCTAATAACCTTGTTTATTTATCTCGTGACGACCCGACGTAACCTCGGCATTTAGGACTAATGTGAACTGAGGCTTATTTTTTACATTTATTGTATGCTAGCAACCCGCCCCGGCTACGCACTTGTACAATTGGCATTGTTCATTTTTTTACAATTATCGCCAAATAATTACGACGCGTTAGATTTTAAGGTTAACTAACACAGGACACTGACAGATGACAGACCTGACACTCTTTTCTTTTAAATTTGCCTAGTAAATTTGTCTAAAATTTTCCGGTAACTTATAAATAGGATAAAAAATTCAAAACACGCTTAAAACCTAAATCCTTCAAATTGATATCTTAAATTCGTCTATTTAACAAGAAAAAAATATAAAATAAAATATTGATTTTTTAAGACCAATGCCAATTTCGGTGTAATGTGCATGAAAACGTTCCTTAAAAAACTTTAAATGACAGTCAATAATTTCAAAATCCGTTGCACAGTTTAGAAGGTACTCCTTCTGCCGCCGAAGATATGAGGGCAGACAAGAACGGATAGTGACTTTGTTTTATACTAAGCACTAGCGACCCGCCCCGGCTTCGCACGGCTACAATCGGGATAAAATGAACATAAAAACCTTCCCTATAAAAATCGCTGTGAAACCTGTGACTGTGAAAACCGCGTCAAAATCCATTGCGTGGTTTAGGAGGAGAAGGCGGCCGGAGATACGCTATAAAAATATAGCAACTTTAATCATACTATGTAAAGATGCAATGATAAAGATTGCTACCGTAACCTTCCAGGAGTGGTGGAGTTCCTTTCGGCGGGCCGCGTGCCCACGGAGCACCGGGACTTCAAGGCGCTCGGCTACGCGACGTCCCTGCGCCGCATGGCCGGCTCCGAGCACGAGTTCACGCACAACTTCAAGCTCGCCTCCGCCTACAGCGAAGACATCATGCCCTACACTAACTACACGTGAGCTGACTTATTACTTTGGACACGACAGTACAGAAACTATATTCAGCAGTATCACAAATCAACGGTTCTGTGACTCAACCTCGTATATCGAATTGACGAAACTGAAATAATCACTTTATATATCTAAAGGTCTAAAGTAGTTATCTAATTTTCGTCGATATACGAGGTTAAGTCACAGAACCGTCGAAATGGGCCTTATATTACAAAATTTAACGCTTCCTCTTCGCCCCCGTTGCACCAGCGGCTGGCTGCATTGCCAAGTTACCTCGTTGAGGTCTTATTGCGGCGCGTGTTTGTGTGAGTGAATAAAACTTACAAGTGCTACCATTTGACATATTTATCACAAAAACTCTACAATTATGTCAAGTCGTATAGCATACATTTTTGTTGTACAGGGGGCTAGTATCCGGAGCCTTAAAACCATTAACGGGATGTCGCTATGATTTCAGATTTGACTTCAAGGGGATAATCGACTACATCTTCTACTCGAAGCAGTCGATGACGCCGCTCGGGCTGCTGGGCCCGCTGTCGCAGGACTGGTTCCGGGAGCACAAGGTCGTGGGCTGCCCGCACCCACACATACCCTCAGGTTAGCTTTTTGTATGGCACAGCAGCCCTAACATGACTCCCCAAGTTTTGTTGTTAGTTTATGCGACTCTGTCTAACTAGTGTCATGAAAAACATAACCCTTCCTTTCGCTTTGCCGTAGTCGGGTAAAAAGGGACACTCTTAAGATGTAAGTTGAGTGCTCACGACTCAAATGTTCTAATAACGGCTGCCTCGCGCGGCAGAATCAAATCCGGGTGCAAATTAACCTTGCTTCCTCTTCATAATCAGTAAGCTAACTGGTTGGTCAAGCCGACCAGAATGGCGACCGAATAGCCTCAAATGACTTTGACTAAGAAGCTAGAGATTCCGGGTTCGATTCCCGGGAGGGGCAAATGTTTTTATGATGAATATGAATGTTTGTACTCGAATCTTGAATGTTATAGGTATTTAAGTATGTATTTATCTCTAAAGTATGTTTATACGTTCCCATAGTACAAGCTTTGCTTAGTTCGGGACTAGGTCAATCGATATGAATTGTCCAGCGATATTTATTATTATTAACACATGCAGTGCCACGGATTCGCTAGGTGAGTTCTCTGTTCGTAGAGGATTTTCGCTAATGACCGGGAAATCCTGGCTATAAGCTACGAGCGGAGCATGTAGCACTCCGTGGCAGTTGATGTGTTAAGCCTTAGGAAAAGCACTGGATCCCGCGGAGTAGAAAGTTAACCTGTTCCAGTTCGCTTCAAATAGGTGTTCCAAGTGGGTTTCATCTGTTCCAGATCACTTCCCCCTGCTGGTGGAGCTGGAGATGTGCCCGACGAGCGGCAACTCGAACGGGCTGATCGGGCGCAGGTAGCACGCGTCGCCGCGCGCCCGCCGCCGCCGCGCCCGCTCGCCGCACGACGCGCACTGACGCCGCAGCACCCGCCCGGCCCGGGCGAGCGCATGCCGATCTGAACTCTGCGACACCTATTCAGTTTAACGAACTATTTAACATCAGTACGGCTAGCACGCGTGCTTATTTTCCCGCTTGTCGCCCAATGCGTCTATCCTACTCGGCTAGTTAGAAAAGGATGTACTGAGCGACAGAGCGAGTCGCGGTGCGTCGTGCTGGCTTTCCAGTGTGTATGAATCGATTCCTGCGAGTCGATTTTCATCCGCTCCCTGTATATGTAGCTCCGATAACGATGCGATGACAGATACCATCGGCACATAACCTTGTATTTAAAATTGTCATTTTTATCACAAACTTGAACGTTCTAGAATAAATATGGTCCTGTGAAACGTACTGCTGATGTCGCGAATGAGACAAGGCTGGTAGATTTTTCTTCTGTACGGTGTGACCAATTTGTTTCGCGTACGGATAGCACTCAAAGCACGTGAAAATAAAACCCGAACTGTCATCTTCAGGTCTAATCAACCAGGTCAACCAACCGGGTTGGTTAGCACTAAAAATGTATTGTAACTAAGAATCGATTGTCTTTTGAGTATTTGAATCGAACAACATTTTTTATTAGAAATATTTTATTTAGAGTACTTATTTACATAGGTACTTTCAAATAAGTAATAAATCAATGGTTTCAGCATTAGTTTCTTGGTTGTAGAAAAATTACTACTGATAAAATATGTTATTGCTGCGGCAATCCAAATGTTTGCATGCTTCAAGTTACTAAAAAAACAGTTTACATTATCTCGCTTGTCGCTATGCTCTTTCGTGTCGGTCCAGAAAGAAACTCATAGCGACATAGTGGGTAAGTCGCCTTGTGCTAGCCTTGCGCCCGTAAACATACTACGACAACTCTGGGAGATACTTGTTTATATTAGGGTTACGTTTACACGCAGTTGTGAGATTTTATCTTGTAACGCCATCGCCGTTGCGGGCGACAGTCGTCCCTGCAGATAGTCCAAAATACCTTATTTATGATAACAGTACCTACATTGCATGTTAACAATAAATATAGGGGTTAGAGACTGAATCGCCCATATTTCAGTTACTATGAACAATAATGAGCACACTGCACATGGATGCAACATTGTTATGAAACAATACTAAGCCTTTGTATATTTTGTTGCAAAGTCACATAAAATCTTAATTTTGGCATGTTTGATCGTGTCAAAAACGTTCTGCTTTCAGATTCTTAAATATATTTGGTATTTAATAATAACAACTTAATTATTTATTTTATGAAATCAGTGCAGTTATTAAATTGAAAATTATTTAAGTACATACAAAGTATAATTTACTTTATAGTCTAAGGCGTACTTGATGCTAAAGCTTAATAATTTCTAAAAACCCTTTTTCAACTAGATAACTTTAGTAATTATAATTGCCCTGCTAATTTATAAAAAGGTTAACTGTAAATTGTGCTGCTATCATAAATAACGTAAAACTTCTGTCTCAGTCCCTCAGACTGGTCGATGTTGACCGATGTTTTAGAACGGGTGCGACGTATCTTGTTAAGCTGGAACCACACCGATCGCGTATCCGACACGACTCTAACTAGCTACGTAGAGCTGCGTTACGCGTTACGAAGCTAGGTGGAGTGTCGCATACGCGACCGGCGGGGCCCGGCCCTTAGTCTTGTACGTCGTAAAATGTACAGTTCCCGCAAACAACTTGAGCATTGACCTTGACTGCGCAGTAGGCGTTTCTAGCACAAATGTGTATGCGCAAACTTACCTCCACCCCTGTATTTATGCTCAAGTTGTTTGCCTGCAACTGTAACAAACTGATGAACGGTGTTCCAATTTAAAATCTCGAACTGTTCATGAGACCGCGTGCGGCGGACAGGTTTTTAGCTTATAGTGCCAGACGATCATGTTCGACAGACAATCATTGTTTTTTTATTCCATTAATTACGTGACTTGTTATCATATTGATAACTTTATACCTTGTATGGCTTATTGTGTTATTAAAATAAAGCTAAGCTTGTGTAATTCGGTGTCTCATATCATTGTCTGTCTAGCATTTTCAAACAAACACTTACCCATTTTGTTCAACAATAATGAGTCTGTGCGGATATGATTAATGGTCTCGTTCTTCACTGGACGCCATTACTCTCGTGTAACTGTAGATTTTAAGCTGTGCTCATTTTATTTGCCTAGAAAAGTAGACTCGAAGGTAATTCACAGTACAATGTGGTAGTTAGATGTTAGCGGCTTGCATGTTGTGCCGAAGTAACGGTCCAGAGAGGAGCGAACGAGCTGTGCAATGGTATTCAACCGTTGAGTACCGCGCGTGCGCCGCGTGCGCGAATATTATCATTTAGACGTGGGGTTTGTCTTTGTAGTTTATCAATCTACAAATCGGATATTAAGTAGTGATAATTTCGACGATTCTATAATTAACGTATTCAATGAAATAAATCAGACCTACGCTTATTGTGTCAATGAATATTTATGATGAAATAATGTAAATTGAAAATGAAAAATATTTTTTCAATAGGATAGTTTGTGGCGGATAACTGCTTAGTTTTTCGATGTTACATATTATACAGTTGAGGAATGGCTCGAGAAATATATGAAAAATTTAAATGTGGTTCGCTCTGTGTACAATATGTTGTGAAATGTGTATAATTTTGAATGTTTTGAACGTTGACGGGACGGGTTTTGTGTCGCGAGATGTCCAACGTCCATTTACCACTGTTAGTTATAATTCCTCCACTGTATATTATTTAGGCGATATGTTTAAATTGGGCATACATTGCAATGTTTGTGTGTGGTGTAGGTCGGGGCGCGGGGGCGCGGGGCGGTCGGCCCTCCCGGCTCTGCCGAGCTGTATAAGGGTCAGTGAGACAGTTGTGCGATTTAACTACAAAACTTAAAAGCTTGGGGTGGAAATTTCTAAAGGTATTTCAGTTTGATAGTGGACTTTTTTTATAATTAGACGATAATTTGATAAGCATCAACCATTATTTGGAACTTATAAGTGAGTTTAAACTTGCTATGCTACTAACTATTACCTTTGTATGTCAGTGTCTCAATTTTTAAAACAGTTGTTCTAGTTAGTAGCAGCGTAACGAATATCGCAAATATAGCCCTATTTTTGATTTGATTCAGAATAAAAATTGGAGTTGGAAGAAAGTTGCAGTAAATAACTATAAAGTTCTGGCATCTAATGACGATAGAATTAATTATATTTTGAGCAGCTTGTCTGTTCTGGCGTTAAAGGGCAACCAAGTTTCTTAAGAGCAATAAATCTCACGTAGTTTTTCTACCTACATTTACTTATACTTGCACTTTGAGCTAAATGAGTTTTGTCCTTAATCGAAGCTGTCTCACTGGCCAGTTAGAGTCATAAAGGAAATGTTAAGGAGTTAGTGACGTTTCGAAGAGGCGTAGTAGATTCGGTAAGGTTTTTTGCGTAAATGTGAGTGGGCGATTCAGAACAAAGCGGCGGACGATCATTAGGTTAATATCGCATCGTGTGTACCAACAAACTTCTCAGCGAGACTATTTTATTTTAATAATATATTTTACTCCATCCCCCCTCCCTAGTGTTTTATAAACGTCTGTTTACGTTAGCGGTGAGTAGGATAGTGTTGTAAGTCTGCGTTTTTTAGGAATGGTGTTATCTGGCGGGGATTGCCCCGCGACACGCCCCTTTAGTTTTTAAGTAGATTTATTGTGACGACTCTTAAGTAGGCACCTACCCTGATCGTGACCGGACTTCGACTTTCACAAATCTATCATTAGCTTAAGTTAATCGACTTGGATAGTTCCGCTCATCAGTATTCGTATTCTCGACTTGGTCTGGACCAAAATTGTAACATGCATTTGTTTCCATGTTAGGTGTTTGTTTTTTTAATCATCGATGTTCCGGGACGTGTCGTGCGGCAATCCGGGTTTTCACTTGATAGCGGGTAGCATACTGCCGTAGTACAAATGTATGTGTGAATGCTTGACTGTTAGTGACGTGGTTGTCTCAGGTGTGTTTGTGTTGACCCTTTCTGATTGGTCGCGATTCATCTGTGGCCCGTGACCGAGAGATGTGCGCGTCTTACTCCGCCGTGGGCATCGGACAAACAAAATTGGCTTCTTTAGAAACAATTTTTCTATTGTTTTAATTTTCGTCATTACTTTATGTTCATTCTCTACTGTATTTAATATGTCCGTCTCTAGATCTTTAAGATGGCTCTTCAATTTGCAAAATTCTTGTGAACATACCAACTGTTTCGTGTTATATCATTCAATTGGCACCGAGCTGTGACAGTATGAAGGCTTTATCGTTTTAGCTCCCCACTCGGCCCTGACACGACTGGTCCGCACTGAGGGATAAGTTATCCTTGTGTCAGTCATAGGGCCGCTGCAGGGTTCACGTCACACCTACATCTTCGCAATCAACGCTCGTATGAGAGAAAAAAGGCAATAAGCAACGTCGCGTTTGCCTTGCTAGTAAACTGGCCACACCCCATGAGTATTTTTACCAATCATGGACAAGTTCAATCTCACGTGGAAGGGGCAACACTTTGTTATGATTAAACAGTTCGCGTGACTCCTTTGTGGAATATGATAGGGATAATAAAAGCGGAAGCGGATGCGCAATAATGAAGACTTTAGGGTAATCCCCTTGGTATAGTTCCAGGTGTAAACGCGCCTCGGTCAGCCTTGCCGCCTAGTCATACTGGCTCGTAGCGGAGCGTAACTCGGTATCGTAATAGTGATATACTAATCGTTTATAAACAAAATTCGGACCACTGCATAGAAATTACGCTTATATATGTTCACTTCATCGGAATTATGTGTATCGAATAATGATTGATTTTGATTGTTTTATTCATATTATTGTGTATATCAAACGATAGGTGCTGTTGTATTTAATTTTTAATGTTACTAAATGCGATTGTGATAGGGATAACGTCTCTCTTGTACCTTACTATCGGATGAATTGTAAAAATGCCAAATCATGAAAAGGGTATATTGAATATTACTTTTAGGATAAATGGGGTTAAATGAAGTTTTATACGAATCAAATTTTTACTAATGACGCTATATAATTTTTCTAAGTACAGGTAGATTTTCAAATCATATCAGGATGATGTCTCGTGTTAATTATAAATACCTAATGTAGGAGTAAGACGAGGTCTGATGTTGAAATTCTTCCGCTAGCGTTGACCGGGAGCACAAAGCACAAACTAGATCGTGACAACTGGGGGATTTCAACCGCAGCACCTCACTTGCCTTTTGCTATCTTCAATCTTTTCCAAATTAATTGTCATTTGTAAACAGGTCTTGTATAGCGAGTATTTTTGCATTTATAAATTGTCAACAAATTCATTACAGTCTCGTCGAGCATAATAAATAATTGTAGATTAATAGTCGGAACAATGATAGCAATAATAGATGGGCCACAAAGTAATCATTGCCGTTTGATGTAGTGCACCGACGCCAAACATGGCTTCGGGACTGCTAGCGTCACACGACGCTATATTTTTAAATGTTTACTACGAACTCCATTCTTTCTCGTTAACAACCAATGAAATACCGACGGGAAAGAATAAAAAGATGTGTGATTTTAGTAGTACTAGCCATGTTTCGGTTTTACCAAATTTTGTTCAAAGTTATACTTGCGCATTTCAAACGGAACAGAGCTAGCATGCGCGCTTGTTTTCTCGCTTGGTGCTCAATGCGTCTCTCTTCTACTGGTGTAGTCAGAATGAGCCGCACTGAGGGACAAAGCGAATCACGATGGTGTACTAGCCAGCCAGAGAAGATATTTTGCAAGTACCAAGGTGAAAAAGCGTAACACAAATTCGCAAGTATCGCTTATGGATGACGAGAGCTTTATCGTAACAAGTTTATCTTATTTGTAGTAGAACATATATGATCTCTTATATTTTAATATAATTTTGATGGACATTTTACTTAATAGTTTTAGCCGTGTGTAGTTGAAATAGGACTTTTAGAGATCGCACATTTCGTTCGTTATATGCCACTGTAAAGTCTGATAAATTGATGCAATCTGAAAATGTGAGGTCCATTGTTCGATTTTCGCAGCTTTGTCATCACTGGAGCTCCCCAGGTGGCCGGCCTAGATTTCCTTTGTGACCTCTTTTATTTTATTCCATTTAATTATTTGGAACTTGTACATATTTGTATAAATGACTTCCCGAGTTTTTTTTGTTTATTTGTAAATAATCTAATAAATTAACCATAACTTTATTTACCCTATTTTTATGAAACTAACGACCGGCTGGGAAGCTTCCACTGCGATCATGTACTAGTATGTTTTTGGAAAATTCGAATTTACCAAAAGAAGCCTTCGTGTTGTCTGTACATTTTATTTGTAAATATGTTGTTGTTTCGATAACGATTATCGCTAAACAACGAGCGAGCCGTCGCGTACCGTCAGCCGTTTGGACTTCTGCGCACGCCGAGACCAAACCGATCGCAAGGTTACGTTTAGAGTTGTAGGCCACGCGTCGACCATCGAGATGTATCTTGTCAGACATTCCATAGGCCCCGTCGTATTAGCTCAAGACTAAAGACTGTTTGAGACTTTAAAAAAATATCATGTTAATGAAAAAAATATTTTCTGATGCACCTTGACGACTTTATAAACTGTGTTACGGGTGATTTAATGTAAGATCGAACAGTGTAACTCACTAGAATCTAAGAAGAAATGCTTTACGTCACTGTGATAGACAATACTGCTCTACCTGAGAGGCACCATAGGCATTTATGATTATGACAAAATAAATTGTTCTTATGAAATGGAAATGTTAGCAATGTACCTTACTCTCAGTATTCAGCAGGTATAGCTTTATTTTGAGACGAAATGAATATTAGTGCTATATTCGGAGATCCCCTTTCAGCAATTTCTACCAGGCATTAATCGCTATACACGTTTTCAGCTCAAAACACCCTTTTTTATAATCAAAACCAAGCTGTACCTGTTTCTATGGATGTGTGTAAAAAAAGTACAAAGGCGTATGTGCAGAAGTTCTGTCGCGGCTCGGTAGATCGAGCGGTTGGTGCGCGCGCGCAGCATGCGTGTGACAGCTGTGTGCAGGCACGTCATTTGACTGTGGATGGGAGCCCGCGTCTCGCTGTGCTGTTTGTTGACACATTATGTATATTTGAATGAATCAAATTATAAGAGAATATGAATTTTACACTCGATTTTTATTTTTTATCGTCCCTTGGTAAAAAGGCTAAGGAAGAAAATGAAGTTAATTGCATGATATTCAGCCCTTAACTTAAATTGTCCAAATCATCTAAATATATATATATATATATATATATATATATATATATATATATATATTCTTCATTATTTATCATATTGTATGACTATAAAAAAACCTTTTTTTAGTGAACTATATTTACATTGACTACATAATAACTACAAAATTAAATGTATTTGAAGACAACATCCTTAAAACTGTCAACGGTTTGCAATTCTAAAGTGATGGGACACTGCAGCCAGTTGGACAGGAGTTCTTCTGTGTACCCCAACAGGAAGTACATTTTGGTTGGCGACACTGCTCGCCTGACGATGGCTGCTACTCTGATGTGGTTGAACTGGCGTTTTATTATAACCTGAAATTAGTTATAAGTCCAATTTAGATCTTCAACATGAAGCAAATATATTTTACACCACGTTTTAACCATGATTATTTTATGGTAGAAAAAGAACTTTAATCATGATAAAATGTTTCAGACTTATAAATAATACTAGATGGGCCAAAATTCTTTTTAGTGCCTAAAATAAAGATGAAAATGTATAAACACTTTTACAAAATTGTAGATGTCTCGAAATATTTTCCTAATAATATTACGTTCTCAACCGGGCCCCAATTTCTATTATGAATTCTCCCACCATCCTGGGTTTTTTATTACAGAAAAGTTTCATTTGGTACCCAAATTACCACTGCATTACCAGTCCCCACGACCCCTCAAAAATAGTGTCCACTGCGTTACCAAATAATAGTTTTTTTCTTATTCTGAGCCCAAATATTTCTATAACAGTCATCATTCGGGTATGTGTATGTCATTCTGAATTTTAAGATAAAATGTTGTTTTAAGAATATCAGAATAAGTAAGAAATATGCGTTAAAATGTACAAGGGACGTCTTTATAGGCATCAAAAAGAATTTTGGCCCAGATGCAGAATATTTTCATCTTAAGAATTTTGCTCAATTTTACTTTAATAATTAAGAATTTATTTAGCTTCATGAAGCTTTTATAAACCTAACTTTATAACATAATTCACAACGTATGTCCACTTTTTACTCAAAAGTGCTGAACCGATTTTGATGGTTAGTACAAATATATAATTAGTAAATGGGCTAATTCATAACATTTTTTTTAAATATAATCTCCTTACAGGCTCCATAACTTGCTCATTGAAATTGTTTACTTGTTTCTTTTAAGATAGATACCTCACTGCACATAAGACCATGCCAGGTGCCAGTCATGAATCGCCGAATGAATTCATCCTCAAGTGCTGTTTCTGATCTTCTCAATCCATCCTTCAGGTTAGCTGAAACATCATTATTATAATTATACCTGAGAATTATATGGTTAAAATACTACCACAGCTTGTTCAGCCAGTAGCAATGAACTATCGGTCACATTAGAGCCGCTGGTATCCAGAATGGTATCAAATGTTAATAAAGTTAATGCTTTAGAATAGAATAGAATAGAATAGAAACCATTTATTTCAGACTAACATACATATTTATAAAACAAGCACGTTACTTCGGCGACGTGTGACCTAGTTTCGGGGTGTCCAGCAACCGTCCGCGAAAACGACGGAAAGCGACTCCCTTAACCCCCTTGACTCCCTTTTTGTGTGAGCTTTAGTGCTTATGTTACAATACAACTTACAAGTATTCCAAGAGTTCCAAGACTTGCGGTGAGCAATGTAGTGCGGGGGATTAGCCATTTCGTAAGTTAAGGGCTTGTCTCGCTTCTTTGTTATCCGGTACTTGCCGGACACCACGCGGCATAGCGCGGCCGATGTGTGGAACTGTGAATCTAACACCAGAGGCCCTATAGCGCTAAGCTTAGACTGAAAGTGAAATAAATTAATAAGTACCATCGACGGATACATATTTACCACTTATAGGATTAACTCAAATGTAAATTTATCAATAAATACCTGCGCAATCTTAATAATAGACGTGTTCATCATTAACACAAGTTAAATATATTTTATAATGAATTTATTTACTTAATTCAAAACATTTAGTGAGGAATTGAGGTTAGGCGCCGCGAAATGACGTCTAGCTGTCAATGTCAATTTTGACATTTACAAGTATGTTCTGAACACTGATAAAAATACCTTAAATATTCAAAATGTCCGTCTTTGTAAGTTTATCTTCACCTGATCAAAATAAGTCTTTATCGCTAATGTTTAGATTTTGCTGATTATTCTGATACCAGGATCTAAAAGTTTATAATTATAATTATGACGGAGCGACCAAACAAATCAAACAAAAGGTACTCTACCCGTCTACTCAGTCTACCTCAATCAAAAAGTGGCTGACTTAGTTAATGAATTGTGTCCTATTTCTGTATGGACGGCCGTGTGACGGCCGACCTTTCGGCTGTGTAATCATTATGATGTTAGTTAGATTCATGTTTGACTCTTAAAGTACCTGTACGAATGAAGGGTAAGACCGGATAGCCTAGTGGGTAATGTTCCGGGTTCGATTCCCGGTTGGTGCAAACGTTTATATGATGAATACGAATTCAGAATATAAAATAAATACGAATGTTTGCACCCTAGTCTTGGATGTTATACGTATTTAAGTATATATTTATGTATATAAGTATATCGTCACTTGGATGGCAAAACTGCTGAAGCGACACTTTGGGCCAAATTGAGTTATATATACCATCGGAATCAGCGGATTTTTCTGCGTCGATCTGTCCAGGTTTCAAGATGATCTGAGCACTTTTTGTCGCTTTAGCCCACGAAAAAAAGCTCGAAATTTGGGAGACCCATTACTAATCCGACGCTTAAATTAAATGTTTACTGTTTAGTAATTTTACCTTTTTATACTTTTGTCATAAGAACGTTGTCAGTCATTCGTGCTTTTGCGAATTGAAATAAGATTGGCGCTTTAGTACTTTGTGCATACCAAGAATTGTAATGCTATGTCGCTTAAGTAAATTGATCCACTTCATATTAAAAGGTTGGGTACACTTAGTCTTTTTCCTTTACTGATAAGAATATGTTAAAGTCGTTTCAGTATTTTTTACAAATACATTTAATATAATGTGTAGTGCAATTAGCTTTATGAAAACAAGATAAAATGGAAAAAAAACGATACGGATAGTATATAAAACGTGGCATTTGCTTTACAGCTTCTTAAAGAAAAGCTCTAATACATATAGCGGTCATGTCTTACTACGACGGACTTAATGATGCGTAAGCACGTCTATACAGTCATATCGTAAGTCATAAGATGATTTCAGATGACATCCGTGTACCCTTAAAACTGGCCCCCAGATGTACTGGTCTTCTGAAGTCTGAAGTAAATAAATAAATTGTGTACTATACGAGCAATGTTTATATATTGGAGGTCTAACGATTTCGATTAAGGGTTTCGCCGATGATGACCCAAATACAAAAGGTTATAGTGGCTATAGTCGTTTACCGTTGGCAAACGTGTTAAATTTACAATGTATACAATATTACTGAGTAAAAAGTCGATCTAGTCAGGTCTCATTTCTGGAATATTGTTTCCTGCGCATTTTTACTAACATCTGGTCTGAGCCGAACTAGGTCGTTCGGGACTTAGTATTAATAATGTGATTAGTCGCACAACATGCCAGCACCGCTTGAGTTAATATTTCATGAGCATTTATTCTAAAACGCTCAGCCCCATTTGCTGAAGTATATCAGTGCTAGGGGCACGACTGGCAGACCTAAAATCCTTCATAAAAGGTGTCGAGGTGTTTTATATCAACCTAAAGGCACAGGTTTTTCGAACCATATAAACCCAAATGGCCAACATACTTATAATTGTAATTACCGTTTACACAGAGATCTTTCTGTTGTTTTTGTGTGTTTTGTGTTTTGTTGAATGGTGTCTGTCTGCGAACTGTCATTAGGATGGTCTTAGGGCTGCTGAATGCTCCAGACGGTGATGCACAGGCGCATTGTATTCAGTTTTTAAACAGTTTTTAAGTTTTGCAAACCATATAAAAGTTGTGGTGTAGAAGCAATCTTGTCTAACGAACTGCATTAGGGCGACTGCTCCTTTAGCACCTGATCGCGTTACGGCACGGCAATTCCAAAACAGCTGTTATTTTACTTTTGTAGACTGTCAATATTATTACGCTTTACGCCGATGTGTAATGGATATCTATAACAGAAATCTTGTTGGTGCATTGCGCATAGCCTGCGCATAGCCTGCGCTAGATTTTTAGACTCCATTGGTGGATTTTACAAAGCGCACAATCTGTTCCAATCTGCTCACTCCAGTTATATTAAAAATATTCCATCACAGCAGCAAATAAGGTAGATGCTATAACACTTTCCTGTTGCGAGCGAGTTGGCGTATGCGAGTTGCATTAAAACAAGGCCTTACTTCTCGCGCATCACACTGTCGGTTTTCGAGGAGGTTTCAGTGCGCCATCAAAAGTTTGGAACGACCTCCCACCACCATTACGAAATAATATCATCCCGTAGTGGAAATCTCGTATGAGTTCTCATGTGAACTTCATAGAACAACCCATGCTTCTTAGGACAATTTAAAGTGTAGTGCCAGTGCAAGAGCCGCAACAATATCTGTTCCTCGTAGGTACAGCTTGAATTTAAAGCCTGGAATAGGTACACATGCTTGTAACTTGCACACTTTTCTGCGTGCATGTCATATTTCACACAAATGTGGCTCAAAAATGCAAGTACTTGCATGAAAGTGCAGAAGCTGTAGTCACGTGTATTCCAAGCTTGATAGTTACAATTTTAGTTGTTTGAATGCATAATAATTGTGACTAGCCTTACCCGCAGCGTTACACATGCAAAAAAGTATATATCCTAGGTTTTTATTTAGGACATGATGTATCTGTTTGTCAAATATTTTTTTGAATCTATCTAGCCGTTAATGCGTGATTGAAGACCTAAGACCCAAAGGGTCAAATACCCAAACATTTATTATGTTATTAAGTAGAATAACAGCAGAGAACAACAAGAAAGCTAGATAGAAACTGCCGTCTACATAGAAAACAGAGTAATCGATAAATCATTACGTCGGCTTATGTTCTTGGGTCATGTTTTGAAAATAATGTGAGAATAGTTTAGTAGTTATGGGAGCTACCTTCAATGAGACCTACACTTTCTGTTTTCGGTATACGGTCTCCACCAGCGAACCTTTCCACCCCAATGGCTATCAGTTCTATAAGCAATGTGCCTGCCTACTACCACTTAATTTGTAAGACGGAAAGGTTCACAATTCGTAGAGCCATGTTGGTAACTTTGGTTCTTCTGCGGACCTCCACATTTCTATCATGATGTCGCATAGAAATTCCGAGCATAACCTGTTGGGTGAATCTCATACGGCTTACTGTAAGAGACAGGGATATTATATTTGGTAACACACAATGGTTGAAGACTTATGGCTTCGCGCACCGCGGTATTTGAGATGAAAAGAAGTTTCGTATCTTATCAAACGCTACCAAATCATTAATCATCAACAACTGCGAGATTGCGAATATGTAAATAAGATTGGTATATCATGCTTTGTCAATTCGTTCTGTACCAAACTTAGCATAAAGAGGAAACTGCAGTTCATGCGTTAGTGTTGCAAATACCAGCCTATTCACCTTGTGATTAGCTCTACACGAAGCTTAAAGTGAAAACTGGCGTTTCGAGCTCGTGAAACGATTGTCTGTCCAGCCCCGTGCGCCTGGAGGGCTTACGAACGCTATACGTGGGGTTTTATGTTTATCTGGAATCCCGATGAAGATTCTTCCATTTGAGTCGTTTCTGCCAATTCCATGACAGCCAAGTACGTCTTCCCAGATGCTAGATTCTGATATAAGTAGTAGATACTGATCTGATTGAGTATTACTTACATACTTTATCAGAGCTTTGTAATATGGCTCACAGGACAGTTCAAAAATCGTCATAGAATTGAAACTTACTTACTATTTTTTGGATGTAATGTTGCTAAGATTGTTCAAAAGGTTTTTATATTCCATGTCAGCTATGTTTTGTTCTTGTTATGTTATTTTGATCGTGATTAAATCAGTGATAATAGCAATTTTTCATCACGATTAATGCAGGGAAAGCAGAGCGATCCTGAATAGGGCCGCTTTGTCGTCAAATATGTTGCCTAGTCCATCATCTTGTCCAAGTCGGTTTCAAGAGCGCCTGCCGTCAAACGGCCACAGTGAAAACTAAGAATCGGATATCCTGTAATTTGCATTACCACCAACATTTCGCTACCGATTGCCACAGGTCATAAAGCTTGGAATTCCTATTTATAGCAGAGATCATCTATTTGGGTGTTGATCTCAGAAGATTAACAGTATTTTATTATAAAATTTTATTATAAAACAGTAAAGAAAACGAGTACGCGGGTCACCTGACGGGAAATGAACGCCGCCGCTTAGCGATGCTAAGAGAATCGATGATCCGTTACCCACCTTACGTTGCGTTGAGTTGTGCGGGTGCAAAGCCACTCCTATTAGCATCTATTGGGCTGGTATTCCACTACGACCGGCGATGGTGGGAATGCAGTAACTAGGGGCAAGCTATTAGATCTTAGGCAACCTGCAAGCGGTAAGAGGTGGTAGTTCCAGTTACTGTCTCGGCCAAATCCTGTCTATGGCCTCTGACTCTTGCTAAGCCAACAAGTTCCAGTACCGCAGCGCCGCCTAGATTATGGACAGAGTCATCGCATGCGTAAATTTGGTGAAAGTCTTACCCATAGTAGATACTTTCGATAAAAGGGTGAATAGTGAAGTGTATCTATACTCTCTAAGTAAAAACTTGTCAATATCAAATGCTATACATAAATTTCAAGCATTTTTACTATTGACTAACTTTTCTTTTGAGTAAAAATTATAAAAAGTAGTCTGCCAACTTCTTATCTTTTAATTTTGATTAAGTTACATGAATCAGTGTGTACAATAGCATATTTAATGTCCGAAACGTATTACTTGTAAGTCTATTCAACAGATAACAGTCAATAATGCATAAGTTATTCCTCGGATAAATCTTTTCCCATTACTGAAAAATCAGCCTTTAGTATTTTGTTACGTTTATGATTACTATTTAATAAATGATAAGCCTTATGCCCTTATAAAATCGTTTTACATTTGGTAATTAAGTATTAAACTCAGATTATATAACAAGTGACTTAAGGTCGTTAAGTAAAAATCAATATAAAATGCCAGAATTAAAGTCGCGTTAGTCTTCTGAAAATATGATATCAAACACAAAACTGTCTGTTTAGTCTTTTTACCTGACTGCATTTTCTCAAAAAGTTGAAGACAAATGACTAAAGCGACACTTATCTTCTAAACCAGTAGTCTCAGCTTGATGGGATTGATTCCAGTCTATAGTATGCAGAATTAGCTTTAATTCCTTTCTAGAAATTCTAAAATGCGTTCAGTAGGAGACGAGTTATGAATTTTTTTCGTAAAAAAAAAACTTTAAATCGCTCTCCTGTAAAGTTGACCAAGTGTCGCTTCAGAAGTTTTGCCATCCAAGTGACGATATGTAACTATATCCCTTGTCTAGTACCCATAACACAAGCAGCTTTAGTTGCTTACTTTAGGACTAGGTCAGTTGGTGTTAATTGTCCCAAAATATTCATTATTTATTAATAAGGGTCCACCTAGGGTCGACGGAAAAACATGTCTAGTCTCTTTTTTTAATGATGAGATTTTAATCTCAAAATGTAGAGCTTGCAATAAACTACAAAGAGGTAGGGCATTACAGTTAAGGTCGAGCACAATGCGGTGTGTACTGGAGAATTTCGTTCCAATTTCAAAATTGTTGTTTAGTTTTGTATGGCACTGACGCACAGTTGTGGATTAAGGTGATCACCTCAACTCTGCCTTTACCGCACAGCCTTGTAAAGTGTGTATTGTCAGACGGTATCAACTTGTACATTTCTTCCTAAGGACAATAAGGAAGGTAGGTATAGGTACATAGGAACATGTACTATTTAAGACTCCCACGCAACGCTGCACATGTGAACAATAACTAATTATAACAATTAATTACCTGTAAAACAATCTACTATGAAATTAAACGATTACTAGTAGATTACATAAACCTATCAGTAACGTTCGCGTAGTTAGCATTTGCTTGCTTTTAAGTAAGTTTCAGTTAAACTGTTAATTTAAAATAAATGAGGGTAGCATTGTCAACTACTTTATTTTTAGTTTTAATTCTGCATAGTCATGGTAAGTGAAAAAAATAACAATGTTATTGATGTTATTAAATATGCCACTTATATACAATAAGTAAGTACCTATAAGAAATATAGGAATTAAATTATTTTAATATTTCTTACTAAATTTATGTCATAAGACTGAAGAATTAAACAAAATACCATTTTTGCTGAGTAGGTAAGTAAATAAGATAACCTCCATATTATTTCAAGTTTACATTTAGTATGGTGGTTGTCTGATTTGGTTATCTACACGGCACAAACGCAAAATACATTTCCACTTGCAGCCGCCCATGAAGATGATACAGATAATTCCGAAGAGGCAAGGCTTAAAAGTAACATAGTAAGCGACATCATTCATAAAGTAACCAATTTAACGACTAATGCTTTTGCGAAAGTTCGTCCCCAAGAAAAAGAAAAAATGCTAACAAAGATTAGAGACAAATTGATGAAGGCTTCAACATTTACGGGACCGAACGCTAAAAAATATGTAGATCTTGTCATGGAAGGTGTAGAAGTGATCGCAACGGATGACACAAAGCCAGATGACGGTAGAAGAGTCGCGACACGTATACCGCAAATCAATACAAAATTACAAAGAAAATTGAAAAATACTATCTCAAAAGCTCGGCCTAGTGAAAATGACAAATCAATCAAAAGTAAATTAGTCCGATCTATTGCAAAGAAAATTGAAATTCTTACAAAAGTTGCATTTTATAAAGCTAAAACACCTGAAGAGAAAGAGAAAATCATAAAAAATATAAAAAACCGAGTTATAGAAGCTGCAAAAAAACACAAAGTTATGATTCGCAGTCAAAATCATGGTATGAAACCGTATGGTGAATTGGTTGTTGAAGGCGTAGAGTTAACGCTGCGAAAGGAATTTAATAATAGTACAGATAAGAGAACTGGCATTGAGGTGGAGGATAGTCAGAATGCTCTTTTTCGCAGTAATAATAATAAAATAGAAGAAACTGCTGTCAATGAAAACGTAAAGCCAGATGAGGCATTGGGTGGTAACGAACTTGATTTGTGTGATTGTGATTGTGTAATAGAAAAAACTTGCGCAAAAATAACTGCTTTGAACACATTTACCTGTCGCCAAGATAAGAGTGCAATACCATTGGAAAAATTATGCGATGGAATTCCTCATTGTACTGATCAATCTGATGAAGAACAGTGCGCTAAAAATGGTAATTCCTAACTAGTGTTTTTTAAATATAAAATAGGAAAGAAAACGAGCTAGTGGGTCACCACCGCCCATCGACACACGCAACACCACGGACGTTGCAGATACTTAGCTAACCCAGAGAGCTAAGATCGAATACCTCTTGTGCCAGTAATTTCACCGACTGTCTTACTTTTCACACCGGAACACAATAATGCAAGCACTGCTGCTTAGCGGCTGGATTAGCGAGCTAGGTGGTGACCTTGTACAAGGTTCTACCACCCGTAAAAGTTGTATGTTATCATAATTATTGTTGATACTTTCATTTAAATAATTTAAATTTTCGTCATCTTCCTAGCGCTAAGGTATACCCGTTTCTTCATTCGGGGCACATAGATTGACTACCTATGATTCTAGATTGGTTAGGCAGATCAGGTTATAACATTGTAATGATTGCTATCTCTGACCTCCGTAAACCCTGTGACAGGGAAACCAAGCCAAAACGTTCAGTTACTGGACTGTGCAAGTTTCCGAGGTTTACTCACGATGTTTTCCATCTCCGTAACTTGGTTAAACTACTGATCACTTAATGTAGATAAGTTAGAAATAACACACTGGTACGTAGTATAGTAACCATTGGAAGATCGAACTCAGCAACTTCCGATCACTAGTCCAACCCTCTAGCTTCTATGACACCAAAACTCTCCATTAAAATGTTTTGATTATTTCAGCTATCATAAAATTGCAGCATGCTAGCAGCCTTATGTCAGATATAGAGGCTCTTTTACCGAGACAATGTTTAAAAACTACCTTAGAAGATGATATACTGACAACTCAAAACTCGATTTTGGACAATGTTCTAAAGCAGCAAGTTGAATTCATTAAAAAACATGATCCTACGAAGAATCCTCAATTTGTAAAATTTAACAATAATGAAATCAAAGGTGTGGTCAACGACATTGGTAGGATAGTAAGCACAGTCGGGCTTTCACTTGAGGGTGCTTTTTGCGTTCATGAAAAGGACGAAAATGTGTTCAGTCGAAGAGCGCTGACGGTAATCGACGAGGATTTGGACGATCTAATGGAAGATAAATCATGGGCTCCTCCTATATGTGTTTGTAAAGATGAGTTTTGCGTAAAATCAAACTGCACTCCTTCTTGTCAGCGCACTTGCTGGCAACGATACAGTTTAGGGCAGTTGGTTTGTGCTGCGATCTCCGGTAAGGCCACAGTATCACTGGAGTTCATATGTGATGGCAAAGTTGATTGTTACGACGAGTCTGATGAGATGGGATGCAGTGCAGGTAGTGTTCATTTTCATTGACTATTGAAATTATTTATTTTTAATAAGAAGCACTATTTTTTTCTTAGTTAATTAATTATGATGCTTTTTAGGTAAAAATGCAGATAAATTTGAAGCCAGAAACATATACAACATTATACTAAAAGTTTTATCCAGTAAAGTAGCGTTGGAAGAATTTCATCCAGTTCTTAACAAATTAAATGCTTTGCAAGACTCCGTTCTAAAACTACAGGAACTCAGTACAAAAGACAAAACTGATTTGCACTTAGTGAAGATTTTGCGAGATAAATGTTTTGCAGATCTAATTTCTATATATGATGAAGTATTGAATAATTCTGACGACATAGGAAAAGTAAACGAACTTTATCTTCTATTAATATCTTTGAACGAGAATCTTGTGAGTGCCTTGAAGCATTCACAAACGGGTAATGACAAGGTTGTGGTGACCCACGATTGTCTTTGCCGGGAGGAGAGCTGCGCGACGACTCCTTGCTCGCCGACGTGCCTGCGAGCTTGCTCTGTGAATCCTAAATTGACCAGATATTCGTGTAACAGCAATTCGAATACGATTATCCACATCGATAATATCTGTAACGGTAAACCAGACTGTCCAAGAAGCGACGACGAAGAAAATTGTAAAGGTAAGAAAATTTTATTTAATTAGCACGTTTCAAGTACTAATAACTAGTGAATACGGAGAGTTAGGGTTTCTTCTTTGGTGTATGCTTTCAGACGAGGTATGTCGGAACCATCATTTGGTCTTGCTACGGAATGCAATCCAAAATACATATTTTAAGGAGGGATTGATTGCAGACATACTTAAAGCCTGGAAAACCAAGGTTCGCTATTTATTAAGTACTATCATAAGTATTATTAGAACTATTAGAACATATATTGATGGATCTTAAATACAAAATTGGCTTGCTGTTGACAGGGTTGAAGTTGACGATACTTTAAAATTACTTAATGAAGTATTTCAGTTCTTTGATTGTTTGTTTAGACTATAGCTACTTTGTTGGTTTTGGAAAAACGAGGGCGGACGACGCGAAGGGTGCTGCAGAAAGTGGTTGGCGAGGTGCTGCACGACCTGACGATGGCGTATGCCTCCCTTGGGGAGTTCAGGAGAACCATGTCCAAACAAACCGTAGGCGAATTCTCCGTAGTTGCTCATCGAGTTCAAGAAATATTAAGAACCTGCTCAAAATAAATGGGTTGTTTTTTTATTTATTTTATTTAGACCAACATACAGAATAACCCTAGAACAACGTATTGGTAATCGATTCGAAGATACCTAATTTGGAATCATAACGACAAAAGGTAGGTATGTAGGTAGTGGACAGAACTTCGGCCACTTGACAGAACAGCGATGGGGCACAGATTTAGGAGAGCCGGAGTCCCCTGTCCTCTTCCAGAGCCTGCTGGGGCCAGCTCGACATCTACATAATTCCCTATAATTGTTCCTTTGCCAAACGCAGGACATTCCATGACATGAATTCTAAGGATGAGGAAGCTTCACTACGTAATAGGATCTTTTTAAATAACTCTGTCTGTCTACCTATGTATAGTATAACCTTCACAGACCTTAATAAAATTATGCAATGAAATTGTACATGTATCGAGATAGAGTGACGGACGTGAGCTATTTTTTATTCCGGAAAATGTTTGGGCAGCCATAAAATAATCTATTAGACAAGATCGCGATAACGCTAGTTCCGAACAAGCGGCAAAAAATGTTATTAACAGCTTTAATTGTCATCGACAAATAAAGTAAGCGAGAATATAGAAATCCACGTATAAAGTGATAACATAATGAGTCACAAGTAAGTTAAATATTTCGTTACGCTTGTGGAGGCATCAGTCAGTGAGGAGACGCTCGACATGGCAGGTGAGTGGTTGATTACAACTGATAAGTGATAATGATAACAGCGAGTGTACTAGAAATCTTGAATCAGTGCCTCGCCTAAATTCTAAACCTGGAAATGTTGTAACACTTAACATTTCGGCAATGTATGATTCAAGGATTCGTTTATGGGATGTATTCATGTTTTGGCGACGTTAGCAAATATTATGTGCGGTCAAAATTTGATTAAAAATTGGGTAATGGAATCCACTTTACCTTGAGCTCACCACACAATACTTAATGGTACACATTGAGATATTATATTGTACCGGTTTTCATGCGTTTCGCGGTGCGGTAGCAGTATTAAAATGGATTTCATTAATATTGAACAGAGTAATTGCATTTTGGTAACTAAGTCTAAAATTTAATAACACTATTTAGGAGTTCGTATTGCTAGCTTTCATGGCTTGCTATGAGGTGGCATTCTAGCAGTGGTTTAAAGAATCGATAGGATATGTAGTTAGTATCCAATATACTTACTTAGATTTGTGGTTATTGTAGTTGAGAGAACTATCTGGAAGACTTGTTTATCAGCCTCGAGCGACGCATTATCATGTAAATTTCAAAACCTGCGCATGAGCAGCCGATGCGTCGCACTGAAATAACACTTTCATCAGAAAATATTTACATTAAAATACTTACGTTTAAAGTTGACCTTACAAATTTAAACAAATGTTTACATAATTTGCAAACCTCAAAAATTAATCATTGAATCAAGATTTCATAGTGAAATACTTTATTAGTTCAAATCGTATCGAGATAACGTCGCACTGTAGGTTTTTTTCTGTTAGATCTGATTCAATACCCGTTTTGCGAGACTTGTAAAATTATTACAAAGTTAGCTATTCAATTCTTACTTTTTTGTTAAAACAGGGTTAACATTGTTTTCTGTAGTATTGTTTCAAGTGTTACGTGCTCTGGGTAGTGCAAACAAATGGCATACAGTATACTAGGTAATATAGTGGCATTGTGTGGTCTAGAGCTCGAGCCAAGGTGTAGGTGTATATTAAACTGAAAGATGTTTTCCTTTATTCATAAAAATTTCCTAACCTCTTTTAACTGACATAGGTTTTGTTCGTTGTAACCGTCAGTCATTTTATCGATGATTCCTACATTTCGACACCGTTTGATCCACTTTCAAGAAAAACAATAAAAATTAAGACTACTTTTAAAAATTTGTCAGGAAATTCCGACTTAGCAATATTGTTCGCGCTAATCATTGTAATCCATTAAACACGAAACAGTTATCAGTAACGCTGTTTGTTCAAATTTCAATTTAAATGATAAAATTTAGGATTATCTTTATCGTACTAAAAATAGGTACATACCTGACGTTGCTAACATCACGTCTATTTTATAGCAAAAATTTTGCCACGCCTTTTACAGAAATCATAATTACAATATATTTATTTATTTATGTTAATGAAAAATGATCCAACCATATTAATGAAGCGAAATTGCCAATGTTCTCACTACTGGTAATATGTCTGGGTTTTCAGGCATTATTTATTATCAATACTGGCAACATTAGAATGGAAATATTTCCCGAATCGAGAAATTACCGATCACGTTTTGCCGTTTTAGTACAGTTATAGCGGACAAAAGCACTAGAATAGTGCAGCCAGATCCACTAAACACAAAAGATAGAACCTTTTTCGCTGTTTAAAAAGGCATGGGCTTTATTCAATACTGGTCCTGTCTACTTTATTAATGTTAATTGTACTTATTCATAATACAATAAATATGTTATCTAGGACGTCCTGGTGGATATGGATATCACGGTTACGGCGGCCCGCCCGCCCCGGGCCACCCCCCGGGGCATCCACCCCACATGTACCCCGGCCCGCCGGGCGTCATGTACTACCCCGTCCACCCCGCGTACTTCTACCCATACCCCCCTCCTCCCCACCATGACCCAGTCCAAGTGGTGGACAGCCCACCCGAGGAAGCCGTCCCTGAACTACCCGGAGAGACGGTCGAGCTGCCGTGGAGTAAGTCAAGATCCGCAGTAATCCTCTCTCAAGTATCACGCTCTCACGTGAGCCTTTTCTGAAAGCCTAACTTGAGAGTCACTTGGTCTCGAGAGAGCATTATACATGTGGACATGAAGGGCACGGTTCGGGCAGATAACACCTTTAATTGACAAAGACTTTCCCATCATCTTTTTCGTAAATTCAGCTAGGTCGCAGGTCTGTCAGTCTGTTTGAATTCCTGCAGGCAGCATAGAGCTGTGTATTGAAATTTTTATTACAGTTTATTGTTTAAAAATGTTTAGTTGGAATATGAAATGCCAACACTATTGTTCTTGCTGCTTTGTAATCGAAGTCCATGTCTGATCTTTTATCAACTGCAGATCCCACATTGTTTTAGTTAGCCTAAAAAGTAATTTTCTGTATCATACTACCTTAAAGTTTTAATAAATTGAATATAGGTTAGGTATTTGGTGCACAACAAAATGTAATCTAATCCAAAGATTACTCATTGTCAGTAAATATCGATAAAGCATCATGTTTATTCACTATTCGCAGAAGTATGTATTAATCAGCTATTTTATCAATCTCCGCTAGCCACATTTCAGTGTAGTCCTTGACTAGACCTACAACATGTTGTTTCAATGACAAAATTGAAAAGTCGTCAAACTTTGTTTTCTCCTTATCGAAGATATTAACAAACAAGCTAAAATGTACATTTACTCACTAGGAATAAAACACATCGCTAAAGTAAAGGTGTTATCTTTCTCTCTAGCTTGGGTGTATTGTCTGCCGATGTTGGGCCAATCCTCTCTATGGACTCCTTTAGAATCCTATCCTAACCCCAATCTGTCCTCCCTTTCCGCAAATGAAACACAATTGTACTTGAATACTTTTACGATATACTCCATATAGAGTTTTGGCCGTTGCTTGTTTGTGTTGTGTATCGCTAAATGAAAATTTGGAGTATACCTCTGCCTTAATCTGTGTCATTATATTATAAACTGTCTGTATGTCTATCTTATACAATTGTCATTCATTGCACTAGCGCTACGTCATATAGGTTAAGTTTATTTGCAGTCGACACTCGATTAGCACTCTATTAGTCATATGTGTACGCCCATGTTCTGCTCACTTCTTTTACTTCTCTTAAATTAATCAGTGATTGATTTAATTATTTTTTTCATATTAATATGCTCCCTTTTCTCTGTTGTGAGCTAGGATTATTTTTTTATTTCATTAAAAGTGTTAACTAAAACATCAATGGGCAATTATTCACTAAATACCTAATTTAAATATTATATTAAGCAGTAATGTTGCTAAATTTTGTTATTTAAGCAAGCACTCAATCGGTTTCATCTTGATCACAAAGTTTTTTGCAAATTATTTGACCAGTGTTTTAGTAGTTGCTTTTTGTTTAATTGCAACAATCTTTGACGTGTACAACAAAACTGGTGGGATAGCTCAGAAGATAGCTCATGATTTCAGATCTGAAATACTAAAATTCCCAATTCGTTATCGTCCTTAGCGCTTTTCCCCGTTTATTCATTCTTAATATACTCTGATCATGATCCCAGATTTGGCAGGTTAGGTTTCAGTTTAATACTCATACACAGAAGCGATTGTCATCTGACCTCCATTACCCATGTGACAGGGAAATAGACCAATTAGATCATAATTTCCCACTCGCTTACTTGATGTCTCGGATTCCTTACGATATTTTCCTTCACCGGGAGAATTTAATATACACGTGTGTTAAGTGGAAATCTTAGACTCAATGTAATGCTTCATACTGATATATAAATGTAATGAAATAAAGAATAATAAAGATAATCAAGGCAAGGTAATAATCAAGGTTATCGCATTCAGGTACATACCGTTGGGTCCCAGCTTGCCTCAGCCAGCGCAGCATCCCGCCGGGAGCGCTGCGCGTGGGCAATGACGCGGACGGAGAGGAGATCTACGCGGGGCGTGCGCCGCACGAGGGCGACATCCTCCCCGCTAAGGTCATCCCCTCTAAGAATGCGTGCTACGTAGCGCACAACGGGGAGGAAGTGCTGAAGGACCAGTTTGAGGTAATTTATCATGCTCTTTCACAATTATCAAGAATGACAGGCAGGATAAAATGTAGAAATAGGTACCCACCTCAGATGTACCTACCCTATTCTATTATTTCCGTTTCATATGCTACAAGATTACTTATATTATGTATAAAATTTTCTGAAATGATTGGTATACCTAAGTAGGTACTTCGTTTCAACTACTCGTAAATGGTAATCTGAAAACAAACTTTTGCATTGGGTAATTTTTGTAACGAACGATGCAAATATATGGCCGCGTGGAATTGATGAAGATGACCTAGATTTTTTTGAGACACGAGAGGAAAACGAGTATGCGAATCACTTAATGGCAAATTACTTTCTCCACCCATGGCAATCAACAATCACAAGAGTGACGCTGATCCCTAAGCGACCTTTAAGTCTCCCTGGGCCTACGCAAAGCAACTACTACTCGGTAAATTTCATGAAAGCGTAACTCTACTACTCCGTACCACTCCGGCCGAGCAAGACCATTCGTACACTGCCACCAGCAGCTGGCTATATGTGGCTCTTAGCTACTTTACTCGGGTGGTTCTCCCAGTCTTCTGCGCGTAGCGCGATTTCTCTACGTATTTTTTCCAGTGTAGCCCTACCACTATAAAAGTCTACTAATCATTGGCTAAACCTGTGGCTGACTGCAATTGCAGGTGCTAGTCCCCGCGATGTTCTCGTGGCAGTTCTCCACGAACGGCGCGGTGCCGCCGGGCGCCGTAGAGGCGGGCGTCACCGCCGACGGCGAGAAGCTGTACTTCGGCCGCGTCACCCACGACGGTTGCGTCACGCCGGGCAAGGTCAGTACATGGTGTCTCCTGCCAGCTCTTCGTTCTTAAGTTAATTTTGTACTTACTTCTTTTGTTCTTACTTACTGGCTGGAATACGCCTTAATTTAACGTAACTGAGTGCGTCTTTTTCTCATTAGGCCATTAGGAGGGAGACACACTGAGTCACGTAGCAAGTTAAAACTGGTCGAGGAGCTTCTTGCTAGATGTACTGGAGTGGAAACGTGATCCAACAATACGATGTTTTTTAAAATTTTCTGAATAGGGACTAGTCAATGGTAGAGCAATGGTACTCTACCTAGTGGCTAGGGGAGTGCATTCGCTATCGCAAGGTACTGACGTTATTGACCTTAATTCCCAGCTGTAACTGTATTTTTTCTGGGCAAGCATATGGTATGTTTTACAGTGGATCATTCACATGGTACGATTAGCCTCAGACAGAGTAGCTATACATTTTAGTCCCTTGTCGCTGTCAGTAATGTTACAAATTGTAGTAACCAATACTCTTAAGGTGAGGAAAAGCATCGTGGGGAAACCTGCATCACCTTTATGCAACTGAATGTGTAACTATGGTCCTGTCTAATGACTGAAGTCGCTTAAGGTATAAAATAACAGGTAGATTGAAATCGATATTTGAAACAAAAGGTTGCTCTACTGTAGCGGTACAAAGCTAAGCTTCTCTGTCACAGATGGACGTCACTTCAATTCCAATTAATATTTCATTTTATTTCATTTAAATTAAATTTCTTTCAGATGATAGTGCAATGGTTCAATGGAATGTACAATTAATGTAAGGTAGAAACAGGGCGACCGCAGAGGGCTCCGTGTAAAGCGAACACGAAGTCCACAGTCACAGGCACAGGCTAACTGACGCTGTTTATAATTTCCTAGATACATATTTGATAATTTACCACTTTCTTTGCAGATCCATCCCAGCCATGAGACTTGCTACTATCCATTCGACGGCGAAGAGAGGAGCTCCGCCGAATACGAGGTTCTCGTGCTCATGTGAATTAAGCTACGTTTACAGGATATTATATAGACTTCCCTATTTAAACTAGTATCACGGTAAATACCCCTTTTATTGGCACCTGAAATACCAGAAATTGGCACCTATTTATGCAGAATTGTCACCACTATTACCTTGTAAAGACGTGTCCATAATTAAAGAAGTGCCGACAATAAGAGTGTTTACCCTAAATATTTATTTAATTTTGTAATAGAAATTTTCATGAAAATTGTGAGAGAGAGTCATAGGTATATAATATAGCAACACTTGCCGTTTAATTTGTTATGTTAACCTTTTATAACGATAATAGTTTATTAAAAATCAATTGTTTCGTTTTTTACGTACACTGAGAAAAATTTACGTAGGGTATACACTGAAAATACGTAGAAAAATGATACAGCATGACGCTTATAGCCGGTGCAATGTTGCATACGTAGCCAAGCGTAAGTAGCCGCCCTACTGATAAAAAACATTGATTGGGCTACGTAATTTACTGCTGTGTCATTTTCCTACGTAGATTAAGTAGGTGTCCCGTTTGCTACTTACATAAGTAGGTGTCGATACACACTAAATTACCCATTAAAACATGGTGTATCGTACGTATGTATAGCTGTGGTTAGGCTCATGTCCAGTAAACAATAGTATAGCCTACGTATATAGATAAGCTTGGCAGGTACCACATTGACTCAGGTCCAGTATATAATGGTACAAACTACGTATATACGTACGCCGGACTGGTACCGTACTGGCTACGGGTCAGTACATAATGGAGCATCCTACGTATGTACATTATGTCGAACAGGTACCGTATTGGCTTAGTGCTAGTATATAATGGAGCATCCTACGTATGTACATATGTCGGACAGGTACCGTGCTAGCTCAAGGCTAGTGCTTAATGGTGCATTCTACGTATGTACGTATGTCGGACAGGTACCGTACTTGTTCAGGGTCAGTACATAATGGAGCATCCTACTTATGCACATATGTCGGACAGGTACCGTACTGGCTCAGGGCCAGTACTTAATGGAGCATTCTACGTATGTACGTATGTCGGACAGGTACCGTACTTGTTCAGGGTCAGTACATAATGGAGCATCCTACTTATGCACATATGTCGGACAGGTACCGTACTGGCTCAGGGCCAGTACTTAATGGTGCATTCTACGTATGTACGTATGTCGGACAGGTACCGTACTGGCTCAGGGCCAGTACTTAATGGTGCATTCTACGTATGTACGTATGTCGGACAGGTACCGTACTTGTTCAGGGTCAGTACATAATGGAGCATCCTACTTATGCACATATGTCGGACAAGTACCGTACTGGCTCAGGGCCAGTACTTAATGGTGCATTCTACGTATGTACGTATGTCGGACAGGTACCGTACTGGCTCAGGGCCAGTACTTAATGGTGCATTCTCCGTATGTACGTATGTCGGACAAGTACCGTACTTGTTCAGGGTCAGTACATAATGGAGCATCCTACTTATGCACATATGTCGGACAGGTACCGTACTGGCTCAGGGCCAGTACTTAATGGTGCATTCTCCGTATGTACGTATGTCGGACAGGTACCGTACTTGTTCAGGGTCAGTACATAATGGAGCATCCTACTTATGCACATATGTCGGACAGGTACCGTACTGGCTCAGGGCCAGTACTTAATGGTGCATTCTCCGTATGTACGTATGTCGGACAGGTACCGTACTTGTTCAGGGTCAGTACATAATGGAGCATCCTACTTATGCACATATGTCGGACAGGTACCGTACTGGCTCAGGGCCAGTACTTAATGGTGCATTCTCCGTATGTACGTATGTCGGACAGGTACCGTACTTGTTCAGGGTCAGTACATAATGGAGCATCCTACTTATGCACATATGTCGGACAGGTACCGTACTGGCTCAGGGCCAGTACTTAATGGTGCATTCTACGTATGTACGTATGTCGGACAGGTACCGTACTTGTTCAGGGTCAGTACATAATGGAGCATTCTACGTATGTACGTATGTCGGACAGGTACCGTACTGGCTCAGGGCCAGTACTTAATGGTGCATTCTCCGTATGTACGTATGTCGGACAAGTACCGTACTTGTTCAGGGTCAGTACATAATGGAGCATCCTACTTATGCACATATGTCGGACAGGTACCGTGCTAGCTCAAGGCTAGTGCTTAATGGTGCATTCTACGTATGTACGTATGTCGGACAGGTACCGTACTTGTTCAGGGTCAGTACATAATGGAGCATCCTACTTATGCACATATGTCGGACAGGTACCGTACTGGCTCAGGGCCAGTACTTAATGGTGCATTCTACGTATGTACGTATGTCGGACAGGTACCGTACTTGTTCAGGGTCAGTACATAATGGAGCATCCTACTTATGCACATATGTCGGACAGGTACCGTACTGGCTCAGGGCCAGTACTTAATGGTGCATTCTACGTATGTACGTATGTCGGACAGGTACCGTACTGGCTCAGGGCCAGTACTTAATGGTGCATTCTCCGTATGTACGTATGTCGGACAAGTACCGTACTTGTTCAGGGTCAGTACATAATGGAGCATCCTACTTATGCACATATGTCGGACAGGTACCGTACTGGCTCAGGGCCAGTACTTAATGGTGCATTCTACGTATGTACGTATGTCGGACAGGTACCGTACTTGTTCAGGGTCAGTACATAATGGAGCATCCTACTTATGCACATATGTCGGACAGGTACCGTACTGGCTCAGGGCCAGTACTTAATGGTGCATTCTACGTATGTACGTATGTCGGACAGGTACCGTACTTGTTCAGGGTCAGTACATAATGGAGCATCCTACTTATGCACATATGTCGGACAGGTACCGTACTGGCTCAGGGCCAGTACTTAATGGTGCATTCTACGTATGTACGTATGTCGGACAGGTACCGTACTTGTTCAGGGTCAGTACATAATGGAGCATCCTACTTATGCACATATGTCGGACAGGTACCGTACTGGCTCAGGGCCAGTACTTAATGGTGCATTCTACGTATGTACGTATGTCGGACAGGTACCGTACTGGCTCAGGGCCAGTACTTAATGGTGCATTCTACGTATGTACGTATGTCGGACAGGTACCGTACTGGCTCAGGGCCAGTACTTAATGGTGCATTCTCCGTATGTACGTATGTCGGACAAGTACCGTACTTGTTCAGGGTCAGTACATAATGGAGCATCCTACTTATGCACATATGTCGGACAGGTACCGTACTGGCTCAGGGCCAGTACTTAATGGTGCATTCTACGTATGTACGTATGTCGGACAGGTACCGTACTGGCTCAGGGCCAGTACTTAATGGTGCATTCTCCGTATGTACGTATGTCGGACAGGTACCGTACTTGTTCAGGGTCAGTACATAATGGAGCATCCTACTTATGCACATATGTTGGACAGGTACCGTACTGGCTCAGGTCCAGTACTTAATGGCGCATTCTACGTATGTACGTATGTCGGGCAGGTACCGTAATTGTTCAGGATCAGTACATAATGGAGCATCCTACGTATGTACATATGTCGGACATGTACCGTACTGGTTCAGGACCAGTACATAATGGAGCATCCTACGTATGTACATACGTTGGACAGGTACCGTACTGGCTCAGGGTCACTATATAATGATGCATCCTACGTACATACATATGTCGGACAGGTACCGTACTGGTTCAGGGCCAGTATATAATGGAGCATCCTACGTATGTACATATGTCAGACAGGTATCATACTGGCTCAGGGCCATTAAATAATGGTACATTCTACGTATTTACATATGCCGGACAAGTACCGTATTGGCTCTGGTCCAGTATGTAATGGAGTATGCACGTAGATATGCCGGGCACGTACTGTCCTGGCTCAGGTCCAATTATATACTGGACCTGAACCAGGACGCTACGGGTTTGGTATACCTACGTACATATGATAAACCATTATTTATAGAGCAAGTACGATACCTGTGCAACATAAATATGTACTATCAGCAAAATGGAACCCCGACTCATCATGGAACTGTGTCAAAATGACATTATGAATGAAATAAAAACAACTCTTTTACAATTTGCTTTTAATGTTAATTGACACAGTTCCATGGTGGGTCAGTTTCATTTTGCCGATTGTACATACGTAGGATAACAATTATTTACAGAATCTGAGCTAGTACGATACCTATCAAAGCGTTTCTACATGCGTAAAACACATAATTATTAACAGAACCCGAGTCAGTACGACACCTGTCCAGCATATCTACATACGTATAATTATAAACTATTATTTACAGATACCTGTTCGGCATAGTAATTATTTACACATCTAGGATGCACAATTATTTACATAACCTGAGCCAGTATGGCACCTGACCAACTTATCTACATACGTAGGCTGACAATCATTTACTGAACCTGAGCCAGTATTGCACCTGACCAACTTATCTACATACGTAGGCTGACAATCATTTACATAACCTGAGCCAGTACGGCACCTGACCAACTTATCTACATCCGTAGGCTGACAATCATTTACATAACCTGAGCCAGTACGGCACCTGACCAACTTATCTACATACGTAGGCTGACAATCATTTACTGAACCTGAGCCAGTATTGCACCTGACCAACTTATCTACATACGTAGGCTGACAATCATTTACATAACCTGAGCCAGTACGGCACCTGACCAACTTATCTACATACGTAGGCTGACAATCATTTACTGAACCTGAGCCAGTATGGCACCTGACCAACTTATCTACATACGTAGGCTGACAATCATTTACTGAACCTGAGCCAGTATGGCACCTGACCAACTTATCTACATACGTAGGCTGACAATCATTTACATAACCTGAGCCAGTACGGCACCTGACCAACTTATCTACATACGTAGGCTACATACGAAATAGATTCCTTACTTTGATATTATCTAGAAATCCGTTATAGTTTTGTACGTAAAAAGTAGATGCAGTATATGATTAGAATTTATTAAATTATTACTTAACAGTCAACTAAGTAATATAATAAACTATTTTTCAAAGCGAGTTTTCTTTCATTTTTCTTATGCTATGTCTAATATTATATATAGTATGCTTATCCGACCAATATGAATCATCATTTAATACGTAAGAATCTTGAACTTAATATTATGAAATAAATAAAAATGATGTATCGATTACTAATCGTAATCAGTAATCCTTTCAACTATGCTTTAATATCTAATGAACCTTAATTCTTACAATGTTTTTGGCACGTCAAGTTCAGAATGTACAAATTTTCATTTCTGTACACACAAATAAACAATTAGTATGAAGCGTGGTAGGCAGTGAATATAGACATCATTAGAATTTTTGGCATGTATTATATTGCTTTCGACATAATTAATCGCTCAAAAAAACAATACAAAAAATACTCCTACTGTACACACACCACTCATGACAATACACAAAAAATGCACAGCGAGACGATTCTCGGTTTAAGCGAAATTCATCTCGTATAAAAATACTTACTTGTCAAATCCCTAGGAAATCTGTCATTTTTTGTCGTACCTATCTCGCACGTGAGCTGCATCTCGAGTGAACCGAGAATTGGGCTCCAGAAGAAACAACGAACATAAAGTAAACAATATACGGTCTCATCGTAAGCAGCAATATCTTCAGACAGCAGAAGACATTACTTATTAGGAAACCGTGGCAATCGAAAATATAATTCCAAATTCTCAACTCAAGTGAAGTGGAAAACTTTTCGAGCTCCGTTTAGCAAATTCATAGTTATTTAGAATGTTATTGAAATCTTACCTACTTAATTTGGTCGAACCTCACAGAAAGGGATCCGTCGTCCATGTGAACTTGCGACCCTGACGCGAGAACTGCCCCACGGACTGTAAGTGGATATGTGTTGTTTATGTCTGATTTTTAACAGGAACTTGTCAAATTGTAAAAATATAGCACCCACATACTATGGGAATGACAACTATTAGAATATCTACTTACATACTAAGTTTGATTTACAATTGACGGAATAAGAAGCACCTATAAATGTTCAAGTAGGTTTGTACCCGCATCTATGGAAATAAGTAGAAATCGCCCTTGAAACTAAACTGTGACTCTATTTCAGCAATACACATAAAGATGTGCTTGTTCGAATGTTCAAATTGTATGACGACACAACTAGAAAAACTACAAAACAGTTTTAATATAAAGAAATATGCTTGAGCGATCAATGGCCCCAGATTCACCTCCTATCTTCTAAAACGATGGACGCTGCGTAGTGTATGGAACGTCAGACCAGTGGCCCGACTGCGAAGACTCAGAGGTGATGTCTATCAGAGGCACAGGCCTGTGGCATAAAGTGGGGTCTTAGCAGCCGCCGGCCTCTAGCTACCGATAGCACACCATTGTGGTTACCCGGGCGAACCCAAAACCCAAGGTCCCTCCTGCTCGAGACACCAGAGAGTCAAAGTTATAGTGTAGGACTGTGGGGCGTGCGCAGTCGGGAGGAGAAGTGGAAGGCATGAGTCGACCCGAATGCATAGCACTATCTTATATGAGATTTTTTGTCGAGACAAACCGTAGCGTGTTTTTTATTGCGGGAACTGAAATGACAGGTACTAAATGAAATGTCAATTTAGTTTTGGATTAAAAAACACACTTTCCCCAACTCCGAAGTTTATTATTCACAACTGACTCTGTCACAAGCTTTGGGGCCCCCACTAAATGAAGAAGAACTTAATTATTGCAAGTAAGACCAAGGGTAAAGCTACGTCTATCTCACGGGTCCTTCAAAGCTGCGCAAGCGCTGACCGTGGTCGAGGCAGTACATAAAGCGAGTTATCTCACTCGACGCCGGGCAGTCGGTCAGACCGCGCGCGACTCAGGCAAAAACTAACCAATTTCCATTCAATAAAAACGTTAAGGAAACCTTTACTGTTTTTAACTCGGAAGTGTACCTGGACCATGAAGGTTCTGCTGTGTTTTGTGGTGCTCTGTAAGTAAATTTCTTTTTAACTTGCACTACTTTTTTTGTAGAGACGTATTTTTCCTAGGGAAACTATCGTTTATCTGATATTACTATTTGGTGTGTGTTTATTTATTTTTTTACATTATTCGGAAGAAACGGAGAGTTTCAAGATCAACGGATCATGGTGCATGCCGTATCTACTAACATAACAAATGCATGTCAAGTCGTGGATTTACACAAATCCCAAGAATTATAAACTGTATATTTTTTGCCACCACCTCTACAATTATCTTTTAGAAATCCTTACGATTTCCGTAAGGTGACTGAACAAAGTGATCCTATAAGGGTTCCGTTTTTCCTTTTGAGGTAAGGAACCCTAAAAAGAACAATCAGTGGTTAAATTTGCCGCCCCTAAAATCCGTCGTCCATTCTAGGCTCAAGTCTACTCAGTAGAATGATAAATCCGCCTCTATATGGCGTAAAGCTATTCTAGCTACGAGTAGGTATATTAAAGTATTTCTTACGTGTATGTGATTTACTAATTGTTTCCTTTTTTTTGATTATATGCATAATTAATTAATCACATTAGTATATTGTGTTGTAGAACCTACAACTATTCCTGTTTTACTATACTTATAGTTACTATCAAATAATTCTCAGTAGGCATTTGTTAAAAAAAAACTACGTAATAAAACTTATGTGCTAACTCAACTGACTAAAGTGACTGACTAGTAGAGAATGACATAACGTATTAATTACAGTATAAATATAATTACCTTGAAACTAAACCCTTACCACAGTCTATAAAATCGCCACAGTATAAAATACGACACCTGAAAAAGTTCTGATATCTGTTACGTTATCTGTCTGGTTGGCTATTTTGTGTGGCATAATTACGATTTTACAATATTTCATTTTTAAAAATACTACCTTCTACCCGCAGTTTCTCCTGCTTGATATTATTTTATTTATTTTCACGGAATAAAGAGCGACCTATCTTTTAATCCAGGGCATGATGTACCTGTCTGTCAAATTTCATTCAAATTCGTCCAGTCGTTAATGCACGATTTTTAAGAAATTTAGGTAAAATAGTAGAATTTTAGTTTTTATTTTGGTACTTCTTAGAACATTATTTCCAGGTTTTTTCCCTAAGAATCATACAAAGGTGTCAAAAATATCCTGAGTTGCTTTGAGAAAAAAATGTTCCGTGCTTGCTCGACTTGGCAGGGACACTGCCGTGCCTCCAGATAAAATTCTAACACTGCATCGAATATTGGATTTCATAGACTCTACATGTTTGTGAAGTTAGCAATATTCCTTCTAATAGAAACTAGCTTCTTTCCGCGTCTTCGCCAGCGTGGAGCATAAACTTTTTAAGCGATCATGGAAAGAAGGGTGCAAGCCTAGCAAGCAAGGGGATGTTTACAATATACAATGTATGCAATAACTGCCGGTGAATTGTAAAGTTTTTAAATAGCGAAACATTTTAATGGCGGTATCGATGTTGGCTGCTTGGGAGCTCTTCAATTTATTAAACTTAAACTTAAAATTTTAGGGTCATCGTTTAGTGCATTTACTCCAAAGGAACTAATAAATACCTTAGTTTATAAAAGAACATCTTCATTCTGTCACATAATTTTTAGTGATACTTAAACGTAAAACAAATTAGTGCCTAATACCCTTCGTGCGGCTTTGCCTTATTAGTCTCATTAAATAAGATGGGGCTACACTGAGAGATAAATCAAACTTGATTGGTCATGTAAGGACCACATGTCTATTATGTTCAAAGATATGTGTAGTATAATTATAATATTCATAATACTAGGTCAGCTATGTAGGCTAACCACTTACTTACCTTCCTCTATACCTTCTTGGCTTATCAATCTACATACACTCAGCCTGCTTTGAATGCGAACGAGATTAAATACAGACTACACTGTCAACATAAATGTTTAAGGTCGGGAGGTTCGTTTTTTATTTTACTCTAGTATTTACAATATTATAACAACAGCAAATTACATTGCTAGTATTGCTACTCCTCTCAATCAAAGCTAATTTGTTCGAATTGGCTGATATGGACCTACGCAATTTAACGCCTGAAGCTATTTATTGTTAAAACAACAACTTAATTACTAAAACTATTATTAAAGACAGGTATTTCATATAGTTTGACTTTTGGATATTTTAATTTTCAGTCTGTCTATTTATGTAAAATTTATGAAGTTTAAATTATTTCTTTATTTTGATAATAGTTCTACAGTGCCGCCTGGAAGGATAATTTAAACTGAACGGTCGTTAGGACACCTGGGATAATAATATTAGCGTTGCTGAACAATCGATAGTTTGACTATCGATAATAACCTATCGATAGCCGCCACTAAATGATTAGTTACCCCCTTTGTATATTTCTACACTAGAACCCGTATTTATAAAAGTTAAAAGTTTACCAATCTTTTTAACTAACAAATGTTATGTTCCGTTTACTCGAGGGCAAACGTCACAATGGCAGATAAAGACATAACACATGTCACATGTATGTATTTACGCAGCGTTTATGACTAAGAGAGTAAGTAGATGTCATGCCGGTTGTTTTAGTGCTGGACGTGGCATGGGCCGACATGGCGGGCGAGTGCGATGTGGCATTCTTCTACCTGGAGCTGGGGTGTTCGCCGGTGGCTCGTGACAACTCCAGCTGCCCGCAGGCCTTCACCTGCCCTGATCTGCACCCCGACCCAACTATGTGCTACTACAGGTAAACGCTGACCGTTTAGCTGAAGTCTATTAAGAAAAGGATGATCATTACGATAAGTTTAAGGAACCCAGAAGGCGACAACTCACAGCGACCCTAACAGTACTCTCCAAAGTGTGACTCTACCTGACTAAATTAGTGTTGGACATAATCTCTAAAAGGTGTTAAATTTTAGGTTCATTATCAATGTAGGGACCTCGGTGACCTACTTTTCCCGACCGGCGAAGTTTGACTAATTTGGTTAAACTTATTTAGTTATTAGCTGTAGCTGTCCTGCGCTGTATCGTTGTTTGTCAGACACTAGCAGTCACCCAAAACCATGACCTAAAGTGACAAAGTGCAAATTCGCCATCAATGTCAGATTATCTGATCATCAAAACAAATGAATCCGTCGAACCGGGTGGCAATGACGCCTACGCTTTTTGCGACCTTAGTCGTGACCTTAGTGGAGTCCCGAGAAATGTCTGAGGTTTTGTGTCGGTCAATACGTATTAATTGAGGCGGTCAACAAAAAGTAACAAGGTTACCTCCGCGCGTCGTGAAATGTGAGGATTGGGAAATGCATCGACCTTGCGAAGATTTATGATAGCTGTTGCCCTAGCCTGGCGCAAGTGGCACACCAGCTTTTATCGTGGATTTATGTACTCCCTATGTCACGTCTCTTTCGCAGATGTTAACAGTTGTTTTTTTAAATTCCGTTAGAAATTCTTCTTGTTTAAAAATTAAGTTTCATGAGACCGTTTCGCCAGTGTACAGTGCAGGATTTATTCCCAAAATCTTTCTATAATGGCATAATGGTTAGAATTTAGGCAAGTCTATTATCACATATTTTTTAACAACGTTCTAATCCATGTAAGCTGCCTAATTTAAGATTGGTCTAAATTGTCGAAAGACATTTATATTTATTTAATTACTAGCTGATCCGACAGACGTTGTCCTGTTCAAATAGTTTCAACCGTAAGTTCATACAAATATCCAATGCAATATCCAATTTTACTCGAATCCGAAAAAGAAACTGGGGTGGTTTTCTAATTCTTCCTTCAATAAACAAATCGTTCCAGCTGTTCTCAAGTGATGCGCTTACCAACAAACAGCATGTCATTTTTATTTATGATATAGATTTATAGTTAACGCAATTTACGTAACATCACTGATATATACACCCGTAGTCGTATTTGTCGTATCTGGAAAACTGACACAGTTTTGGTCTGGCGAGCTCAAATTTATGTTATCATGTCAATGTCAAATTACTTCATGCATTTCAGATTTCAGTTATCTAGTGGATTTCACGAGAGGGGACACGCAGTATCGTCGGGATAGCGGCATGAAACTTTAAAAAATATGATTTCTTAAATGGATTTATGGCTTTTAAACTAAACAATTTTGCAAAAAAACATAAAAGCACGCATGGAATTAGAAATTTATACATATGTTATATTTATTACCCATCTACATATAAATATCAATGAAACTCGCTAACTTTTTAAAATAATTTCATCATGATGACCATCGTTAAAAGCCTGAGAAGTTGAAAAATTGGAGATGTCTCTATTTTAAATGTTATTAAAAAATCATATGTATTTTTATTTTTGGATATGGAGTGTTAACCTGTCGGTACATATTGTCATATTACGGATCCCCAATAAGTGTACCATGTAAAGTTCGAAGGAATTCGTTAGATTGAAGAGAGAGAAAAAAAGCAGTTGCCATACGCGCCACGGGGCTCGGGAAACTTTGCACCTCCAAATAGAGCCACAGACTCCAACAGGCGTTAAAGGCGTTCCTTCGATCAATTTCAGAGGAGTCCCGTACGCAGCCAACGCAATAGTCCCGCAGAACCTGGTCAAGAACCCATGCTCCCAGCGCTGCATGTGCCAGGTGTACGACGCGCCGCGCTTCGAGTGCGCCGCCGTAGACTGCGTCGAGACCTTCGACAAGGATCTGCAGCAGTGCGTCAGCACGTACGAGCTGGACGCTTGCTGCAGCGTCGGCAATGTTTGTGGTGAGCATTATATAAACAACCGCCGTAGCTTCGCGTGGGTACAATTACAATGTAATGTACATAAAAACCTTCCTTAAGAAATTCTCTAAATGACAGTGAAAAGCATATCAAAATCCGTTGCGTGCTTTAAAAGGAGAGAGCGGCCGAACATACACTATAAGAAACTAGGACCACAGGAACAGATAGCGACTTTATTTTATATTATGTAAAGACTAGAGTGGCCCTTACTCAGGCCGCGCCGAAATGTGTGCACTTAGCAACATTTTATTTCTTTTAGCATTAAAAAAGTCGCTGTCTTTTCGTGTCTGTTCTAATATCTTCGGTCGCTTACTCCTTCTAAACCACGAAGCCGGTTTTAATACAGTTTTCGCTGTCATTTAGAGAGTTGCGTAAGGTTTTTATGTATATCACTTCCGTATGGTACCCGTCCGAAGTCGAGGCGAGTCGCTATTTAGGGTAAAAAAAAAATGAAATCAAAATCTTTTGTCTTTTAACAACACTTAACCGTGTAGAGCACGAGTACCTACGACGTATCATTACGTCAACATTATGGTTTTATGGGAGCGGAACGGTCATTTATTTATCAATAAGTATATGATTTATAAGCACCCGCACGTACACGGCATAGTAATGGAGCAATCGTTGTCATATTTTACGACTGACAGCCGACGCGCCGCCGCAAGACAATGGGCTTCCGCCGTGTGACCAGGCTGGTCGTTATGTTACCACACGGCGTTTTTTCGACGCGTCGAAAGTTATTATTAGGCTAAACAAGCGAAGAGTTTCCCTGCCGAGTCGTTGAACTTTTAATTTACTGTTTAAGTATTATATTCTATAGAATCAATGTAAACAAAACCAGAAACGTAAGTTAGCGTATCGCCAATGTAGATTTGCAGTCACGTGTTTTTTTGTAAAATTTGTTATTTATCTTGCCATGTTACTTTGTTTATTTATTTATCGGTTTGTCCATTTATTTCTACGTTCGCATTTTTTACTAGTCATTATCCATTTTCAGTTGTCGAATTGACTTCAAGTTTGGTATGTCAATTTTAACAGGGAAAGACGCCATCGCCAAATTGAAGACCTGTGAAGTTGACGGCAAGATATATCGAGAAGGCGAGGCTTTCGAGCCCAAGAATACCATGAAGACCTGCATCTGCACGGCGCAGTGGAACGGCTCCGTGGACCCCAGCTACTGTCGGGACATCGACTGCGGGGTGGAGATCCACTACCAGAACAACATACTGAACAACTGCGCGCCAATGTTCTTCAAGAACACACGCAGTTGCCCTATTGCTTTTAAATGCCGTGAGTACCATTGTAGCCCTGTATATAACTTGGTATTTTTTTTTATGGGAGCATGCGGATCATCTGTTGGGAAGCGATCACCCTTGCCTATGGGAACCATTGCTGGTTCATTGCTAGCCTTTAGGCAGTGGGCCAATAGATCTTTCACGCATCGTATGAAAGGAACGCAGTAGCAAGCTACTACTTCACGCCACTATTTTCAGAAAAGGGTGATACTACCCCAGTCAAGCCAAGGTCAAGCGGTTAATTAGTACTGCACCCAGAAACTGCTTTCAGTGGTTTTTAATAAAAACTTTTTATCGATGTTTCGAGTATGTTGGTGTTAGCCAATTTAACGCAAGTAATCCTGATTCCTCTTAATTTTGTAAACCATATGATAAAATCGTTATAAAGAAGAGTTTAAGATCGGGTTAATCGGGTATATATTCACTTACCACAATGTTCGCGCGTCCAAAAAACAGCAATCGTCCGAATTATTAGAAAATGTAAAGGTAATATGGGACTTGTGTTCGCGGGACTCACATTTTAATTTGAGAATTTAAGGGCTAAACAACAGACAAAGAGATATTCTCGTCTTAAAAAAATGTGAATATTTCGCCTCTAGGGACGGTCGGACATGAACTTGTCAGACTAAAGGATAATACATGCGAGTTAGCGTACTAAAGTCGGATGAAAACGGATCAAAACTTTCAAACCAAGTTAATTATTAAGTGGCTTAACTCTTTCACCAACGCTAGTAAACTTGTGAAACCAACGTTTTCTCCCCTCAATCATCACCTTCTAAACCAGTTTTATTTTCCAGCATCATCGGACACAAAAGTGGTCCGCGGTCTGAACATCCGCGCTACAAGCTCGAAATGCGTCTTCGGGAACGAAACCTTGTCGGTGGGCGACGAGGTGACCGTCGGTGACAAGTGCACAAAGTGCTCCTGCGAGGTGCCACCGTTCGTCACCTGCACTCAGCAGAACACTTGCAGTTAGGGAGTATGGTAAAGGTAGAACACTTAAAGGTAGAGAGTTTGGTAAATAAAAGGAGAACACTTGCAGTCAGGGACATTTGTAAATAAAGGTAGAACATTTGCAGTAAGGGAGTTTGGTAAATAAAAGTAGAACACTTGAAGCTATAAGAATCGAGCGCTGATAGCAAAAGATCTTCTGCTTTAACTTCTTCTTGTCTTTGCATAGTGTGTTTTATAACAAAGTCGCTATCCGTTTTTTCTTAAATATTATAATTAAAAAATCGCCTGTAATCAATCTAGGCTACTGCAACCACAAAACAAATGAACACGTCAAAACACACAAATTATCATTAAAGACGGAACTAAGACAAAGGTCATTTTTCAAAAGCGACGCTTATAATATATATGTATGCACGATACAGTTAGTATATAGTCGACAAAGACATTGCTTGACCACTTTTCGACCGTATTACAGAGGGGTAAGGTTCAAAAGTGGTCAAGCAATTACTTTGTCGACTATACATATGTGTATCCTTTATGAGCGCAAAAAAATTGTATCGGTTCCGTTTTTATTGGCCAGTTAAAGTATTATTAGACTGTATTGTAAGTAACGCCTTCAGTTAAAGGCAATTAAACGTTATTTAGTGGTGTGCCACGCAGGTAAGTATATAGTAATTAAATATTTTCTGAATCTGTGATTAAAGTAATTTAATACATACTTTTAATTTATTAGTTAATTTTGACATGGTAACATACACATTCATTAAAATAATGGTTGTCAGTTGATGTTATGTGGCCTTAAGGACAGTCAATTAAAAGACATTTAAAGTCAAGAATATATTATACAATTTGTATTTACTTATTACAACCTTAATATTACATCGAAATTAAGGATATATTTACATTATGTACACAGCCTAAATAGGACCCTTGTAAATATTCTAAAAAAATACCATAAAATGTTGTGACAACTTATATTGATAATCTTAAGTACTTAATTGTTTATACTCGTATGATATGTTATCAATAAAGATACAATTAATTGAAAGCATTTTTTATTACGTATAGGTATAAAAATAACCATAACCTGCATAGAGGTATTAAAATAATTAAGTAAAATATGTATTAAATGGGGTTTGAAACCCCAACCCAACCTTATATTATTTAAGTCATACGCTTATTAAGTTTTATATTTTTTATTACTTGTAAATCTTAATTCAAAATCAAATGCATAAACTGACCTACCTTACTAGTTACATCGCATAACTGCAACATTGAAAATGTCTAACGTTAATAATATGAGTAACTATAATATTTTGTTTAAAAGTGCAAAGGTATTATTTCTTTTCATCACATTCTATACTGAGAATGTAGAATAATACCAATTAACAAACTTTTTTCAATGGCATTCACATCTTTGGTAACATTTTATGATTATTGCAACGACCCGACAAAACAAAATTAAAAGTTTTAAAATTATAATTTATAGAATGATAATCATTGAAATTGGTCTGTCTCTGTGTCGTCATCGTCATGTCATATTTGAGTAAAATACATACATATACAAATAGTTAACTCTAACCCCCTCAACCTGCCCTTTGCACAGGCTTAAAGTTAGAAAAAGTGTATGCTTTATGTTCACGTCTTTTCATCATTGTACGAGAATAAGGCAGAAAACAAGTCACTTTGTGTAGCATAGACATAGAGTAGTAATGTTTGGTTTGCATTTTCCATCTGAATACCTGCGACGAAATTAGGTAATGGGAAATGTTATATTTTATTGACATTTCAGGTTACAAGACAAGACTCAGGCAAGACTCATACACATCATGACAATGTTGAAGAAGATACACATCGACGATAATAAAAATATGGGCATGGTCAATCTCTATGAATAGAGATAGCTTATTTAAGTACTGGCTCTGTTTCAGTCATGACATGACATATAATATTAATCGTCGTAGAGTACTTAGGCGGTTGTTAATTATTCCTTTGTTTCACATGCCGATCTTGATAGGTATCTCACCAGGCTTGATGACAAGGTCACTATGTGAAGCAGGCCAGCCCTAGCTCCACGCGGAACTGCTGCCGATCGCGACCCAGGTCCCGCACAGCCACATCCAGAAGCGGAAGCCGACCAGACTTCTCTGTCTCGTATAGGACTATAGTCTTCGCCCATTTCGGTTGCTTGTACTGTAGAAAAGTTGGAATGAACTTAAATACTTTGCCGACGACTACTATATACTGGATTCAATTTTCTGTTGTGTTTAATTGACATATGCTTCTACTTCTCTCTTATAAATAAGTCAGTTATATGTCCTGGGGTGCAAGTTTTGAATCTCACCAGGTGACTAGAGCTCACCGAAATGGCCGAATCTCTATGAAAAACGGCTATTTTGGTGAGCTTTAGTTACCCGGTGAGATTCAAATGCAATTTTTGAATCTCACCAGGTGACCAAAGCTCACTAAAATGGCCGTCTTTCTATGAAAAAGGGCCATTTTGCCGAGCTTTAGTCACCTGGTGAGATTCAGGAATCGCACTCCTGTAAAGTAACACCTAGTTAACACAAAGACATCGACATACCTGGCACTCATCCAGCAGGACCTTATATCTCAGTCTGTTATTGGCTTTGGGGAGGATCTCGGCGTCGTTGTAGGCCAGCAGCTTGATGCCGCGGCGGTGGTTGTTGGCGGCGGGGTCGAAGTAGCCCACGGTGTTGCGGCAGTGGAAGGTCACGTTCTGAGAAGCCTTCACGGAGAGCAGCTGTAGGTAGTTGAGCTGGCTGTGGTCCGCTTTGTAAGTGATCTGTGGAAAGTTGAAAATAATCTATAATGCATTCTGGTTCTGATCTCCGATGATCAAAATCAAAAAGCACCCATAAATACCCATACATTTTTCTGATATTTATGAGTGCTTTTTGTAAGCCTACTTAATATAAATATAAATATTTTGAGTTCGATTTGACTTTATTTTCGAGTTCAATCATTTGTGAATTTCAGGAGTTTCCTATTGAAACAGTCACGACAGCAATCGACCTACAAAAATGAGGAAATCGGCCGATCTGTATTCTTGACTTTAGAGTCTTCTTATGCATGCATGCAAGACGTTGTGGGTTTACATTTTTGTGCTGTTTATTGGCAAAATTAAAGCTACAAGTTGCAGTTGGCGAAATCCAAGGCTTTTTCCGCTATGATCGGCAATGCAGTCAGCAGCCATCAGCCCAATGTTTAATACTTACAGTGAATCCATCTTCCATCTCGCTGAGCCAGACCTCTTTCTCATCACCCTTGTACGCGATCTCTTTGGATTCCATGGGCTTGGGGAAGATGCAGCTACTGCCTGTTGCCATGTCGCAGTAGACAAGGATAGCATCGTTCATGTCACCTCCATTCGGGTCGATCCAGTACTGTCCTGTTTCATAAAATACAAATTAGTTTAATATTCTCGCTTTGAACCAAAAGAGCTGGAGATTAGTGAATCAATTTAAGTCATGACTATGAAATGCCCATAGAAAGTGCTTATCACAATAATGTGGTAGATATAAAAAAGTTAAGTTTTAAAAAGGATAGAGCAAGTAACGAACTCTTCTCCAGTGCAAAGGTTAACTTTGGAAACATCGGCTTTAACTTGACTTTTTCTTGTTCCTTATTCTTAGGCAAATTTAACAATATTCCCATAAGGTTAACGACCTGGAGGGAAAGAACTCACCACTTTCAAATCCAGGATGGTGGTGCTTGATGTCTCCACAGGTTTTAGCTGGTGCGTCTTTTGAGCCATCAGGTCGTAGGAACTTATCAAGTGAAACCTTTAACCGCTCGTACGCTTTCGTTACAATTTCCTTGCGTTCTGCAGCTGACATGTCTTCCTTGAAGAATCGAGCCGGGAATGAGTTCGGGTCATCGCCGAGAGGGTCGGGTCCTTTCACTGAACCTGAATGCAGATTAAATGATGAACTTTCTTTAGTTCTCTACAGGGAGCATGCTATGGCACCATTTTAAATTATAACACTAACACGTTGCTGTATGACTTACTTAGTGTAGCGTACTAATTGATTAAGAGTAAACAATTTTTCTTGTCACGTACCTTGTTGCAACATGGCAGCAAGAGCAGCAGCATCGTAAGCAAAACCCTCGCCAGGGGGCCCAGGCGGCCCAGGGGGCCCGGCAGGTCCCGCGGGTCCGTGGCGGCCCGTGTCTCCAGGGGGCCCACGCCCTCCTGCTGGGCCAGCGGGGCCTTGAGGGCCAGGAGCGCCATCACGACCGGGAGTTCCTAATGAAGACATTAAGGAATTTAAATGATGTGACCATACAATGATGTCATAATGGGATGACAATACTGAGCTGGCTGAATATGAAACGATTTCTAGGACATTTTTAAATATGAAACTCAATCCTCACCTCTTGGACCTGCTTCACCATCTTTTCCTGGTGGACCCATTGGCCCAGGTAGTCCTCTTTCTCCCAATCTGCCTGGTGCTCCAGCCATCCCTGGTAACCCTGGAAGTCCTGCGTGTCCCTTGGCTCCGTCTGCCCCGGACTCTCCCCTCTCTCCTTTAGCACCGTCAATACCAGAGGGTCCTTGCTTGCCAGCGGGCCCTTGCGGCCCATCTACTCCTTGAGGGCCAGTTTCGCCTCGAGGTCCGCGTTCACCAGCTGGGCCAGAAGGTCCAGCTTGGCCTGAAGGACCCTACATTGAGGAAAGTTTTGTATTTTTTAATAGCACTTACGAGTTACGCCAATGACGGGAATCAATAAACCCCGCTATTTTCTTATTATCATATTAAGTAGGTGAAAAACTTAAGATAGTTAGCCAGTGTTCGTTCCGCAGCAGTTTTGTATATAATTTCATGCAAGAAGTCGGTTCCTTAAGTTTCTGAGCTACATATTTTATAAAAATGCTGTTTCATGTTTACCTGAAGACCTGGTGGTCCTGGAGGACCCGATATCCCCGGCTGTCCGATAGGTCCCTTGTCTCCTGGTCGACCGGGTATGCCGGGTTGTCCGAGTTTCCCCGGGCGACCCTCCGGACCTTGTTCACCCATGGGACCAGGTGGACCCTGGAGTCCAGGGTTGCCTGAGGGACCTGGAGCACCATCAGCACCCGGTTTGCCAGGAGAACCGTTTTCACCCTAAAAAAATATTTTATTGTTACTGATACATGAACTCTACCAGCATGCGTTGCATGTTGTCAGCTGTATATTGAGGTAACAAAAACGTGTTGTAGTACCTGAGCTCCACGTAATCCTTGAGGCCCAGGCTGTCCAGTCATTCCTGGCAATCCACTTGGTCCCCTTTCCCCTGCGGGGCCAGCAGGTCCGCTGGGACCCTGAGGTCCAGTTTCGCCCTCACTGCCTCTCTCGCCCTTAGCGCCCTCAGGTCCTTGTGGACCAGTTAGGCCCTGAGGTCCTGGTGCGCCCGGACGTCCTGAATCGCCAGTTGCTCCTTTAGGTCCTGCCAGACCTGGCATACCGGCTGGTCCAGGGCTGCCTTGAGGACCCTGGAAGTGTGAATTTTGATTTAAATAGAAAATACTTGGTGCACAACAGACCTGATCGTTGTGAGAATATATATGGACAGCAATAAGTTAAAAGTTTACACTCGTACAGGGTATTTGAAGCGACAGAAATAAAGAATTTACCTGAGCCCCTAAGTCACCCGGCCGTCCCGGAAGCCCCGCGTGCCCGGCCTCACCCTTGGCTCCATGTTCTCCACGCGCGCCCTTTGCCCCCGCTTGACCTGGTAAACCTCGTAAACCTTGTTCACCGGCTACGCCTGTAAAATAAAAAACTTCGTGCTTATGCGTTTCCTTAATCAAAGGCTAATAAGTTGGTGCAAACTTATATACTTAGCCCAAGTATACTGTAAGATTGGCTGGTGATAAATGATCAAAAAAAATATGCTTACATAAAAGATTTAAGAATTATATAAAGTGGCCACCTAAGCCGACATGTATAAGCAATTCACTTTATCTGAGTAAAAGAGCTATTTTATTTTTATTTGTTTCTGCGCCACCTTTCGAACTTTACAAATCATCATATTTTAGTAGGCACAGACACGTTCATTTCTTTAATTAATCAATTGCCAATAAACAAACAACAATGAAATTCCAGAGCTGTCTAGATATACTTACCAGGATTGCCCGGTGATCCTTGTTGACCTTTAAGCCCAGCGTAGCCCCTGTCCCCCTTCAGCCCCGGCATCCCTGTCAGGCCAGGCGAACCTGGCAGCCCTTGCGCTCCCTGTAGCCCAGGCTGTCCGCGCTCTCCAGGCGAACCATGAGCGCCAGCTTCTCCTGGGATTCCAGGGGCGCCAGGCTCGCCTCGTTCGGCTGGCTCGCCTGGAGGTCCGGCGGGACCAATCGGCCCTTGCGGACCTTGCTCTCCTTGACGACCTGTAGAGATAATACAAAAAGTAACAATATCTGCCTGAAGTGTAGAAAGCTTATGTACATGACTTTGTGTAAGATGGCGATGGTTATTAAAAGATAGATAAACTAACTAAACCTTTTTCTTATGAAGTAACTAAGTTTTTACATTTTCTCTGGATATTTGTTGGATTTTTTGAAATAACAATGTTTCAGTTTCAGTTTCAGTTATGTTGTTGGGATATTATAGATATGTGCAATTTCAAGGTTTAACGGCTAAGTGCTAACTTACCGGGAGGTCCGTCGTTGCCAGAGGGACCGGTTGACCCTCTTTCGCCCTTGTCGCCAGGAGACCCTGTCAACCCTCTAGGCCCCGGTAAACCCATTGCTCCGAGTTGTCCTGTTTGACCTTTGCTGCCTCTAGGACCTTCTGGACCCTAGGACAGATTTTACAAGTTTTTTGTACGATTGGTTACAATTTTATTGTTTAAGTGTTCTTTGTGCAAAATTAAAGAGATGGTGAGATTTAGGGTATAATTTTTATACCTCCAAAATCTACTTGTTATATTCTGTTAATCATTATTTTTGTCTCATATTTTGGTTTTCTGCTCTTATAATTAAACTTACCGCGGGTCCATCCGGCCCTTGTGCTCCAGTTTCGCCTTTCTCGCCAGGTGTACCCGCCACGCCAGGAAGGCCTCTTTCGCCGTTGAAACCTCTTTCGCCTCTTGGTCCGGGTTGGCCTGGCGGCCCAGCCGGTCCTGCTACACCAGGTTCACCTTCTTTTCCAGCAGAGCCGGGTAAACCAGCTGCACCAGGCATACCCTGCAATTAAATTATCTTTGTTATTTGTTACTTAAAATATTTTTAAATATAAATCGGTTTTCACTTTTTTTATAACCACCATCTCATGACTATCAAAAAATTATTCTTTATACAATTACGTTCGCCGAAATATCCAATGAAAGGACATTAGATTATATTAGAAGCTTAAATGACGGAATATGTAATAACTTACGGGGAATCCTGTCGGTCCAGCTGAGCCAGGTGGTCCCCGGTCCCCACTTGGACCCTGAGGGCCTTGTGGGCCTTGGATACCGGGGTTACCGTCTCGGCCTGCATCACCCTTTCGACCTTCAATCCCCTGCTGACCAGGCTCGCCATCTTTACCGGGTTCGCCCTAAAAAAATATTTAGATGTTAGTAAGCAACTAGTTTACACAAACTTTAAAATTTCACTAATTGCTCCAAGTAGTGGTCATAAAATAGTCAAATACAAAATACTTACTTGCAATCCTCGTTCACCCGGGCCACCCATAGGCCCAGGTGGTCCTTGCAAGCCCTGTGGACCAAGTTCACCAGGTCTGCCGTCTGCTCCAGGTAAACCTCGCTCGCCGGAAGGACCCGACTTGCCCGATACTCCCGGGCGCCCTACCACACCCCTCGGCCCTTGAAGACCCTGGGGACCGGAGCGGCCAGCGTCACCTGTACTGCCTTTCTCACCAGGCAAGCCAACATTTCCCCTTTCCCCTGGTTGCCCTCTAGCTCCCATCGGGCCGTCAGCACCAGGTAAACCTCTCATACCAATCTGACCCCTCTCTCCTTGAGGCCCAATGTTACCAGCAGGCCCCCTGAGGCCTCTTTTCCCCCGTTTGCCTTCAGGTCCAACGCTTCCTGGAAGACCACGTGGGCCTGAAGCACCCGGTTCGCCTCTTATCCCCGGTTCACCTCTAGTGCCTCTTTCTCCCAGTTGACCCTAGAAAGTAATTTTGTAATTAGAGTATATTTATTGGTATACAAACAAGAGCAATACAAAACGTTTTAGTCAATCTTACTGGTTCTCCTTTAGCACCATGAACACCGGGGTCACCAGCAACGCCAGGCAAGCCTCTAGGGCCAGGGAATCCTTGTGGTCCAGCGTTTCCATGTGGACCTTGAGCTCCCTTCTCTCCTGGTGTACCGTCTCTGCCCGCTAGTCCCGTCGGCCCGACATCTCCCGGTGTCCCAGGTCGGCCCGATTCTCCTCTTGGACCTTGTAAGCCTTGGCTGCCTTGTGGGCCAACAGCACCTTGTTCGCCTTTAATTCCAGGGTTGCCAGGAAAGCCTGGTGCGCCGGGTTTACCAACGTTTCCCTAAAGATAGTGATTAGTAATGTTAAATTTTATTTCAAGTTTTTTAAATATTACTTAGTATAACATAAAAGATGCTATATTCAATAATGTGTAAGCTATAGATTGTCATACCACGGGTCCCGGCGGTCCGGTGGCACCGTCAGCTCCACGCATGCCGGGAGAACCAGAAGAGCCCTCACGACCCCTCTCTCCTCGAGGTCCAACTGGGCCCTGTCCAGAAAATAAGTTTAGTTAGACCATTCTTTCTGACAACAGATTCGCAACAACAGACCAACAAACAGGTTCAAATTCGCTTACCACAGGGCCGGTCGACCCCATTTGTCCTGGTAGTCCAGTCGGGCCCTTTTCTCCAGCGGGACCCTGGTCACCCTTAGCGCCATCCTTGCCATCGAAGCCCCTATGCCCCTTCAGGCCCTGAATGCCAGGGACTCCAGGCGTGCCCCGGGGCCCAGGCTGGCCCACTGCACCTGCTGGGCCTGGTTCACCATCGTCTCCGGGGGATCCCTGAAAGTAACAATCGGCATAAAAAGATTTTATACAAAACCTTGGCCTATGTTAAAATAAGGTATTGGTCAATTTATTTAATGTTAAGCCTTTAATTTTGGTATTCTCAACTCCGATGTCACCTACACATAATATAATAAATTTTAATATGCGCATAAAATACGATCGATATAAAAAAGTCTTACATCCTTTCCTGCCACTCCTGGAGGTCCTCTTTCTCCTGGCGGCCCTTGCTGTCCTGGCATACCAGGTTCACCAGGTTCACCACGTGGCCCTTGAAAACCTTGAGGGCCTGGTGGTCCTTGAGGTCCTACAACCAACAAATCCGAAATCACGTAAAAATCTATAAGAATGATTCAGCTTTAAAAATGTATTACAAGGTTTCATGTACCTTGAATTCCTCTAATGCCCGGGGTGCCTACTGCAGCTTGCATGTACTGGTAAGGATCGAAAGGAGGTCCCTTGTCACCGCCGGCGGTTGCAGCCAGTTGTGCTAAGTAAGCATTCACCTGCATATAACAGAACATTATTATACTCGCAAGTTATAATATAAAAGAACTGGAACATAAATGCACAGTTAGCAGTAATCGTAAGCATCCGTACATCCCAATATGTTTCTCAAACAGTTCCAGTCTGTACTCACATCAGGCATAGGTCCAGTGGGCCCCGGAATACCGGGCGCGCCAGGGATGCCGCTGGTGCCCGGAGCCCCAGGCGGCCCGCCGGGGCCCTCCTCCCCTGCGTGCCCAGGCGCGCCACGGATCGGAATGCTAGACTGGGCACCCGATCCGTAAACAGGTCTGGATGTCGGCCCAGGAGAAGCTAGAAACAGAATGAATGAGAAAAAAGTGGATGGATGGTTCAAAAAAACATAAAAAAGCATAAAGAAAAAACAAGGGAAAAAGACCTAGCAGCTGATAGTAGTTTGAAAAAGATCAACCACTGTGTCCATCTTTGTGTTTGTGTCTTTCATGCGTGTGTGTGTGAGTGTGTATGTGTGACTATTTTCCCTGTGGTTCTCAATAAAGAGTATTTGTCTTGTCTTGTCTTGTGTCACCTGTGAGGCACGCCGCCACTATGGAGCAGTTGACGCGGCCCCCAAAGCACTGGCAGAGCGTGCAGTTGTCGCGTTTCCATCGCTCGCCCTCCGACCACGCGCGTCCGAGGTCAATGCAGCGGGGACTGCTCGGGACTGTCACCAACAACAATGATTAATTGTATCACACCCGCGCTAGGCAGCCTTTATCAGCTATAGTAGTACGCTAGCGTTTATCGCGCACATAAACGCTTTGGTCCCTCTCGCACACGCATCAGTATGCGTGCGTTAGAACGGGATAAATGCTTTAAGTTATTGATAAAAGCTAGCATGCTAGGCCCCCTGTAATCTGTAAGCAGTGCAGAAATACTTATTATAAGTAAGCACTTCGACACTTGAATCGTTTGTAATGCATGTAAAATAACATTTTATTTCAGCACATTCATAAGATTAGCTAAGTTTATACTGCGACAATATTGCAACAGCATCAGGTAATGGATCCATGTTTGTGAAGCGTATTGTTTAAAGAACTTCCGGACTCTGAAACATGTATAGCTACGTTTCGACTGTAATGTTTTGAAGTCAAAGCTATCAACCAGACTATATTGATTTATTGATCAACGAGTATACTGATGGTAGATGTATTACAATCAACATCAAAATTAAATGATCATATTTGTACCTTGTCTCTTTAATTACTTTGACGTATTATTGTCACTGTGGTTAAATTATTAAAAAGAGTAAAATGACTATCTGCTTTTGCTGCTGACTGTACAACTGTGGCAAGTATGGTTTTCGAAGGACTGAGTTTTTAAATAAGTTTGCATTGATCAACAGATTTTCGAGATTTCACTGTAGCGTTGGGACAGCCCTCGATGAAAATTTGAGCTGTGCCAATGTATATAATAAGGTTATGTTTATGATTAACGTCTAATACTTTCATCCTATCGAGGTGGGAACATACCAAAAGTTTACACAATGGAAATAATCCTTAGCGTGTCGGTTCTCTCACGAAATAATACAGGGTTTCTTAAGAGGAATTGTATTCAGAACATACGTAGGGGAGTGTTAGGAAGCCTTACAAAATATGTTTGTGATGTTTCTATGTTTAAAGAATGGCTTACGTCGAGTCACGGTCTGAGGCAGGGGTCTTCGGGTTCCAGGGCTGGCTGAAATATTATTAAAAAGTTAGAGTTTCGTTGTTTCCTTCCAAAAAGTGATTATAAGGAAACAAAACCAAATACAGTAATATACATAAAACATTTGCTTTAATTAAAAACCGCCTTCTACTTAGGGAGATCAGTTACAATTAGCATAATTGGGGTTGGATTATGAGCTTAGTCGTACTGCGATATATTACCGGGACATAATCCGACAGCACTCTTTTTAGTAAAATGTGTTTTGTACTTTTCATTCGAAGGCAAACGTCACAATGGCAGTAGGACGACGCATGCATGTGTTAACTTGTAGGTTTACTGAGCCCTTATGAATAAGGGGACAGTATTTCAATCAGTTAAAAGAAAGAAGAAGAAAGAAAGAAAGAAAACACATTTATTTGACGCATAGGACAACAACATCACATAAACTCAATAACTATACAAAAGAAGTAAAATATTTTTTGAAATGGTTGTTGGCCAACGTCAAAAAGGCCGCAGCTCAGCATATACTGTAACGCGAGTCACGGCGCTGATTTTTAGCACGATTAAAACACGATGTGCTAGTTCGTGATAAGGAATTCCATCGGTTCTAACCCCGGTTCCATCATCAGATGACGCCCATTTTTCTATGGAACCATTTCGAAGGCATGACTTTAAAAAAGTTAGAAAGACGTGAACGGATATTTAAAATACGGATCACATTACGTCCTTTCACGCATAACCTAACCTCCTCTTTTATTGAAATCAATTAAAATTACCTGTTCCTAATCCTCGAAAATCTTGTTCCGCTAAATCTGCTCCATTTTCTGCAAATTAAATGAATAATTAACCACTATTTCGAAAGCATCGAGATTAACCTCAACTGCCTTTACGTACGGCAGAAACATGAATTTTTTTCGTACGTTCCTTTTTCCAAAACCATCTCAAATTAACAATTTATTTGTCTTTGAGTAAAGTGGTAAGTCACTACTAAACACTTTTACGCATGCCTGCAGACCTGTAGGCAGTGAACGTACAAAACATGAAAGACTAAATTCGATTTCTGTAAATTATGTGCCAGGTACATAATTAAATTTATACACAAAACAATCTAGAATGTTCTAAATTGGTATACCACAACTTTTAACTACCTAGACTGCATTTGGTATGGCACCATTTTGGCCACTAAAATACTTCTATATCTTTATATTAACTACCGGTAGGAAGTGAATTGATTTAATGTTTAATCTTTTTAAAAAACGACTACTCTCTGATGTTCCCATCCCACATTATGTGTGTAGTTAAAGGTGCTGCCACCAGCCGACTATAATAGCCGACCCATGCCATCTAAGTTTTTGTATTAAGCGGAGCGTGCGCAGGAAAAACCCAAAGCACGAGTACTTGAATGCTTACCGTAGTCATCATACGTGATGCCGGGGTCCAGGTCGATGTTGTTAGGGTCCTGCGCCTGTGGCAGCTCCGTGTCCGTCTTGCCATCGCCAGGCTCCTTCAGGGCACCCTCCGTCAGCTCCTTGGAAGAAACCTGGAGAGCGAGCAGCGCAAACGCTGCGACTCCGGCCTGCCACATCATGCCTGGGGACAGAGTACAGAGGTAAAAAAAAATGTCTTAAGGACGGAAAACTTTGCTGATACAATTTGCCGAGGAAGGTTTTATTTTTATTTTTGGCAAATCGAATGGCCATTGTAACAACTTAGTCACGAAATCAATCCTAACCTAGAGAAATTTTAAAAAGAGTACCTACTTCTCTGAACATTAGCTGCATATGCTAAAAGCTAATAAGCTAATTTCCGGTAGAATGGATACTTGAATTTGTTTTAAATACCCGGTCTTTTGGTAAGTACTCCGGTTCGTAACAAGGCCAGATGCGATATGGGCTAAGGGTATGCGATGAAACCGTTGCCATAGGCCGAATATTAATTGATGCTGCACTAAATATCAATGAGTGGACATTCGATGGCCCACATAAATCAGGGCATAGCACACGAGTCCTATTTGTCAATGGGTCCATTACTTGCAGTTGCTCGTCCTACTGACCTGACGCTGCCTTACATCTGTCTGTATATAGATGACAGAATCAATTGGCGAGTCTTAATTAATTTTAGCAATGCAACCGTTGTGTGAATGTACCAATTCGTTTATTGGACAATTGTACATATTAGGCCGCTGTCCACTTTCGTTAGAGATTTCGGCAACGGCCGAGAATTTATTTGACAAGATTGGTCCATTAGCTGTTATGAGTTCATTGATGTAAATGGATGCTTTACTATTATTAAATTGGTATACGCATGTATGGAAACTCTTTTTTGTGCAAACTAAAGTTACAAACGGTAATGCATAAAAGCAAACTTATATGTTTGGAATCTGTTTCAGTTAAACATTGGGGGAACGAGAGTAGTATTTATAACGAGCTTTTACCCGCGGCTTCGTCCGCATGGGATAATTTATGTATTTTACGGTTTAAAAACTATCCTATGTTTTACTCCAGGACATTGATCTGTCTGTCTACTATATTTCATCTAAATCCGCCCAACCGTTAATGTGTGATTAGAAAGTAACATCCAAACATCCAAATATCTAAAAATCATTGTGTTCACTTATTTGAATTTCGACTCTACTTTTTTACAAACAGATTGTAGAACTCCTTTTAAAAAGGTAATTTTTGCATAAACGTTAAGTAAGAGCAAAAAGATAAATTTGCTTCGCTTTGAGTTTCTGTACGGGTGCAGATTATTCACTTTTTGCCGAACGTTTTTCTCGAGTTTAGGAGTAATTTGTTTGTTTTTTGCAGCAGTCAAGATAAAGAAAAGATTGATGGCTGCCTCGAAAGTATCTCTTTCAGGAAGAAAGGTTTTGGCATTAAAGAGTGTTAAAAACCCGTAGAAATATTACGCTACTCAAAACAAATAGATAAAAGTTACACTTCGAAATGTAACATTTTATGCATTTTATAGATAGGTACTACAATAGTGATTTCTATAAATATTGATTATAGTAAGGCCTTAATTAACTAAGTTGTTGGATTTGATTTTCTCATACTATTTATATTTTGTTAATCATCAAATCCAACTTGTAAACTGCTGATTTAGATGACATATAAAATATTTTGCGAATAATTTTTATTTTTAGCTATTGACCTTTTGGGTGACCAAATTAACCGTTTTATGTAGAATTGAGGGTTTCCTTTTGCTACACCTTCTGAAGATACCACATATTAGGCATATCACTGATGTTTCATCGTACACATATAATAATTAATACAAGTTCACTAACTATTTTGTTATCTGTACTAAAAACCTTAATTTTCAGTTACGAAGCCGCACTCCAAAACTAACCTCTATCAAAGTCCAGCAGTCAACCAAACTGAGTATTGGGCCACTCTAGAACCTTGTCATGATTATATGATTATATGTGTTTATTACATTTACAATGAAATTTTTTTAAAGCTGACAAAAGTACTTTTTCAGGATAGTTGTGCTATTGTTGCTGTTAATTATTAAGAAACTTATTAATATGACTAAGAGATACTGTGTAAATTTTGTATTTAATTAAATTTAATGTTAACTACTTTTTGATATTTACTTCGCGCTTGCGGTTACGTCGTCGCACGCAAATTAAATGCAAATATGAAAACATCCGCCTGAATAAATATTTCGGTACATTTTACAGAGTTGTGAACCTTTTTAATAAAGTGTAATTCGAGAGACTAAATGAGACAAAACTCAATAATTTTATTTCTTTCTTATTTGTTTTTAGTAGGTACTTTTTAGTTAATAAAAAATTTAGTCCTAAGTGCATCCATTTCTTATGACGCTAGGTAAGATAGAGCTGCAGTGAATAATTAGTTATTTTTTCGTCAGTCAGTTAGGGCCGCTGTAGCCATAAAAAGATTAACACAAGAAAAACATAACCTCCTGGTGGCAATAAAAAGTCCAGGTTTGAGTCATGGTTCAAGCGGTCTTCTGCTAAACGTGATCTTCGTTAAACATAGAACCATTATGGTTTTTTGTACAATCCCGGGATCTCTAGTATTGGTTTGGATATATCTTGAAAATATCGATTAATTTGGCGCATTCTTTGCATACATGTACCTAATATAAATTTACTAAACATAATGGGTAAACAAATGTCTGCCAAGAAAGCGCCGGGGGCAAAAATATTTGCAAGATTAACCCACATTATGTTTGGTAAATATTAAAAATATACCAAAAATTACGCCAGGGGAATCAATATTTTCAAGATTGATCCAGGAGTGTGATTTTTGAATCTCATCGGGTGACTAAAGCTCACCAAAATGGCGGTTTTTAATTAAGATTCGACCATTTTGGTGAGCTTTAGTCACCCGGTGAGATTCAAAAATCGCTCTCCAGGTGTAAATAAAAACTCTAATGTACAGTCAAGCAAATTGAAACACGTACCACCGTAGAACCTAGTCAAAGAGACATACGCAAGACATTTGTATAACATAGCCTGGCGTTTAACGCGTCGCGTCATTGCGATAGGGTTCTAAGGTGGTACGTGAATATATTTCCCCTACTGTACCAATTCAATTAAATAATAAATATAATAAATTATGAATTATTATTATTGATTAAATCATTGAATACCTCAATAAGGTCGATTGCTGACAAGTACTATAATAAAATATCATGTAAAATAACACCCTCATGTGTAACGCAATCAACAGTGAATAAATGAATTATGAAATAACGGAAATAAAAAAAAACGAGACATTAACTCCTACCGGTGTGTAAATACTTATAAAATCCAAATCAGGTTATCAGGTATAGTAAAAATGTTGCAGGTTTTTGGGGAAAAACTTTTTTGGCGAAAACGCGATCTTATATATACTAAGCTTACCTTCGTGAAACGTGTGGGAATGCGCGGGCGCCGGCCCGCGAGTGCGTACAGCCTGCGTGCGCGCCAATAAATAGCACGCGCTTCTAGCCATCCAGGGGACTCCAATCATAGACCAAGCCAAGTGTTACATCCTGCGATATGGAGAGCATCTTGGTCTCTATTCTCTACACCTTGTTTGTTCTAAGATGAGAAATGTAAACAACTTTGGCCTTTTTTTTTGCTAATGTGCTATTTATAAATAAATAAAAGGTGCTAACAAAGATATTACAAATAAATCATGTTAATTCTAGTATTATTTATTTGTAAACAGCTATTTAATTATATATTTCATTGCAGAAATTTTATAAAAAAAAAATTACCAAGAATGTTTACAACATTTCTTATCTTGAAAAAAACTAAATATACCTCGGCTAAACGAAATCCAGAAAAAAGAAAAATTACAATCACGTTGTATCTGACAAGACACAATAAAGCAAGGAACTGGTAAAAATTTTAGAAATTATGCACCAGAGGTGCGATTTTTAAATCACACCAGGTGACTAGAGCTCACCAAAATGGCCGAATCTCTATTAAAAACGGCTGTTTTGGTGAGCTTTAGTTACTCGGTGAGATTCAAATGCAATTTTTGAATCTCACCAGATGACCAAAGGTCACCAAAATGGCCGCATTTCTATGAAAAACGGCCATTATGGCGCGCTTTAGTCACCCGGTAAGATTCAAAAATCGCACTCCTGGTCTAATGTACTGTGCAGATGTTAAATAGAATGCTAAGGCTTTCGCTCGTTTTAAAGCAACCGTCCCAGTTAGTAGTAACTATCCTGTATTTTACAGGACGTCCCGTTTTTCAGCTATACTTTTGGCCGTGTCCTGTAGTTGAATAAGAGAAATAGAGGACCATACATGCCATACCATAGGTACCAATATGCCATAGCGTGCCAAACCATGAACACGTTGTCCCGTATTTTTTCCTTAAATCCTGTCATTTTAGATCACATGTCCTGTGAAATAAGCACACAGAGTTGGTCACCCTAGTCCCAGTGCATGACACTCGTAGGACATTGCTTTTACCCGACTGCGCGACGCAAAGGAGGGTAATGTGTTTATCATTACCAGTGGTTGACATCGTTATCCCTCGTTTTTAATCGTAATTTTTCGTATATTTTTGTCAATTATTAGGTCACTGGAACCGTTATCTTAGCTTTGCTTTTGCACTAGTTTTTGCATGCGCCTTGGTAAAGTAACCCAGCTAATTGAAATAACTTGAAAAAATTACACCGAGGGTATTTACACCTTGAAATCAATAATGTAACGACCATAAAAATGAAGCGCATTAAAAGATTCCGTGTCAGATAGTTATTAATGCATGGCGTGGAATGCCTAGGTTACAGATTCAAATCCTGCCAGATGCCCAAAATTTTTGTCATTTGTATTATTATTTAAAATGTAATAATTCGAAATTTTCAACATTAAAGAAAAAATGGAAAGAAATTTCAGCTACAAAAAATTTAAAACTATATCGTTCTTATTCATAAACGCTGCGCACGCGCAGACCTGTGTTAGTTAACATTGTGTTATCCGTCATTGTGATGTTTGCTCCAATAAAAGGAACAAAGCATTTATTAGTTAAAAATAATGGTAAAATTTTATTAATAACTGTGATTTTGAATATTGGTCCATTAAACCAAACCGACCCAGTGCGTGTAAAGTTGGCCGCCCCATTTTCAGCCAATATTTAGGCCGCGGGTGGAGTGGCAGAGCGATCGCCTCGCGCACCAATTCCTGCGCATACGGCGATGACCGCTTTTCAATAACAGGGGTCAAATGGCGCTGTTTTTATAGCGCTATTCTAATTCGGAGGCGCTATTGAGAGAAAGCGTTGGTAACAGAATAATTTGTTATTTATGTTGGTTTTATCATGTTAACGACATTAGTGGTTAGCGGTATAATGTGCACTTACAAACATAATTAGCAGAGATCGATGGCAAGTAATAGGGTTTAAGCGTTGTTTTTATTAACCCTAGATTTAATCGATATTATCAAATTATTACTGGAGTACACTAACATTTCAAAATTATCAGATTTGAAACAAGGTCTCGCTGAGCAATGATATATTATTTAACCATTACAATATACAGTTTAGAGAAGAAACTGACGGAAATTTTCTAAGAAGCTGCGAAGCTATTTGATCACCAGGCCTTTCTACTCCTTAAAGACATTTAATTTAATTTAGGTATTTTTATTAATGCTATAAATTTTGATTATTATTACTATAATGATTATTTGACATGACTTTTATAATGATGACTATAATTATTATTTTACAAAATGTATGTCTATTTTTAAAATTTTTATTATGTAATGTATGTCTATTTTATTTAAAAAAAAATTGTTATCTTAGGCTAAGAGAATGCCATTATTGTAATTTAATGTAAGATTTTGCATGCCACACTGTGGCGGAACATACATCCATGTAATTTTCTAAGCAACTGACATGTTTAATGTACCAACTGCGTGTGTTTTAGCAAAATAAAATGATTTGATTTAATTTGGATTGAATGACAAAATATTTAGAAAGCATGAATAAAACTATCCATTTTGGAAATGGAACGAAGAGAGAAACCATCATGCTAGTCACCTGATGGGAACGTCGCTGTCGGTTCCTGCGGCCCTAACATGGCCGCCCAGGTTTAGTTTAACCCCTCCCTGAGTCTCTGTCCAACTAGTGTCATAAGAAAGGGACTCAGATAGAGATAAACTATACTTGGCCAGTCATGTTAGGGCCACTGTCTGCTCTAAATCCTAACGGTGTATGTTCGGCCGCCTTCTTCTAAACCACCCAGCGGATTTTCATACGGTTTTCACTGTCATTTAGAGTATTTTTAGGGAAGGCTTTCATGTACATTACATCCCGATTGTATCCGTGGTAAGCCGGGGCGGGTCACTAGTTACTATGCAAAAAAAAAGATTCCGGGCCCAGTAATGCTTAAGGTAATTTATCATCATCATATCAGCCAGAAGCACCCACTGCTGGGTGTAGGCCTTCCCCAAGGATCCTTGGCGAAGGCCCAAGGTAATTATTTAAATTGAATTATTTTACGAATTCACTAATTATTAATTGACTCTAAGAGCAACCACTTAACAGTCTATCGGTGGGTTAATGACCCATATATTTACATCTATATAAATTAAATTGAAATGTTGTTCGTTGGTAAACGCAATCACTTGAGTGTGGCCGGACCGATTTGGCTATTTTTTTTTTGTTTCAAAATGTTCGTAATAGTCCGAATTAGGTTTTTGTGGAAAGACAAATTAGAAAAGTTTCCAAGTAAATGAACAAATCCAGGAAAAACTGAGCGTTCTTTTTTCTATGACATGTTTGTATTTGGACAGGACAAGTGCTGTCGGATCAGCTTGTCTACACTGATCTGCACTAAACTAATGTTTTTTGTTTGTTTGTTTATATGTAGAAGGTAATTTAATACCAGAACAGAACCGAGATTCTAGAACTACATAACCGATTTCAAAAATTCCTTTACTAATAGAAAGCTACACTATCCTTGACGGACATAGGCTACTATTTACAGGTGAACGAAGTCGCGGACGACCGCTAGTTAGAAATAAATGGGGTAGACACAGACTTTACTCTTTTTCTAATACATCACGCATTTCATGTTGTGCATTGGACTGTTCGTAGACAACGATGTCTTCGAGAGTTATAACAAGTACAAAGGGACTAGGATTTTTACAATAAAATTTCTGCTTTGTTTAAAAAAGCAATAAGGTGGGTTATGTTTGTCAAAGTCGGCATTACATACCTTAGAAACAAGAAAAAGACAAAGCTTTTAGATGCATAAAATCTTATTTTACTGAAGTAATACAAATAAAAAGATTTTACAGTTTATTAGCATTCCGTAGGAAAGGAATTTCCAAAGGAATCCTTATAATGCCAGTCCGTCCGTCTTTCTGTCTCTCACAGCGAAATATTTCGGCATCTGTCAATGCTATTGATTTGATTTTTTTATGCAGTTCAACGATTTCTTATTTCTTACTCAACCAAATCCTCTACATGCAAACTTAATTTTGCAATTAGTTTTATTTTACTTGTTGTTAAGGTAAATATATCGACAGTGGAAATTTCAATTGTCGTAAGGGGTCCTCTAATGTCCCTTACGACATTTAAGATTTCCACTGTCGAATTATGTATACATAGCGCAAATGTTAATGTACGAGTCTGATTCGCACTTAACTGGGCTTTTTATATTGAGATCACTTCAAATACAGCATGACGTATTTTGACGATATTTTTGATGAAGAGAACAGTGTCCAGAAGATGTGTGCAATCCCCGTTGGCTTGACATGATCTGTCCGTGGCAAATAAACCACTTAGTAAATTAATTTATTGTGTTTTTTAAATTGTGACTCTTTAAAATCTTAGCTGGTTTTACTCATGCCCCAATCCTATTAATTAATTTGTCTTCATTGCAGAGCACTAGGCAATGATGGGTGATGAGGAACACGACACGATCTATTGTCAGAGAACAATAGAGTAAAGTTTAGTATAAATGCAAGGATTTCATAGTTGTTTTCTAGTTTCATTCATTTTGGTAATGTTTTAAAACTTGATAGTAGTAATTTTACTGTAGCAAGAAATGACCATCTAAATTTAATATTTTGCAAGGTTTAAATTTAAAAATGAAAGCATGTTTGGAATAAAAGTGGTTATTGCCTGTAACAAGAACCGCTCCGGTTTGCAACTGCGTAGAACCAAACATACAAGTGACTTAATACAATAAAATGAAAAAGGTTTTTCTGTAAAAATTGTTTTATTGCACAATTGTACACAAACTAGAACTCTCGCGGGCTCAAACTGAAACTAATTACTTAACTTTAATCTAATCAATCAACCAATTAATGTTCGAAGAAACTTCTTCTATTACTCAAATTGTCACTTCGGTTAATGAAATTAATTAAAAGGGAAGCGTACACGTCGTCGTGTTGGCTGGATATTGCGGGAAGGGCGGCTTAGGAATGCAGTACGATCTTTGTCTCGGGACATGACACATGTCAACATTGTGCTATTTGTGGCACTTCAGGTACCGGATCAACCTGTAGAATTTAATCTTTACGCCAATTTCAAACTTATAGTGATTTTTTAACTACAATAGTGGTTTTTTGAGTTTAGAGTGCCATTTTGGAATGAAAGAACTTGTGGAATTACCGATTGCTTTTATTAATCCAATAGAAATGTTATTATGAAACTTATTTAGCTACTCTGCTACAACTTGACAACAAAACTATAAAAAGTACATTTCGTCTGTTCAGGGACTAGCGTAGATTATGATAATCAATCGGTTCATTATAATTACAAAGTTACAAAATATTGATGCTGTTGTAGTTTAAAATGACAGAGACATCAATATGGTCGTTAAGTTTTTCGATCTGCAATTAAATATTTCGATTTCTTGTGCTTCTAACTAACTGATTCACCTTAAGAACGGTAAACTCAAAGGCCACTTTATGAAATTGGAACAAAAATTAACGTCTACGCAGCTTTAAGTTTTAAATTGAGGCAGACAAGTACCTTACTATAAAATGTACGGGATACTGTTCGAAAACATACAGTTTTTTGTTATGGTGAGTAAAATATGTTTTTTGCATATTGCTAAGTTACCGCGTTATCTCGGTGTTTCATATGCTAAAAATACCAAAACAGCTAGCATCCCACACCGCGACTCCCTTTATCGCACTGATCGACAAGCAAGAATGAGCACGCGTGCTAACTGTACAGTATTGAAATCCTAACAGCGTCATAAGTTTTCACCCTACTGGGTTCATGTCTAATTCTTTCGCCCCTCAGACAATTCGTCTCTGGAACGCACTCCCCCTCAACATAAGGTAGGCCCCAAGCAAGTTTGCTTTCAAGCGGATGCTCCGCAAGCATCCGCTGGACCAGAGTAGGGAGAAATGTTGTGGTGAAATTTCTCATCTACTCTGGAGTCAGAGTAGATGAGAAATTTCATTTGTTGCGCGTAGATGGATATATTTATTTGTGTATTATATTCGTATGTATATTATATGTGTTATATGTATGTATGTCTATACTATTATAAATTAAGTAATTCAATTCTGAATATTTTTTGTATAAATAAGTATCGAAATAATCTAGCACTTATATTATCGTACCTTGTCGGTTTGACACCCCTGATAAAATCGCATATTAGTTCATTACTGATGTGAAAGTGAGAAGGTAGTGAATTGTTCAGATATTTAGATCCCTGGTTGCGTATATGTAGGTTACACTAGTTAAGTCACGAACAAATATTTTTCGATTCCTGCTTACGTCGTATCTTTTCCCTTATGCTGACTTTGCAATGCTGGAAGATATCTAGGATTCTACATCCAATTAATCTTGACAGCAATAACCTGAATACGGCTCATAGCACGGCGTCCTTCGAAGGGTGACCGCCAATTGGCCCCAATGCGTTTCTCCGAACCAATTCAGCGCATTCTCCGCGGTGACGTCACTGTCGCTAGCCACGCGCCGTGATGACATCAGCATAGTCAGTAATCATCTAAACATATAAAAGGGTTCCTGTATTGACTGACTGAGTAACAAACAACGCTCATCTTAAACCGCTAAAGATTGAAACACATATGACACGATAGCTAATGTTCCGTGATAATATTTCGGTTAAGTTTTGAAGTTATTTTTTACTTTAGTTTATAATGTATGCTTTGCAGTGCCCTTACAGGGTTTCGTAATATATTTCTTTATGAGAAAGCAAATAAATATTTTGAGTTTTGAGTTTTGAAACATACGATTTGGGACATACATAATTATGATCCTTAGGACTCACTAAGTAAGGGGAAGAGGTCACTGGTAAAACATATTATATTTAACTGTAGAAAATCGTGTACAGATATGGGCAACTGTTGATATTGTGTCTGTTGAATATCTAATTGTAGGTAGTTAACATTAAATAAATTATATTCTATTCTATATCTAAGCGGAGAAGGTGCTTAAAAATATGTAAAAATGAGTGCGCAAGTGTGTGTACCTCCACACCCTATAGGTACCACCAAACTTACACGTGCTTCAATTTGACATAATTGTAGAGTTTCCAGCGGCCCTAATATGACAGCCCAGGTTTAGTTTAATTAACCCCTCCATGTGTCTCTGTCTAACTAGTGTCATAAGAAAGGGACGCAGATAGAGATAAACTAACCTTGGCCAGTCATGTTAGGACCACAGGCTATAAATGTGACAAACAAGTTAAATTGTAGCACTTTTAAGTTTTGCGGTGTACCGGCCCCGTGTGTTTCAGGCTACAAATGTGACAAACAAGTTTAATTGTAAGATGTTTTTGATGCACATTTAGCCGTTTAGAAAATGCACTCGCAAGCGTACACGAATCTGCATCGTTAACCTTTTCAACGCCACGTCAAATAAAAAGTGGTCATTCACACGACAAGCTTTTTTTGTAAGTAACGAAGTTGACCGTAGTAGGTCACTTTTATATTGCGCGCGTTGACGTATATATAGGTCATTGGCGTTGAACTTATAGTGTGGAATATGTCTTTGGCGTCGGAAAGATTAATATTCTCTTCTCTACTATATAAAAATAAGTCGGGTTTTCCTTCCTGACGCTATAACTCCAGAACGCACGAACCGATTTCCACGGTTTTGCATTCGTTGGAAAGGTCTCGGGCTCCGTGAGGTTTATAGCAAAGAAAATTCTGGAAAAACATACAGCGCCATCTCTGCCATCTGGTGGCGAAACGGAGTTCGCCGGGTTTGCTAGTTAATAATAATTATTAATTGTTATTATTGAGATCTTGAAGAGGCTGGTCGACGTCACAGGCGACCGAAGAACTGGCAGCTACCTCGCTCAGCGTATAACTATACAGAGAGGTAATGCTACCAGTATCTTCGGTACCATGCCAGGGGACCTTCTTTTTTTGATATATATTAATTATAATTTTAGTGTTAATGTTTAGTGATTAGTTTTTATGTAGTTTAATTGTTTTAAATTATGTTTATTAAATATACGAGTGTTCATAACAATTTAAATCAAGATTGATAATATGCGACTAGTTGGAGGATGTAAATAATCTTTAAAATGACTCTACGAGGCGCCAGTTAAATTTATTATGCACGAGTGGCCCTCCTCGTGCTTCGCTAGATTTATGTATATCACACTGCTCAGTATAATGGGTAGGTATAGGTTCTTGGGGAATCCGGTTTTGTCTGGAAAAACAGTTATTTTGGTACAAGTTTTCTTCTACAAACAAAGCTCCCCCATATCCTTTAATTTAAAACGGTTTTAAAATCAAAATCAAAATATTTTATTGTATAACTGTAGGTAGAAATAGATGTTAAAACAGAAAAGTATTCGCTACAGCCTACCATAACATGGTGTACAATATTTGTCTTATATGTATTAGTATCACATAAAGTATCTTATTCACCTGTTCTCTATATCTCTATGTATCTAAGATTAAAATAGGTAACCATGACCGACAAAACCTAATTACTTACTACTAATCTATATATAAATATTTTATATTTTTAAACTCTGCCAGCATTTTCAAGAAAGTCCTGAACGGTATAAAAAAGTTTATCTAATAACCAGTCATTAATAATGCTTTTAAATTTATCACTTTGCTTGGTAATTGTATGTGTATATCGAACTCCTGATAGCGACTTGGATTTATTTATTAAGAATTTTGAAAGTATTTTGGCAAAATTAACGCTTTGTTCTAGATATTTAAAACGTAAAATTGTTATAGCCGGTGATTTCAATATCAATATTCTAAATAACGATGCTACCAAGCAGGCATTTATTTCCACCTTAGCTAAATTTAACCTGAGCCACACAATTAACGAACCCACTAGGATAACACATCAGTCGCAGACATGTATCGACAATATCTTAACAAATAATCGTAATTACACCTCAAAGGTGCTAAATTTAGGGATATCTGATCACACAGCCCAAATAATTGAAATACCAACAAGTCTTGGTTTTACTGAAACTTATTGGTATAGGAATATTCGGAGAATTGATTTTCACTTGGATATATTCAAGAAGTATATTGCTCAAATTAGCTTTACGGATGTGTTCAAAGAAACAGATCCCAATGCAGCGTATCAGGTTTTTTTAAGTATATTTAAAATGGTTTTCGACTTATGCATTCCGCTAGAAAGGTTAAAAATTACATACAAAAGAAAGCCAAATTGGAAGACATACGGTATTCATAAATCTACCAAAATAAAACGCAAGATGTATCTTGAAATTCATAAGCATAAACACAACACAAGTAGTCATTATAAATATAAAAAATATTGCAAAGTGTTAAAAAAAGTAATAAGAAGTTCTAAAATAATTTCAAACGATAAATACATAAATACCAGTGACAATAAAACCAAAGCTACATGGAGATTAATAAATCAAAATACAAGTTTAACTAATTCTTTACCAAACTCAATTACTGAAATAACCGAGAATGGTAAACTTATAACCGATCCATCTAACATAACGGAAGCATTTAATAAATATTTCGTTTCTCAAAATGTAAATAATACATTTGCTTCATCTACGTATAAATCAAATGATCGATATGTTAGCAATAGTATTTTTCTAGCCTTTGCCGATACATTTGAAATTAGAAAGATTGTTATGAGTTTGAAAAATAAAAAAAGTACGGGCCACGATAATATACCTATGATAGTTATAAAATCATGTATAGACGACATTGTTGAACCTCTTGTGTACATAATAAATCTAACCTTTCAGACTGGAATATTCCCAGACGATTTAAAAAAAGCTTTAATTAAACCGTTGTACAAAAAAGGATTAAAAACTGACATGGGTAATTTTAGACCTATCGCTCTACTGTCAAATTTCGCAAAAATTTTTGAAAAAACTATCCATAACAGATTAACTCATTTTTTAAATAAATATAGTATCATAAGTACGTCACAATTTGGTTTCCAAAAAGGCAAATCAACCTCACTGGCCGTGTTTAAGATTTTTAAGCAGATATGGGAGAGGATGGATAAAAGAAAGCCTTGTGTGTCTCTTCTGCTGGACATGTCCAAGGCTTTTGATTGCGTAATACATGAGATACTTTTAAAGCAACTGCAGCATATCGGGATCAGAGGAAATGCACTTCACTTGTTGAAAAGTTATTTGAGCAATAGGACACAAGCTGTACAAATCGAAAGGTATAATAAAAGAAATAAAACAATAGAGCACGTACAGTCATCTTTTGAGACCGTCTTGCTGGGAGTGCCACAAGGAAGTGTTCTTGGGCCTCTATTATTCCTTGTCTATTTAAATGAGTTTCCTAAATTAATCGATGAGCCGTGTGTGCTATTTGCTGATGATGCTACTGTATTGTTTTCAAATGACGAACCAAATGTAGATCTAAATCATAATATTAAATGTACACTTTTTAAAATTATAGAATTTCTTAAGAAGGTGAACCTAAATGTAAACTTAACAAAAACAAAGTTAATTCAATTTCGAAATTATAAAACTAATCCAATATCCCTAAATGTATCAGAAGCAGGTATTCCCGTAGAGGAAGTAAATAGTATACAATTTCTTGGCGTTAAGATAGACTCAAACTTGAATTGGAAATCGCATATTGATCAAATTAACAAAAAGATTGCTAGCAGTTGTTATGCCTTATCCATACTATCTGAAACATGTACTGAATCTGTGGTTAGAAGTGCTTATTATGGAAATGTGTACCCATTGCTCACCTACGGAGTCATCTATTGGGGAAATTCTGCTGATGTGCTTAAAACATTTAAACTCCAGAAGAGATGTTTAAGGATAGTATACCGCATGCACTATCAGGACTCACTTCGAAGCGTCTTTAGAGAGAAGCGTTTCTTGACGCTGACCGGTATTTACATTTTGGAGTTGTGTTTGTTTTTAAAAAGCCAACCTTTTTACTTTACTTCGAAAGCTTCCCTAAAATGTAATATACGATCTCAATATAAGGATAATATTTGGCTACCTAGAGTAAATACTGCTATTTACAAAAAGAGCTCATATATAATGGCCATTTATGTCTTTAACCATCTCCCTGCGGAAATAAAAGCTCTGGAAGGTAATATTTTTAAACAGAGACTTAAAAATTGGCTTGTAGAAAATGTGTTCTACAATCTAAATGAATATTTTGCAAATGATTGTAAAAATAAATAATTGTCTTGTATAGTTTTAATTGCTTATTGTACGCCCGGCATGGGTAGCTGTTGAATCATATAAATTGAATTTTTCCATCCTTGTTAACACAGTTATGCAATAAAATATTCTCATTCTCATTCTCTCATTCTCATTCTCATTCACAGTTATGTATTTTAAATGAGTCTGGGATTTTATTATAAATTTGAACAGCCATCCAGAACATACTTTTTGAAAACGCAGTTGTACGATGAGAAGTGACTAGCAGCTTATGTCTATCCCTCAGGTTAAATTTATGTTTAGCAGTTTCGAACAAATGTGGATGTTTTTTTACAAATACGGAAATTTCTTTAATATACAAGCAAGGAAGAGGGAGTATTCTAAAATCTTTAAACAGCTGTCGGCAAGAATCTCTTTGAGAAATTCCACCCAGTTAGTAAGCTATTTGCGGAAAACTGGAGAAGCTCGTTTGATATTGGCCTCTCCTACGTTTATTTACAATTACAAAGAAGCCGAAATCCAATTACTTTGCTTTAATTAGCTAGCTAACATTTCATTAGTGATGGCGAAGTACAAAGTATTGTAATATATTAATCGTTCTAATTCGTATTTACACAATGATAACCGTTTGGCCTACGTTTGAAGTTTATAGTATAAAACCCGCGTCAAAACTACTTACCAACTAATACGCCATCGAATAAATAAATACGCATATCAGTAATCCTAGAGCTAATACATACCTATATTTTATAAATATTATGCTTGCCATCAAAATTTTTTACATGGCTACAATAAAATGCTAAATTTACACACTTACCCTCTTATTCATAAACGATTCGTAAACGTTTGTTAGTTAACATGTTTTATGTCTTTATCTGTCATTGTGACGTTTGCCCTCAAATGTAAGGGACAAAACATTTGTTAGCTTCAAAAGATTGTTAACTTTTTATGCATAAGGGGATAAGAACTTATTTTCGCAGTCATACTCGTATATAACGCTGATTAAAACCCCCCACCTAAGTTTTAGGGCAGCCAGTGCACTGTAAATGCTCTCGCTTTGTGTAAAGAGCTATTTGCTTCCCAACCCACTGTGCTTGCAAAACCTTGTGTAGTATTTACTCGGTGTTTTCAGCAAAAAAGGTGTACTGGTGATGTTTTGTGTAAATTCGCTTCTCAACTAACGTATGTATGTAAAACTCTTTATTGCACATATTAATCAAAAACTTATCGCTGTACCTACCTACTTTTATTTACCAAAACACTCTTTAACGCAATTAAATTCCGCTCTTTGGCCAAATGTAAGTAGGTTAGGTTAGAACATACATACATACATGAAGTCACGCCTGCTTCCCGAAAGGGGTAGGCAGGCAGAGACCCCGGATTTCCACTTGCTAGGATCCTGACAAAGCTTGTAACCTTTGCTTCATTAACTCTCATAACATTCTTCTTTGCACGCTTGTTGGTTTATGGTACTTCAGATCTGGCGTTTTTCCAAAATGTCATTTGTAAGTTAGGACAAATTTGAGATAAAAAACCAAACATTAAAACTGCGAAATGTTTTTAGGCCATATGATTATTAGCCGAAATAATATTATGAGATAAGTAGTTTGCGATGTGATACTTTGGATAAAAATTTAGGCGGTACATCTGTAAACCAGCAAAAAACGTGCGTTGTTATCATGTTTGGGCTCAACTCAATCGTGCGTATCTACTCAAAATCAAAGTCGTTACAGCGCTATCCTATATTTTTTACCCGACTACGGCAAAGCCAAAAGGAAGGGTTATGTTTTTAGCAGCCTATGTATGTATGTTTGTATTTCCGTATGTTCCACTGTGGTGCCTAAACTAATGAGCCGATTTTGATGAATGAGGTGTCAATCGGTTCGTAATTGTAGTCTGAGTGACATAGGCTATATTTTTAGAATTCTGTGATTAACGTAAAGTTTTGAGATATTTCAAAGAACAATAAAGGAAATATATAACTTAAGTTGGGATTTGAGCTCGGAACCAGTCAAGCTAGGGTAGACGTTTTACATCTTAACTAGATAAAAGCGTAACAGCCGGCACCTTGACGTTAAGGCTCACCAACGGCACGGCACGGCAAAGGGTTTTGTGAGTGCAAATTACCATGATGCATGATGAAAATAATAGTTGACCGGTCGTCACCTCACCACGCAAATGAACGATAATGCATATTATAGTTAATAAGGTATACGCAATACGTGGTTTTGTCTCTTCAGAGTTGACGGCCGGATAGCCTAGTGGTTAGTGACCCTGACCATGAAGCCTGAGGTACCGAGTTCGATTCCCCGGAGGGGCAAATGTTTGTATGATGAATACGAATGTTTGTGCCCGAGTCATGGATGTTATATGTATTTAAGTATATATTTATCTATATAAGTATGTATATCCGTTGTCTAGTACCCATAATACAAGCAGCTTTAGTTGCTTACTTTGGGACTAAGTCAATTGGTGTTAATTGTCATAAGATATTTATTTATTATTTATTAGAGTGCTCTTGCCAGGCAATATTTTCCCTAGGTTGCGTTTATTTGCGTTTATTCGGTATGGCATTGATCCAAAAAAGGTATTAAAGTCGAATTAAATCAAGCAATATTAGCATAGGTATAACGTTTCCTGAGGTACAGTCAAGGAACTTAATTCCCTACCCATTTCGTTGAAATGTCGTCTGACATTCGCAATGCATTAAGGTCGATATGTCAAACTAACGTCTTGCTCTATAGCTCTTATGGCGACAGTTTGCTAAATGCTATTGAACGTTAGGTGGGTTGGAAATTAAATTCCTTGACTGTACCTTTACCTTGGCATTATCTTACTCGCAGAACAAAGTTCTATCGTGGCGCCCTGATATGCAGTAAAGCCCATCTCGATAAAAAGTCTCTAGCTATCTCACAAAGGGCTATATTTCAGAAGAGCTAGGTCCTTAAGCGTCAAACGCAAGGCGTACTAACTCTCTCATAGCCCGAGCAGCCTGCCGCCTCAGCCAGTGGGAGCGCGAAAGCCTTGCCGGGTACACGGGTAACACGGCTGTGCTAGACCGAGCGCTGTTGGCGGAAACGCAAAGTCGTGTTGTTTTGGTTACAAGGTTTAATTTTCGACATCTAAATCAATTGAAGTAGGAATAGGTATAACTATTTAATTTAAAAAATTACTTTTAACTATAGTCGTATTTAGAGATTTACATTGACGCTTAAATAGTTTATTAGAAACGATTTTTCATACAAAAATAATAAAGAAATTACAACAAGTAAAAGTGTCACTAAATTGTCGCTGGTTATTGTCAGCATCAGACATACTTACATAGTCGAAGAGTTCTAAAAGATCTAAACAATGTTCTATTGTCAAGGGAGAATAAGAATAAGAATAAGAATCGTTTATTTGTGTTTGAGAAACCTAACTTGTACAGATATTTTCAACCTCTAGTGTTTAGGGACTTCTGTAGCTAACATGACCGGCCAAGTTTAGTTTAAGTTTATCTCTGCATCCCTCTCTTATGACACTAGTTTGATAGAGATGCAGGGAGGGAAATTAACTCTAGGCCGCTCGTGTTAAGGTCACTACTGCTAACTGTTACAGCAAGTGCAATATTTGTGTTTGAACTGATCAAAATTAAATTAAATCAGTTTAAAAACTGAATTTTAACTCTATGTCTAATGTCACATGGTTTAAATCCCGCAGCTGGTGTTGCGAATCCCGCGCGTATTTTTAATGAACTGTCTCGCATCTCTCGAGATTGTCCTTTGAGTTGAGGGCGATTAAACTTTTAAGCCTTAATGACTTAAGGCTCAAGATGTACGGGTGGCTGCTTGAAAGCGTCCAGCACTACATTGTGGTAAGCTTTTGTTTATTATCAAGGAGAAAACTTAGACTCGAACATATAAACCACACGAAAACGTAACGTAACGTAACGGTGCGCAAACGCGGATACATTCATAATACCTATGATATGTTTTTATCTTTTACATGTATGATTTTAATGTACTTAAGTGATACTTTCTACCTTGTTATGTCCTAGAGATACAGTAACCTTCTGTAACCGCACTCGCAGACGCCCAACATACAGGCTCAGCCTAGTTTAGGGTCTGATAGATATAGCGAACTGTTTGACTGTTCACTAAATAAATTATTTGTATTTGTAAAAACAGAATTTACAAATTCACTATCCACGATAGCTATCTGAATAGAAATCAAAATCAGTATCGCTGGTAATTGTGGAATCTACAACCATACGAGTAGGAATAGAATAAACTCAACCTTGCAATAAGCATCAACCAACAAAATAAAATCAGCGCTGTGGTCCATTTATCCCCTACAGCATACTGCTGAGTCAAGCCCCCTTTTGGCCCTTACCAACTACGTTTTTTGTATTTTTTTTCATTGACTGAATTATTTGTATTTATCTGTATTATTTTGACGTCAAATAAAACTGTATTTATGTTCTAGAATGACTGAAAACTAATAAAGCCTAATGATTTAATTTTAAACTAATAATTAGCATACAAACGGAAATTTAGAAGCTCTATATATTATGTAAGGGCAAATTTAAATATCGTGTAGCATCTTAATAGCTTAAAATTAGCTGATTAGTTAAACCGTTCATAAAACCGTTGTTTTATACTTGTATAATAAAAAATAATGTTTGTAAATTTTTGTAACCGAAACTTCTTTATTTTTATTTTTATTGGAGAACGTTTAAGTTATTTCATTTGTATGTAAAGCACAAAGAAAAACCTTCTGTGTCTGGCAGGATTTATTACGGACAGGGTCCGTTTGTCTAACCCCCATAGTAAGAGCAGGTTTAGTTTCTTAGAAAATGAAAATGAAAATGAAAATGAAAAATTTATTTTGCAAGTAGGCCATATAGGCTCTTTTACATGTCTGAATCTACTAGCGCTTCGGAAAATGGAAGAATCTGCTGAGAAGAAACGCCGCAAGAAACTCAGCAGTTTATCTTTTTTTTTCTTCTCTTTTGAAAACAAGATTACAGAGCAATATACACAATCATAATAATAGTTCACATAAAGTGTGAAAAAAAAAAAAGATAATAAATAGCACAGCAAGCTTTAAGCATATTGAACGAACTGGCACTAGTACAGATTGACCAAGAGATGTATAGGGTCCCCAGGTCAAAGAAATTAGAATCGGGATGTATGTGGTCCCTGATCAAATACTTAGTCTAAATAACTTAGAGATGTATAGTCTCTAAGGGTCAAAACAAATTAATTACCTTAATCTATGCTTAGCAGAGGTGTAAAACGCCTCCACGGTCAAATTGTACAATATTACTTGGAGATGTATAGTCTCCGAATGTCAAAAGAATATAAGAATAAAAATATTCATGTCAAAAAAAAAAAATTGGTGAAAATCCAACAAAATCAGTAATATAACAATAACAACTCAATATATGTCTATATTTAGTTATATATATAAATATAAATAAATAGACAACACGATGAAGTCTCCCACATCAAACCGCATTTAAGTACCTACATTTTAGGCTTTTTGAGAATTACATTAGTCTTTGCAGCATGAATAGTCCGGACCCCACAAACAGCACCCGATCACGAGTATGACGCGTATCTCAGCCATCGTCTCCCTCAACCATATTGCAGGGAAGGTGGCGACCCGATCAACGACGCCACCGTAAGCAATGCCCTTTAAGCGAGCATGACATACTCAAGCAGTACGACTACAAAAGAGAAATTGAATACGGCTCGTCTGGCGAGAAACATCACAATGTGCTCCAAAATAATAATTACACTTTAATAGGATGTCATACATAATTAATAGGTATAAAATTAAGTGATAAAAAAAAAAAGATGAATGCTTAGAAATGTCACTTAATTTGGAACTAGATCAATAGGTGTAAATTGTTCCAAGATATTTATTTATTTAGGTATAATGTATAATGGTCAACTTGACTGTTCCTTAAAAAATCCAAATCAAATTATTATTAAAGACCTTATCAAATTTTAATTTACGAAGATTTATGCATTTTCTAATTGCGTTATGCGCAGATGTGTGAAAGTAATTACAATTTAGCAGCGATTTTAATTAATACCTACATAGTTCTCCGTTAATAATAATTCTCGAGCAAGGTGAAGGTCGTCCGAACTCCATTAAACTGTGTAACTTGAGGGTTCGGACAGATTAGGGTTCGCAGTTATTAATGACTACCTGAGAGAGATTTTCACAGTTAAAATAGTTTTCATAATTGCTTCCTGTCTTTACTTAAATGTTAGAAGAACTGAGCAGCAACCTGTGGATAACATCCTTATACTGACTGGTATTAGTAAGCAAAGAAAATGGTCTACTACTTATTTTAATTTTTTTTATTTACAACGAAATGACACGTAATTTTTACAAAAAATGTTTGTTGGCGAGTAATGCACTCACTTCCATACTCAATTAGTTTACTAACTACGTAGGTACAAGTATTGATCTCTGTAGTTTATTGTACTTCGGAGACCATTCTCTTATTATTATTATTTAATGATTATAAACATCAACATTGTATAAAAGTCCCAAAAAACTGTCCAAACAGTATATTTGCGGAAAGACTTCGCCGACTGTACCAGGGGATTCCACTCCGCACACGCTCCGCCGCCCTGCCTTCAACGTAGGCAAATTGCAAATAGGTTGTCGGCTTGCCGCGCGCCTGCTCGCTCGCTTTCACTGTGTCACTGTAATAGAAAACGAATGTTCCGCAACTCTAACGTGGCGCCGGGTGTTGCGGGGGAGAAGGCGGACGCGGGCGGCGCGTTTTGATGCGAGCCGCCTGACGAATGTGTATGTAGTAATACGAACTTTTTATACGTGTCAATAAAGTTGAAATTCGACAAATCGCGGTCGTAAAAGAGAAGTTTCTGTATGTTGGTACTAATATTTATTCTGTGACTGTACGCCAAACCTTAGTGTAAAAGACCACCAACGGTAAAACGAACGCGTCATGAAAACATAAAGTTGCGATATCTTTTTGCGTAACACCCTATTGTCTAGTTAAAAATAGCCGCCTAATTTTGGAGTGTCACGCGCCCCGCTGCCTAAATTGTTGCCAAATGGCTCTCTCTGTTACGACCTAGAGGCTCGAAGAACTCCACATTTCTAGGGTTCGTTAGAAAATTGTTTTGGATGTCACTGAAGCATATTTCAGTAGACACTGTGCTGTGCATTTTAAATTTGGAATAATATATTGTAACTGAAATTTGTATAGATTTTTTAAATATGGAGTATTTAAATGATTCAAATTAATAATTAAGTCCTGCCAGATGCCCAAAATTTTTCTTTGTGTGGTCATTGCATATCGCTTAAGTTGACAACATTGCTTATCCAACGTTATTGCAAATTTATTTTATTATAGTTTCTTTGCAAAAAAGGGGGAGGGTTAAAATTTTAAAATAAGGTCAGAGCAAGACATTCCAAGACAAATTTTTTTCGTGCTTGTGTTTTCGATTAATAAATCAAAAATCAATCAATCAATCAAGTATCAAGTAGTTAAATAAAGTATTTCTTATTAACTTACACAGTTATTTCAGAAATTATTAAAAATTCTTCACGAAAAGACTAAGGTTTTTTCTTTCTCGAGGTGGTAAACAACACAAATATATATTGTGATCAACACGAATGTAGTATCTGACTCGCTTTTGGGCCGATTTTTTGAATCAGTATTAAGGGAAGATTAGGTACTTATGTTTACTTGAAGTAACAATCTCAATTGGCTACGAAATCTACGCCGTAGCGTCGTAGCACGTGTCCAAGACTAGACAACGCAACGCAGTAACTGCTGGCAACGCATATATGCGTTTCATATACTTTCACACGATGCTGCTGGCATCTTTGTAGCCGTTTGCGTTGACTACATCTGTAAAATTTTCGGGGCACAGGAGTAATCACAGTTAAGCAATATGTTGCCTCATTAGTGGCCTTAGGGGGGGGGGGGGGGGGTAAGCACAGATCCGCCTGAGACCTCTCTCTTCAGGGGCCTCGTAGACATGTGCAACAACCAAAGTTCAAGGGAGACCCTCACGACTTGCTCATCCTTTCGGACAACGCAGCCCATTGGGTGAAGACTCTAGATATTATAATGTTAACGATTTGACATTCTTTTATATGCCCTACGATTAAATACATAACAACCCAAGTTTTCAAAAAAAACCTTTTCAATTAAATGAACATTAGGCATTTCAAAACATTAGTATACTTATATTATCAGTTTTGGATATCAAAAGTTCTCCCCACTCATTAATCATTAGTAATTAATTACCACGACTATTAACGATTGGGTAATCTCCAAAAAAACAGTGAACATCTTTTTTTGTCGTTATTGTCACCTCAAAAAGTATCTCTCTCTATGCTTTTTATGTAAAGATCTACGGTTCTTCTACGGTTATAGATGGCTGGAGTATTAACGCTCCTATTTCAAACTTATAAGTAAAAGTACCTTGCCGTGCTTCTTTACGTCATGGCATTTTGCTAACAGCCTGCGAGTCTGCAACAAATCGCTTCCGGTGGCTATAATTAGTAACCATAAAAGACTTAATTAACGCAGTTAAGTCACTTGGTGTAATGCATAGCTTTGTAAAGTATCAATTTACCCATTCGTTTCCCGTGAAGCTCGAACCCAGTGGCTCTAACACACTGGCCAAGGTTAATTTATCTCTCCCTGCGGCTCTTTCTAGCTAGCCAGTGCTATAAGAAAGAGACACTGCAAGATAAATAAACTTGACTTTATGACTTAATTTGACCTCCCGGTCATGTTAAGTGGATCTAACATGACCGGGAGGTCAAATTAAGTTAAGAGCGGCAAGAAGTGCTACAAACAAGACCGCTTACTATTTCGTCCTCAACGCGACTTGTATACAAATCAAATTTAAATTTTGTCTCCAGCAAGAATGTGGAGAAGAAATATGGGAGGCCATACTCCGAGACGCTGGAGCCAGGAACACAGTATTCAGCGCTACCCAGGTATGAACACAGAGTTTCAGTTTCAGTTTGATTTATTCAAAAAACAATTTACATTGTGTGTGAATATTTCTTTAACAATAATAATCTAAACATAATATAGTAACAATAATCTTAAAATGTAATACAAAAATAAAATCTAATAACACAGACTTATACACATACACTGCCTTATTCATTGTGGTTCCATTTAACAAAAAAAGACTTAAGGGTTTTTTAACCTAAAAACTATTTACACCACTTAAAACCGAGACAGCTTTCAAAAAATGCATAACATAATCCATTAACAGCTCTATAAAATTAGAGTGATTTTTTGTTGAAAAAATATCTTATTTTTAGCACTATCCGGACGCGCTGATGCTACGCCTTGCAAGCGCGTTGGCTCGGCTGGTCGGAGAAGAGCCTGGTTGCTCCACCGGCCCCGTCAGCCCTAAGCCCGCGAGCCCTGCCCCCAGAAAACCCTCCCTCAAGTCCAAACCCAGCTGGCGCAGTGCCTCCCTCCACACAGACACCAGAAACGCAAACTTCAAATGCCCTTTCACAGCAACAAACGCACTCACCGCCGCCACCAAGAAGGAAATAGACGCTTACAATTCCAAAGAAGAAATCAGAACCCAAATACCAACAGAAAAGATCAACGAAGAAGAAAACAAACGCAACGAGATTCAAAAGAACACTTGCACGGATATCATCAAGTATAACAGAAGGAGTTTGGGCTTTAAACTGGAGGACAACAAAGTCTTTCCAAGTGAAGCTTCAACATCTTCTCAGAAAAGCCAGGAAACTAGCCCTGAAGTGAGTGAAACTGCTGATGCTTCTTTGCCAACGTCACCGGTGTCTGATGGTGGAAAGAAGAGTGTTTCAAAGGCGACGCGCAAGAGCAGTTGTACGGTAGCTTTAGACGTGTACAGGAGGCGTGGCAGCGGCCAACCGGCCCGGCTGAACAGCTTAGGGCTTATCCGCGAGGGTTTGCTCCCCGGCATGAAGGAAAAATTCGCAACGCCAGAAAAAGTTATGCATTTCTTTGGTAGATGCTTTGTCAAGTTCTTCAGTAAATTTGAGTAAGTAAACATTGGTATCGTACTAATCCTACAAATTAAATAAACAAATATAAGGTGATCTGTATGAGTAAGTATCATATTGATACCTCAGTTTTTTCGAGGGAATCTTCCTACCGGTAAAATTTCAAAATCACCAAACCCTTACCAGAGGTCGTTTTAGAAGAAAACCCACACAAGACAGTTTTAAAGTAATTAGATAACAACATCCATTGAACTTCGGAAGGGAGTTTAATAATGATAATAAATCATCGTAATTTTGGCGAGAATGGGAAGCAAAGTCGCCAATAGGCAAGTCATCTATCAAGCCAGCCAATAACACGTTAAGGCCGGCAGCGCGCGGGTCATTGGCGCGAATATGATAGCATGAGTGGCATCTAATCGATGGAGGAAACATTTGCGCTGATTCTCATGGTTTTTCTCTTTGAGGTTTGATACGACATTAAAACATAATGTATTTTTTTATATAAAGCTTCACTAATAATAATATCCATTGAAATAACAACCAACGAAATCCATTTAAGTATGGCACTGATTTCATTTTTAACTACACGAAAAGGTGGTTTAAATTATAGGAAAATTTTAAGCTTATTTTATGTGACCATTTGGATGTTTATCTTTTACCGTCGCCAAGTTGTTACGAATGTCTTAAGCTATGTTATAATGTTACCTAAGATTCATAAAGAAAAATACGTAGGCATATTACAGGCATAGCCTTTAAAACTAGTCGGTTTTAGATGGAAGTTTTGAACATGACCGGCCAAGTGTAGTTTATCTGAATTTATCTCTACGGACGTTCCTTTACTATGACACGTTTGATAGAGACGTAGGGAGGGATATACTAAACCAGGGTCGGTCATGTTTGGGTCACAGGGAACTGAGAACTTGATGCGTGTGTAGCACCATTGGGTCACTAAAAATGGTGCGATGTCATGTCACATGACAGGTACGACCAGATGATCCGCGCGACGGGCCGCTACTTCTGCACGTTCTTGCAGTCCGTGGACAACATCCATCAGCGCATGCAGTTCACGTTCCCGCGCATGCGCTCGCCGAGCATGCAGCTGACGCGCGCGCATCGCCACGGCGCCGAGCTCGTGTACAGCAGCGGACGGACAGGCTTCACACATTATCTCATGGGTAGGGATATAAACTTAGTGGGGTCAAAATCTTAGTAAAAACAAATGTAAAAACTTAACGACTTGGTTTATAGAATTTTGCTCTCTTTGAGTAGTAGGCCAAAACTAGGCCAGGTAGGTACTCTTTATAAAGTTGTAGATTTGACCCAAAAATATTGAACTAAAAACCCCTGCGAATCTAATTTTAACCCTAACTTGGCTCCTTATTGTGCTTTTTATACGTGACTATAAGCTATTTGAGGATTTGCCATCGAGAAACATAACCCAGACACTAATAAAATAAGTCTCTAAGAACGAATGCAAAATAGTAAAGTCGCTTCATAAGTACCATACATTTCCTTTACCCCCTTTCTAACAGCTTGTAAAAGTATTGTCTGAACGAACTCTCATCTGGCTTTTATTATGTATCATTATTTTCAAGCCAAGTGAAAGTATTAAACCTCAAATGATCATGTTTTCAATCATTCCCTATCCAACAGGTCAACTATATGAAATAGCGGAAGACATTTTCTCACTAAAGCTGAAAGTATCCATCGTGAAAGAGAGTATGGAAGGGAGCTACTACGTCGCGGTTCTGAGGTTGGAATTCGACAACAGTGACTACGTAAGTATAAACACAAGACATATAATCGCCTTAACATGATAGCCTAACTTTGATTTATTCCTCCCTGCAACTCTATCTAACTAGCACAAGAAAGAGCGCACAAAGAGATGCACTACACTTTGGCGGTCATATTAGGCAACCTGCTTTGTACTAATGCAAACTTACTTGTTACAAATATTTATCTTACGATACCAAGTAAAGCCATACTGTTATTTTTATGAAGGTTTCAGCACGGTACGATAACTTCATACTACATAATACGGTGGAAAAATATAGCCAGCCTCATAATACGAGATTACTTCTTAGTTTTTAGGGTTCCGTACCATACAAACGAAAAAAGGAATCCTTATGTTCGTATATCTCTGGCTGCACCTCATCCTGTCGATATTTCAGAAGCGATAATCATATCGATTTAAAATTTGAAATAGTTTAAAGATTGCTTACTGAAAATGCAAGAAAATTATTTTTAGTTTAGTTACAAACGGGCAATGGGGTCGCAATTCCAAAATCAGGTAGATCAAGTGAAAGGGGCTTTATGCATGTTCCAAAATACCTAGGTTTTAAATGATTGCGGCGTAGATTCTGCAAAAATATTTTAAAAAAGGAAAAAAAAACATCGATTCGGAGTCGCACTAGGCCTGTATTTTACCAAAGAAAATTGGCTTTCTGTGTTAAACATTTAATATGCAAGATGTTCTACATTTTAGTGTTAGGTATAAGTATTATTTACAGGGCCATCTCCTGGGAGATAGAAGCGGGTATTGCTTCTGTAATATTCAACGTGTCTGCGATTGCCGACCCTACTCTAGCTTACGATAATTCTAAAAGATGTTCTCAGTTTGTAAATTACCTTAAATAATTACTTGTCGCTGGGATAAATTGAATTTCGGTTATTTGAGTAACGTAATATGTCAGTACTTTATTCTTATCTAACCGTCACTGATCCACTTTCGAAGAAAAACAAGCATGAGGAGCGTCTGATCGGATGGTCACCAACTAACTGTATATAGATGTTTTTAACACCAAAAGTATCACTAGCGCGTGGCCGATCCTGCGAGACGAGGTATTTTGTAGGCAACAAAAAGAATCCTTTTACTGCCTACTGAGCAATCCAATGTGCCGTCCCTATTTAAATGTATTCAAATTTTGTTCCAAATCGGATAGACAAGGAACTTATATACAGATTTTATCCTTGCAATTGTTTCTCAATTTCCTTTATATTGCTTTTCAATATCGACTACGAATAAATTTAAACAATCCTTACTAATATTGCCAAATAAACTCCGAAGGTGTTTAGAAGCGGGGATATATTGTAATAAAATACTGAAAGCTTTTCTAAGTGTCCCGGCCAATTGGGTCCGACTGAATATAAATGAGGCTCATTGGAATGTCACTTGGCTATATTCCACGAATTTAGTGCGTAGCTACTGAATACAAATATTCGCTATAAGAAAGCCGCTCTGGAGTTCGATTTTGAATCTCACCGGGCGACTAAAGCTCACCAAAATGGCCGAATCTCTAGGAAAAACGGCCATTTTGGTGAGCTTTAGTCACCTGGTGAGATTCAAACATAGCACCCCTGGGCATTTTCACCGTTATTCGTTCGTAAATTTTTAGAGATCTATGTGTTAGATAATTCTTCAAATTTGGTGTACATATTTTATAGATTTTTTGTTATAATTATGAATAACATGCAGTTATAAAAGATTACTCATAAACTTATGTCTTATGCTACTCAAGACATGGGGACATACGTCACAAAATACGTTAAATTTAATACATGGTCCGGATGAATCAACAGGTAGAAATCAAATCACAAAACCCATTTAACGCTCCCATGTAGAGTTGTTAATGTGTTTACAGCCGAGTATGAGACGCTATTGTGGTAGCTTTACTATTGTTCGGAGAAAGCCTTGAAATTTACGAGCATCCTTATGTTTTGCCGAGCTCCAGACGAGCATCATAAAAATATAGCTTAGTAAATATTATATGACTTAGGTACAGAATTCAAGGTCAGATGAAAGGTATGCTGAACATCACTAGCATCGTTAATGTAAAAGTGTTTTTGTTACTAAGTCATCGTTATCGGGGTTATTCTTTGAAATGCTAAATCCTCTGCCGCTTGATTTTGCATATTTTTACATAATATTTAGATACTAAATATAATATGGTTAAATCTTGAAAACATTTATTTCCCTGGCGTGTTTTTGGGAGATACTTACACATTATGTTTAGTAACTATTAGGTAGGTATACTAAAACATGCACAGAGGACTTCGAAGAATTACCTATCACAGCTTTGCAAAGGAACTGATTTTAAATATCGCAGTGGAAGGGGTTGTAGGGACGCGGGGTTTGGAGACAAGTGACAAGTCCAAATGTTAGGATTATACTGATTTATTAAATGCGCTTCCTAGCTATACATTGATCGGTTACATGCATATACGAATAGGAACGTATAATATGCTTCTACACTACAGGTGGGAAGTGGGTGGTTAAATCAATCTAGCCCTAAGCAACAAGCTAGAAAGAAGTCTACATATCCTTCCATCTTGTGTCAAGCGTTTATTGAATGCATCGCTACTATGTATTTAAGTAATTATTATTTCCAGGTTCAGTCGCTGATGCTTCGTAAGTCCCTGCCGTGTCCGCTGCCCCCAGTGCCAGTATCTTTACTGCTGCAGCTATTCCCCTTTGGAGTGCTGTTTGACAGAAGAATGAAAATCCTCAAGGCGGGTGAACGGGTAAGCTATATTTGGGAATACCATCACAAATGGAAACTCTATAACACTACAGAGATAAGTACTTGAGACGCTCTCTCGCTCTACGAATTGCAAACCTTAAGTGGCAGTGGGCGGGGCACATTGCTCGTAGAACCGATGGCCGTTGGGGCGTAAAAGTTCTCGAGTGGTGACCACGTACCGGAAGACGAGCTGTTGGTACGCCTCCCACAAGGTGGACCGACGATCTGGTGAGGATAGCTGGAAACGGGTGGATGCGAGCAGCACAAGACCACCTTAGCCAACGGTGGGCGTCTTCCGGCTGATATGATGATGATGATGATAACTTGAGACACATAGGACATTGTATTTACCATAGGAGCTAACATCATTGGCTCTCGTTTAACTCGCGTGTTTTACATATTGTCTCGTCGTTTATTGGATGACTGTCAATGACTGGGACCGTCACCTTACATTACGAATTATTTCAGTTGGTGTCAGCGTGGGGAGGCCCCTACAGCAATTTGGTCAAATCACCAATATCGGAAATATTGCGCCTAAGAAAACCAAAAGTAGCTTTTACCTGGGACAAGGTAAAGTATACCCACTATTCTTACCCACTACTTAAAAGTTTTAATTATTCATCAATCTTATAGATGTTGTTTCCCTTGGGCGACGGTAATCACTCACTATCAGGTGACCCGAATGCTCGTCGTCCTCTTTTCAATAATTAAAGTCTTATAAAGCGATTATGAATTTTTGAGCCACGTCGAAGTGGAACGCTGTCACGTTAACATTGCAAGTAGCAACATATTTGTAGGCAATCGAAAGCAACTATTTTACTGTGACAAGGTCCGTGATGGCTCCGAACATCTTCCAGGTGGTCTGCATGCAAACAGTGATGTTCGAGCTGGAGCTGATGCGATGGCGAGGCAAGTGCGTGGCGGACGCGCGCCGCGGCTCTCAGGGCGCGAGGGCGATCCTGCTCAAGGGACCTTTCTACTTCCTAGAGGAGATTGACTGCCTCATATTCTTGTCTAGTCCTATGTAAGTTAATATGAAAAAAAACAGGTTGCCTTATGGGCTTAGTAGCTCTAATTCAGAATTATTTCTAAATTTAACTTTGTGTCAGCAACAGAATTAGCTGAACACGCTTAAAGACAAACGCGCTTGCTCTCTTGCCAGTCTTGACAATAGAGTCGTGAGTAGATCTGTTTGACCTCTTCAACTTTGAAGATCATATAGTTTCTGCTGACTGTATGTATATTTATAATAGGTAAATACTATCAATAGGTTAGTATACTCAAGTCTTTTCTTAGCTTCAACGGGCTGGATGAACTTCAGCAAGCCGACCTATTCCTCGCCGATATGAACAGCCACGGTATGTCCAAGGAGATGCTCCTCAAAGGCTGGCAGCACGTTTCAAAGCTGCAACTGCTCTTCGAGAAAGCGGAAAGTAGATATCTTTCGCTGGAGAAGTCCTGCCGGCTCCTGGACCAGTGGAAGAAAAGGAGCGACCAGCTCCTTTACTCCATGATACCTAAACCTATTGTGGACCATCTTAGAGCTGGGAAAGATGCGATGTCAGCTTGTCAGGTTGGTTTTTTAATGGCTATCTGACAGATGTTTAACCTCTGATTACCGGTTTGCAATCCGTTAGTTCCTGAATCCTAAGCTAAGTGGGGTGATGTGGCGTTTATGGGTCTTCAGTAGACTGCAAATAATAACCCAGTCAGGTTTTAGGAGCATCCTCGTATATAACGTATAGCAACCATTTAAGGAAACAATATTAATAGTTTTAACACTTCATAACATACATCATCATTATATTATAAATATTTAATTTCATACGAGCAAACTACGGATTGCCGATAGGCGTATACAGAAATAAAGATAACCCTCAAGAAAAAAAAGTGCAAATTAAGATCAAGCACCATTTGCACTGTAGTTAAGGTAACATGACAGACAAGCATATGCGGCTGTATAAGTCTCTGCGTTTGCTAATGGTCCTTCGAACCGGATAAAGCAGACATTTTAAGAGTGTTGCATTGCAGGCGTTCGACGTGACGATAATGTTCTGCGGCGTGCAACTGGCCGAGGCGGGCACGCGCGCCGACGTTATGCACACCGTCGCATACATGAACGACGTGTACTCGCGCATCGACAGGCTGCTCGACTCGCACCGCGTGTACAAGGTACAGTCACATGAGTAAAAACACTAGAAGGTACACTTCATGTCTTCCAGTGCGGCGTCATTCTTTTGACCATGGTGGTACTCCGGGAGGACTGCTACCCAAGTTTAGTTGAACTCCTAAAGCCAGACTTAAAGATCCGAACTCAAGTTCCAGTTCCATACTATGCTAGTATAAAACTCGAGCTTGAGTTCGGTTTAAAAGTATGACTGAAAATGAAAATGAAAATGTTATTTTGCAAGTAGGCTCTATTACTTGTCTGGGTTATTAATGCCTTAAGATATTCTCTTTAAGGTTGTTTACTACCAATTAACGTTTGGGCATAACCAGAAAACGGTTTAGGCTATGTGGGTACACAACAAGAGAAAAACTATACTAACTACAAATTCTACCACATACATACAGATTTGCACAATACAATAGATAGATAAATACAATGTTGTCAATATACTTTAAAACTACCCTAGTAATAAGTTTCAACACTATGGATTCAAAGTCTGAAATAAATTATTTGTATTTGTATTTGTATTTACAAACTGTTCACAGTAGTGTTCACAAGGCTGTAGTAAAAACTCAAACCACTTTCGCCTGTGTCCAGGTGGAGACAGTGGGCACGGTGTACATGCTGGTGTCGGGCGCGCCCGAGCGCCGGCGCACGCACGCCGCCGCCGCCGCCAGCGCCGCGCTCGCCGTGTCGCGCGCGCTGCCACGGCTCACCATTGGTAACTCTACGGCGGCGGCTCTAATCCTTAACCTCTCGTGTGCTGAAACACTTATCAGTTAATTCGCAAAATTTCACGTATATATATTTAACTAGCGACCCGTCCCGGCTTCGTACGGGTACAACTAGGATATAATGTACAGTCAAGGAAATTGAAACACGTACCACCGTAGAACCTAGTCGAAGACACATACGCATGACATTTGTACGACATAGCCTGGCGTTTAACGCGTCGCGTCATTGCGATAGGGTTCTATGGTGGTGCGTGAATATATTTCCCCTACTATACCTACATAAAAACCTTCCGTAAAAAAATCCTGAAAACCGTATCAAAATCCGTTGCGTGGTTTAGAAGGAATAAGCGACGGAAGATATGCGAACAGACAGGAACGGATAGCGACTTTACTTTATACTGTGTCAAGATAAAGATAAAGAAGAGATAAAGATTTAAAATCAAGGACGTTACGTATTTATACTACGACCTTGTGTCAGCTGCGCCTTTGCAAAACCTTTAACCAATGTGTGCGTAAAGAACATATTATAATATTCCTATGTATACTTTATGACCGCGACAAAAGCTAGCGTGCCAGGGTCTCTAAGGCTGCGTTTCCACCTGAGATGTGCGAGGATGTGTAGCGAGGGATATGTTTGTAAGAACCAATAAAATCGCTTCATTTACCTCGCCTCGGTCAGCACAGCTCTGGTGGAAACGGCTCATTGGTTCTTTACAAACACATCCCTTGCTACTCATCCTCGCACATCTCTGGTGGAACACAGCCTAAAGGTAACCATTTTGTCTATTCATGTGTGTACAGACAGAAAGTCAATAGAAGAGGAGGTTTAGAGTATATAGTCGTCTCTTTTTGACACATTGTATTATTGTCATTTAATAGAAATCAGCTAATATAAAAATCGCTATCAATTTTTTACTCTTTCTATGCTATACTATTTCTTTGCTCTTAACGGTAGCAATAAAAGTCGGATAAGATGATTTTTCTCAGAAAGACACTGTTCATTCATTCATTCATTCTGTTCTCTGTGCATTCATTGTGCGCAGGCGTGCACTCAGGGCCTTGCGTGGCGGGCGTGCTGGGTCTGAAGCTACCGCGGTACTGCCTCGTGGGGGACTCTGTCAACACCGCCAGCCGCATGCAGACTACCTCTGAGGCAAGTCCAGTCCACTGACATCACTATTTCGCAGTTTTGGACGCCATAGTGGTTACTAAGTACTAAAACTGACGAGTCTCGCCGAAGCAGAGTAACTGCTTAGCGAGGGATTTCGTCAACAAGGCCAGACGCAAACGCAAACCAATATCAAGAAGACATGTCGACGCCGATGTCCATCAGTTTGTGTAGAAAGTAAACTTTTGCTAAGATTTTAATCTAGATGGCGCTGTATTGCCTCGCGTACGATTCCGTCAATATTTACTTACTACATGAAGGTCCAGTTCACTTCAGTGGCAGATTTAAATATTTCCCAAGTACCCATAGGCAGGAAAATTTTTGCTGCCCTTGCTTCTTCGTCTTCTCCACTTTTTTATTTTAAGAAAATGCTATAAAAACGGTTCCCAAAGTTGCCATCCTAGGCTCAGCCTTTTGATAAATCTGCCACGGAAGCCCTAACATGACCGACTCAGGTTTAATTTATCCCTCCTTCCGTCTCTGTCAAACTAGTGTCATAAGAATTTAGTTGAATAATTTCCTTGGTTCCAGCCGGGCCGCATCCAGATATCGGCGGCGACGGCGGCGCAGCTTCCGACCGGCCGGTTCCGATTACGGCGGAGGGGACTTATCAAAGTTAAGGTACAGTTTCACATTGTTTTGAGGAGATTTTTTCATAGTGATAGAGCAACGCTGTAGCTAGTTGTTAACTGCAATACGAATGCGCCGGCTCGGGGCTGTACCAAGCTCTTACAGAATACTGGCGTAAAAAATTCTGCTAACGTTTCCTACTGAGTGAGATATCTGGATGCTCAGGGGCCTAAAGGCCAGCAATCAAACCAGCCAGCCAAGCAAGAACCCTCACATTTGTTAGTGACCGAAGAAAATGCATAAAGGGAAAATAGTTTAGCGATTCATGGGGTCACTGTTTCCCATGGATGGCGGTGACCGCTTCCTACCAGGTGACTCGCTTTACATCAGGCGTAGGCCTTCCTTTCCCATAAAAAAATTGTTGTAAAGTTGTAAAGCTTTAATACTCTGCACCAAAGAAAGTTAATAATTTACAAAATGCTAATATAAGACTGTGGGACTCATGCATTGTACATGCGCGCGGCGCGAGCGCCGGCGCAGACTGAGCCGTCGCCGACGCGCGCCGACGTCTTATACGAGGCCCTATATTTATACTCGCGAGAGAGGTATATCTGCTGTCTCTGTCTAGTTGGTCTAGCGTACGTTGGGTATAAAATACAAGCTTTTTCCAAATAAAATGTCATTCTGAAATCAAACATCGATACTTTAATTTCCTCTCCAAATAACACGCACCCGAGCTGCTACAAGACTACCTATAGCAGCCATACTCAAAGTGTACTCCGCGGAGCCCTACGGTTCCGCAATGCCTCTGCGGTTGCTCCGTGAGAAAAAAACTGAAGTCTGGACGATAGTTCAACACTGTTTCTTATTTATGGGTTCCGTCAAATATTTCGGTTTCTGAAAGGGTTCCATTGGAAAAAAAGTTTGAGAACCGCCGGACTATAGTATGTATGTTGACCATTCCTGTGGCCCTAACTCTTTTTATACTAGAGGCAAAGCCGTAGGGGGGATAAATTAAACTTTGGCGGTCATATTAGAGCGGGTGGACCGAACAGATATTATTATGTATTATATTCACCCTTTCGTAACACAAGTTCGCGGGTGGTAGGACCTTGTGCAAGGTCCGTCCGGATAGCTACCACCATCTTGCTTGTTAATCCTACCACTAAGCAGCACTGCTTTCTCTGTTGTGTTCCGGTGTGGAGAGAGAGACAGCCGGTGTAATTACTGGCACAAGAGGTATTCCATCTTAGCCCTCCAGGTTGGCAACGCATGTGCAATCTCCTTGGTGTTCCAAATGTCTAAAGGCGGTGGTGATCACTTACCATCAGGTGACCCACTTGCTTGTTTGCCTTCCTATTTTATCTATCTTCTATATAAATAAAAATGAATTGTTGTTCGTTAGTCTGATTAAAACTCGAGAACGGCTGGGCCGATTGAGCTGATTTTGGTTTTAAAATGTTTGTCGTAGTCCAGGGTAGGTCTAAACGGTGAGCAAATATGCCTCCAATAATTAGGCGGTACGAAGTTCGCCGGGTCAGCTAGTATTTAAATAAAAATCGGTAATATAAAATGTTAAATCTTTGGACAGTCAGCAGTGCCGTAAATAGGGCGGTGCCACCGGTGCCCAGGCACAGGGCGTAGACTCTGGGGGGCGCAAGAATGGCCAGACCAGGCAGGGCTATTAGTTTTTCGGTTTGCTCCTGATAAGTTCCCGCTCCGCCCCTAGTGCTCGATTTCAATACATCGCACAGGGCGAAGAAATGGCTATTTACGGCACTGACAGTCAGTATAAAAAAGATACTGGAGCTGCCAGCACGAACTCTCGACACGCTGTAACTCACTACGCAAATCAGTGCATCACCACCTTCTTACTAGCCCAGTAGGAGAGGCGCACCGTCAGTTAACACGTATCAAGAAGGTTCGTGCTAGGTTTGCAGTTAGGTGTTACTTTTTAATCGACTTCAAAAAAAGAAGGAGGTTCTCAATCCATCGGGATGTTTTTTTTACACCATGTCCTCATTTTCAGGGCAAAGGAATGATGGAGACATTCTGGTTGGAGGGCGAGGTGGAGGAGGACGAGCAGCACGAGGCGCTGCAGTTATTCTCTGCCCTTTGTGGGGAGACCGAATAAAGCGAAGTAATCTTCACATAATACTAGCGACGCGCCCCGGTTTTGCATGGGTACAATCGGGATGTAACGTATAGTACCTTCCCTAAAAAAAGATCTAAATAACAGTGAAAGCCGTATTAAAATCCGTTGCGTGGTTAAGGAGGAGAACAGAGGCGTATTTAAAGTTTTGGCGCCCCCGGCCAATTAGTTTTGGCGCCCCATTGAATACGATAAAGTATTTCTGGCGCCCCGGGCCATGGCCTGGATGGCCCTAGGGTAAATACGCCCCTGGAGGAGAAGCTGAAGATTCACTATAAAAATTCTGGACAGACAGGAAAAATAGTGACTTTATCTACCTCTACACTAATATAATAAAGAGGTAAACTTTGTTTGTTTGTATGTAGGGGGTAATCTCTGGAACTACTTAGGTACTGAACCGATTAAAAAAATTCTTTCAGTAATGGAAAGCTACACTATCCCTGACGGACATAGGCGATTAGTCCCACGCGTACGAAGTCGGGCGCTTCCGCTAGTACTATGTAAAGATAAAGTCGCTCTTCGTTCCTGTGTCCTAAATCCTTATGGCAGGGGAGTTCCACTCCGCAATGTAGGTGCGCTCGCCGCATGACCTATGGCATAGGTTAATCGCAGTAGGTTGCCGGCTTGCCGCGCGCGCGCCCACATTACAGTAAGCAGCCCAACCCTAGCGGTGCGCCAGGGCATTGCGGGTGGAAGGCGGCCGCGGGCGGCGCCTTCCTTTTGACACATGCCGCCTGGCGAATGTTTATGAAGTAATACGAACTTTTTGTCCCTGATTATAAAGTTGGAATTAGTTTAATGGTGGTCGAAAAAGAGAAGTTTCTGTACGTTAGTACTATTATTTATTCTGTGCTTACGGTGTATGTTCGGCCTCCTTCTTCTAAACCACGCAACGGATTTTGATACGGTCTTCACTGTCATTTAGATATTTTCTTTATGTACATTACATCCCAATTTTATCCGTGGGAAGCCGGGGCGGGTCGTTAGTGTTTACATAAAGTATCAGACACCGGTCATAGGTGACGCAACGAGAGTTGAGGTCACGCACACTGTAGCATGTCATGTGTGTACCAGAGTTTAGTTCAAATTATTTTGTATGGCGCTTTGTAGTCGTGTGTTATCGTTCACCCCAACGCTCGTTGCGTTACCTATCCCTTTGCACGGCTTAACCCGCAGATGTTTTCTTTTGTTTAATATTTGTGTGCCAGTAACATACCAAAAGATGTAAGTAGGGGCAAATGCTGTGAACAGCTATACCTGTGGCCATTCTTTAAATATTAGAGCTGTACTCTCTCATCGTCCGAGCAATCTCCATGTGTCTCTATTCCTTGCCTTCAGGAGATCAAAGAGAAGACCGGGAATAGAGAAGCATATCGATTACTTCAACGATGAGAGAGTAGAGATTGAAAGAGACTCCACAGGTAAAGCTGTCCACAGGAACCGCTGTTGCCCCTACCTAATTTAAGATAAGACATGTCAAATTACTATGGAAATAAAAATACATATTCAGTAAATAAATAATAGTTTAATATCAACAAATGAATTCGTATTATTTTAAATTAGATTTATATCATTTCTCTATAGCTGTCTATATCAGCATTTAAAAATGTCATTTTAATTTTTTGCTTTTTTCGTAACATTTCGTAAACTATTTTGTTAACCTTTTCAACGCTATGCCAAATACAACAACCAGACACACGCCAAGCACGGCTGGTTACAAACGCGAATTTCAATCTTACGCCAACTTATGTTAGTCTTTTTTGCGCTGTACGCACAGTCGGATATATCTATAATCTATATATATCCGTGTTTAGCGTTGAACCTGTAATGCGGATATATCCGTCATTGGCGTTAAAAAGGTTGAAAGGAACTGACGCCCTTTTAAATCCCACAAAAGATCAGACTTGTCGTGTGCACGCAGCCTAAAGGTGTTTAATCGACATCGGTTAATCGATTAGAGACGATATTAAAATACCCTAAGCGACGTCGATCGTATCGTTTGATCGACGTTGATTGATTCGTATTGGTAAATCGTCATAAAAATGTATACAACTTATCACCTTGTTACAAAGGAGTAAAGTGTAAAATTTTTGCATATTTATGACTTTGATAGTACATTATAGGCCTGAAGTAGCTTAAAGTCCTCTCGCGATATCTCTGATTAAACCGTCTTTTATCCATGGATGTTAAAAAGGCTTCAAGACACATAAAGCATAAACGAGCCAAAGCCATACGGGCTGGGTTCAAATTTGCGTTACATTTCATTGGCTCTTAAATTGTAACAAAGCACAATATTCAATTTAAGGTAACCGTACCATAGACACGCGTTGTTTTTACCAATGGTTGGCATCAGTATCTCTCGTTTCTTTCCGTGCGTTCTCGTCAATTATTGGGTCACTGTCAACGACTGGGACCGTTACCTTATTCAAGGTGTTTCGTATTTTTCTTTAGAAGTGAATGAGAGATAAAGTCATAGGGTGACCAAACTCTTGAGTACTCATTCTGTATGACACAGGATCTAAAATTACAGGATTCATGAAAAAATACGGGACCAACTTGTTTTTAGTATGGTATGGTCTTGTATTTTTCTTATTAAAATACAGGACACGGTCAAAATGACGGCAAAATAGAACATCCTGTAGAATACGGGACAGTTGGCCACGCTAGATAAAGACACGAAACCTTTGTATCTAAAGTAAAGGTTAGGTAAGCGTTAACAAAAACAAGAGAGAAACCGGTTTAGTAAACTGGTCCTGAGGAGTTCCACCATATCGCAGGTGTACGTGTAACTTGAAATATTTTTAACACGTTCTGTGGTTCTAACATGACCGATCAAATTTAGTTTACCTGAGTTTATCTCTATGTGCGTCTCTTTCATATGACACTATTTTGACAGAGACGCAGGAAGGGGTACGTTAAACCTGTGCCGGTCATGCTATGCTACATTTACACGCTGGCCGAGGTTGGGCTAGCGTTCACCAACACCAGCACGTGAACGGGGTGTTTGGCTTGGCTTGCGTGAGCTTGCAAGAGTTGGTCGCCGATCCGGGCTAGTGTCGGTTTTTGAACACAGATCAAAGAAGCTTGCGGCAAGCGCTTGCGACGTGCTTACGTTGGCGCGTTTGTAAGGCTTGGAGCTTGTGGACGCTTGCCCAACCGGCCAACGTATAAATGTAGCATTGGGGCCACAGTAAACTCTAAAAGTTTCAACTCAAGATTGAATTTTAAATGCACAGCGATAAAAGCCAGTTGTAGTGAACCAGTGACTCATTTGACTGTGAATCAGCTGATCAAGTATCAACTCTATTCGTCTGATGTTTAAGTTTGAAATGAATTTTGTTTATCTACACTGGGAGTACAATGTATGCAAACAAATGGTGATTACGTTCTTAACCAATTTACAATACAAATTAGGTTGCAAAAGTGACAACAATATTAATTTGCGATACAGTTAAGTATTGTGACTATTAATAATTAATTACGCTGGATCACCAACCTGCAACTTGTACGTCTTTAAACATTCGTAGTAGTCTCTAACCTTTCCGTATTCATAAAAGCTTAAAAAACTGCTTTACATAAAATATGTTTATTTCCTTTCTTTCGAAGGCTAACGTCACAATGTAGATAAAAATAAAACATATTTTTATTAAAGTAGGTTTAGCGAGAATTTATGAATAAAGAGAGAACCCCCTTATTCATAAAAAAGTTAATAATATTTTAAAGCTAACAAATGTTTTGTCCCTTTCATTTGAGGGTAAGCGTCACAATGACAGATAAAGACATAAAACGTGTTAACTGACAAACGTTTACGAAGCGTTTTTGGATAAGGGGGTAAGAGTCCACGCAGAGAGCGGCGATCAGCATAGAAAGGCATTCTTTTAATTTTGAAAATAGAACGCAAGCGTTATCCTATGTGCGCACGCGATGCGAGCATGGTGTTATCGACCAAGTAACTACATTACCACTTTGGAACCTTATCCTCTTGTTAAACGGTTGAAAAGTGGTACATGTACTGGCAACCAGTATTGACTATACATTACATAGACTGCGGAACGCTCTACTCTGCGCCGGTACTAAAGATTCTAGTGAATACTCGTAAAAGGCTTTGGAATAAAAATAGCTAAAAGCTTTTACAACGATCCTGTTCTAAGCGTAAACGGTTAGACAGGAATCATTGCTTTTATCGTTAAAATTTTATATTCTTGACAAGAAACCTAGTTTTAGAGAACTCAATATTTTTGCAGTTTTGTTAACCTCTTCAACACGATATCAAGAATTTATTAAAATCCGGCAATGTATTTTTTGCACAGATGACTTTGCGACAACGTTACATATACATTTATAGGCAAGGAACGCTCGTGTCAAATTATAAGAATGCACGCATATTTTTCATTGTATACTGACGAATATGTCGGTAGTTGGCAGGCAACCTGCAACGGAATCGCCTTTGAAAAGGTTAACTTTCAATTGTTCGAGACATCTTACCACTAAACGCTTGCACCTCGTGCAAATTTGCTTTAATTTTTTGTGCCTTCTAACTACTCTGACGTTTTTACAATACGTATTAATAATACGTAAAAATGTAACGATTGCAAAATTATACCTTATGCCTACATTCTATATGAAACCTATAAGATTAAAAAAACAATTGAATGTGCTAGACTATTATTCTTAAATTCATGATTGGCACTAAAATACACTAGGACGGTGACATTACGTAATCCAGATGGAAAGACAAAGTGACAATCGTATTTGTAGTAAAACATAAAAGTTAAGGCACTGGAATATACAAATCTTAACCAATAATATCATAAAAGCATATCATTAAACTCATAAATCTAGAAAAATATAACAAAACGTGTTTATTTACAACCCTGAACTTCTTATAAATAAAATTATTAGAAAACGAAACAAAAGCTGTAAAAAGGGGCAAGATACAAATATAAATAAATAATAACATTGGTCCTCAAACCTACGTTTGAAACATACGTTTTAAAAAAGTATAAACAGTGACAACAGTTCATTCCAAATCTGAATATTATGTACAGTTTAATAAAAATTAAAACGTCATTTGATTTTCGAATAGAAATACTTAAATCTATTCATAATTACTTATCAGTACAAAATGTGTAATATAAGTGATTATTTTTATTATATAATTTACTTTAGATACATTATTTGAACTAACGCGACAACTGCATCTAAGTAATAAATAATTTATTTTCGAATGTAGTCCTCTCACTCACCATCTACAAAATTTACTCGAATAAGTACATTATTTCGAAATATCAAGTAGGTATAAACAATAACTATAAGTGAGGAATCAGTCTTTATGATTTTATGCGAAATCGAAAGGCAGGCAGCGTAGACGATTTCATCGACTGACTAAATCTATCCATTATATGCAATACTATAGTTGTTTATTTATATTAGTTAATACAATAGCTATCACAATTCGTAGTGTAGACTTATTGCAATATAATTTGGGTTTACTTACTTCTACGGAATGTGGCTAGGTTAACGTCACCGACGCGGTTTACTTCTTGAAGAGAGCTGTCACTTCCTCGATGGACTTGTTCTTCGTCTCGGGCAACTTGAAGTACGTGAATATGAAGAACAGGATGAGGAATCCTGTGTAAGGCAAGAACACGTAGTTTCCGAGCGCCCTCTCCATCGGTATGAAGGAGATGCCGACGATGAAGTTGGCGAACCAGTTGACGAGCGCTCCGATGCTGACGGCCGCGCTGCGCGCGCTCTGCCCGAACAGCTCCGACAGGATCATCCACGGGATCGAGCTCGGGCCCACCCCGAAGAACGCCACGTACAGCAACGTGAAGATAACCGCGAATATGCTCATCGTCGTGTTATCTTGGTACGTGAAGAAAGCGACGGTCATCAGCACGGAAAAAGCGGTCATACCGCCGAGCCCCACCAGCTGCAGCGTGCGCCGGCCCAGCCGGTCCATCAAAGGGATGGACACCAGCGCCATTATGAACAGCATACTCCCGACCCCGATGGACGCCAGCCGCGCCACATCCGGCTCGAGCCCGGCGCTCACGAAAATAGTCGACGAGAAATACAAAACGGCATTAATGCCTCCCCACTGCTGTGATAGATGCATCACGATACCGATTATGAGCGGCGTGCGCAACGAGCGGTCAGTGACCAAACCCCAAACGGTAAACTTCTCTTCCTGTCTCTCGGCTCGGTCTTCCGCGTGCATGCCGTTGATCTCGTCGTCGATCTCGGGGTGGCCTCTAATTTTAGCGAGCGCTACTCTCGCTTTTTGCTCGTCGCGGGACGTGAGGAGCAGGAACCTCGGCGATTCGGAAGTGAACGGCAGCATCGCGCATTGGAGCGCGGATGGTATGATAGCCAAGCCAAGCAGCCACGGCCAGCCCTCGTTGGTGCCTAATATAGCATCGATTCCCAAAATTTGCGCGCCGACCAGACCTAAAGCGACCGCAAGTTGATTAACGGTGCCGAACGCGCCTCGCAGCCTCAGTGGGGCCACTTCGGAGACGTAGGTCGGTGAGACGGTCGTAGCGAATCCGCAGTTGATTCCGATGAGGAATCTGCCTATTATGAGCATCGCGACGGAGGACGCGAGTTTGCTGAACCCCATGAAGGCTGCGGCGACCACGCCGAAAGCCGCGTTCATAAGCAGGGCATTCTTGCGGCCTTGCCTTTCCGCGATCCAGCTGGAGAGAGGGCAGCCGATCATCCCGCCCACGGGGAAGATGGCGACTATGACGCTGAAGAGCAAGTCGCCGTCCTCGATCTGGTACGTATCGCGGATGAAGGTCTCGATGAACTCGCGGGGCGCGTTGATGACGCCGGTGTTGAAGCCGAACTGGAGCATGCCCAGCACCGCCGCGCTCACCGCGTACAGCAGCGGCCCTGTCGTTCCGCCTGACATCTTTGAGGTCTCACCGCTCTGAAACGAAATACGATAATAATTAATCTTTCCATTTTTCGCTCATTATTTCTAATCGATTTAAGCATCTGTTGGGCCATTTATATAATAGTATTCTAATATATCATGTAATTTAAGAAGATATTCATCTATCGTTTACGTTTTAGTTTGTCCGTGTTACATAAAATTCTTCATGTGACAGGCTATCTGGAAATATCTTGGTAATTTTGAGTGTAGAAGTGCAACATATGATAAAAACAACATACAAAAGATAAATTCAGTGTATACACATTTGATTACCTACTTCAACGCACTGAAAGATATAGCTTACATTTGAAATATTCTTATTCACGGGACAACGAGTATACACCGTTTAACATGCATTAAATAATTTATATCTATCATCGATTTGTCGAAGCATGCCTTTGAACTATAATCTGTCGTAATTAATAAGCATTATTTGCATTCCATATCTAAGCGGCAGCTTTTACGTTGTAATAGATAAGTTGATAAAACTCATTACCATATCTTTAACAATGATATATATATGATATGTATTAGGGGTCCAAGCAAAATAAAAAGAAACCATTATGGTCTCATTTCTGTATCTGTCCGTCCGTCTATCGATCTATCGCAGCCAAATACATAAATCACAGGAACCACGAGAACACATAAGACTTGAAATTTGGCATAATAATACATTTAACTGAGCCAAATGTACATCATATAAAAAATCAAATACACTATATGGTAAACATGCAACAGGTCGAAAATAGTATAAAATTAGATACATTATAAACATTCAAATTAAAAGGTTGACAACGGTCGGCGCTAACGAGCGCCCTTCTTATGTGACACCTACCAGTGGCCCTAAAATGACTGGCCAAGTTTAGTTTATCTCTATCTGCGTCCCTGTCTTATGACACTGGTTAGACGGAGACACAGGGAGGGGTTAAACTAAACCTGGGCTGTCATGTTAGGGCCGCAGGTTTAAAAACATAACACAAATACCATTGTGTGGTGACACAGGAGCGCGAGCGCCAACATCTATAAGAGTACAGGCAACATTCCAAATACTTAATTGATTGTTTGAATTTACATATTCTTGGAAGATTGGAAATACGTGTCTGTACGGAACCCTCGCTGACTCGCACTTGGACAGTTTTTTATTATTGGTCATAATTATTGTTTAAGAATAGCTAGTTACGAGGCGTATCTACAAGGAAATGACGGTGCAAAACTGCGAAGATCGTCAGACCGAGCGTCTTCTATAATTTTAAGTTGGAAAACGGAGTTTATTAACATGGCGAGGTTATCATGGTTTCTGACATGGTAACTATTGGTCCACTAATCAATATACTAGCTACTACCCGCGGCTTCGTCATTTTACAGGATTAAAAGTATCCTGTATTTTTATCCAGAACAAGATGGAAGTTTGGCCGACAGATAGCTGTCTGCAAAATTTCATGTGATTCCGTCTAGCTGTTAATGCATGGTTGAGGTACAAAAATCATTACTGTCGCAATTATAATATTACTAGGATATATAACTATACATAAATGTATAAGGATAGTAAGTAACTAGTAGCATAGTAAGGGTAACCAAACGCATGATTTTTTTGCACTTCGTAACTGACGGATTTTTGTTAGCAACTTTTTTTGGATTAACAGATTTATAATTCAAATTAATCGAAATCTCGCATGACCATAAGCCTGGTGCATTTCTTGGTCAACGCATTGGAATTGCGATCCAACGCGGAAATGCAGCCAGCCTTATGGGCACTTTACCGCAGGGGACAGACTTGGGAGATATTTGTAAATATACTTAAGTTTTTGTATATTTTATTAGGTTAAGTTATTATATTTTAATGAAGTGTCATATTATAATTAAAAATATAATCTCAAAAAAAAAATATCGTCGCTATTTCCTATATTGATTTTGCTTTGGTGGTGGGCTTTCCGCTCATTCGGACTATAGGTACCAACTCTTGACGTACATCGCGACTTGGACGACGTGATGTGTCATTTCATTATTTTTTGTGGTTTCTGAATAAGAATAAATCACAAAAGGCGAGTCACAGACCGTCACTAACTCAGCGACTGCATTACAGTACTAAATTTACCACGCTGATAACCTCAAAAGATGTTTTGTTATGGTTAAATTAAACCTTAACATTATTTTAAACGAGACTAATCTAAATATATACTACAATAACAAAACGTTTCTGTATAACACAGCTTACGGCTTTAAATGGAAGAAGATGAAACAATAACATACATATACAGACATAAGGCAGAGGTTTGAACATTTTTCTAGAAGAGTTAGAACGTTATATAGATTGATAGATAAACATTTTATTTGTTGGTTTTTTTTTTTGTAATGTACACACATTATATAAAGACAACAAAAAACAGTACAAATCAAAAAGGTCAGCTTAGTGACTGCCATCACTCACTTAATGAAGAACATGGCACACTATAAAAATATCCAAAATACCCTTCCAACGAAGCCCTGGTTTCATAAAATGAAGTTAAGCAAAAGAGCAACAACTGTTTTGATTAGAATGCGACTAGGTCATACTTGTACTCCTGCTCACCTGGCGAGAATAAAAATTATGAATAGTCCTGTATGCGATTGTGGAGATGAGTTTTGTGATTTGAATCATATTTTCTTTTCTTGCAGCAGGTATGACCATCTTCCTTTGTTCGATGATCTGATCTCCCTTAAAGTCCCTCTCCCTACCAGTATAAATGTCCTCCTCTCCTCGCTCCATCTATCACTCTTTAGCATCTTTTATCAATAGTAACGATATTAAAGTCTAAGATACATATGTACATTCTCCTTTTCCTTTATGTTCCATTTATATTAACAATTATTTCTATTTCTATCCTGTCACTTATCCTACTGATCTTTGTTTTCATTACCTCGCTCCTAAACCTGATTTTCCCGTGAATATGTTTCCCTAATTTTTTATAAAAAAAAAACAACAAATTTAACGAAAAACTTGACGAATGGCAATGCACAAGTCGTGCGGTGCCAGAGAAGAAAAGAAAAAAAAAGAACATGGCGCTCTACTGGAACCAATAAATAAATATTATAATTTATTAAAGTTTAAATCTTAACACTTGTAAGACATCTAGCCATTTTTAAACCCCGACGCAACGTAAGAGGGATGTCATAAGTCCGTCCAAAGCCTCATCTGTCTGTCTGAGGCCTAGCAGCCCCAGATACAACGAACTGATTTCAACACTGTTTTTATTTATGGTAATTGGTTCTTAGTCATAACCTAATGGATCAGCGATTTTTAAGGTATTTAAAGCTTTATTCTATTTTGAAATATGAAGGCTTAATAACGCGTCATTTTTGGGAAAGGGAGGAACAACATTAAGAGTTAACACAAGTTCAATTTAAGGGTTCAATAGGCTTAATGCACCGTCTGCATCCTACCTCTAGTTAGTTTGTTCTTCGAGTATAAGAACCTAAGCTTACTTGCACCTAACCTTATGCGGTCAGTGAATTCTAAGTGCAATAAGTCTACGACACTAAGGCCCCGTTTACACGGTGCGAGTTCTCGTATGCGAGTTGCATTACATTGCACGGCTTGACGGACGGATCGGTCGCATCATACCTCAGAAGCCCGCAATGTCATGCAACTCGCATGCGAGAACTCGCATCATGTAAGTGGCCCTTAAGGGAGGTATAGACCAAGCTGATGTTCCACTTTCATACTATATTGGTATGAAACTGGAGCTTAAGTTCGGTTTACAACCACCACCCTTAATTTAACTTTACGTAAAGTATGACTCAAAAAATGATGACGTAAAATCTTATGTAATAAAAGAAATGGAGCACTTACGTAGGTCCTTCAATGCCGACTAGGCTCCGGCTACTATCGGTAAATACTGTTAACAAATCTTCACAGTTCACATAACATTTATCACTATATCCAGATCTCTTATCGACAGATAACAACATTAGATTTTACTGAATAGTTTAATTTGTCAATGCAAAGCAGATAAAACGCCTGTTATCAACATTGTAACTCTCTCTCATCAACTTGTATATGGAGGTATACCGACAGGTGACGCCTATACTAATAAATATGTATGTATGTATGTAAATTCTTTATTGTACAAAAAAAAACATAAATGACAAAAAGAGATAAAGTGATGTACAAAGGCGAACTTATCCCTTTAAGGGATCTCTTCTAGTTAACCTTTGAGTGGATGAAAGGAGTATCATAGCAGGGACCGACAAAGACCAAGAGTTTATCAAAAACAGAGGAGAATTACCATACAATTTATCTATAAACACATTACATACTAATAATAAATATAATACTTAAAATACATAAACTTACTTAGATATAAATAAATACTTACACAGTGAACACAGTGAACTTGTATTTACTATACAGCGTAAATTTTTTTTACTAACTAGCTACGTGTGTGGTGGTAATTACTTAATTCCTGAGTTGTTTAATGTCACAGAAACCCATTTGAAGAATAATAGAAATATTTTTTAAGATAGAATTAAATGTAGTATATGTCAACTCATTAATAATTAAGTAAATAAGCTACAGGATCAGAAATGTTGGCCGAAGTAATATCTTCTTCATACAATGACTAATAAATAACATCAAATGTGAGTAATAAAACAAATAAGCGAATACGTGAACGTTTACATTAACGCGGTAAGTATAGTTTCATGTTGTTTTGCATATTTTAAACGAATGCCAGAGTCATTCTCATCCGTTTTAAGTGCGTCCTCTGATAGGTGCACCGAGATTAATTTTGTAATAAATACAGAACAATAGGGATTAGTGGTCAGCATAGTGAATAGGGCTGTATCGATGACATAAATAAATAAATAAAATATTTTGGGTCAACTTACACCAATTAACCTAGTCCCAAATTAAGCAAGTAACAAAACATACTGCGGATCGCTAGTTGAAACTTAGCTCAAGACTCTAACAACTGTGTTCAAATTTCGTCGTCCAATCAAGACTTAAAAATGGTAATGTATTATATGAGCGTGTCAAGCAGAACTAAAAGGTGCTCCACCGAATAGTAATTAGATAATGGACAATGAGTTGCCAATTGCCACATACTATACGCAAACCAAGTCGTGGCACGTACGAAAAATTATTTATCAAATTTTTCGGTTTACCATCATTCCATAAAAAACGTTTTACAAACTAATTCATTTCACAAACTGATTCAGTTCCGAAGCTGTATGTATATATTTCAGGGTTTTATAAAACTAACCTAACTTAACTCACAGGGTTTTATTACACGATGTTCCGCAAATAAATCCTGAATAGTTTACAGGGTCATGATAAAAAAAATGCAATTTGCAAAACGATCTGTTTGTTGTTTTTTATGAAATGATTGGTCACTACTTTTTTCACATACAGCCTTAATGTCACAAGTTTCAAAAGAGACCTACTATGGCTCTAACGTCACAGCCTAGGTTAGATTTATCCCTCCCTGCGGCTGTAGACTACTGTCATATGGAAGGGACGCATAGAAGGAATTCATTGCACTTGTCTTGTTACATGTACGTATAGGTCACGGGTGTTTAAGGTTGAGATTTTCAATTAACCCGATTATTCGGTTTTGTCACGGGATTTTTAAATTCGGCAGATCTAACGCTCTGTTTCATTCGAATATCCTTAGCGAAATGTTAACTAGTGTTCCAAACACCACGACGGCTGAACGCAATTAACATCTCACTCTCTACGTTTTAAATTTAAACTATTGTAATAATTGTACATTCACAACTGGCTTTATAGCTTTACAAACAGTTAAATCGACTTTCTGAAATAGGTCTATTATTCATTAAAATCGATATGCTGATAGCCGTGAAAGCACGGCGAATTAAACATGTGCAAGGAAGTTAGAGGCTAGCAAATCAATAGGCTCAAAGTTACCTACTTGAATGTGTCTGCTATACTCTGGAACAGTGCACCTCGCGGTCGCTATAATTGTCCCTCGTTCCGGGCCGAAGGCAATCTTCCTTAAGGAGTGCAATTATGCCGAGTGAACTCCGAGAGACAGTCTACACTCTGACATCAAACTTCATGAACTGACCACATTGAAAAAGCACAAAAATATTTATATAGTGACCGCCAGCGGAAAGAAACCTCAAACTATTAAGAAAAATTAAATTGAGCTCGAATGCTATCAAAGGTTGACAGGAATCTTAATTTGTTAAATCATTAAGATTAAATTATCGTCTAATGTTGACGCACTGAAGTAAACAACAATTGAGCGCGGGTAAACATATCACTTACCTACAACTAACTCCAAAATGACAGAATCCGGGTCACTGTGAAACTACTGTCTTGGGAAAAAAGCATTTGCAATCACGTTTAAAAGGGAAAAGCGTCAAGTGCGGCGGCGGCGGCCGAGCGGAACGCACTGACTCGGCGAGTCAACGAGTGGCGAGTTACTCGCCGACTAAAGCCGAGGACATAAACAAAACTAACTTCTTTATTTACCTACGGATACCTCACTTTCAACGTTTTTTGACGTGTAGCGTTACTTTCTACAAGTGTCTGCATTGATTGATGTCTGTTGCAGCTTTGTACAATCATTCGCTGATTCATCGGTTTGAATATGAGCTATTGAATCTAATAAACAATTCATTTGCTATATCGATACCTTTCAGAATTTTCTAATCTTATCCCAAAAAAGTAATATAGAAAGTAGTTTCACACTTGTTTTGTTATCGCAGCGTCGCTATTTTGCTTTTAAAGCTTCTATTTTACATGATATTTCAAATGCAAAATATCAATGTGCATAATCGTCTAACCATACAAAATAGTATTTTATGCAACTGCTATATAATGAGAGGCCTTAAAACACGAGTGTGGTTTTATGAAACGAGCGTCAGCGAGTTTCATAATAGGATCACACGAATGTTTTAAGGCCTAATTATATACAGTTGCATACATTACTTTATCTACACACATATCATAACTGTAAAAAACCGTATCAGCAAAAAACCAACAAACGAATGTCAACTAGTCATGGCGGCCATTCGATCTATCCGTCAAGACGAACGTTTTTTTTTTTAAACCATAGACAAACGAATGAAGTCCCTATTGTCATGTCACTCGAGATCAAATGTCGTGCGTTTAAATTAAAAAAACGTACTGAGTTGACGTTTCGTATCGATAACTGTTTTAATATCTGTGGATACTAGAATAGAGACCAACTTGAATTTTTGACAGCTGTTCCAAATTTTAATTCATAACGTCACGAGATATCGGTAATAAACACAGACTACTAAGAGACACTTCCCAATAAAGAACAGATTTACCTACTACCACAGACAAGAAAATTCTTATAATAACATTGGTTGTAATAATGCTGGTCATTTTCTATGGTTTTTGAACGCGTTATTGAGCACTTATGATATGTGTGTAGATAAAAAAAAACTTTTTACTTAGTAATCTACACTAATGTAATAAAGAAGTAAACCTTGTTTTTTCTATGTAGGAGATAGATAATCTTTGGAACCCTAATAGAAAGCTACACTATCTCTGACGGACATCTTGTCGCATTTTACGCGATCGAAGTCGCGCACGACCGCTAGTCTACACTAATGTAATAAAGAGGTAAACTTTGTTTGTTTGCTAGTTTGCTTGTATGTAGGAGGTAATCTTTTGACCGATTTCAAAAATTCTTTCACAGATAGAAAGCTACACTATTCCTGACGGACATAGGCTACAATTTTACGTGAACGAAGTCGCGTGCAACCGCTAGTAATGTAGGTGTTTCTATGCGTTTAAGAATATGGGATATCGGTCTCTACTGAATCCTCACAACTTCTCTTGTTGTCAACTTACGGACTGTAAAACTTTATCCTTATAAAAACTAATAACACATACCGTACGACTTAAAGACACAGCCTTATAAAGTAATTCGAGGTTTCAGTCAACCATATACAGTTGTAGATGTTTATAAGTACAGTAGGTACGTTACCATGCACTCCAGAATCGGTGTGATATGAGCGTACTAAATTAAGTACGCTAAACATATACTACGAGGTCTACGAGATTGTATGTAATGACAGACCGTCTCATTAGTGTTCTTAGCGACCATATAATACGCGCATCGTCGTTGGCAAATGTAGTTAGACAGGAAAATATGTATGCAAATGATATAGGTTAAATATAATGTGAGAAAAATACGTAAATACATCCTATTCAAGAACTGTGTAATGATTAATTAACGCATTTTAAGCTGTTGTAATACATTCGACCTTTGTAAAGTTCCGGCAAGTACTGTTTTAAAAAAAAATGTTTGTAAGCATTATACCTAATGGAGGGTTTTCTTAGGAAGCTGATAGACTCGAGCTTTCATTAGTAACAGAACATCGAGCACTCGTTTTTAAGCGCCTGAACGCTGCTCGCTGCTTTTTTCTGTTTATTACATTCGTTCAAATGCTCATTGCTTTGCCAGATGGTATGGTATGAAGAGAACATGTCCTCCTTTTCTACAGTTTGTCCTCCCTTCCTCTCTTATCTACTAAAGTCCTCTTTTTTCTTCAGAAAATCCTCTTTTTTAGACCTATTAGCTCTCCTTTTTCAAATTATCCTCTGGCAACCCTAATTGCAAGAGAAACTAAGCTTACTAAGCTGCGAATTTAATGGGGGTTTCCCGTAAATTCCACGTCACCCGCCCACAGGTGTACGCGTAGGTCTAGACATTGCCCCGGTTACAGGTGGGGTAAAATTAACTACCTACACGTTAAGGGTGTCTGAAAATGTCCAAGGAATGGAAAAACCCCAGAGTTTGCGTGTGACGTGTTTGCTAAATTTATGCTTATGGCGTTCATGTGACGGCCAGTTAAGGTTGTTTGTATTAATTGTATTGTATGGTGTCATAAGGATATTTAAGACAATTATAATTCTCTAGCATTATTCGGCAAAACTTGGGACTTACGTCTAAAAAGCCTTATTCCGCCTTCGGTCAATATGGTTTTACACATGTGGTTTTAGCATCCATTTTTAATTGATCACTAGTATCTAAGCACTTTTGAATCATCTAGTTCGAAGGACTGTAAAAACAATACAATTTAGAGCTGCCCAAAAATCATCTTTTATTTTCTCTTTCTAAAGTAACAGCATTTCTGAACACTGAACAGTCAAAAAAATTATGCCGTCGATTCAAAGTACATTATTGCATAATCAAACTGGACAAATACTTAGCTAAAATGTTTTCTTTTACCCCATTATCTGTAAAGGATACAATACTTTGAGTATAATAATTCATTCGTCCCGCTAACTAGCGCAAAATTTTGAATACATTGTCTCGGAAGTAAAGCCTCGCGAAGCCAAGGTCGCAAGCGGCGCCAAGGCGATGCGATTATGCGATTTGCGTCTGCAGATAATTGCGAAACATTCCGCGGCGACGCGGCATACTAGGGCGTGAGGGACAATGGATATTGCTTCCAGTGACGTACGCAGAAATAATATTTGGAATTAATCAGATGATAAAGGGCCATTTACATGGTGCGAGTTCACGCATGTGAGGTGCATTACATCGCGCGCTAGCGAGGTATGACGTGGACCCCGATTCTCGGTTCATGCGAGATGCATCTAACGTGCGAGATACGTCCAAAAATGACACATTTCCAAGGGATTTCACAGTTGTTTTTATGCGAGATGAATTTCCCATGAACCGAGAATCGCCCCGCTGGTCAATCCATCGATCGAGCCCCGCATGTAATATAATGCTACTTGCATGCGAGAACTCGTACCGTGTAAATGGTCCTTAAAGCTTTTGCCACATTTATGGATATCCAGTCACCGATCTTCCACGGCAAAACACAAACAGGAGAGTGATTCTCTAAGCGCACCAGCGACGAGTTCGATGTATCTATCTGCCTTGCTCTAGCGCGCTGGCTCGATTGAGCGAGACATGACGATGCCTTGACGTCGAGTCCGACGCTGGTGCGCTAAGCGAATAGTGCAGGACGGACGGACGGACGTTTAGTCCATCGGTTTTGCGCGTAGTCGCCTGGGCGAATATTAGGCGTTCTAACCGCCGGTATTGTCAGCAGAAGTATATCAAAATACGTGGCCGTTAATCGCCCCGCTTCTTTAAAGCATTTCATAGCTTTCTTAAAAATTCGTGTAACAAATAATGACGAGAATTACAGCCGTAAAAACACCCGAACAATCAACAGCTAATAAAACCTACTTAGTCGTGATAATGATCCTTTTCAATTCGTTATATTATCTATTACATTCTTTTATTTATGATGTTTTTGGCATTTTCAGTATTTGTAGTTTTGGCTTTAAAAATTTAAATAGGTAACATATTACTTACATACATACTACCTATAATGTTTTCAAAAAGCTACCTTCCTAGTGATAAATCAATCAATTTTGTAGCTCAAAAAATATGTATATTTGATATATTTATACATATTGTGTATGTATTGTACGGGAGTACCCTAAGCTAAATTATCCCTCAGCGCGCCCCTCTTATGACATTAGTTGAACAGGCCACAAGAAGGGAAAAATGGACCTCGGGTAAGAGTCAGTGAGGTAATCAACATTTGTTGGGTTTAAAAACGTTATAATTTAAAACATATATTTTTTAGAGCAGTCGATTTTTAACGCATAAAGTCTGATGAATGATAAAATCACAAATAACTGTCGGTTTTGCGTGAAACATGAGCCTGTTTCAACGAGACGACATATCATCTGTTTCAAGTGATATGGGATGTAGAAGGCGCCTGATTGTCGTCGTAGTGGGTGTGAGCACTCCCTGGCTGCGTGGGCGACCAAATTTACCCCCCTACTCATAAACGCTCACTAAACCCATTTTAGTTAATGTGCATAACTGTCTGCATCTATCAAAGATTGCCTTCGAAAAAAAGTAAACAAAAACTGATGTTAATGGTAGTCAAAAAAATTTTGCAAAATTCAAAGACTTTTTACGCTCCTTTTCGTGGTTCCAACGTATTAATAAGAATTCGTTATCTCTATTATAAAAGTAACGCTAATTTATGTACCAATGCTCCTGCGATTTGCGATATAAGAAATGGACAACTCTTAGCCGAGTCTAGGGTGAAAAGCCGAGAAATTCCAATAAACGCGTGGAATGCCAATGATGCCATCAATATTTCACCTATATTTTGAAGGCACAGCCGCATTTAGGTACTAGCTGTTTCCGGACGAAGTAAAACAATCAAGTTCAGACCAAATAATAAGTGTTTCATTAATTACTGAGGCAATTATTTAATCAGCGCGTAAACAACTCTGTTGATAGTGTGATTTGGATTTAACGAGCTCACTGACCATATAAATGGTAACCCTGCCACTGCATATACACTAGGTTTCCAAACCTCCGTTGAGTTCGGGATGTATTTTGCCACCAACAACTTATACATTAGACGCGGGTGGTAGGACCTTGTGCAAGGTCCGTCCGGATCGCTACCACCATCTTTCTCGCTAATCCTGCCGCTAAGCAGCAGTGCTTGCTCTGTTGTGTTCCGGCGTGGAGAGCAAGACAGCCGGTGTAATTACTGGCACAAGAGGTATTCCATCTTAGCCCTCTGGGTCGGCAACACACCTGCAATCTCTTTGACGTTGCGGGTGTCTATAAGCAGTGGTGTACACTTACCATAAGGTCTTATCTTATAAACGTCTTTTTATTTTTTCATTTATTTATCAGGTGACCCACTTGCTTGTTTACCACCCTGACAGTGACACCCTGTTAGCGTCGCTAGGAGAGACGACAGAATGTACGGGTTTGACAATGACAATCGACACGTTTTGACGTCTGATTTTGCCTGCTTACGTCAAGTTCATACGCGCTGTTGTTTGAACTAGCGTTTACGCTCACAAAATGTCATCTTCTCTAGACACCCTGAGCGTCTAGTATAAGTTTTTGTTAGAATAAAAGCAACGAACGCGTTAGTTAACTTCTCAATTACAGTGAAAGCGAAGACAGCGCCTCTTGCAGCGTATTTGCAACAAAATGTTTCCATACAATTTAGAAGTTAACGCTAACGTTCCAAATTTTTTTATGACAGAAAAGTTAGACTATGGGCTCGGTCAAGTGACCAGCGGATCGATTTTTGACTTTTGAGCGCCCGACATTAGCCAGCCGCTGGCCAATCAAATACGCGAGCGTATATTTCAGCCAGCAATTATTGGCGAGAATCGAGCGCTCGAAAGTCAAAAATCATCACACAGGTTATTGGTGTAACGCCCGCCTGTAAAGTGGGAGGAGGATTGAGCGAAGAGTATTTCAGGGGGCCTAGCACGCTAGCTTTTATCGATGACATAAAGCATTTATCCCGTTCTAAGCAGTATGCATGTGCAAAAGGGACGAATGTTTTATGTCAGCGATAAACGCTAGTGTGCTAGAGGGGCTGGTGTAAGACATGACGCAGCGTCGGTAAGGCGGCAGGGAGTTCGTATCTATGTATTAAATATTTGCAGATCTCCGCAACTTCGTTCGCTTTTAGTTCAAAAACGCCGTATGCAGTGTCAATAAATTTAAGCCTGCGAGCTTTTACCCGCGTCTTCGCCTGCCCGTTTTACGGGATTTTACGAAATGAAAAGTATCCCATGTTTAATCCAGGATATGATCTAACTGTCTGCCAATTCTCATCTAAATCCGGCCAGCCGTTAACTCGAGATTTTGGCAATCTAAAAATCCAAATATATAACATTGTTGCATTCACATTTATAGAAATAGTAGGACGAAAGAATCGGATAATATTAGCAGGGTATTAGTAGAATACCTAGTTATTCTGGTGTAACATAAGCTGTATCACTGTAAAGTTTCCTTAAAATCCGTCCCACTAGTACCAAGTTTTATATTGTTTGAACATTTAGAACCAAAAATATAGTTGTTTATTATATGATAATGACTGTGTATGTAATGCATTTGTGATAAATCCTTATCCGAAACAGAAACAAAATATTGTGGTTGTTGCTGTATTAACACTGCAATCAGAATTACTAAAATTCTTCTACAATCCTCAGTATCCTCACATGTTAAAATCCATCAATCTATTTATACCACCAGGCATTCAGTGTTCAAATAGTATTTTATGCAACTGTTGCATAATGAGGGGTCTTAAAACACGAGTGTGATTTCATAATAGGATCATACGAGTGTTTTAAGACCTAATTATGTACAGTTGCATACATTACTTTATCTACACACATATCATAAGTACTCTATGATGGGTTCAGAAGCCATAGGGCAATGACCTGCATTGCTACTAGCTACTAGTGCCAGGTACCAATTAAATGTCTATAGACAGTACACATTAAAATAATGTGTTAAAAAATGAATTTGAACAAATATAGAAACAAATTAGAAAAATTCTCATAATAATATTGGTTGTTATAATGCTGGTCATTGCCTACGGTTTCTGAACGCATTATAGAGCATTTAGGATATATGTGAGATAAAGAAATATACCTACATTCGAAAAACATAACAATCCCGTCTGGGGTAATAAGGTAATATACTATTTTTTTCTCTCATTATACAAGCAAAATTGCCCAGAATGGACTATTGTTATAAAGGTAGGTTATTACTGCAGCTAGTTGCTTTGACCTTGGCGCTTGTTTGAATTGCTCTGAATATGAACCAATAGTGAACAAAAAATTTTAACAAAAGAAAACTACAGTCAACTTTCAGTCAGGGAAAATATTTCAAGAAAGGATGCCTAATGAATGAGCAGGGTTAAATTTACATGAGTAAATGGATGTTAACCATGATCATATTAAACTAATTTCCCTGCTACAGGAGTTGTAGAACTTGGTCGCTCCAATGTAACATGACCTTTAATACTTGGGGTCATGGTCAAAGCATGCCCTAACTGAAGATACGAAGAAGTGCTAGGAGGATTATACGGGTTCGAAGGAAATGGTATTTTGATAGTAAGGAAAGTTAAAAGTATAATAAAGTATCCTACCTACCACATCAATCTAGGAAAAAATTAGCACCAACACAATTTCTTCAGAAGAAAAAATAAACTTTAAGAATAAATGGCATTCTTACCCACCCACTGTTTCTTCAAACAGCTATTCTTATTTTGACACTTTCTTACTAGGGTACGCTCACAGTATATGTATGTCTATATACTGTGGTACGGTACCTACCGTATCGTTTCTGGTACCCTGTACCCAGCTTATGATGAGATATTCTAACTTAAATAAATATATACAGTGACTTGATATAATTAAGTTTCTTTCAGGTAAGTATAAGTGCTTACACAGTAGAAATATAAAAACTTTTATGAAATTTAATTGAATCAATTTTCGGTAAAAAAAGTCGTGTAATAATAAGACAAACAAGTGATTATAATTAATCTATAATAGAAAACTTGCCATCGCAAGTTTAATCGGTTTTCTGAGGCAGCAAACCCGTTCCACTGTCGTAGGTAGGATAACACTTGGCATCTTGGCGACGTAAAACTACTTATTCGAAATGTAAATACTTAATTTTACACGCAGCACATAAACATACCTTTTATAAATCAGATGCAGTCAATATCAAGGTTCCAGCTCCAAAATCATGTCACGAGAGAATATCTTTTCCTAAGCTCTACACGACACTTAAAAAAACAAAAAATTGAATGAATTTAAATACTATTGAGCAACTTAAAATTATTCACTTTCCCTTCACCCGCCCTGCCGCGGCTAGCGCAACACAACCAAACAAACCCATACCAAGTAAACCGACCAATCAAATCGAATCAAACCAAACCAATCCAATCAATTAAGCGGAGTACTCTTGTAGGCACAAATTTTACAAATGAGTAATAAGTATTCCTAAATTGATCCAAATCAATACAAACGTAAAGTTATTCTACAATAAAGACTAGTTTCGCATCAAGAAATTCAATGTCAATTTCTTAAATTGTTGGCTTGTCAACAGGTTCGTTTCAATTGAAATTAATTTAATCATCGTGCTCCTAAAAAGGTATTTTTTTCTCTTATGGATTTGACTAGTGTAATAAAGTGTAATTTACCTTAAAGTAGATTGAATTGGAATAACCAGGCTTAACCAGGATAGGACAGGGCTACTTTGATGTTTTTTTAAAGAATGCAACACTCTTCCACTGACACTGTCATTATGACAGTAGAATTAAACGCTCAAAAACTTTAGTCGTATGAAAATGAAATGGTTTAAGATTCGACGAATTTAAAATTCGAAAGTATTTTCATAAGCCACTACGTACGGAATGTGCTTAAATTTTATCTTAAAAAAAATAACTATATAATTATTACAACTATCGTGGGTTGTCATTTATTTATTGAAATTTTTAGGAAATAAAAGTGTATTCTGGATATAATTTCTGAACAAATTTTGACTGAACTGACTGACGTCGTGACTTTATGTTGTCGGTGAAATTTTTATTTGTTGCGCAATAAAACTAAAGGCCATAAAAACAAACATACACCCAGTTACACAGCCTTAAATCAGCAAGTGGAATCCGCGATGACACACAATCCCTTCATGGATAAACTGCGAACGTTCCTTGGGATCGCGATCCCGCAGGAGCCGCCTAGAAATGATTTCCGTAACCCGATTTGGGGTGACGACGACGACGACGATGGCGACGAGCTGTACACCCGCGACCATATCGACATCCACCCGCATGACCTGCACGACGAGCTCTCCAAGCAAATGAACGACATGTTCCGGTCCTTTGGCTCCATTTTCGGGGACATGAGAACATTCTTCCGCGATTTTGAAGCAGAACGTGTCGACTCGTTCACGAACACAGAACCGCAAAATGAATCTGAAAACTTTAACAGCAACAGCATTAGAGATTACTACCTGAAGCCTGGCTACCACAACCACAAACACCATGATAAGGAAGACATCGATTTGGACGGCAAAATATCCTCTCAAGACATAGCAGGTTTGTTGAAACAGAGGGAGGAGGAAGATCAACCTCCTGTCACTCCATTCAATGGCAGCCTGGTGCCCGGAAGGTCATTCTGCCGAACTATCATCACAACCAGCATCACTAAACCGGATGGTTCCCGGGAGACTAAAAGAATTGTTAAGAATGGGCACGAGGTGATTGAGGAGACCATCACAACTACTGAACCCCAACCCAAGGGCCTCAGCTCAGCCATGGACTCGCTGTCACCTTCAGGCATGATCTACAACAATGTTTTGTCAGAACTAGGATCCCTTTTCAAAAACTTTTATTAGTACTTGCCAATGTTAGTTTAGATTTAATACTTACCATGTTTAAAATTAGTACACAGGTATGTTCATTTTGGTTTTAACTTTCATTAACTACAGCATAGGTTGCACTTATCGTATTCATGAAACATCTATCCCTTTTGTACATGCAGACTACTTAGAAACGGAGAGATGCTGTGACAGAAGCTTGTTAGGACCTCTGGTATGAGCATTGATCTGACCAATGCAAGTTTGGTCCACAATATTCCATGAGGAAGGTACGGATATAATTCCATTGGTTATTGCTTTAAATGCCAGTCGTTTTGAACTATTAAAATGTCACCATACTGATAATGGTGCACTAAGTAAGTTATACTTAAACCACAAATACCTTAAAAATTCCTTCACAGAGTCAGCTCAAAATATTAAAATTGTTAAAATTTAAGTTTGTGTGATAATTATATTTAGATTTGTTTGGCTATTTATACATTATTATAGGACAAAAATAAATGCTAGTGTTTCGAGTTAGAAATTTCTGATTTGTAATGACAGCAGAGCACTTGACTAAGGCAGAGTGCCATTCTGTGATGATTTGTACCAAAATTGTTATCATCTGATTCTTATTGCTTGCATGCGACTAAATAGCACCCTCAGTGACAGCACGGCAATACAAATGTCAGCATTTGCATCAGACACACAAATTATAATGGGAGGCCATTCTGCCTTATTCATGTGGTCTGAGATAGTGACAACTTCCTATTATTTAAATAAAAATTTTGGAATATGTTTAAAACATAGTCATAAAAATTATTAGAACATGTAATTAAGGGTATATTGACTTAATTTCAATAAAGTAAATAACCGCGCATAATATTGTTTTTTTTACCTTAAATGGACTTTCCATGTGAATAATTTTATGGGGTTGTTTAGGTGAATTTATTACTTATTGTTAAACCTAAATATATGTAGATTAAAAAGGTTTTGCCCAGCAGTGGGACACTCATAAGTAAAAACAAAACGGTTTTAAACATGGTTATTAATAACAGACAACATAAACATTAATTTCTTGATTTAATTCTTATTAAATAAATACATTTAAATAGAGAGCTGTTTAGTAAATTTAGGCATACAATATATGTGACATTTAAAAGCATGCCAAAGTTTTTAAATACCTATCCCCAGTGCTCTGGGTAATGGCTGGAACCCACCTGCGCATAACAACATTAATTAATTGGCTAATCTAATGTGGATTTGTAGCGTAGCGTCGACATCTAAATCCAACCATCGCTTGTTATCGCTCACTCGTGCTAGTGCGATAGCGCAAGAAGGGGACTGGTAGCAGTAAATAATATCTTAATTAAGGCATTAAGCCCGCTTTTTGAACATTCATTGTTTTATTCGTGGGAATAAAAACTTTTTAGGAAGCTCATGTGTAAAAGGTAACCCTGTGGCCCAAGGGAAGGTGGCAAGTTCGCACTTTTTGGTACAACTAATAAAAATGTACTAGTGCTACTTATTTGATGCTCTAGGGGAGAGGGCACCTGCACCTGCCTGCTACCCCCTAGTGACGCTTAGTCTCGTAGTTTTAAATCGAATTCAAGTTCCAATTCCATACTATGCTAGTATAAAACTCGAACTTGAGTTCGATTAGTCTTAGTTATCCCCAGTCCCCTCCCTTATGATTCTAGCAATAACCAGCGCGTACTTGGGCAGTTGGACAAACAATTAAGCACTGAGTATATTCGTCACATGCATTGTATATAGTCGGGATAAGACGTCTCTCTTATCCAACTCCCGTCGGTTCTGTAGTGTTGCTAGTTGCAGTAGCAGGCGTCGCGTGTGTTTGTCTTCAGCCACGTCATGTAACGGTTGACGCGCGTGTACACGCCCGGCCGGTCCGGCCGCGCGCAGCCCTCGCCCCATGACACTATGCCTGTAACACAATTACACAACACTTTACATAGTTTTTTGATACACGCAATGATATGAGACCACAGAAAAACCTTGGTAGGACTCGAACATTTCGTGAGTGTACAGACACGGTGATTGTAATGTACTGTTTTTACATTCTTAGGTTACCTAGGTTTACTAACCCGGGTACGAGTACTATCCTTTCACAGGAGTTCTACACAAAAACCAGCAACATATTGACAACTAGTGTGCCTGTACTGTGCCCGCGACTTTGTCCGCGTGGAATAGTGTCTTACTTGACCTTACATATTTCCATACAAACTTTCATCCTCTATTCCCTATTATTATTTACACCTTTGAGGGTAAAACTTTTGCAAACATTGAATGCCATAGTTATTTATACCGAATCAACAGCCTAAAAACTAAGTTCCAAGCTTCAAGCTCTAAAAACGACGATACTTCAATACAAGTAGTTTTGGCGTGAAAGCGCGACAGACAGACAGATAGACAGACAGAGTTATTTTCGCATTTATAATATTAATAAGGAATTAGTAAGGATGTTTCCATAATGTTTATCTACACCAATTAAAACGATATTCATAAATATCGTCACAATGTTATCTTGAGCTATAGTATCTACGGACGCCTGGGATTGACCTATTCTTAAGAACGTTTCTTGGACTAGGTACGGTAAGTAGGATTTTCATATAGTTTTTACTGTCATTTAGAGATTTTTCTAAGGTAGGGTTTATAGTTTATACCTATACATTACATCCCTATATTATACACTGAAAAAAAGAGACAACCGAACTAGTTTGGTTACTCGTGATTTTGGTTAATGGAAATCAAAGTTCGTTTAAATTAGCAAAACTATTTGCTACTGATAAACATCTGATGATTTATTTACAAATCAAGAATTAGGTAACAAATAGTTCGGAAGTCACTTTTTTGTGTAATAGGTAAACAAAACATTGGTTATGTTTAACAAAACTGTTCCCGTGTTCCCGTACGTAGCCGGGGTGGGTCTCTCTACTAGAATTGTACATGAAAACATTCTGGTCATGTAGGTCGTTCGCTTGCACGTCGCTCAACGACGCGCTGTGACTGACCGACTTCGTGCCACGTGTTGGTGCTGTTGTCGCGCACGTGCAGCGGGCCGCCGGAGTCCCCCTGGCAGGCGTCGCGGCCGCCCTCGGGCTCGCCCGCGCACAGCATGTTCTCCGTGATGCGCTGCTTGTACGCCGTCTGGCGGCACTCCGCGTTCGAGATTATTGGCACGTACACCTGCGGTCAAATTAAAAAAAACTTTGGTATTTTAACGTAGGCAAGTGTGCAACAATATATCTAATTAATTGGCACAGGTATTATTAAAATGAATTGGGACTAGATAGCACAATTAGTGGTAGGTACCTACGAGACATCGATGGGTACAAATCCAGGTGTTCTGAGTAAGCGCCATTTTTTGTATACAACGTAGGAAGGCAAACGAGCAAGTGGGTTACCTGATTGTAAGGGGTCACCACCGCCCATAGACACTCGCAACACCAAAGGGATTGCAGATGTATTACCAACCCAGAGGGCTAAGTTGGAATACCTGTTGTGCCAGTAATTGCACCGGCTGTCTTGCTCTCCACGCCGGAACATAACAATGCAAGCACTGCTGCCTAGCGGCAGGATTGCCGAGCAAATCCAAAGCTATCTAAAGCACTTTGCTTAAGTACGATTTAGAATAAATTTAATTGAAAAATATGTAATTGAAGGACTTTAAGGAAAAGACGTTGCGAATCAAATTACTTAAGTAGAGCTTCATTTCCTTTCAAATAGGCATACCAATGTTAGTCCGAACCTATACTTACTTTGTTTTGTATTGTTTACTTTGAACGCAATCATGACTGTGTTATACGTGTCTCTTTAGTGAATAAATATTATATTCTATTCTTTTCATATGTCTCTTAAAGTCTCATAGGCACCGATAGATGACCCTCCCGTGAAAATTATCAACCCTTACCTCCTGCAAGGTGTTTGAAACGGAACCACCTTCCTCGGTGGTGCCCCAGCCTGAGACCATGCCGGAGTGGTTACTGAAGGACTTCTCAGCAGCAGGCAGGCAGACGGGGCGCAGCCCTACGTCCTCCTCGTCGTTGCCCTCCTCGCCGGAACTCTCGTCGTCGCCGCGCACGCGCTTGAGGGCGTTGCTTAGATCCACCTACAAACAGAATTTTTTTAGTATGCTGACTAAAAGTGGTTACGATCAGCGGGCCTATGCTACCAAGAGGTTACGGGCCCAGAACGAATGCTACCTAAGTGCATTGCTCAAACAAACGTTCTTCAGGTTGATGGGCTTGTTTTTTCTTTTTAGTTTTATAATTTTTACGCAGTAGGCTTTTGTTAAATTTTATGTAACGTTTTTATAACTTTTATGACAATGTCTACATGTCTACAATCAATCGTCAACCCTTCAGGTCAACCCATTAGGACCTTTTAGAATATGGGGAAAATTATTTTTATTTTTATTTGTGTAGGTCTTCAAGTTACACATGTTTTATGCAAAAGGGAAGAAAACGAGCATGAACAGGAGATGATCACTGCCGCCCATGGGAGTCAGCGAACCAAAGAATCGCTCATCCGTTGCCGGCCTTTAGGTATACATAAAGTAGGTCTTCGAAACAATAATACTTATACCGAATAATCTCTAAAGAAGATTTTCGAGAATAAAATCGCACTACCACCTCGATACATTTATGTTATGTTTTCTACTATTTTGGATACAATTCGACCCAATGGGACCTTTTGTGCATTTGTCCTTCTTTATACTTATTTCATCGTTTTTCCACTGCCTCCCATAAAGTGGGTACATGATGTGGGGTAATGCTTTGAATTCTCCTAGTTCGGGGTATGCAGTACCAAGGACTTTCATTCTCAGTTTGGCGAGCGCATCACAGTCACACAACGTGTTCCATTGCTTCAGGTTTTTCGCCGCTCATTCTACAATCCTCTTCGTCGTATAGTCACATTCTTAGCTAGTAGATATTTAGTTTCCGAAGTGACCTGTAAACAACCCTCCACACCAGTGATTATGATACACTTACCCTTTGGTCTAGCTTGAGTAGCGCAATATCGTTGTCGTACGTGGCGGGGTTGTATCTGAGATGGCGAATAATAGCCTGGACCTTGCGGTCGACAGTCTTCGTCTCGTTGGGCTGGGAGCGGTCGTGCTCCAGGAACCGGACCGTTATTCGCTCCTTACGAAACCTAAAGGTCAAAAACTTTTTGTAGAGTTTTATGGCGTAGGAGGGATAGGCTTCTCGAGCTGCGGGCTGGTTAGACAAAAGCAAGAGAAGGGAAAGTCGGCAATAAGCTCTAAAATAATAAATTTAAGACGGGGACACTCCGGACGCGAATGCAGCATGGCTTCAGCTCGCTTTGTAGAGCAGCGTTACGAGCAGGCAACGCAAACGAATGGCATCTCAACATAAAATTCTATATATTACAAGTATTACAACCTGCCTGTACACGCGCGTGTTTCCGGAGCCGTGCTGCATACGCGTCCGGTGTGACCCAGCCTTAAATGCTGCCGTATTTTATTTTCTTTAACCTATTCCGATGTCTGTCTGTACTGTAGTTGAATTGAGACCTGCGCAAATATAGAAGCCCACGGAGAGATAAATTTAACATTGGGCGATATTTGAGGTGCTGCGGTTTTGTGACGCTTTGTAGTGGTCACAAAAGGAAAACAAACAAGTGGGTCAGAAGGATGATGGTAAAGAAATCGACGGCCCTATAGGTACCCTACCCGCATACTTCCTTGCAAGATAAGATAGGATTATTTACCCAGCCGTGCAATGTGCGGCGGTGAGCACGTAGAAGTCGTTGAGCAGTGAGCCGCCGCAGTAGAAGCGGCCGTTGTGCAACAGCAACGCCATCCAGGGCAGCTCCTTCTTCATGGTCTCGTAGCCGCCCACGATGCGCCGCCGGGTGCGGGCGATGCCGCATTCTACAACAAGGGAGTGAATCAAGACCACACATTGTCAGAAAATACTGTTAGAGGGTGAATTTTAGCTTTTGTTTAACCGCTGGAAATAAAATTGCAAACGCTTGTAGAGTGTTTCGCGAGTTCAAACGAATGACGAAACAATTTGCGGCAATTTTTTTTACCATGGGCGTACCCAGCTTCTGGCCTAGGGGGGGGGCAAGTCAGATGCTAGGTTCGGTAATCTTCGTCCGCCATCGTCGCGCACGGTTTTTTGGCAATTGCACCGTGCATTTTGCTAGTGTCTACTGTGCGGTTTATTCAAAAGTTAGAGCACAAGGCCCAGTTTACACTTTGATTAGTAGTTAGGCGAATTCATACATGTTCTGCGAGATTTCCAGGGGGGGCAGCTACCCCTCCCTGCCCTCCCCCCCTGGGTACACCCACGCTTTTTACTATTTATGCCGATCGGGGACCGGCATATATCTGATCAAAAACATTTTTGGAGCTTATCAAACGCTCTAGAAGTTTTGCCAGAAACATTGTCACGCAGCCGGAAGGCGCTCCACGTTACATTAATAAGTTTTCACATTAACAATCCTACAGCGATTACGCAACTTACGGCAAGCAGGACAGTCATCCGGGGGGTCCTGAGTAGGCCGCAGGGTGGTGGTTGACGTGGATCCTCCGAGGAGGTTGTTGACCCAGTCGATGAAGCCCTTATCTTTCGGCGCCTCCGACGGATGGCAGCTCGCCATGCTCACCAGGCACACCACCACTAACCAGCGCATATTGGAACCTAAGCTGGAACAGTAATCGGGTTCTTTCCAAGATCTTATTTCAGCCGTTGTCTCCACCCCATCCCATAGTTCCCACTTTGTCGTGTCGTGTTGTACAGCGGGGTAAGTGAAGAGGTAGGTACCTCGGAGGTACCGGTACCCATCTACACTTTCTGAACCAGCACACACCACAGAAGATGTGGCATCGTTTAGGCGCCGAGGGCACGGAAACTTATTAGGTGACTCAGAGGCCCAGTCGCTTTATCGCTTCCCATCGTATATATCTTTTTCTCACCAGTAGAAAGCGTGTGCGGTAAAGGCGGATGCTTTTATGTAAGCGTTAAAAAGATAGCAGGACATCTTAAGGCCGCGACCCACAAAAACTAGTGTTCTGTCACTTTTTTAAAATGAGAATTTAATCTCAAAATGTTTTATTGCAAACTCTACATTTTGTGACTAAAATCTAATTTTCCCTTCTATTTATATTATTTATTTATTTGTCTTGGTTTTATTTAAGTGTTTAGTTGTTACTTTAGTTGTACATACTGAAAAAAAAAATACAACTGTTTGGGGCATACTGAAAAAAAAATACAACCCAAATAGTTGTATTTTTTTTATTTTAAACCTATTTCATATGTATGTGTACGTAAGTACCTAAGCAACGATTATACGTGTTAAGGAATAAATTAAAATAACCCCAGCTAATCGGTACAAAAGCCATTTTTTTTAATTATACCTAATTAGTTTCGTAACCGAAACTTCGGTCGAGTTTCATAAATAAATTAATAAAATAATTATTTTACTAGCGATAGGTAAATATTTACAATGCTTTTGATTTTGATTCATCAATCATTGAAATACCTAATTAGCTGCCAAAGTCATCTTCATTCATGTGTTATTGGCAAGTTGGCCAGGACGCGGGTCAAGCACCCTGAGTTTCGGCGGTACCGCTACCATCCGCAGAATTAGCATACCTACCGTCGATTGACGGACCTGTTCCGTACGAGATGTTTGCACTTTTATTTTTGAGATAAGTCATCATCAAGTTCTTGTTTAGCATTTTTTGATACGTTCACTAAGAGTTTATTTATAATTTCTTATGTTTTCGCGACTTGTAGACACTGAACTAGACCAATTAAAACAGATTATATCGCATCGCCGAAATTTCGCGTTTAACCCTCGTTTATTTTGTTTGACTATGTAAGCCGTTTTATAATTATTTTATTTCAATCAGAGTTTGATTCTTGGGGGAACTGAATTCTTTTAGGATCGCGTCATCTGTGAGTGCCCACGCAGCACAGGCAGCAGCTCTACACTACCGAATTTAATCAAAATGCTTTTTCAAACCCTCAATTTTTTATAATCTATTTGACATCCGAATCTTTTAAAGTTCATACAAATTAGCAAAAAACTGGTGAAAACCTAAAAGGTCTTCAGTTCTATGACTTGTTGTCGTCGAATCAAAGACTACGAAACGTACAAAAATATCAAATATATTAATTCTTATAAAAAACGTAAAAGTTTAACTATGTTTAGTAATCTTTTCGAATATTATAATACTCTTTGTAATTAAAATTTATTGTACAAGTATAATTCAAATTTATGTTTTTAATTGTAATTTATTTTTAATTGTCTTATCGATTTAATTAACTTATTTCTATTTACGACAAAATGTGTCTCATTGCTGTAAAACTGCTTCATAACTCTGTTGTAAACAAAAAAAACTTAAGATCTATACATAAGACTTTAAAAAAGTACGACATTGACCTACAAATCGCGGTAAATGCTAACAACATGTCCAGTATGGGGCCCGCATCGCGCTCCCGATTGGTATGCGCGCGCGCATCCCGGCGTAGAACTCAACTCGTAGAGAGCTGCATTTTCCTGTTCCCCTATAAAACGTTTAACGGAAAAGAAAGTTGCACTTGGCTTTACTAGAAGTAGAACGATTAAACTGGATCTAAACACCTTGTACAGTCAAGGAATTTAATTCCCTACCCATTTCGTTGAAATGTCGTCTGACATTCGCAATGCATTAAGGTCGATATGTCAAACTAACGTCTTGCTCTATAGCTCTTATGGTGACAGTTTGCTATAAGCTATTGAACCTTAGGTGGGTTGGAAATTTAATTCCTTGACTGTACATAAACATAAATAATATAACCATTAACTATGGAAGGCTTAGACGGCTATTTATTTTCTTTATTAAAATGGCAATTAAGTATAAAGCTAAAATGGCAAAGTCGCTATTTCTTCGTTTTTCTCGTTCTAAGTGAAATTGAGAAAACTCATAAATGCCATGTCTTTCATCTCGTGCATTTATTAACGTATGGGTTTGTAGTTTTAATGGCAGTTTAATTGTTTTAAATATATGCTTCTTATTAGTTAAGAGAAGAATAAAAATTTAAACTATCGACGACTAAAACATGTATGGGTAAATCAATATTTTGTTATGGGAAGGGCTCGAGTTGTGTTATCATTTTCATGTCATGATCAAATCAGCCGGGTTCAAAACTGGAGAGCGAAACCGGTCGAGTTATAAAGTCGCGCGGACAACAATTTTGTGTTTTTTTTTTAAATATTAAAACATCATCAATTGAATTATGTAGCTAAGTTAAAATGTGTTTTTTTCTTCGTGGAAAAACGGGAAATCGAGCATGCTGGTCACATTATGAACCTCAAGTGAATCTGTAATCCGTTACCGATCTTTAGAAGCCTCCATCCTCCTTGGGGCTCCGAGTCTCTTACTCTTAGTACACACTCTATACTTAGTACTCTTACTTAACCGTATGAAACGCGGTAGCACATTACTAATTCACGCTTGTATTCTGTGAGAGTTTGGTATACTACCCCGGTCGAGCCGACCCATTCGTACTACAACCAGCTACTTGCTTACAGTGTGGCTCTACCACTAGTACAATTGTGTTACAAATTAATAAAAAATACCGAAATAATCATATTAGGCTTGTAGAGGAAGTATTAAAAAAAAAGTTAGTAAGTTTAAAGCAAAATGAATGTAATATATTTTTCAAATATTTGCATGCCCTTTAGGGCGAGAAAAAGGGATAATTAAAAAAAATTACATTAATGAACATGCTGAGAAACCAATGATTGATTAATTATTTGGTTCGGTGAAATATATAGTCGACCAAGTAATTGCTTGTCCACTTTGGACCTTATTCCTTTGGAATACGGTCGAAAAGTGGTCAAGCAATTTCTTGGTCGACTATATAATAAGTTTACCTACAAACATGGGAACTAACGAATTAATATAATTAAAGGCCCGTTTATCTTTATCCTTATAAAAATCTTCTAAAACTTAAACTGTAAGTAATTCCGCAGAGCAGCCATCCGAAATTTAATTAAGTATTTTACAGTTAAATTTTTATTTATAAATAAAACTCTACCTCCACGCATTACACACTCACGACAATTTTTTTTTATTTAAAATAAAACACTTTAAAAAGACTCACACTGGCAATCTAATTCCAAGAGAGAGAAAAAACTGGCAAGCTAACGGTTTGAAAAAAGAACTCAATGACGCAACACGCGCCTCGCGAATCCGTGGCCACACTGACGGACGAAGGAAAGACTATCCACTTTCACTGAACGTCTGGATCCTGGCAACACTCCCAAATGTACCACAGAACCGCCCGCACCTCGTTATATGCCACCCCGATAACTGCCATACATTCCATAGCAGATACACCGCAATTTAACTAGAATTATTATCGTTTTAATGGTATAATTGTCGCATGAGGGATATTCAAATAGGCTTTAACGACACGCAAGTCTTTTTGATTGCGTAATTGAATCAGTAATAGATGCTAAGTAGAGCAAACTTTACAAGTAATCAGAATCACATCCATTCCTATTCATAAAGACTTTTATGTACCTATACGTATATGGCCTCCTTTGCATATTAACGAATCCTGCACAATCATTGTACGTCATCCCGTTCATTCGCTTCGTAATTTAATTAAATTTTACACAGTTGCATTTCGACACATCGGTCACAGCCACAGTTCACAGTTAACTCCTACTTAGATATTTATTTTGCTCTACGAAGCAGCATAGCGAATTTGTTCCTACTTCTTAAGTTCTTTTCAATGCGACTAATGGACGCTCGCCAATTCGTTCACGTGAAGTTTAAGAACGCTGTGCGCCTTACAAATAAATTATAATCCATATGTTATTCTGACGCATAAATTATATTACTGTTGAATTTAATCAAAATCTGCTCATTCTTTTTGCGTAACAAATATTCATCCATTCTCACAAATTTTCACGCTTAATATTAAGCAGGATTCTAACCTGTATATTTATATTGGGCAGACAAGTGCACATTACATACTAGCGGACACCCGCGACTTCGTTCGCGTGGAATTTGTAGCCTAATATCCGTCAGCGATAGTGTAGCTTTCTATTAGTGAAAGAATTTTTGAAATCGGTTCAGTAGTTCCAGAGATTACCCCCTACATACAAACAAACAAACAATCGAGTGTAGACTAGCGGATCTGGAAAACGTCGTCCTACCCGGAAAAGCAGCCGCATCTGCACCGACAGCAGCGCCACCTACCGGATCCAATTGTATTTTCAAACCATCCAGGAACCCCTTGATTATAATACACACAAAATTTCATCCAATTCGGTCCAGCCGTACACAATTGTACACTTTATACACAATTATTATACTGTAGTAACCAACGCTCTTTACCCAGCAAACTTCGTAAGGAAAATCTGTACATTCATGTAAATGAATGATGAGGAAAATCTGTACATGATTTGCAATGAATAAATGAAATGAAATGAAAATGAAATGAAATGAATGTGTAGCCATGATCCTATCGGTCTGATTTCCCTGTAACAGGGGTTACTGAGGTCAGATGGCAGTCGCTTCATTGCAATAACCTAAAATACCAAGTCTGGAATCATAGTTACAGCGTACTCCGAATTCGTAAACTGGAAAAAATAATTCACTACGAAACGCCCATTCGCCTGATGTAACAGTGACAATAACGCGGTTTGTCCATACCATACTTCTCTCCAAATGACTTGCTAATATTTTTTCATAGGCGCTTCATCGTTAGAAAAAAGTTTTGAAGATTTTTCACATGGCCCTCTTCATAACAACAAAATAGATTTCGAAAAATAAATACACATATTTAAATCGAAAATAAAAAAGGACCTGTTAGACACTCTTCCTTAGAAGGAAAAGTTAAAAGAAAACATAATAAATAAGTAAATTAGTTTATAAATAAAGTCTTCCCACAGACAAACTGTATATACAGTTTTATGGGACTTTTTCATAGGATTAAGTTTTTTGTTGTATATTTAATTAATCTTCTATATATATAAAAATGAATCCCTATTTCCCTTGGTCACGACATCACGCCTGAACGGCTGGACCGATTTCGCTAATTCTTTTTTTGTTCTGTTCGTTATTATCAGGAGAAGGTTCTTATGAAAGAAAAAATCAAAAATCTGCTCATTTATGGCTTCTAAGGCGGAACAAAGTTCGCCGGGTCAGCTATTAATAATAATAATAAATACATATATGTATACACATATGTCTATTGTTCGATACATAGGATTTTGTTTTATACTATGTAAGGAAGATGTAGGTTAAGACGGTATTTTCTTTTGTCCGATCTGTAATGTGATCAACAAAATTAATAATTGGTTCTTCGCATGCTATTCTAAGCAGAGTGTGATGGTTATGGTCTATCTGAGTTTTGTTACACTAGGTAACTTATTGCATCCCATTCTCAGCAAATAAAGATTTATTTATTTCTTCTTCTTTTTAGCATGACCGAGAAAATTCAAGTTATTCCTCTGTGCACTTTATTTTATTTATTTATTTTAACTTTATCTGTTCATGTTTCCATCATTCGATCTCTTTACGTCCACGATGCGGGTGATAGGACCTCCTTCAAGGTCGGTGCGCATCTCTACCACCAACTTGCTCGCTAATTCAGCCGCTAAGCAGTAGTGCTTGCGCTGTGTTCCGGTGTTGAAATTACTCGAACAAGAGGTATTCCTAATGATGAAATCCCTCTGGATTCAACGCATCTAAAATCTCTTGGTGTTGCGGTATCTAAGGGTGATTACTTACCATCAGATAATCCATTAATTCGTTTTCCTTCCTATTTTATATGAAAACATGAAATAATGCATTGCGCCTCTGGGACGATAAAATAAAGAATGTCCCGAAACGTGGACACTTGTAGCTTGTGGCTTTCTTTCGGCCCGAGGTGTGTAAATATAGTACACAGTCTTACGTCTTCCCCTGGCTGGGAAGGAAGTACGATTATCTGCTCAATATGTAACAGCTACCTACGGTGTGTCGTAAAAAAGGAAACTCCGAATGTTCCGCGAATATGGCAAAGTGATTCTAGCATGAGCTTACCTCTTTCTATGAATACATTGCATGTCGCCACTACACTATCGGAGCCCCGTGAAACCTTCACCGCTGCACAAACTACGCATCGGATTTGGTTAATTACCATAGTTAAAGTGGAACGGTCGAACCTCCATGCAGGCAAGGGTGACCCAATTTAAAGATAACTGTGTCAGTGGTGCATTCCATTTCAATAACACCAACGAAAACATAAATAACCTTTAATGGAAACTACCACGGAACGTTTTCCATGGTTTCATTGATATTTTTATTTATGTTGTTGAAGGAATCGAGTTCTTTCGAGATTAGAAGTTTATGATAGTTAAATAGATGTTACACGTAGGTAACTGAAAGTTTTTTTTTGTTTCTTGATACCAACAATTGTAGTTTGTCTAATATATTGATGAAGATGAACCGACAAACTGGTGATGATTAAAACAATGACGAGAATGAGTATGTAAGTGAAACAATTCAAGCGTTTCATATCGCGTATATTGCAACGAATCTAATTCCAGACGTTTTAAGTCTATTTCAGTGGCCCAAACATGACCGGCCAAGTTTAGTTTGTCTGAGTTTATCTCCATGAACGTCCCTTTCCTTTGAAACTATTCTGATAGAGTCGCAGGGAGGGATAAACTAAACCTATGGGCCGGTCATATTAGGTCTTATGTTCACAGGCAGAGATGACACCAGTGCATCTTGAACGAATCTTCTCAATACGCGTTAACTCGCTACGTAACTCGGTGCGTCTCTTTGCGGGTGGTAGGACCTTGTGCAAGGTCCGTCCGGATCGCTACGACCACCTTGCTCGCTAATCCTGCCGCTAAGTACCAGTGCTTGCACTGTTGTGTTCCGGCATGGAGAGCAAGACAGCCGGTTTAATTACTGGCACAAGAGGTATTACATCTTAGCCCTCTGGGTTGGCAACGCATCACTTACCATCAGATGACCCACTTGCTTGTTTTGCCTACCTATTTTATATTTTTAAAAAAATTGTCCATTAGGGGAAAGACGCACTGTGTTACGTAGCGAGATAACGCGTATCGAGAAGATTTGTGCTAGGTGCACTGAAATAGGCTCGAAACGTCGGGAATTAGATACACGTACCAAATTTGAAGTGGAACCCGCAGGAACTGCAACAAAATACGTATTTAAATACAGTTTAATAACCCCTATTCTTTACGTTTAGTTAGAAAGGATAAACAGGACAAGACATTGTTCTGTGGGGTAAACTTCGCAAGTGCGTGACATAAGTAAAATGTTTATTTATTAAAGGTAATATCAAAAGTCACATTAAGAACTTAGAGATATGTAAAAAATATTTATAACCATGTTATTCTCTAAGCGCGACAGCGACGAGCTCATCGTTGAGGTAGCGTCCTGTCTCACGAGCGTGCAAGCGAGAAGGGCGCTGCCTATCGCACTTAGAAGATACTCCCCTGATCTCTTCAAATTCTGTAATGTTTTGCTATTTATATGTCAAGTGTGAGATGATACTTGATGGACGCGAAAATTGAGTTCCTGAGCTGAGGACTGCATACCAGTAACATTAGTATACCCTCTGAACAAACTGCACTAAGTATGCACCACAGGTACAGCTGTAACTGACCAATGGCAATGCTAAACTTAGCATTGCCATTGGTCAGTTACACTGGAACTTCACCGCCGCGTTTCCTGAATCTTCGTATTGTTCATTTATTTTGTACATAAACGACTGGAGCCCATACCGGAACATGGAGTGCAGGGAGTGCTGGAGTGCCAAGTAGCACCACAAACTCGAAAGCAACTCGCCTAGACGGTCTGTTGGAGCAACCAATAGTGATGCAGCAAAGGCTGCTACGTTATCGGCATGCGGGCACACCCCACCTTGACACACTTGCTTGTCCCCGTCTCCAATGATTCAGGCTCTTTCCATGAGACGCCCTCGCCGCAAGGGCAGTAGTGTGATTTGTAACGTAACATCGTTACGCCAACGATAAAGACTGAATCCGTATAGTCGACCAAGAAATTGCTTGATCGACCGTATTATAAAGAGTTTAAGTTCAAAATTGGTCAAGTAATTACTTGGTCGACTATACCATAAAGGGTCAAGCACAAGCGATCTAGACAGAAAGCACCGGTGCTGCGTTGAACACAGTGATGTTACTTTAGAGAATCCAGAGGGCTAAGATGGAATACCTCTTGTGCCAGTAATTACACCGGCTGTCTTGCTCGGAACACAACAGTGCAAGCACTGCTGCTTAGCGGCAGGGTTAGCGAGCAAGATGGTGGTAGCGATCCGGACAGACCTTGCACAAGGTCCTCCCACCCGTAAAGTATTTCTCTTAACTTATATGTATAATAACTAACTAAGATCAAATCTAGGATTAAGTCGATTTTGACCCACTTCTTGCCATGACCATCCGATTGGCATGAAATTTAACATACGTAAGAATACTATCTGACAATGCAATACTGAAGCACAATCAGCAATGAAAAAGTTTGGAAACCTGACCACTCAAAATAAATACTATAATTAAAGGAATAATACAACTCATCATCATTATCATCATCATCTCAGCCACAAGAAGTCCACTGTTGAACATAGGCCTTCTCCATGGATAATATAACTACTCCACAACAAATGGCGTTATTTTTCTTCTCCTTCTTCTCAGCATGTATCTGTCCACTGCTGTACATGTGCCTCTTCCATGGATTTCCATGTCGTCCTTGACGCTGCGAATCTGGTCCAGGTTTGGTCCTGCCGTGTTGCGGATATCGTCCGACCGTCTGACTAGTGGTCTGCCAACGCTTCGCCTTCCCGTTCGGGGTACTCAGTGTAGCGCGTGGCAATGGCGTTATTATTAATGAAATTTTAAACTAAAAAACGTTAATATTAAACTTCATTCATAAATATGATCTCGAAATTATCTCCTCTTTCATTTGACATCCCATTCGATGTTTGTATTAAATGTAGCCTAAGTTACCCGAATATAATGACAAATCGATTGACACCTCTCTTATCAAAATCGGCTCAATATTAGTTTAGGCTTTACGACATGGTTAGCCTCAGAGTATAGCTGAACATTTTATTACCTACCTTGTCGCTGTCAGTAATGTGGCAAATTTGAGTAACTTTCATTTCATACGTTACTACGACAAGGTTCTTAAGGGTTTAGCTTCTTCTGAGGCTGACTGTACCGTTAATCCAAAACTTAGAGTGTTAAAATAGTAACACGTTTACGGGTGGTAGGACCTTGTGCAAGGTCCGTCCGGATCGCTACCACCATCTTGCTCGCTAATCCTGCCGCTAAGCAGCAGTGCTTGCACTGTTGTGTTCCGGCGTGGAGAGCAAGACAGCCGCTGTAATTACTGGCACAAGAGGTATTCCATCTAAGCCCTCTGGGTTGGCAACGCATCTGCAATTTCTTTGGTGTTGCGGGTGTTTAATAGGCGGTGGTGATCACTTACCGTCAGGTGATCCACTTGCTTGTTTGCCTTCCTATTTCATAAAAAAAAACCCTTCCTTTTGGCTTTGCCGTAGTCCAAATAAAAACTTTAACCAGAAATGTCATTTTCGTAGAAAACTAAATTCACCTACTTTATACGTGTCGTTTACCTAAATAGATCTGTCAACGGAACTTGTCGGTAAGCGTTTCAGCACTTTCAGTAAATAGCACGAACTTAATGGCATCATTAGTAACAGAGTCATTACAAGAACTGTTTCTTTTCAAATTGTTCAGTTAAAATGTCGTTCTTAGCAGAGCATTGTTGTTTAACATACTTTACCAACTAAACATTTTTGTAAACGGTTCTACCTAGAAGTCTTTAAACTCCATTCGCAAATCAAGATAAATAAAACAGCTAATACTTGAGCCAAAAACTCAAAATCCATCTATACATCTAATAAAATCGTTAAGACAAAAAAGTCTGTACATTGAAGATTAAAAAAAAGAACCACCCAGGGCGACTTAAAATGAGTAACTGAACACGATAAGACCATTTAAAAAAAATTGTTTGTTTGTTTGTTTGTACGCCAATCACGTAAAAACCGCTCATCGGATTTAGATGGAGTTTTCACAGATCTGTTTAAATAAGTCCAGAATAGGTTTAAGGCTATAAAAAATTTGAAAAAAAGGGGAAGAAGGGGGAAAAATGGGGGGGTGAAGTTTGTATGGATTTTTTTTAAAGATTGTTCTAGAATCATGAAACTCAGAATTCATACTTATTATTTAAAATAAAGAAATACCTGTTTCAGCATTTTTTCCAAATCGCTTTCAGAAAAGCAAAAAAGTGGAATTAGGGTTTAAAAATACTTAACTTCATACAACTATATTTTAGAAACAAATGTAGTGTGACTTTTGAAACTTGCTACGGATAATCAACATCTAATAAAGATGAACACAAATTCTCAGTTTTCCAGAAATATGCTTTAAATGGCGATTTTGAACAAAAGAATGCAAAAGAAAAAAACAGTTTTTCTCAGTACATGAACTTGCAGTACTATATCGCGATAATGGTACGGTCTAATCATCCTGGATTAACACGGGATCATTTTTATTCCGTAATTTAACTTTGCTCTAATAATTAAATAATTAATTATTTAATAGTGTTCATTAATTATTTGACGGATTTGGATGAGAAACGGAGATAGCCTCTACCGTGGATTAATACATAGCATACTTTTTTTCCGTAAAAATGCATTTTTTTTTTTATAGTATAGGGGGCAAACGAGCAGACGGGTCACGTAATGGTAAGCAATCACCGCCGCCCATGGACACCTGCAATATCAAGAGAATCGCAAGCGCGTTGCCGGCCTTTAAGAAAAGAATAGGCTCGTTTCTTGAAGGTCCCCAAGTCGTATCCATTTGGAAACACCGAAGCCGAAAGTTGATTCCACAGAGCTGACGTACGTGGTAAAAAGGTACGTTTAAAACGCACAGTGGTTGAACGCCAACCATCCAGGTGGTGAGGATGAAACGAAAGCTTGTTTCGAGTAGTGCGGTGATGGAAGTTAGCTGCTGGTATTAATCCAAACAATTCCTCGGAACACTCCCCATTATAGTTCTTGCAGGATAACGATTGATGAGTTGTGCGCGGTTCTTCTTCACCTTAAAACGGCTGGGCGGATTTAGACGAAATTTGGAATGGGGATAGCTGAAACCTTGGATCAATATCGGATTTTTCCGCAAAGATGCAAAATTCCTACGGAACAACGCTAAACGACTTCTACGCGTTACGAGCAGGAAATAATCTTGATGTATTTTGGCAAAAAGATAGGTTGTATTTTGCTCCTTTAGGCTTCTTGGGCTCACTTGAGCAGGAACAAAGGTAGGGGGACGCTTGCTAACGTTATAATACTGGTCGCCCTCGGGTCTCGCAAGTTACTCAAGAGTATTTATATCAGCGGGACTCATCATCGCACGAGCTTACATGGAGCCCGCACTTCAGGCCCGCTGAAGGGGGGTATAGGAGTTGTGTGCTAACGTCATACCGCCGACCCGGGCTCGCAAGATGCTCAGGATTATTTGCATCAATATTTGTTTATACCATATAGAAAGGAAAAGAAGCAAGTGGGTCACCTGTTGGTAAGTGATCACCACCGCTTTTAGACATTCGCAACACCAAGGATATTGCAGATGCGTTGCCAACCCAGAGGGCTAAGATGAAATACCTCTTTATATTTATTTCAGACTAGCGGACGATCGCGAATTCGTTCGCGTGGTCATAGTAGCCTATGTCTGTCACGGATAGTGTAGCTTTCTATGTGTGAAAGAATTTTTGAAATCGGCTCAGTAGTTCCAGAGATGACCCCCTACATACAAACAAACAAAGTTTACCTCTTTATTACATTAGCGTAGAGTAGATAGTGTACATGTAGATTACTGTAGATTTTTAACCCATATTGGATTAGTAACAAAAGGACGCTTCATCAAGGAATGCTACGTGGACGAAGTCGCGGGCAACAGCTAGTGATTCATAAAACTTTATTGTCTGTATAAATTTGTCCAGTCCAATATCGATTCTTTTTTACCTGACCACGGCAAAGGGTTATCTTTTTACGTAATTTGAAGTGATGCAAGCCAAAGCTTCCTATAGCCTTGCAAATCCATCATAATGTACCACATTAAACCTACCTTACAGATGATACTTGGCCCGATTTTCTTATTGACTTAGTTCCTCCCTCAAGGTCTGTTTATCTTGCTCTACGCAGTTACCTAAAAGATAATTTCACGCACCACAAGACCTACCCTAAGGACAACTTTGTTTGTTCATCACAGGAAATGATTACGTGAACTTGTTTTTTTTTATAATATCCCAACAAAACTTCATGACCATCCGGATGCCCTTAAGATAAAACTGTTTGTTTAGGAAATAGTTCCGATTTTATCACCCATAGTTGTTGATTTAGGGCTAAGAAGTGTACTTGATCATAATTATGGTGTAAGATTTCGAAACGTTTACATCAGTCTGACAATGGTGCCCTTGCAGATAATTTTTTGGAGGTTATGGTACGTTTTTGTAAATTGATCCACTTTTAAATTGAGTGGAAAATGGAATTACCTTTATAATCCCCGTGTAGAAACGATCTGACACGAGTTTAATGGTGTGCTGACAGAAATTTTCCTAAAATGGAAAAAAATGCGAGCACATTTCTTTTTTTAGAACTTTCTGCAAATCTCATCTCTACTAGGAAAGCAGGATACAGAATGAGCTTTTGCAGCAGACACCGGCAGAATCGCTTGGCCTTTTAGAACGGGCGACCTTGTAGCATCACATGCATGACCTACAAACAAAATCGAAAGTAAGGTGCAAAAGTGATACATTACTTTGTTCGCAATCTCAATAAATCACAATTAACAGGCATATAATAAATAAGAAAGTAGGATGGCGCCACGCTGCTATCGCTGTTATATAGGCAGGTCATACAAAATGCACATGAATTCGTGTCGATAAACAAAATATTACAAAACAATGAGTGCACCGTGTTAGTCCTGCGGTTGCGCAATGCGTTGGGCAAGATTGTCCAAATATAAACAGACTGAATTAAAACTCGGTCCATCCGGCAGCGAATTGCGCGTTGCGTAAAAAACTGCTAAAGTGCGTGTTGGATTCGCCAACTAAGGGTTCAGTACCATCGTCCCACTATTACACAACATTTCCTGATACAGGACCTATTTCTCAACTTACAGGTCCCGGCAAACAACTTGAGCACTGACCTTGAATGCGCAGTAGCCGTTTCTAGTACAAATGTGTATGCGGAAACATAGCCCCTCCACTCGATTTATGCTCAAGTGGTTTGCCTGCAACTATACTTACTTTTTGACTCGTTAATAGCTTTTATTAATTGTGTGAGCTTATGGATACTTAAAATTTGGCAAATTATGCAAATCGGTTCCTGAGAAAAAGAGCCTTGACCGACAGAGAGATGGATAGCAAAATGATTGTTTATGAGTTTCATTTTTTAAATTGATACGGAACCCAAGAAAGCTCGCGGATTTGCAGCTGCAGGCAGCCGATCACGGGCGACTGCACGTTGCGGCAGCGACTATAAGTAATGCTGGTTTTCTTTTTCGAATCATTTTATTTGTCCACGTCTCTGATAGATTAATGACCATAGTATAACTTACGCTAACAAACATATTTCGTATATAATTTATAAACAACGCTACCATAAAGCTAAATTTTTAGGTAGAATCTTTTCAGACAAAAGCCCGCGCGTGCTCTACCATTAATAAGGCTTTAAACCATTTTTAATCCTGCTAATTTCACTTAAATCTAAATCCTTCTTAAAACACACTTTTTCGAAAGTAATTTCACTGAAAATAAACTTACATAACCAATCAATCACAAACCTGTAAAGCACGTGTAACGAGATGGACCATGGTTTCACAAAATCGAGTCCCTAATTAACACCAGTTATGGTACCGAAGTACAACATTGTTACTTTTCGGCAATGCAGTCGCTCATGAATGGACAGCTTTCTTTCGGCCGCATTTTATGATAATGCATCCGCGTGATAAACAGTATAATCGCGAGAGTCGATCGGACGATGAATGGCGCTGTTTACGTCGTAGTAAACAAACGTAACACCTTAATAATATGCTAATTATAACAATATCTAAGCACATTCCAGTAGCTAGTTTTGGGGTTCCATACTCAAAGGGTGCTTGTTAGTCGATCCGTACCAACTTTTAAGAGCTCTATCTTTTGAACCGTAATAGGTAGGTGGATAAAATTTACGCAAAATATGTTACTATTGCGAACATCATTATACAAATAATAAGAAATGCAATAACCCTCCCTACTGACGGCAGCCGGTAAAAAAAAATAGGGGTCTGAATACAAAAAACTTGTTTTTAACGTTTTTGCTCTACCTACCTTTAAAATAGTAAAATATTTAAAAATATACGAGTAGCAAACTACTTAGATGAGATTTAGTGTAAACTTTAAACTAGTTACTAATAAAACCGATCATGAAGGTCTAAGAATATAAAACTGTATACAGTTTTATATTCTTAGACCACAGATTCTTACAGTTTTAGATTCTTTTTCTTTTATAAAAGCAACTTTTTGCAAATCCCGTAACACAGTCATACGTGCTGTGTGGCTGAAGCCTTCAGTGCGCAACTCCGTCTCGCACTTGGCCGATTCTTTTTTGTCTGCCTAATGCAGTGATTGACAATGCAGCATAGTAGATTTAACAAGGAAAAGTTCTGCCATCGATAACGCATGGATTGCAATTGCAACATCCGACCTTCCCCTGTCAAGGTCTCATACTGCTAGCTGCACATTCGGCGGTGGGGTGCGTCGCGGCGCCGACGAGTCATTCGCTCCGTGGCCGCGTTGCCGTGAACTTGGCGTTACCCTGGCCCTGTGGGCTTATCGGAGCCGCCGCCGGCGGCCTATAATAGCTGGGCCGGCGTCTCCCTTCGCATCCAGACCGGCCCGCGCCTCCGTCCGTCATGCTTCGTGCCTTGTGTTGCCTCGCCGTCCTAGCCGCGGCCGCCGCCGCCACCTGCAAGCCCTGCAGTGAGTGTCCTGTACATCTTCACTATACCATTTTGTACGGTGTTTCAGTGTTTTAGTGCAATGAAAATTAGTGGCCAGTTAAGTATTTTTTTCATTTTCCGGCTGTAAAAGGTATATTTGAATTTTCTATCTAAGATACCTTTAAAAAAACGATTTTATGTCACGTATAGTTTTTGTATGTTGCTCTTTAAAACTCGCGTAAAATTGCTGAAATCATTGTGGAACGAATAAGGAAGTTCAGTATTCAAAAAAATCGTTACATTCAAAGGCGGTGTTGTTTCAGTGGCATTAAAACCGCGTCCTTGTTAATTGTGTTTGTTTACAAGATTTCATAATGCTATATACCCAATGTTCACTAATTCCATTCAAGTTAATTTCTATAAACAAACTTTAACACACGCTTGCATTGTTATGTCACCGAATGCTAATGCCAGCAAGTGCTTTTAGAGAGCCACTTACACATGTTAATCCTGGGTTGCGAACTGATGAAATATTGTTCGCTAAAAACTTTAGAAATCTAGTGTCATATGTCATCTGTATGACATTTGCTTCTATTGCGTTTTCCTTATTCTCGATACTGCTAAACTACCGCATTAAGATGTGGCTAAGTGACCAATCTTCACTGATTACCCTTATGTTTTTTTTGGGGCAGTGAATAGGACTCTGTCATGCCACATGACCTATACGGTCCCAGGAGGACAGTCCTAACTTTAGGAATTTTAATATTCCGTTTCTGTTAATTTTATAACTTTTTTATGACCTCGGGCAACTATTGACGGGATGCCTGTGCGGCACGAGGGATAGACTAGGGAATTAGGTACTATGAAACGCGTTCACGCGGCAAGGGTTGTATGTAGGCTGTATAAGGAAGACACCTGCGACCCCGCACCCGCTGCCCCGCGGGCATTAGGGTCATGCATACATGTAAATACTTATTGAACATGTAGATGAGTATTTATAGTTGTAAATAATTTTAGGTCTTCCATTTCCGCCACGATCGATACTACAACTATACTGCAAATATTGACAGTAGATATTTTAGGAGTGCAAGCCTTAAATATTGTTATCAGGCAATGCCACAACTTAACCCACTTTTTCGACAGTAAATTATGACATTGCACGTTTCAAAATAACTCATCGACAGAATGTGGGTCACCGAGAATTTATACCTATGATGTGTTGGGATCCATTGCAGGACGGTGCATTCTGCAGGCACAAGCTTTAGTGCCTAATTATTTATGGCAATTTGCTGCTTCTTTTAGGTGCTAATTTAGATTCAGGAAGTAAGCTTTCAAGTGAGACTCAGTGACCAACCAAACATTTTTTTATGTTCGGGTTTTCGTTTGGAAAATCAGTACTCCGTTAAGTTTTTGTGAAAATTTTCTTAGATACTTAAGTATATATGTATAACATATTTTACTCTCTATGGACTCGGTAATGCACTGTTACAATCCCTAGGGCACGTTCTGGGCACGGTGTATACTTTAACATTAACAACCAAAACCAAAATTTAATATGGAAATAAGAAGTAATTTTTGTAACAAAGTCGGCTGAGCTATTACCCGGTTAAAAAACACCTTTTCAAAATGTTCACGTATAGTTTTTGCTCAGTGCATCACTTTTATATTGGACGAGGAAACGAAAAGACACATACAGCGAATTAGGTTATGTTGTGTGTTCCTCATTCTCATAAATTTATTTTCACTCTCATTCTCATTGTCTTATTGTCATTCTCTCATTCTCATTCTCTCATTCTCATTCTCTCATTCTCATTCTCTCATTCTCATTCTCTCATTTTCATTCTCTCATTCTCATTATCCCATTCTCATTCTCTCGTTCTCATTCTCTCATTCCCATTCTCTCATTCTTATTCTCATTCCCAGCGTGCGGGGTAGCGCGAGGTGCCCGGGTCGTCGGAGGCTCTCCTGTGGTCGTCGGCGAGTTCCCCTGGCTGGCGGCGATCCAGAGGGACGGGAAGTTCGCCTGTGGCGCCACCGTTGTAGCAAGGGACCATCTCATCACCGCCTCGCACTGTGTTCACGGGTAAGTACAAACAGCAACAAAATTAACTGATCATTAAAGAGGAAACTGTCTATACCCGAAACGGATAGATATATCGACTTCATAGTGCATACTGCATACTATATGTTCTCTCAGTTCCGACATTTATAGTCGCTTATGTGTCTTGGACTATATATACTGTGTCCCTCAGACTGACACCGATAAAGTTACTGAAAGGATCGGGTCCCAAGATACAAGCTCAGCCTAGTTTGGGGTCAGTCAGAATAGAATAGAACAAAATAATTTAAAATTCATCAAATCTTTGTAAATTACAATTACTAGATCTAACAATAACATGATCCATTGCTCAGACATTGGTTACCGTTATTTTTTCGTATTGGGTTCTCTATATTTTCATTTTAAAAGAGCGTTGAGGAAAGGACACATTAGGAAGATTCCCATCCGATGATCAGATCATTCGGGTTTTGGGGCGAAAATATGGTTGAGATTTGCATTTATTTAACTTGCACCATGCTTAACCGTGAGGAAATATGAGCTGATAAGATAGTTTTAAAAAATTTGGCTTGTAACGTGACAAGCGTTACGGTCTTGCCCGCTAAAGAAATGATGCTACGTTCAAAACAATTAGTTATACTTATAATTGATCTTGTTTCTGTGGCCTTAACATGACCGGCCAAGTTAATAGTTTAAAGTTTCTTTCTAGTTTGATAGAGACGCAGGGAGGAAAAAATTAAACCTGGGGCGCTCATGTTAGAGCTACTCAACCAAAGTTTAATACGGCAATAAAATGGCATTTTGGTTCCTTTTGCTTATTGGCAATCCTTTCGTTGGCAACCCTAGGATCCTGAACTGAACATACTCATTCATGTCATTAATTTGAATATTTATAAGCACTAAAGTAATGTTCATTAGCGGCGCTCCGACGCCTCCGGTTCGGTCTGCAAACAATGGGGTGCGTCAGTGAAAGCCGATAATCGGCTAAAGCCAGAGGTGAACATGACGGCGGTAAATCACTATTATTTGCACATGTGCTTATTGTTTCTGGTATTTGAGATGAGTCAACTGCAATAAAAATTTACACTATGAAGAAATCTTGAACATTGAGCGTTAGTTCCAGTAAGGAGACTTTCGTGAAATTTCTGAACATCGCCCAAGTTTGAGTTAGCTTTTAGCTCATTCCATTCCTAATATGGCATTAGTTATGGTATTAGTAAAACCGTATTGAGGGATAAATTCACTCATGTTAGGGCAACAATAAACTGCAGAACGTAAATGAAAGGGTGCAAGAATCGAATGATCGTTGTTTTTTTCTGTTCTGTTTTGGAACGATTTTGATTCTTTTTTTAATTAGTCCATATCCTTTATAAGCATGCACAAGTTCTAAGTTTTCCTCTGTCACAAAAATTAATTCTATTTTTATGTTCTTTCCTGTCTGAAAAAAAAAAACATAAGGGCATATCCTTCGTTTTCATAACATTAGGCAATACTTTCTCGGATTTTATAAACTAAGTAACAACGATGAAAGCTTTTAAGAAAGGTGAACTTTAAAATGAGCAAATTATCGGTTTATTAAGCATAAACGTTTTTATGGTTCTTAAATCAACGCTGAATTTGAATGTTTCATGATAATATTTATTTTCACACGCGTTAACAAGAGTTTAACGGCTCAAAGTGACTTTTTATTATGCCCACCTACTTTCTGAAGCAGGATATTTGCAAATAACTTAGAAGAAATTTAAGGCAATATGGAATTTGCTGGTCATCGTGGTTATAGTCTTGTGTGACCTTAATTTATCTACCAGATAATAGCTTAGAAGCTGCTGTGTGTAGTATCTTCAGTGTTTCATTTTAAGGTCCCGTACTTAAAGGATAACTGCCAACGGGATCCTATTAACTACTAAGCCTACGCCTCACCGTCTATTCGCCCTTTTGAACATTCGTGGGTGAAAATCAAAACAAAACTGGGTAAAAATAAAACCTGTCTTTCCTGTGGTCAAAAACTAAGGACTTAGATATACTCTTTAATATGTATTGTTTGAATTGGCCAAAATTAGACCAGGTGCTATATAATGTGGATATAAAGTTGCTCAAAAAATATTGTACTGTAGACCCTCGACTGGCGTCCACACGCAAGACATTTGCGATCCTACGAGTAATTCTAAATAATTGACTCTCGTATCTTTTGAACCGTAATAAGTAATCAATTGAAATGATCACAGAATATGGTGGAGTTAAGGCGAATCTGTTAACACATAAGAACAAAAAAAAACAAAAGTAATTGCAGCGTTTTGCCATACAAGACCGATTAAAAATATATTTTATGGTTTTATTATTTTAAGGTTTCCGTATTTAAAAAGTAAAATAGAAACGATTCATTAATAAAAGATATCACGAGAGAGCCTTTAAGTATTTCTGGACTATATTGTACAGTCAGCAGCTAAAGTAGCTGAATACGTGGAGAGGCCAAAAGATTCACGAACTCTCACTTTGTCGATAATAGAGTCGCGTGTACCATAGAGCTTATCGAACTCTTTAATTTTATATGTATATATATCTAGCTCTAGGGCCCTAACAGACCGACCCAAGTTTAATTTTTCCCACCCTTGTCTTTGTCGAACTAGTGCAATAAGAAAGGGACGCAGGGAGAGTTAAACTCAGATTAAACTTGACCGGTCATTTTAAGGTCACTGACGTACATACATATAGAAGATAAAGATATGAAAGGTTCTATTTGTAATTTCAAAACTGAAATTGAACTGCAGCAGTCTGAACGCAGCTTACGCAGCTTAGTAAATTTCTTGTCAAAATATTAACATAAGAATACGAATATTAATTAACGTTGGATGTGCCCTGTAGGGCGGTGGCCCACTTCAGTGGCCCCGCGGCACACTTTCTTGTTGCGCAAGCGCTTTGTACTCATCTTGTGTGCAGCTCCTCAGATCCTTGTCCACCACGCACTGTATAAATAATGCACATTTATCACTTGGATTGCAAACACAGTGGCCATTTTGCTAATGAGATATTTTCACTGATTTATTGCCAAGGATCGCAGGACGCATGTAAAAATGATCGATTAAGTCTCAATTGAGATAATTTCCGTGTAATTAAAAGAAAGAGAAAGATTTTGTGAGATCTTAGAAAGTCCTTTAGCTTTCATGTTTTATAAACATCGGTCCGATATCTTGACTAAAACCTAATTTATTATTCGGGTTTAAAAAAACGCGATTTCCTATGACCAGCCAGATTCGAACCATCGATATAATGGCGTACCTTCTTATTTCAGCGAGCGTTAAAATAAGTGGGTTTTTTCTTCACTATTAAAGATTTTGTTGATTGAAGTCCTCGTCAGGGGTTTGGGCGGCTACGATCGCCTAAAAATATGACAGTTTATTCAGACACATATAAAAGCGATTTAACAGTAGTCGAAAGGCAAACCTACCACCAAACGGAGCCAACTTTATGCGTTCGAAATCAAGATTAAAAAATTTGTGATTACACAAAAATAGATAGACGAGTCATTTATTTCTCGAATATGGTACTGTACGGCTAGCACGATACGCCGCGACTTTCTTTGTAGCTCAGTACGTCTATTTCTAAAATAAAAATATAAATGACCACGCGTGCTAGCCGTTCTGGTCAGAATATTATGCTTTAGGGACCTTCAAAAAACTAGCCTATTCTTTTCTTAAAGGCCGGCAACGCGCTTGCGATTCTCTTGATATTGCAGGTGTCTATGGGGGCGGGGATTGCTTAACATCACGTGACCCGTCTGCTCGTTTGCCCCCTCTTCTATAAAAAAAAAGATGATAACAGTAATGCAGTTTAGCGCATATCATGGCTTCGGCGTAACTAGAACTAAATACTTTTGAGTGTTTTAACGGCTCTTTATCGAAATTGACATTTATCTAAAATACTTTAAATACGTAATCCGTTATATTACAGCTACGTACCGCCACTTACACGGTATAGGAACGTGATAACGGTATGTCGATAGTTTTAAAAACTAAGTAGTTTCAGCACCTATGGCTCCATACAAATGTAGTGTAATGACATACAGATTCCTTGCACTCATTTTCAAGGTGATGCAAAGGAGGTCAAGATCAGTTGTTTACTATCGGACTGTCGCGAATCGATTCTCTCGGTTGACGACTCGAGCTGCATCTTAATGTGTTCTCTATGCTCACTTAGAGATTAATGATTCTAATGATCTCGGAGTGGACAGTATTTGTTTGAAAAAAAAACCGGCCAAGTGCGAGTCGGACTCGCTCACCGAGGGTTCCGTCATCAACAACATCTAGTATCGCATTTTTGCTTTATATGACCAAAAATGAGTATTTGATATTAATTTCCACTCAATACCTCCACGCGTTCTTGAGAAAAATGATCTTGATAGACAGACAGACAGACGGACAACAAAGTGATCCTATAAAGGTTTCGTTTTTTTTGAGGTACGAAACCCTAAAAAGATGATTAATATGCGTGACGTTTAACATTATGGTATTGGCAAACCAAATGCAATTTTTTATCAGGTTCCAGGTATGTATAACCAAAGGATAAATAATAGTAAAAGTTCAGAAGTTTTACTTCGAACAAAAACTTTTAGGTTTAAGAAGCGTCCTTGTGTAGGCCTCTCTGTTTATCGTACTTGTACCCGCATAACTCGTATTCTTTCACGCACACGGCAGCTTAATTACGCTGGCCGCAGTGCAGTGGTGCACCGATATTCTTGTACCTCCGAGAAGTGAGCCGCGCCTGTAGAACCCACGTTTGGGTTTACTGCTCTATTCGAGAAGTACGGCGTTCTCTCTAACATTGTGCAACTATGCTGTCTGTTATCTTAAGATTTGTATCGTTTTTAATATTTACCTAGGTAATTCGACATAGGACTGAATTAAAACCAAAGTGATGTCTAGCTGAGTTGCAAAAGTATTTCGGCTCTACTTTTTAAACAAAATGTTTACAGTTCAAATAAATGCATATAGAACATTTTTAACAATTTTGATTTTGTCATGTGCCTCAGTACATTGTCCCGATTACTGCCAACAACAATGCTTTTTAACAACTGCCAAGAAACAACCTGATTAACACTTAAACATGTATCGAGAGTTTTATTAGGGCATGATATATGTAGATACTGTTTAAACACCTCGTAAATCGAACGCTCAAATTTATGTTACTAATAAAGTCACACCTACCTAAAGTGTCGTTTAATGGCCGGCCCTTAATCCCCAAGCCTTAAAAGGGTCAAGAGATGGAAAGTGAAAACTGACGTTTCCGTTAGCGATTAAAATGCTAAAGAGAGTGAATTCGTTTATAATTTAGATATTTTGAATCTACGTTCTTTAACTGCGAAATTGGGTCATCCAATACTTAGATTATTAACACAGCTTTTGTCCATGACTACTTTCTACTTTTACCATAACTTTTACATACAACTAGCTAGAACGATTCTATCCCGCAGTAGTTGTTCTTTTTGCTACAATCTGAATTTATGGTAAACGCGATGGAATCTTAATCTTTGCCCGTGATATATATCCTACGTACTTAGTTCAGTAGTACTGGTACTATCGAAGTGGTACTGCCCCTGGGGGCAATCCATTACCTTTATTTCCACTGGTCCTGACATGACCGCCCAAATTGAATGTTAGTGCGCCCCTTTCTGATGACACTAGTTACACAGAGTTACATGACTTGCACGAACGGATAGATTAAACTCGGCCGACTGCAATGTGTTAAGGCTGCAGAGACGCAGGGTTCGCGGCCCTAGAACGCTAGTAATCGCTTATATAAACATGGGCGTACCCATGATGGGGCAAGTTGGGGCACCCTGCTCTCTGACCCAAAGCTAAGAATTTTTAGGCAAAATTAATATTAATTTGGATACTTTAAAAATTACCACGCGAAAACAATGCAGTAGGATCGATGAATCGAGCGCGCATGCACAGAGATCGATAAAATTAGGATAAAATGCAGTTTTAATTTCCTAACACTTAGTATCTTTAATCCAGCCCCACCCCTTAAAAATGCTGGATATAAAGCATATACCCTTTTATCCAGTAGACGTGTCCGAGAAGGACGGATGCTTTTATGTCCGCGATAAAAGTTTGCGTGCTACTATGTATAGCAGGGGGCCTAGCACGCTCGCTTTTATCGATGACATAAAGCATTTATCCTGTTCTAACCAGTAGGCGTTTGCGAGAGGGACCAAAGCGTTTATGTGCGCGATAAACGCTAGCGTGCTACTATAGCTGATCTCGTTAGTACAGATAACTCAGTTGATACATTTGTCAGTGTTGAGACGTCGCGGCTGAACGTGCTCGTGGGCGAGTACAACGTGAGCGACCCGCAGTCCGAAGGCTTCCGCGTGCAGACAGTGGTGCAGCACCCCGAGTTCAACAGCTACTCGTACGACAACGACATCGCAGTGCTGAGGCTGGCCAAGCCGCTACCCGACAGTCTGTTCCGGCCTGCGTGCTTGCCTGGTAAGTAGGCGTCTTTACCTATGATGCGAGGTGTGCGTTGCACACGGGCGGAGCGGTCCTAGGGGGCGCGTATTACTTGTACTTTGTACTCACGGGCTACTAGTCACTAGTCGCTAATAGTAGCGCGCGTTCAATAGTCACTTTCATCCCTTGGTTTTCAAACTACTATTTTCTTCATCTAGTATTTTTTATATATACGATTAAGTACTTTTGATTTCTCGTAGAACAAGGAGACGATGACCTTAACGGCGAAGAAGCGATCGTGTCTGGATGGGGCAGCACGGGAGAAAAAGGACCTCCTTCTGATACTCCCATGAAAGTGAGTCAATTACCTTAATTAAACTATCATGTTAACCACTTGGCTATTCAAAATTGTCTTACGTTCAGGTGTCGGTGAATATCTGGGAGCAGGAGGAGTGCGCGGGCGCAGGCTACGGCCGGCGCAAGGTGACGCCGCGCATGCTGTGCGCCAACGCAGCGGAGCGCGACGCCTGCAGCGGCGACTCCGGCGGACCGCTGTTGCTGCAGCGCCCGTTCAACACCGTCGTTGGTCAGTACCTGTGTCATGCCGGCTACACGAGATGATGTGGCGGGCTTGCTGGGCGATCTCAGTTAATGCGAGATCCATCTCGCACAAAAACAACTGTCAAATCGCTTATAAATCTGTCATCAGGTCTGTTGGTGAAAACCGTCCGGCTTAAGGCTGGGCCACACCGGTTCCGTACACGTTGCGTATGCAACACTGCTCCATCTAGCTTCGTAGAGCTGCATTACATATATATTACGCATGCGTACCGCAGCTCTACAATAAGCCGCATTGCATACGCATTCGGTGTGACTCGGACATTGATCTCATTATCTGTAGGCACATGAGTGATTAGCTCTGGAGGCCCTGAGGGGCCTATAGCCTCACGAAGGATCAGCGACACTCTTAGGGTTTCTATGGCCCTAATATAACCGCCCATGTTTAATTTATCTCTCTCTGCAGCTGTCTAACTAGTGGCATAAGAAGGGACGCAGATAGAGATAAACTAGTGCACTTGGTCCATCATGTTAAGGCCACCGCATCGTAATATGGGCGAAGATTATCATTATCACTTCCCATCAAGCAACCTGCATGCTTGTTTGCCGCTCTTTTTAATAAAAACTATTTTAACTACATTACATCTAGTGGCCGCTTCCTATATTCAAAGAACAGATCTTTTTGTTTACCAACGAAACAAAAAGATCTATCACATTTTCTATGTAAATTTAAATCTGTGAAAAATTGACTATCGATTGGTAAATCAATCAGTTATTTTAATATAAAACCGGCATAACATGACAGTGAAACTAAAACCTCATTTTCCCGCAGGCATAGTGTCGTGGGGCCGCGGCTGCGCGCGCACCGGGTACCCGGGCGTGTACACGCGCGTCAACCTGTTCCTGCCGTGGCTGAAGAAGGCCATGCGCCATGCCTGCGCCTGCGCACCGCCTTCCTACTAAACCTGACTTAACACATAAAACGTACGCTTTTAAAAGCCTGGTACATCAAAAACTATTAAATATTATATACATCCTCTAAGCAATACAGAAGTCGAGCGAAAACGCAATGGTAAGCACTATACTATGAGTATATTCAAACAAACGATCGCTTTACGAGTATGTGCCAGCTGTTAAACTTTAATAGATTTCCTATGGAAAATGTGTCAAGGTTTAACTGGTGGCAGGTGAAACAATTCGTTGTTTGAATATAGGAATTAACCGGTTGTAAGCAATACGTGTACCTACAATCCACTATTAATACACATGAGCAAAGATTGGTAAACTGTTTTTGCTACATACAAGTTACAAATAAGTAGCACTAGTTGTATGGACAGCAAAACAAATGAACAGGGTATTTCTAAAGTGGTATCACAGACGCTTCGCTAAAGCTGAAATGTATGTGTAGTTGGGGAATGAGCGGAGGGCCCTGCGCCAAAGCAAAAGAAACGCATTGTGCAGATAATAGTGACTTTAGGGGCCTTAAGTTGGTCCCCAGCTGTCTTTACTCATTTTCGTGAAAACTCACATGGCCAGTTACCGTTATTTAAAAACTGAGTTGTTTTGTTAAATCAGTATTAAGTTTTAGTTGTACTTTTGTAGATAGTTTTAGGCAAGGATTATAAAAGTTCGTTAGAGCAAATGTGAGACCAAATGTTTGTTACTCAGTAAGTAGATTCTCAGACATTACGAGTAAGTGTATTTATTGAAATTTGGTCTAACTGACCTTTATAAAATCCGGCCTTGTTGTTGTATAGTTTTACATGTATGATAGACTTAGTAGATCTCCATGTCACGTGGGAAACATAAAGTAATCGTAATATGAATTCTTGGGCCAAATTAGAATCTTGTCACAATAAATATTTCATAGGAATGTCTCAAAAATACAATTTAGTATAAATTATAGCGCTATACTATAGCTAGGAGACTGATTGCAGTTGGTTAATATCTAATAAAAAGGAGAATAAAACTCTACAATTAGGTAGAGCGCTTCCACACCGCGTTAGAACCGAGTACGAGATCGCTTGCGGTACGGAAATGCACTCTATGTTGGTTTTTCATGTACAAAACTTTAACAGAATACATTAAACAGTTTGAAAGTATATAGAATATAAAATTGGCAATAATTACAATGGGAAGAGCACTATGTACCGTACGCAATTTAATAGTTTATGAAGCACTATCGCTTCTTTCAGACCTTATAGGTACAAACGAAATTCGCACGTGATTTTGGTGTCTATTCCAGAATAAGGCTGTGATTGTTTTTAGTCTAAGATGAATAACATTTAAGCCACGAGTGCATAGAAAAGGTTCCGAAAGCATGATGTAAATATCGATCGTGTTGTTAGAATTTGTATGAACACGGCCAGACTGAAACCGGATCGATAAAAGTGCGGGGTAGATTTCGCGAAATTCTCTGCCGCTTTCAGTGCGCTCTTGAATTTAAAGATAACCGTTAGACCTGTAATAATTTTAGCTTGTACTTAAGTGTTACCACTGATGTAATTTTAAGGGAATAAATTAAAATTATGTTTAACAACAAAACTTTATTATTTCCTGTACCTGGGACCCCAACATTGTTCCTTAGTCTGCCGGCATTCTTATGTGAAATGAAAGGAGGCTCCTTTTATTTCACATAAGTTAGTACGAGTAAGATGCACACAGGCATTTGTGTAAAGTAATAATAAGCGTGCCATACTGTTCTGTTGTCATTGAATGTATGTAACTATGTATGTAGGTATGTAAATTCTTATTACACAAAAAACATAAATGATAAAAAGAGATACGGTGATGTACAAAGGCGAAGAGGCAAATAGATATCTGAACTATTTAGTACCTTGTCGCTTCAACATATCCCCATATACCTACTATATGTGTACGACATTATTAAACAAATTAAAACGACAAGGTACCAAATTATTTAGATGATAATGACGCACATACTGTACCTTCCAAATTAATATAAAAGAGAGATACAATATATCCTGATGATGATGATGATGATGAAGACGGTCGATGTTCTCTGTTCAGCTTTTGACTACAGCGCAGTTCTGTAGCTCCCAAAAAAATGGGCTAACTGGTGTATAATTTTTAACCGACTTCAAAAGGGGGGTTATAAATATTTAATACTCGGTAATAATTATGTGACATTGAATATTTTGTCTGCTCATAACTTTGGCCAAGTTTGATCACTTTATTGATCAGTATAAAGTGGTTTGTATTCGTGACGAATTATAATTATTCATTCACATTTATTTCTGTAGCAAGCTTTTAAAACACGACTTAAAAAAAAACATTCCCGCGAAAATTTGACGTTTGACGTTTATTTAGGACGCCGTGGGCCGTGGTCGCCCATCAGCTGATAGACATCGTATTCGAAAAATATTAAAAACTGTAGTTTAGATACATAATTTCAGTATTAAATTTAGGCTATTGCCTTAGCAAATAGACGACATGAACATATCGGACAATGAAGCTGTAAGTACCATGGTTTTCGCTGAATCGTAACCGATTCCTAACCAAACAATGAGTTGATGAAATGACCACGGTTTATCATGTATGCAGGACGACACGTCGAGTGTGGAAAGTACGTCGAACACAGACAATACGTCTCGCAGTGAGACGCCGACGAACTCTCGTGTGAAGAAACGGAGGCGCGGCAAGAAAAAGACTGCCGTCAAGCCTGTAAAGCCGCCCTACAAGTTCAAGTAAGTCCTTTGTTCTCCGTTACAAAATATGCGAACATCACACATTTTGAAATTTCCTTAGAATTTTATTTATGATAGTATTATGGCGAAATCACCATTTAAACGCCACAATAGTTTTGAGACTCTTTATATCAAATGCAATGCAGGCAGATGCCGTGGTTAGGGGAGTGTTTCATGAATATTCTACTCATAAGGTTCGTGTAGTGACACAGGTGCACCAAAGCCTTAATACAATTTTAAAAACAAAAGCCACACTCCTAATTATCAATCAACAGTTGCAGTGCTAAAGAGGACCACGGGCAGCCATTGTTTGGTTGCCAATTCAACCATCACCTCGGTGAGGGAGAGCCCCAGGTGTTCGCGGTGGTGGGCAGCAACCGGGTCTCCATCTACGAGTGTCCTGAGGGTGGCGGGTTCAAGTTCCTGCAGTGCTATGCTGATCCTGATGTAACTCACTGTTATCTTATTCAAACGTTTGGGGTTTTGTATGTTCCTTGATTCCATTTTATTTTGACATTTTTTTAAAGTTTAATATTACAAAAACAACTGAAGGTCATCAGTTTGGATAACGAGTTGCTGGTTGTAGTACAAATGGACCTGCTTGATGGGAGTAGTATCACACACTCACAAAATACCGAGCCGTACCTTGCTACTGCATTTTGTATGACGAGTGAGAGGTACAGAGGGGTGAATCAATATTTGGGATCCCTGGTTACTATGGGCGGCAATGATAACCTCCCCTCAAGTGACCCACATGCTTACTTGCCTCCCTTTTCCATAAAAAGAATAAAATAATTACATATACAAGACACATAACTGGAATTCTCTGAAACTGAAATATCATGCACATTTTTCAATAATTTCTGAACAACTTATAGAAATAAGTTTTAGGGGTTACAAATAATATAATACGAGCATGGAAATATTTTCTTTCTTTGTGTACTGGTTGACATTAAAACATTTCTGTGTCAGGTGGATGAGACATTTTACACATGTGCATGGTCCTATGAAGAGGAGAGCGGATTGCCGCTGCTGGCGGTAGCAGGCTCCCGGGGCGTCGTGCGAGTCTTTAAACCTTCGACTCACTCGTGCATCAAGCACTACGTCGGCCACGGGCACGCGATCAACGAGGTCAAATTCCACCCTAGCGACCCAAACCTTCTCCTCTCCGCTAGCAAAGACCACGCTCTAAGACTCTGGAACATTATGACTGATGTTTGCATAGCCATCTTTGGCGGCGTCGAAGGCCATAGAGATGAAGTGCTGAGCGCCGATTTTGACCTAAAAGGAGAAAGAATTATGTCGTGTGGCATGGATCACTCCCTCAAACTGTGGCGGCTCGACAAACCGTCCATGCACGAAGCGATCAAACAGAGCTACAGTTTCAATCCGCACCGCGCACTTCGGCCATTCAACTCGTTAAAAGAACACTTCCCGGATTTCTCAACAAGAGACATACACAGGAATTATGTGGATTGTGTGCGGTGGATGGGTGACCTAATATTATCAAAGGTGTGGATCTTTTTTCTATTTGTATATATTATTAATTTAATCAAAATCTCTTTTGCTTCTTTCAGACAGCAGTTATTCCAAATAGTTTTCATGTTACAGTCGTGCGAGAACGCGATAATCTGCTGGAAGCCAGGGCGGCTGGAGGACGCGGAACCGCGGCCGGGCGACAGCTCCGTCACGCTGGTGCACCGGTTCGACTACAAGGAGTGCGAGATCTGGTTCATCAGGTTCGCCGTCGACTACAGCCAGCGGGTAAATAAATCCCCTTTAGGGGTGCCTATTATTTCGCTGACAAAATATTCGCAGAATGTGTCGATTTGCCGAATAGTCTTATTCGTTAACAGTAACAAAGCCTCTCCACTCCTACACTAATATAATAAAGAGGTTAACTTTGTCTTTTGTTTGTTTTTATGTAGGGGGTAATACTGAACCCAAAAAATTCTTTCATCAATAGAAAGCTACGCGATCTCTGACGGACATCAGATACTAATTCCACGCGAGCGAAACCGCAGCCCGCAGGCGTCCACTACTTAGCTATATTCAGAGGTGATTTGGTTTCCAGGTGATAGCGCTGGGCAACCAGTGCGGGAAGACGATGGTGTGGGAGCTCGGCAGCGTAGCGGGTGGCTCGCGAGCCTCGCAGCTGCAGCACCCGCGCTGCGTCGCCGCCGTGCGGCAGGTGGGCGCACTGAGCCACGCGTGCCACTGGCGGCTCCAGGGGGTCATGACTTCCCTTCAGCTGGGTCTAGGGCGACTAATGAAACATTTTCTACTCCATTGATAAACCTGTTCTGACTGGACATCGACTTATTGACCCTAACTCGAAAGCTGGATCCGCCCTTGGCTAAGACTAGCGATAACTAGAAGACTTTGGTTGACACTAAACACATCGGGAGAATGTACGGTAGGTACGGTAGGATCGGGTGTGTGTAACCTAAAACAAATTAAAAAAGACATTTAGTGTTAATGACGACACAGACAGTACAGGACAATAACAATTATAGATGCACATAGTCGTAAGTTGTAATTGGCGAAATCCATTTCGACCTAGAGACGGGAAGCCACTAATAAAAAAAAACTAGAAGACTTATTAATAAAGTATAGCAACAGAAATCGCAAGAATTGATAATCTAAACTATCTTGCGACAATTTCCAGGCGAAATCTTGCTATTAACTTTCGACTGAGACTTTACAGTTACTGTTGCGAAGTAAACAGACAGCCAATCTTTGGCCAATAAACAGCAGCTAGTTCCACCATCGTCATCATTTGCATTATAGTCTATTACGCAGGTCAAGGCGCAACGCAACCTTTTTTCCTTGACTGTGCAAGCCAATAGCGGAGCGGCATATACACAATCGCAAGCCTGCCATGCGTTTCCATTGATGCGGAGCTTGGCGAAGTGGAGAGGAGCGAACCGTGAATTGACCAATCGCAGAACTCGAAATCTCCACTGATCCAGAATTCGAGCAGTGTGATGGATTCTCGGTCCGCTAATCTGCAGTCCGCCCAGCTCCGCATCAGTTACTCACTCTTACCTTCCTACGAACCAGCGCCGTATTGATTAAGCTCTTAAACTAGTCTAAACTCGACTTGTAATCTTTAAGGGCTTATTACACTATGCGTCTTACTAAGATTCAGCATAGTGTAATAAGAGTTAGACCCGACTGAATGGGTTCGGCCGTGCTTAGACAGTCTGAATACCGCATAGTGTAATAAACCCTTTACCAAAGCATCGGAAGTACGTACCTAACGTAGCGTAGCGTTACGTATACGACAAAACCCTATAGAAATCCTAGCGCCATCTATATCAGTTGGGTAACGTTAGAGCAGCATATTTTTCCGGGTAGCAGAGATCGAAACTTACTTTCGTATATTTTCAGGTGACGTTATCACGCAACGGCAAGGTGCTGCTCGCGTGCTGCGACGACGGCACGATTTGGCGGTGGGACCGCGTCGGCAGCAACGGGATCAATTAGTCAATAGAACTACTAGTCTAAGGTGCAATGAGGATATAAAATTGGATAGACTTGGGCTGTGAAATGCACTTAGAATTCAATTTGCGGCGCTGACTTTAAATGAATCATGCTAGGCTAAGTGCGAGTTTTGGGTCGATATTGACGCATCGCATTATAAGACTTATTGACATTCTGATTAGCTATTATAAATGGAAATAAAGACTGTTTTAGTCAAATTGAAAGTTTTTGATAACGCATAAATAAAACACAAGAATTCTATGACAAATTTTATTTAATCGCTAACAAACCCTACATGTAACAAAATGAATCACAGGGGCCAAGGTGTTTATCTCGTGTCTTCTACTCGTTAACGTACATAATATTATATTGCTTCTAATAACGTGTCCTATTACGTACATAATCACTTCTTTCTAAACTAACACCGATATAATGAACCCTATCGTTCACTACGCAAGACAACTTTTTGGTTGTGGTCCAGTATAGGTCGAGGAGTGGAGAAAACAAGTGTAAATCAGAGCCAAGTTCACGGCCACTAGCGCTAGCCCCGAACATTACGCCCTTTCTAAAATTATTACATGACAATTTTTTTTTATGAAATGGGAAGGCAAACAAGGAGCCAGCAGCAGCATTTGGCAGTGGGTCACCAAATGGTAAGTGTACACCACGGCCTATAGACACCCGCAACATCAAAGAGATTGCAGAATTAATTTACTTAAAAAGGTCTCAAACATGTTTGTCAAATTTTAACGTTTTCATCAGGGTACATAGGATTATTACAATTTTACAACTATGTGACCTCGGAGGGTCAAATAATTTGTAAACACGTTGAAACTTTCGAGGCTTACTTTAAGGGTAATTAAATTAACACCAATTTTTTACATTTGCTGTCAAGTGCAGGTAGCAAATATATGAACTCGCGCTTAACACCTGACACAGTAAATTACCCCTTAGTCGTAATGCATAGTGGGGGACCATAAACTTCGTGGGGGTTACCTAGTGACTATTATACATATTCTGACACGACGTGTTTTTTCCGCCCCTCGAAACATACTCGATCTCAATTATTACACAACATTCACGACAGCGTAATTGATTCTAGTCAATTCATTTAATTCAGTCTTTAATTTTTATTTTAATCAAACGAACAATAAAGACTGTCTTCAGAAACGATAACCAATGTACAAATTTTTAAATTCTTTTAATATCAATCCACCTAAATTACAACTTTTAACTTTCAATAACTTTTAATGGAGTATAATTTAATTTTAAGTTGAAACAATTGAGTTAGAGCGAACCTATTTAACAATAACGCTTGATTATTGATGTTTTTTTAATAATGAAAATAGCCAAGCGGTACTATTAAATAACAGCCCTTGTATTGAGTAAGTACCTAAATTATTAGACACAATCATACAAAAGACGGGCAACCATACGAAAGATCAGTCACAACAAAGACATTGAGCTTGATGATACAGAACGCACAAACATTGTAGGCTATCGTGGCTTGTAACATATTGACACACACTTGCACCGTGTGTACGTTAAACTACTACCAGTCAGGTACTAACACCCTTATAAAAAAACAATCTTTTAAAACTAACAAATATTTTGTCCCTTTCATTTCAGGGGTTAACGCACAATAACTGATAAAGATATACTACTTGTTAACAAACATAGGTTTACGCAACGTTTATAAATAAGGGAGAAAAGCTTTAATAGTACACGGCCATATAGATGATTGTGTAAACAGTAGTCTCCATACAAATGGCTGTAACGTTTTCCACCCTCTAAGTAAACCTTTATCTATAAGCCATGAATTACTAGTATTTTGTTGGTATGCCTAAGAATTATAAATCTTTCCATAACTTCATCTTGTCCGTCTGTCACAGCCGTTTTACTCGGAGATCACTAGGGACTATAGGGATAAAATCTAAGATGGAATTATGAAAAAATAATTGAAGGTAGCACTGTCCCTAAATGCAACTGCAGAATGAACCAAACTGATTACAGTGGACGTGGGCGTGTAGGATATCTGTGGATAGGTTTTAAAACGAAGGGTTTTTAAAAAAGCCTTTTCATTTCAACACAATAACAATAACAGTTTTGTAAAGCTTGTGAGTGTCGCACACGCACTTGTCAGATTTTCTTGTACAGTCAAGGAATTAAATTTCCAACCCACCTAAGGGTCAATAGCATATAGCAAACTGTCACCATAACAGCTATAGAGCAAGACGTTAGTTTGACATATCGACCTTAATGCATTGCGAATGTCAGACGACATTTCAACGAAATGGGTAGGGAATTAACTTCCTTGACTGTATCATTTGGTACAGTCTTGAATGGTTGTGTATTATTATACAGCCAACTAATTCTGCGTACACACGGTGCTCAGCAAGTGTACATGTAGTGTTTAAATACTAACTAATCATTAAATTGAGATCAACATTTACCTGTGGGAATGTGTAATTGATTATTCTTATGATAATTAAAAGTTTAAAACGATACACAGAACTCAATAATAAGGCAGAAAAGTTTTTCGCCGTGATTTGTGTCGCCAATGCGTTATGAGCAAATAAGAAAATGTTCGTATAATTCCGCTGACACCGAAAATGGCTCTTATGGTGATTTCATACGGAGGCAGAACAGTGAAGCAATAGAGTGGACAGCACAGTACTAATACAATTTGAACGCGCACGCCGGCACAGAATAAATAATAGTTCTAACATACAGAAACTTCTCTTTTACGAACGCGATAAAAACAAATTCCAACTTTATTGACACGCATAAAAAGTTCCTAATTACTTCATAAACTTTCGCCAGGCGGCACGGGTCAAAAGAACGCGCTGGCCGCGCCCGCCTTCCCCCCGCTACTCCCGGCGACACGTTCGGGTTGCGCTGCATTTGTGTTTAATTCCACTGACACAGCGAGGACGAGCGAGCGGGAGCGCGGCGAGCCGACACCTACTGCGATTTGCCTATGCTATAGGTAGGCGGATGAGCGTACCTACAGCGGAGTAGAACCCCCCTGACGCAGAGACCGCCTAGGCCGTTCAAATTGTATTAGTACTGCGTGCTGTCCACTCTATTGCTTCACTGTTCTGCGCCCGTGTGAAATCAGCATTAGTCGTGTGCGAACAATAGATATGCATCGGCGAAAGCAGTTTCAGTACAAATCATGGCAGACGGCGATTCTCACCTTATTGGTATGTTCTGTGGTTAGATTTCTGACTAGAACAAATTTTGGTTTTTTTACTTAGTCGTTACAGTACTGACTGTGCGATCAACAATAAAGGTAAACGGGTTAACTTTAAAAGGCACGTGGCTGAAAACAAACAATCCAAAATAGTGGTAGAACTTTTAGGTACAGTTTAATTATTGTTGAATTAATTTCTATCTGCCACTTGCTGCGCACTGCTGGTAACTTAACCGCCGCCATTGCGAATTAAAAGTTTCGCGACATTTTGCCAATAATTTAGTTACTCGTTTAACACGTCCGTAGTCCTGATACATTTCCAATATCATTGACAGAGATTGTTCTATACCCTAATATCCCCTTCTGCCTTCTAGTTAGGGAATTCGATCCCGGGATTCGTAGTATGGCCAATTCCGGGATACCGGGATTGGGCCATACAACGAATGCTGGGATCGAATTCCCTGCTTCTGGTAGACTAGTGGACATGTGGAACTTGTATGTAGTGAGCTTTTTAAGGAACTGTTCGTAATTTTCCCTAATACATAATTTTCGTCGGATGGTCAACTTCTGTAATTCGTCCATGTCATAAAATTGGTAAATTTGCCCAACTCGCCATTTTAAATCTGTCACTATCTGCTTCTGGGGCCAGGTTCTCCCACCATATTGGTATAACAGGTATCATAAGTGAGGTATCAAACAAATCACTATTAAAACTAGACTAGAGACAGGCCCGTGGTCATTACAGTATATGGAAATGTGGTACCTAAACTATAGTCACCGGACTATGAACGTGTTAACGAAGTAACGAGTTGTGTATTCATTTCAACGGATTATTAATCAAGTGGTATGTTCCAACGACGCGGCAGTGAGATCTTCATAGCCAATTCCAACGCCAACATTAACAATTCAGTCGATAAATATCTAGTAACTACGTCTACGTTAGGGCAACGCGCGCTATAACAACTACACAGCGAGAATAGTTGAGACCGCGACAGGGTAACGCGTTCGCAGTGAACTCATATGGGTGATACCTTCAAGCTATGGTCCTTCCTTGCACATGGAGCACATACCCGATAGAGAGGAAATGGCGCTTATTTTGCCTTGAAACCAATTGCAAAAACTGCGGCGATTAATCTGCTCTAATTGGCCGAACTGACATCAAACAAGACACTAATGCCGCGTTGTTCTCAAACCACAGAACACTTACCGTCGGCCGTTCGATTGTGACTTATTTCCTATGGGACGTCTGTCAAAGTTTAACGACTGGTAAAACGATCCGTTGCTTGAATCAAGAAACGCAGCATATGAGACGAGACAAAACAAATACTCTTCATTAAAAACCACAAGGAAAATAGTTTACAAAGAGACTTGGGTAAACTGCTATTATCTACACTAATATAATAAAGGGGTAAACTTTGTTTGTTTGTATGTATGTAGGGGGTAATCTCTGGAACTACTGAACTCACATCTCTCTACTGAACCGATTTCTAAAATTCTTGCATAGATAGAAAGCTACACTATTCCTGACGGACATAGGCTACGAATTTTACGTAAACGAAGTCGCGCGCGTCCGCTAGTTATTTATAGTTGAAAGAAAACCACATGGAAAATAGATTGCAAAAGAGTTGGGTGAACTAGTCAATATTTATTGGTGTGGCATGGCAGTTCTAAAAACCTTTACTTGTTTAATGGAAATAAAACTTAATATATAACAAGACATTGAATAGCTTAAACAGTTAAGTTTGTGCCATATGCGTCATTTCGGAATATGTCAGTGCCAGTTATTGGCATTGTACTGTTTCAGTGCAAGTGACGGCTGCTGCTCGTTAGTGACAAAACACTAATCAGTTTCGGTATTGAATGGCCAATAATACCGCTCCATTGGGTATATGCTCGGTGTTCGCGTTCTAACTAGATTAAATCCATTTACTCTAACACATGTAGCTTTCGTTTCAATTTCACTATTAAACTAGTTTGGTACAGTAAATACATGTACAGTAGCGGAAATATATTCACGTACCACCTTAGAACCCTATCGCAATGACGCGACGCGTTAACGCCAGTCTATGTCATTCAAATGTCATGCGTATGTCTCTTCGACTAGGTGCTACGGTGGTACGTGTTTCAGTTTCCTTGACTGTATGCCTCATAGCGTGAAGTATCGATCGTGACCTAGTCTAAACTTTGGGGCGATATTAGGAAATGCATAATGCACATTACAAGGATAAACTTACAACAGAAGTACGATGTCCTTAAATTAAAAACAAAACAAAACAGTAAATAAACTCAGTTACAGTTTTAACACGTTTAAAAAGAAAAGATAATTCGTGTATAACAAATATATTTATACCCTGACTAGATATTCGACTAGATTTTATTTAAAATTCGATATTCATAATTTCTAAAGACGAATTCGGAAGCCTTCCTTCGGAGTGTCTGAATATACGATTTCTTTTCGTACATTTAAATAATCCGAAACCTACTCTAACCGCTACTGGTGATCACAACATCAAGATTATGTTATCATATCATAGATATTATTATGTATAGATGATTAATTGAATTCGTAAGGTGCGCTAGTGATGTGATTTAACGCGAGCCGAAATATCACTGTCTATGGTGTCGATTAACTAGATTATGATTATTTATGGTGTTAAAGGTCTAATTCAGATATCGTTTATGACGAAAGGACGGACGGTAGTAGTGTTAATAGTCTATTAAATAATAAAAGCACTACATATTTTATCAAGCAAACGCATTGAGTCCTGAAGGAATTTATCGAATAGAATGCCTTTTGATAAATATAGATGAATGATTAGTTTCATTAGTTTTTGACAGATTGAGAGAGAAAATTCGTTTTTTTTTCCTTTTTTTTTGTTTGCAAGTATAAATGTAGAATCTGTAAAAACGATTTGTAAATTTTGGCTACATTTGAGGTCTAATTGATAATTGAACCACAAGGATACAGTGAGCAGATTGAGGACTACATGTCTATTTAATCATAAAACCTAAAAATAAACAAATAACTCGCCCGTTGCTTTGCATTCACTGCCGGCAACGCGTATGTGCGTTTTGGGTGCTGCCACCCAGTGCCGCTGTCACAATTTGACTGTAACTCAAATGGACATGGCGATAGTTCTAAAAACAATGCCGGAAGTGAATGCGTTAACTTTAAGTTTAAATTCCTTTCCGTTAGGGGGCGAACTTTCTCAAATAAATAAGACATGTCCAATAGCACATTCAGCATCTCAAAGCTTTCCTTCATACAGCCAAACATCGTTTAATGACGGTTCATCTATTGCGAAATACATATTTCATTGGTCGCAAGAACAATGTGAACCCGTCAATAGTTCATAACCATACCTTGGAAGCGTTCAAGTATTACGTAACGCAATTTGGGGGGGGAGGGGGTCTCGTAAAACGTTACGATGCGTTACAGGGGCGAGAGGGGGTCTTTCTTACAATGCGTTAAGTAACTTTGTTTTTTTTAAAATTAGGGAATTATAACTCCCAAACTGGCAACCCTTTTCATTTACGTTACGGGGAATCCCTCGATTGTATTAGTCTAGTCATCATTTTTTTTTATTTGTTCTCGCAAGTTGGCAAACCTTTTCGTTTATATTTCACGGGGAATCCCTACATTGCATTGTACGTCATTTAATGTACTTTTTGTCATTTAGTGTTACGTAACGTCGAGAGGGGGTGGAGGGTACAGAAAAACGTTACGGTGCGTTACAAGGGGGAGAGGGGGGTCAAAAATCTTCAAAAATTGCGTTACGTAATACTTGAACGCTCCCCTTGTTACTTTTTTGTTGCTAGCATTTCTTGCCGAAATGGAGTCTGTACTCTCGCGAGCATTCATACATAATGCAACAGCTCAAGGCACCAAGTCTCGCGTTCATCGAGATTTATCTCACGATGACAGATTTCATAGGGACCTGACTGCTCTTTTTGACATACATATCGTATCTCGAATGTAACTTGATCTCTACTGACGCATGAACCCACCTGCGCTAACGCTGGTTGCTCTGTCATTAAACGCCATGTCTGCATCAAACGAAAGTATGGTCTTGTCTTAGGACTATTCCCTATGTTCAGCCAGTGGCATCGAACGGTTCACCCTTCAACTGCCAACAAATCATGAATTATGTCACTTCACCGACAGCAGTCTTCTGTTGACCCCGTTACCTTGCTCAAAGATCTAACCTAACGTAACTACGTACTACTGTGACAGATGTTTTAGACATCTTAAATATTTAAATCACGGTGGAACATAGCTTTCGGTGAAATGACACAATCTACGAAGTTAGGTTCGGCATTTGACTCTGCACAGAGGCATCGGCACATTCAATTCATCCTGACAACCTCACAAACAGTAAAACAAAAAGGGTAGAAAGCGAGCGAGAGAAAGAGAGCTCGGGTTAGGTAACGCAAGGAGAGTTGCGGTCACGCACACTGCTGCAGGTCACGTGCGTACCGAATCAACGTTCAAATTTACAAATTATTGTTTTTTTTTGGTATGGCGCTGCGTAGTTGTGTGTAATCGCCTCAATTCTCGTTGTGTTACCCGCATGTACCGAAGCGAGGGTATTCAGTGGCGGTCTAGTGCAGGTCGTCTGGCGGTCACCGGACGCGGCCCGACGGCGAGCGCAGGTGCGAGCGTATGTAGCCGGTGCGGAAGTCCACGGCGTCGCGGCTGCGCCCGGAGCCGTTGTTGCCGCGCTGCCGGCGGCTCCATCTACCAGATAACACGACATGACTTATTTTCTAATACATTTGCTGAAGAAGCAGATTTATAGGTTACAAATTTCGAACACGTAGGTGTTATAGTTTTTTAACAAAAATGAAAGACTGTTACACATTTAAAGGCGTGGAACGTCAGATTTGTGAACTTTGAACAACTCACCCAAAGGTATAAAGGTTGACTGGTAAAGAATTCCTATTTGAGATGAAATTTAATATCTATGTAGTAAATATAGAGGTATCACGTATTAGACATTTAGACTTCAATTAGTCATACGAAATTTTGATACAAGCATACAATATAGACAACTTAACTCAAATTATTAAACATTTATCAACCAATCTATCAGTATTTTCAATGTCAAAATAGGATAAATAACATGTCAAATAAAAAACCTTAACCCAGGGATAATTATCATGAGAGTAATCTACTACGGTTTAAAAAGTCAACAATTCAGCATAAAATCATGTTATTATCTCATCCTGTCAACTAAATAGGAACATGGTAAGGCAATAAGTCCTCCTTTTTACTTTGTATGGTTTATTTTAAGCAATAAAGATTAAACTAATTAATTAACATAACCAAAGTCAAAAGGACAGGGTTACCTGAGCAGGCGCATGATGTAGTTGGGCCAGTTGTCGGGGAACATGACCAGCGAGAAGCCGACCGCGATCAGCACTATCCCGGCCAGCTTCATGCCCTCGAACTGCACCCCGTACAGCACCACGTCCAAACCTGCCACACGGTTCCCGGTTAGACCGAACACATCGATATAAGAAGACAATTGATCTGCTTACTTGTTCGGATTGTTACAAGCCTAGCGTCACCACTCTGCGACGGGGTGAAGCAGGTGAAGAGGGGCTTTCAATATTTAGCCATTGGTTCAACTTTGAATCTTATCGTAAGTGAAGAAGGTGCTTCTAAGTTTTCTAACTAGCAGCGACACAGGCGTCGGATAGCAGAACTAAAAATATGACGCCAATGTAAAACGTACAAAACGCAGAGCTGTTTACTTGACAATTGGCACAGACAGTTTTATTCAGGCTATCCAACATAGTCTACCAAATAGACTATGGTCGGCTACTCTACCACTGCATCGTACACAGTTCTACAGTTTTCTCATTTCGATGACCGAGCACTTACTATGTATCCACTAGCTAGACACGCTGTAACGAACAGAAAGTTTTTCACACGGGGATATGGGACATGACCCGCAACTCTGTGCGCAGACGTTTTTGTGTATCACACTTAATCAAATATGTGAAAATTCTTTAACAACACAGCATCCTCAAATGCATGGGCGTACCGGTGGGGCGTGGGGCCAGGGAGGGGCAGCTGCCCCCCCCCCCCCCTGGAAATCTCGTAGAACATGTCTAATTACTAATCAAAGTGTAAACGAGGCCTTATGCTCTAACTTTAAAATAAACCGCGCAGTAGACACTGGCAAAATGCACGGTGCAATTGCCAAAAAACCGCGCGCGACTATGGCGGACGAAGCTCACCGAATCTAGCATCTGACTAGCCCCCCCCCCCCCCCCCAGGCCAGAAGCTGGACACGCCCATGCTCAAATGCTGTGTTGAATTGCGGACCATGTACTTGCATGTACCTTGACTCAGTGTGACAAAGTTTTTTTTCGTGTAGCGTGTCTACGAATATTTTTGCTCGACTTGGCGGGGGCACTGCCGTGCCCCCAGATACATAGAAGTCTTTGGTTCAGACGCAAGCATTGAAGCAGTGAAGGCGTTATGTCATCTGAATATATTTTTTTCGACAACTGACACCAATTGTCAGTCCCATGTTAAGCACAGATTGTTCTATGGGTACCAGAAAAGTAAACATACATATATAGATAAAGGTATACATAAATACATATAAAATCCACGAATCAGGTACAAACATTCATATTCATCATACAAACATTTGCCGCTTGTGGGAATCGAACCCACAACCTCTAGCTTCGTAGTCAGGTTCACTAACCACTAGGCTATCGGACCGTCAACTGAACCTTTTATCACCTTACATTCTCGTTTAAATAATTTGTGTTCAATTTTAATGCAGTACACTCGCCTGCTGACACAGGGACCGCGGTGATGAGTGCGAGCGAGACGAAGATGTTGTACGTCACAATATTCCCGAACTGGAACACGAGGTGGAAAACTGAAACAAAAGTAAAACGGTCAGCTAATTGTTGTGGCTTCTCCGATGGAGTCCAGTGGCCTGTTTCACGAAGCTACAAATTACAATTTTACAAGTCTAAACCGGCAACATTGGTCTTTATGCCCATTGCCATTGGCCATTATTGACCAATGTTGCCGGTTTAGACTTGTAAAATTGTAACCTGAAGCTTAGTGAAACGGGCCACTGGAGGCCCATGGGGTGGGGCAACTAGAATTGAATGAATGTACTCATGTGTACATACTGTACATTCATGTACTGAAAGATGTTTATTTGGTTATCTCAATAAACTCGCTCTTTGGTCAGCATTCAAACTGCGTCGTGGTTCAATAATATTTACTAATTATTACGCCGCAGTCTGTGTAAAAGGGGCCCCCGACAAATTTCGATACAGAGCCGTCTAAGGAAAGCTACGCTATTTAAAAACTACTTACTCAACAGCGCGAGGCTGGCGACCAGCAGCTGTATCCAGGGCATGCGGTGCGAGGGGGACGGCAGCATCTCGGAGCCGGTGAGGTAGAGCGCGAGGCATACCGGCCACAGCAGAGACGCGCTCACTATACCCAGGATCGAGAAGAACAGCGCCCGCTGCCCCGTGTTCACCTCGCCCATCACTTTGCGGAATAGCACCTTGGAATGAAAGCCCAGTTTAAACATTAACCGTCAGATAAATGATATTTGTTATAGCCCGTCTGCTCATAGTTTGAAACTGATCGCAGATTATAAAAGATAAAAAGATAAATGATTACCAAGGCTCGGAGACATAGGCGCATTTACAGTATTACCAAAAATATATTGTGCCACGATGTACCTGCGCAGTAGACCAATTTTAGTAGCGCGAGAAATTTCGATCTACTAATGATAAAATAGATTTTTACGCGCGCTAAACTCTTGCGCTTTTATTGGTCTATCGATTTCGGAGCAACATGGCGACAGCCCGTGTGCCACAGTGTACGAATTGTGTAAGCGGGACAAAGCTAAGAATGCATAGCAAGCAATACTCTGCCAGTTGCGCTTGCAAATAAAGTACAATATGGATTATTCACACGTTCGGCTACTGTCGGAAACCGGTCTGCGCTTCTCTGCGCAAACGAATACTGCCGATGTACAATATATTTTTGGTAAAACTGTACAAATGTCACCTAATTAATGTAGTGCTATACGCATAGATAGCTATTACCTTAAATATAGCAAATCCAGCGGCCGCGCACGCGGCCAGCACGACTCCGCCGAGAGTGGAGCTGCCCGTGATGCCGTCCATGTAAGCCAGCAGGGCGATGCCCGTGTCGCACAGTATCGCCGCTACGATCTGTTACACAAAACTATGTTACAATGGCCCTAACACGACTGGCCAAGTTTAGTTTATCTCTATCTGCGTCCCTTATGACACTGGTTAGACAGAGACACATGGAGGAGTTAAACTAAACCTGGGCTGTCATGTTACGGCCGCAACTCATTTACTTTATTACATTTTGTCCATTTTTCAGACAGTCGAAGAGATCGAAAGATCTACATACTCATCCCTACTTGTCTTAGCATATAAACAAAATTCTAACCTAAAATTTCACTGTCCGTCACCTAAACATAGTTTATCACCTAAATAAAGCATATACAGGCTGTTAATAGAAGAGGCATTGCTTAAGAATGTTTTATTTAAACAATAAACAATATTTTAAAGGCAAAAACTGAAGTTTTAGGTTTGAAAGTTGTTTAGTATATAAGACAAGTAGGTAACAATGAACATACTCTTATTGTCAAGAAGGATATTGTGCAGATCTTATTGACCTAATCGAGTGTTCAGCTACTACTAATACTGACTGTATCTATGCCTATAGAAAGTTAAGGTTAACAGTAAAGTTAACAGTTACATCAAAAGCATAAGCCACTCCCCAACCAGAACGAAACCCGTCAGCTAAGAAATAACCAAAACTCACCCTAACACCAACAAACTGCTCGTGCAGTATGACCCACGACAGCAGGTAGATGCAGGAGACATTGGTGGCGAACAGCACCACCACATCCGTAGAGAGCAAGATCTTGAGCGAGTAAGTATACATGTAAATGGTCACCACCCATAGCAGGCAGAAGAGGCCGCAGCGGCTGATGAAACGAGCTGCAACAACAACAGCTGTCAAGGAAATTGAAACACGTACCACCGTAGAACCTAGTCGAAGAGACATACGCATGACATTTGTATGACATAGCCTGGCGTTTAACGCGTCGCGTCATTGCGATAGGGTTCTAAGGTGGTACGTGAATATATTTCCCCTACTGTACATTCTTTCATTGATTATTTTGTAATTAACGACTCGCCTCGCGTATAATTAGGATGTAATGCACATAAGAACCTGCTGTAAAAAATCTCTAAATTAAGGTGAAAACCGTATCAAAATCCGTTTCGTGGTTTAGAATGAGTAAGCAGTCGAATATAGGATGAGGATATACAGGAACGTATAGAGACTTTGTTTCATACTACGTAATGACTTGAATCTCCTTCAAGTACAATTAAATATTAGTAGAGTAAAGTTGATACCATAAATCTTATATCATATGTAGGCAAAAAACAAGAGTCGCCTTACTTCGAATTACACCTACTTCTTATTGAAATTTTAAGTTATCAAATTACCAAAAGTGAATCCCTTCTCCCTGAAGTCCCTGAAAGCGTCGTAGACGATGTCGTTGGCGGACTTGCACTTGTTGTGTATCAACATCACGATCATGTAGATAGGGTAGAAGAAAATCAGCCAGTTGGTGCAAAACCAGGCCGTGAAGAATGGGGCATTGTACAGGTTCTGAAACAAAAATGATAGTGGTGATCAGAGGCGTATTTAAAGATTTAGCTTTGGCGCTCCATTAAATGACGATAATTAATTTTAGGGGCGACATTTTAGGGGCGGCTGCCGCCCCTCGCAGCCTGGCGCCCCGGGCCATGGCCCGGATGTCCCTAGGGTATATACGCCCTTGGTTGTGATGTTACAAAGCTATGCACCTAGCACGAACCTTCTCGACGTGGTACATGATACGTAACTCTACGTCTCGTATGTCTGTCTCTTACTGTAACACTATGGGTTGCTATCGAAAACCCATATTACGTTACTACATTCGATAGCGAGTAAACACGCACCAATTTGCTAGTGAGAGTCAACTACAGTCACTACATATTAATAAAAACGGATCACTCACGTATTTTTAAGTCGAGAAAAAACACGTCAAACACGTGAGTGATTCGTTTTTATTAATATGTCCGAGTCTCACAGTAGTTTTATGTTAAAAATTACAGTGACTACTTTTACGGATCACAAAAAATACTTTTTCTGTGACCCATATAGACGCGTAGCGCTGGGTTTTGAGGTTTCAAAAATACTAATGTTAGCTTTTTTTCGTATATAGTTTCTTGACCATTTACTGAACCTAACACATGAGTTTGTGTCAGTTTAGGGTTGTGCATAAGTAGTAATTCAGGTTTTTATCTTTTCTAACAATATCGGATGAAAAGAAAATTAGAGATGAAAATTTTACTTTCATGATGATGACGAAGTTGTAACCGACGTACATGAGCCTTTTGTGTCATCTCTGTCAATGGAAATACAGTTATTTAGCCACTACCTAAGATGTCGCCTTAGTAGCTCTAAAAGAATATTACAATTTGTCAAACAAGTGTTAGATGTTTTAGGTCAATGATATCTGTTGTACAAAGTATTCTGTGTCGAATTCACCCATGGTATTTCTAGCTACTTATTTTTTTTTGTAAAATACCCTGTAAAAGTCACAAAAGAAAATTCAAGTTATTAGAGTTTATGTCTTTATTATTATTACGGTGTAACGAAACACTATTCACAATTTGTGTCGTTTTTATTCATGAAATCTTATTATTAAGATACAGTTGAAAGACGAAAACTTTTTAGCGCGAAGGACGGAGAAAGCATACACGCGCGGGGAACGGGGGGCGGGGTGCGGCGAGGCCGCGTGCCTGCTGTTTGTTTACATTCGATTGCGAGTTGCGACAAGTGCGAAGTGCAATGTGGCCGTGTTGTGAATTAAATATGAAGCTGCGAAATACTAAAATGGAAGTTGAAAGTAATAAATGTGTTGTATGCGGGCTCATACTGGACGTAAATATTGTGATCGTTAAAGAAAAGAAATATTAAAGTTCATTGACTCGAGCGTTGCTAGCGATGACGGAAAAGTAGACTGTTTTAAGGACCGTGCCGAAATTTTAACTACTTAAGTTCGCTTTACAAATGAGACTGATTAACGACACTTTATAATAAATAATTAAAAATTAAAGTATTAGGTTAAAATAAATAATTAAAAATTAAAGTATTTTAGAAGAGTTCCCACGATTTCCCCAAGATCCCATCATCAGATCCAAACTTGGTGGCAGTGAGACCAATTTGGAAGTATACCCTTTCAAATAAAGAAAGAATTTGTCAAATCGGTCTAGCCGTTTTCGAGTAATCCGTGAACATACATAAACTTCCTCCTTTTTTTGAAGTCGGTTAAAAAGGGAATGTAATTCAGTACATTACATTATCGCTTCGCGAAGAAATCATGCCAACCCGAACGAAGGCGCCGCGCGTGTTCGTTTGTAAATAGCAAGTATAGTACCTGATCGAGACGGACCGAATGTCGCGCCGCCCGCGCCCCGCTGCCGGTTGCCGCCACCTCTCGCTCGCTCCTACTCGCTTCGACCGCTGACTTTTTTGTTTTTATTTTCATTAATATATCATGCAAGAAAATGACACAAATTCACAGTGTCGATCTTTTATGCATTTATGATATTGGATATGTAAACTCTAATAATTGTAATATTCTTTTTAAGTATTTATAGCTTGGAGAAGCAAAAAAATCTGAAATATTAAAAGTTCGTGTTTTAATTTGGCACAAATTTATTTAATAGAGATATTTAAGTGATCTGAGGTATATGGTACTAGTTTTTGGAATTGTAATTTTTTTTTGTCGAAGTTTTTAATGTACTGACCCCAAGTCAGTTTTCGCTGGACGAAGATGACACAAACTAGGTTTGTACACTAGACAGGCTATTTAAAATACAAAACCATTAAATCTTTGAACTCTAAATCAATTTTGTCAGTTTTGATTTGAATTGTTTATATCCACTACAAATAATCAAATTTCTAAAAATGCACAACCGGGATGTGACACAAAAACGCAAATATATTTTGTTTATATGCAAATGTATCCACAGACAAGATTTTATCAAACTTTAGAATTCTTGAAGGTTTTGCCCTCAAAATAATTCAGCGCTACGGGTCTAATAATGTTTTATGGCAAGAGCTACAAAACATTAGTCGCTAGCGCTTAGATTCCGATAGGTAGTTTACCGTTGGCACAGAATAAATAACGTACAGAAACTTCTCTTTACGACCGCGGTTAAACGAATTCCAACTTTATTGCGACATGCTAGGGTTGCGCGGCATTCGTTTTCAATTACACTTACACGGAGGGGGCGAGCGAGAGACCGCGCGGCAAGCTGACAGCCTACTGCGATTTGCCTATGGCGTGTTTACCTACAGTGCGGAGTGGAACCCCCCTGCCTTTGGATACATACTAACGATCTTTAGCCCTATAGTCGTATTCGATTTGTACAATCTCCATACAAATCGAATACGCCGTCGCTAGCGAGTACTGCCATTGTCAACTAATGGTAACGGTATTAGGCTAGTTAGAAAGCGACGTACTGAGTTACGAAGAGAGTTGCGGCGTATCGAAAAGCTTCGTGCTAGATGCACTGAGCATCGCAGCAGCGAGTTTTGTTATCTACATTACTTGATAAAAATCAAAAATGTATTCTTGGCACGTTGTCTATGCGTTACGGCCTACCACCAGCTAGCTACTATTCAGGCCTCAGTTTTTTGGTAGTGATAGGCCACATTTTGGTATTCTCTAAGTGTGGCACTACCCTGGTCAAGTCAGGCCATTTATACTACAACAACAGCACAAGAACTACTGGGAGCACCAATAATCATTGGGCGCGTAAAATAAACTAGAAACATTATAGAATTGTAAAACAAAATAACTTAAGCTTGTTAGAGTGCATGCGGAAAAAGTGCACATCCATGGGTCACTGTGAACTTAGCATATCAACTATTAGCATCTCAACAAATAACTTCAGTATTGCTTGCATCCAGCATAGTTCCACAGTTCCTGATAGATTAAAACAATAGTTCAGCTCAATTGCCCTGAAAAATAAAATTTTGAAAATGAGATGCCAACTTCACACTCGACATCTTAGCATCTCACAGTATTAAGCGTAATTCAGCATCGAGGAGCTGTTTTAAACATAGTTCTATGCCTCCTGATTGATTTTAACAATAGTTCCGTTGATTTGCCCTGAAAAACAAAATTTTGAAAATGAGATGCCAACTTCACATACGACATCTTAGCATCTCACAGTATTAAGCGTAATTCAGCACCGAGGAGCTGTATTAAACATAGTTCTATGCCTCCTGATTGATTTTAACAATAGTTCCGTTGATTTGCCCTGAAAAATAAAATTTTGGAAATGAGATGCCAACTTCACATACGACATCTTAGCATCTCACAGTATTAAGCGTAATTCAGCATCGAGGAGCTGTTTTAAACATAGTTCTATGCCTCCTGATTGATTTTAACAATAGTTCCGTTGATTTGCCCTGAAAATTAAAATTTTGAAAATGAGATGCCAACTTCACATACGACATTTTAGCATCTCACAGTATTAAGCGTAAATCAGCACCGAGGAGCTGTTTTAAACATAGTTCTATACCTCCTGATTGATTTTAAAAACAGTTCCGGCCACTGGCCTTTAAAATGCCGTCTTTAAAAAGATTTAAAATTGAGATGCTAATTTCACATGGGACGTCATGGCATCTCATACTATTTCGTATATTTCGGCAACGAAAAGTTATGTTAAGCATAGTTCTATATCGCCTAAACGATTTCAAGAATAGTTTCGGCCGTTTACCTTTAAAATCTTGTTTTTATAAATATTTTAAAAATGAGATACTTCACGTAAGACGTTATGACACCTGAAACTATTTCATGTATTTTTCAGCAACGGAAAGTAGTGTTAAGCATAGTTCTATACGTCCTGAGTCATTTAAAGAATAGTTTCTGCCACGGGCCTTAAAAATCCCGACTTTATAAAAGTTTTAAAAATAAGACGCTAACTCACTCCTGAGCGATTATAATAATGGTTTCGGCCTTTTGCCTATAAATCTTGTCTTTAAAAAGCATACTTAACTGAATACGTATTTTAATTTTCACAAAAACTATCGGTGTGTTCGATTCCGAAATTAAAACTCTGCAGTTTAAGCGAAAAGCAGAACTAGCTTCAACGCGAAACATATAACTTTGTATGTTTTTTCACACACAATTTAAAAGTAAATCTTTTGGTCAAAAAAAAGAAACATAAAAGTTATACGTTGTGCGTTGGGAGAGAGTTTTGCTTGGCATCTCAGCTGTTTTCGTTAGCGACACTATGCATGCAACTGGAACTGCAGAGTTCTATTCTCAAAAGCGGACACACTTCCAGTTTTGGCGAAAAAAAGAAAAAACATATAAAATTATATGTTGCGCGTTGGGAGAGAGTTCTGGTCAGCGTCTCAGCTGTTTTCGTTGGCAATACTATATACGCAACCGGAACTGCAGAGGTCTATTCTCAAAAGTGGACAAACCCACAATTTTGCGAAAAAAAAGGAAAAAACATATAAAATTATATGTTTCGCGTTGGGAGAGAGTTTTCCTTGGCATCTCAGCTGTTTTCGTTCGCGACATTATGCATGCATCTGGATCTGTTGAGTTCTACTCTCAAAAGTGGACACACTTCCAGTTTTGGCGAAAAAACGAAGAAACATATAAAAATACATGTTGCGCGTTAGGAGAGAGTTTTGCTTAGCATCTCAGCTGATTTCGTTAGCGACACTATGCATGCAACTGGAATTGCAGAGTTCTACTCTCAAAAGTAGACACACTTCCAGTTTTGGAGAAAAAACGGAAAAACATATAAAATTAAATATTGCGCGTTGGGAGAGAGTTTTGCTTAGCATCTCAGCTGATTTCGTTAGCGACACTATGCATGCAACTGGAATTGCAGAGTTCTACTCTCAAAAGTAGACACACTTCCAGTTTTGGAGAAAAAACGAAAAACCTAAAAAATTAAATATTGCGCGTTGGGAGAGAGTTTTGCTTAGCATCTCAGCTGATTTCGTTAGCGACACTATGCATGCAACTGGAATTGCAGAGTTCTACTCTCAAAAGTAGACACACTTCCAGTTTTGGAGAAAAAACGGAAAAATATATAAAATTAAATATTGCGCGTTGGGAGAGAGTTTTGCTTAGCATCTCAGCTGGTTTCGTTGGCAATACTATATACGCAACTGGATCTGTAGAGTTCTACTCTCAAAAGTGGACACACTTCCAGTTTTGGCGAAAAAACGAAAAAACATATAAAATTATTTGTTGCGCGTTGGGAGAGAGTTTTGCTTGGCATCTCAGCTGTTTTCGTTAGCGACACTATGCATGCAACTGGAACTGCAGAGTTCGACTCTCAAAAGTGGACACACTTCCAGTTTTGAAGAAAAAACGAAAAAACATAAAAAAAATTATGTTGCGCGTTGGGAGAGAGTTTTGCTTAGCATCTCAGCTGTTTTCGTTAGCGATACTATGCATGCACCGGAACTGCAGAGTTCTATTCTCAAAAGTGGACACACCCACAGTTTTGGCGAAAAAACGGAAAAACATATAAAATTATATATTGCGAGTTGGGAGAGAGTTTTGGTTAGCATCTCAGCTGTTTTCGTTGGCAATACTATATACGCAACTGGATCTGTAGAGTTCTACTCTCAAAAGTGGACACACTTCCAGTTTTGGCGAAAAAACATTAAAAAAAATATGTTGCTCGTTGGGATAGAGTTTTGCTTAGCATCTCAGCTGTTTTCGTTAGCGACACTATGCATGCAACTGGAACTGCAGAGTTCTACTCTCAAAAGTAGACACACTTCCAGTTTTGGCGAAAAAACGAAAAAACATATAAAAAATTATGTTTCGCGTTGGGAGAGAGTTCTGGTCAGCGTCTCAGCTGTTTTCGTTGGCAATACTATATACGCAACCGGAACTGCAGAGGTCTATTCTCAAAAGTGGACAAACCCACAATTTTGCGAAAAAAAACGAAAAAACATATAAAATTATTTGTTGCGCGTTGGGAGAGAGTTTTGCTTGGCATCTCAGCTGTTTTCGTTAGCGACACTATGCATGCAACTGGAACTGCAGAGTTCTACTCTCAAAAGTAGACACACTTCCAGTTTTGGCGAAAAAACGAAAAAACATATAAAAAATTATGTTTCGCGTTGGGAGAGAGTTCTGGTCAGCGTCTCAGCTGTTTTCGTTGGCAATACTATATACGCAACCGGAACTGCAGAGGTCTATTCTCAAAAGTGGACAAACCCACAATTTTGCGAAAAAAAAGGAAAAAACATATAAAATTATATGTTTCGCGTTGGGAGAGAGTTTTCCTTGGCATCTCAGCTGTTTTCGTTCGCGACATTATGCATGCATCTGGATCTGTTGAGTTCTACTCTCAAAAGTGGACACACTTCCAGTTTTGGCGAAAAAACGAAGAAACATATAAAAATACATGTTGCGCGTTAGGAGAGAGTTTTGCTTAGCATCTCAGCTGATTTCGTTAGCGACACTATGCATGCAACTGGAATTGCAGAGTTCTACTCTCAAAAGTAGACACACTTCCAGTTTTGGAGAAAAAACGGAAAAACATATAAAATTAAATATTGCGCGTTGGGAGAGAGTTTTGCTTAGCATCTCAGCTGATTTCGTTAGCGACACTATGCATGCAACTGGAATTGCAGAGTTCTACTCTCAAAAGTAGACACACTTCCAGTTTTGGAGAAAAAACGAAAAACCTAAAAAATTAAATATTGCGCGTTGGGAGAGAGTTTTGCTTAGCATCTCAGCTGATTTCGTTAGCGACACTATGCATGCAACTGGAATTGCAGAGTTCTACTCTCAAAAGTAGACACACTTCCAGTTTTGGAGAAAAAACGGAAAAACATATAAAATTAAATATTGCGCGTTGGGAGAGAGTTTTGCTTAGCATCTCAGCTGGTTTCGTTGGCAATACTATATACGCAACTGGATCTGTAGAGTTCTACTCTCAAAAGTGGACACACTTCCAGTTTTGGCGAAAAAACGAAAAAACATATAAAATTATTTGTTGCGCGTTGGGAGAGAGTTTTGCTTGGCATCTCAGCTGTTTTCGTTAGCGACACTATGCATGCAACTGGAACTGCAGAGTTCGACTCTCAAAAGTGGACACACTTCCAGTTTTGAAGAAAAAACGAAAAAACATAAAAAAAATTATGTTGCGCGTTGGGAGAGAGTTTTGCTTAGCATCTCAGCTGTTTTCGTTAGCGATACTATGCATGCACCGGAACTGCAGAGTTCTATTCTCAAAAGTGGACACACCCACAGTTTTGGCGAAAAAACGGAAAAACATATAAAATTATATATTGCGAGTTGGGAGAGAGTTTTGGTTAGCATCTCAGCTGTTTTCGTTGGCAATACTATATACGCAACTGGATCTGTAGAGTTCTACTCTCAAAAGTGGACACACTTCCAGTTTTGGCGAAAAAACGAAAAAACATATAAAATTATTTGTTGCGCGTTGGGAGAGAGTTTTGCTTGGCATCTCAGCTGTTTTCGTTAGCGATACTATGCATGCACCGGAACTGCAGAGTTCTATTCTCAAAAGTGGACACACCCACAGTTTTGGCGAAAAAACGGAAAAACATATAAAATTATATATTGCGAGTTGGGAGAGAGTTTTGGTTAGCATCTCAGCTGTTTTCGTTGGCAATACTATATACGCAACTGGATCTGTAGAGTTCTACTCTCAAAAGTGGACACACTTCCAGTTTTGGCGAAAAAACATTAAAAAAAATATGTTGCTCGTTGGGATAGAGTTTTGCTTAGCATCTCAGCTGTTTTCGTTAGCGACACTATGCATGCAACTGGAACTGCAGAGTTCTACTCTCAAAAGTAGACACACTTCCAGTTTTGGCGAAAAAACGAAAAAACATATAAAAAATTATGTTTCGCGTTAGGAGAGAGTTCTGGTCAGCGTCTCAGCTGTTTTCGTTGGCAATACTATATACGCAACCGGAACTGCAGAGGTCTATTCTCAAAAGTGGACAAACCCACAATTTTGCGAAAAAAAACGAAAAAACATATAAAATTATTTGTTGCGCGTTGGGAGAGAGTTTTGCTTGGCATCTCAGCTGTTTTCGTTAGCGACACTATGCATGCAACTGGAACTGCAGAGTTCTACTCTCAAAAGTAGACACACTTCCAGTTTTGGCGAAAAAACGAAAAAACATATAAAAAATTATGTTTCGCGTTGGGAGAGAGTTCTGGTCAGCGTCTCAGCTGTTTTCGTTGGCAATACTATATACGCAACCGGAACTGCAGAGGTCTATTCTCAAAAGTGGACAAACCCACAATTTTGCGAAAAAAAAGGAAAAAACATATAAAATTATATGTTTCGCGTTGGGAGAGAGTTTTCCTTGGCATCTCAGCTGTTTTCGTTCGCGACATTATGCATGCATCTGGATCTGTTGAGTTCTACTCTCAAAAGTGGACACACTTCCAGTTTTGGCGAAAAAACGAAGAAACATATAAAAATACATGTTGCGCGTTAGGAGAGAGTTTTGCTTAGCATCTCAGCTGATTTCGTTAGCGACACTATGCATGCAACTGGAATTGCAGAGTTCTACTCTCAAAAGTAGACACACTTCCAGTTTTGGAGAAAAAACGAAAAAAAATATAAAATTAAATATTGCGCGTTGGGAGAGAGTTTTGCTTAGCATCTCAGCTGATTTCGTTAGCGACACTATGCATGCAACTGGAATTGCAGAGTTCTACTCTCAAAAGTAGACACACTTCCAGTTTTGGAGAAAAAACGAAAAACCTAAAAAATTAAATATTGCGCGTTGGGAGAGAGTTTTGCTTAGCATCTCAGCTGATTTCGTTAGCGACACTATGCATGCAACTGGAATTGCAGAGTTCTACTCTCAAAAGTAGACACACTTCCAGTTTTGGAGAAAAAACGGAAAAACATATAAAATTAAATATTGCGCGTTGGGAGAGAGTTTTGCTTAGCATCTCAGCTGGTTTCGTTGGCAATACTATATACGCAACTGGATCTGTAGAGTTCTACTCTCAAAAGTGGACACACTTCCAGTTTTGGCGAAAAAACGAAAAAACATATAAAATTATTTGTTGCGCGTTGGGAGAGAGTTTTGCTTGGCATCTCAGCTGTTTTCGTTAGCGACACTATGCATGCAACTGGAACTGCAGAGTTCGACTCTCAAAAGTGGACACACTTCCAGTTTTGAAGAAAAAACGAAAAAACATAAAAAAAATTATGTTGCGCGTTGGGAGAGAGTTTTGCTTAGCATCTCAGCTGTTTTCGTTAGCGATACTATGCATGCACCGGAACTGCAGAGTTCTATTCTCAAAAGTGGACACACCCACAGTTTTGGCGAAAAAACGGAAAAACATATAAAATTATATATTGCGAGTTGGGAGAGAGTTTTGGTTAGCATCTCAGCTGTTTTCGTTGGCAATACTATATACGCAACTGGATCTGTAGAGTTCTACTCTCAAAAGTGGACACACTTCCAGTTTTGGCGAAAAAACATTAAAAAAAATATGTTGCTCGTTGGGATAGAGTTTTGCTTAGCATCTCAGCTGTTTTCGTTAGCGACACTACGCATGCAACTGGAACGGCAGAGTTCTACTCTCAAAAGTAGACACACTTCTAGTTTTGGAAAAAAACGAAAAAACATAAAAAAAAATATGTTGCGCGTTGGGAGAGAGTTTTGCTTAGCATCTCAGCTGTTTTCGGTAGCGATACTATGCATGCAACCGGAACTGCAGAGTTCTACTCTGAAAAGTGGACACATTTCCAGTTTTGGCGAAAAAACGAAAAAACATATAAAATTATATATTGCGCGTTGGGAGAGAGTTTTGGTTAGCATCTCAGCTGTTTTCGTTGGCAATACTATATACGCAACTGGATCTGTAGAGTTCTACTCTCAAAAGTGGACACACTTCCAGTTTTGGCGAAAAAACTAAAAAACATATAAAATTATCTGTTGCGCGTTGGGAGAGAGTTTTGCTTGGCATCTCAGCTGTTTTCGTTAGCGACACTATGCATGCAACTGGAACTGCAGAGTTCGACTCTCAAAAGTGTCTTCCAGTTTTGAAGAAAAAACTAAAAAACATAAAATTATATATTGCGCGTTGGGAGAGAGTTTTGCTTAGCATCTCAGCTGTTTCCGTTAGCGATACTATGCATGCAACCGGAACTGCAGAGTTCTACTCTAAAAAGTGGACACACCCACAGTTTTGGCGAAAAACGGAAAAACTTATAAAATTATATGTTTCGCGTTGGGAAAGAGTCTTGTTCGGCATCTCAGCTGTTTTCGGTAGCGACACTATGCATGCAACTAGAACTGCAGAGTTCTATTCTCAAAAGCAGACACACTTCCAGTTTTGGCGAAAAAACGAAAAAACATAAAAAAAATTATGTTGCTCGTTGGGAGAGAGTTTTGCTTAGCATCTCAGCTGTTTTCGTTAGCGATACTACGCATGCAACTGGAACTGCAGAGTTCTACTCTCAAAAGTAGACACACTTCCAGTTTTGGCGAAAAAACGAAAAAACATTTAAAAAATTATGTTTCGCGTTGGGAGAGAGTTTTGGTTAGCATCTCAGCTGTTATCGTTAGCGACACTATGCATGCAACCGGAACTGCAGAGTTCTATTCTCAAAAGTGGACACACCCACAGTTTTGGCGAAAAACATATAAAATTATCTGTTGCGCGTTGGGAGAGAGTTTTGCTTGGCATCTCAGCTGTTTTCGTTAGCGACACTATGCATGCAACTGGAACTGCAGAGTTCGACTCTCAAAAGTGGACACACTTCCAGTTTTGAAGAAAAAACTAAAAAACATAAAATTATATATTGCGCGTTGGGAGAGAGTTTTGCTTAGCATCTCAGCTGTTTTCGTTAGCGATACTATGCATGCAACCGGAACTGCAGAGTTCTACTCTCAAAAGTGGACACACCCACAGTTTTGGCGAAAAACGGAAAAACTTATAAAATTATATGTTTCGCGTTGGGAAAGAGTCTTGTTCGGCATCTCAGCTGTTTTCGGTAGCGACACCTATGCATGCAACGAGAACTGCAGAGTTCTATTCTCAAAAGCAGACACACTTCCAGTTTTGGCGAAAAAACGAAAAAACATAAAAAAAATCATGTTGCTCGTTGGGAGAGAGTTTTGCTTAGCATCTCAGCTGTTTTCGTTAGCGATACTACGCATGCAACTGGAACTGCAGAGTTCTACTCTCAAAAGTAGACACACTTCCAGTTTTGGCGAAAAAACGAAAAAACATTTAAAAAATTATGTTTCGCGTTGGGAGAGAGTTTTGCTCGGCATCTCAGCTGTTATCGTTAGCGACACTATGCATGCAACTGAAACTGCAGAGTTCTATTCTCAAAAGCAGACACACCCACAGTTTTGGCGAAAAAACGAAAAAATATAGAAAATTATTTGTTTCGCATTGGGAGAGAGTTCTGCTCAGCGTCTCAGCTATTTTCGTTAGCGATACTATGCATGCAACTGGAACTGCAGAGTACTACTCTGAAAAGTGGACACACTTCCAGTTTTGGCGAAAAAACGAAAAAACATATAAAATTAAATATTGCGCGTTGGGAGAGAGTTTTACTTAGCATCTCAGCTGATTTCGTTAACGATACTATGCATGCAACTGGAATTGCAGAGTTCTACTCTCAAAAGTAGACACACTTCCAGTTTTGGCGAAAAAACGAAAAAAAATATAAAATTAAATATTGCGCGTTGGGAGAGAGTTTTGCTTAGCATCTCAGCTGGTTTCGTTGGCAATACTATATACGCAACTGGATCTGTAGAGTTCTACTCTCAAAAGTGGACACACTTCCAGTTTTGGCGAAAAAACGAAAAAACATATATAATTATTTGTTCCGCGTTGGGAGAGAGTTTTGCTTGGCATCTCAGCTGTTTTCGTTAGCGACACTATGCATGCAACTGGAACTGCAGAGTTCGACTCTCAAAAGTGGACACACTTCCAGTTTTGAAGAAAAAACGAAAAAACATAAAATTATATATTGCGCGTTGGGAGAGAGTTTTGCTTAGCATCTCAGCTGTTTTCGTTAGCGATACTACGCATGCAACTGGAACTGCAGAGTTCTACTCTCAAAAGTAGACACACTTCCAGTTTTGGCGAAAAAACGAAAAAACATTTAAAAAATTATGTTTCGCGTTGGGAGAGAGTTTTGCTCGGCATCTCAGCTGTTATCGTTAGCGACACTATGCATGCAACTGAAACTGCAGATATCTATTCCCAAAAGCAGACACACCCACAGTTTTGGCGAAAAAACGAAAAAATATAGAAAAATATTTGTTTCGCATTGGGAGAGAGTTCTGCTCAGCGTCTCAGCTATTTTCGTTAGCGATACTATGCATGCAACTGGAACTGCAGAGTACTACTTTGAAAAGTGGACACACTTCCAGTTTTGGCGAAAAAACGAAAAAACATATAAAATTAAATATTGCGCGTTGGGAGAGAGTTTTACTTAGCATCTCAGCTGATTTCGTTAACGATACTATGCATGCAACTGGAACTGCAGAGTTCGACTCTCAAAAGTGGACACACTTCCAGTTTTGAAGAAAAAACGAAAAAAACATAAAATCATATATTGCGCGTTGGGAGAGAGTTTTGCTTAGCATCTCAGCTGTTTTCGTTAGCGATACTATGCATGCAACCGGAACTGCAGAGTTCTACTCTCAAAAGTGGACACACCCACAGTTTTGGCGAAAAAACGGAAAAACTTATAAAATTATATGTTTCGCGTTGGGAAAGAGTCTTGTTCGGCATCTCAGTTGTTTTCGGTAGCGACACTATGCATGCAACTAGAACTGCAGAGTTCTATTCTCAAAAGCAGACACACTTCCAGTTTTGGCGAAAAAACTAAAAAACATAAAAAAAATTATGTTGCTCGTTGGGAGAGAGTTTTGCTTAGCATCTCAGCTGTTTTCGTTAGCGATACTACGCATGCAACTGGAATTGCAGAGTTCTACTCTCAAAAGTAGACACACTTCCAGTTTTGGCGAAAAAACGAAAAAAAATATAAAATTAAATATTGCGCGTTGGGAGAGAGTTTTGCTTAGCATCTCAGCTGTTTTCGTTAGCGATACTATGCATGCAACCGGAACTGCAGAGTTCTACTCTCAAAAGTGGACACACCCACAGTTTTGGCGTAAAAACGGAAAAACTTATAAAATTATATGTTTCGCGTTGGGAAAGACTCTTGTTCGGCATCTCAGCTGTTTTCGGTAGCGACACTATGCATGCAACTAGAACTGCAGAGTTCTATTCTCAAAAGCAGACACACTTCCAGTTTTGGCGAAAAAATGAAAAAACATAAAAAAAATTATGTTGCTCGTTGGGAGAGAGTTTTGCTTAGCATCTCAGCTGTTTTCGTTAGCGATACTACGCATGCAACTGGAACGGCAGAGTTCTACTCTCAAAAGTAGACACACTTCTAGTTTTGGCGAAAAAACGAAAAAACATATAAAAAATTATGTTTCGCGTTGGGAGAGAGTTTTGCTCGGCATCTCAGCTGTTATCGTTAGCGACACTATGCATGCAACTGAAACTGCAGAGTTCTATTCTCAAAAGCAGACACACCCACAGTTTTGGCGAAAAAACGAAAAAACATATAAAATTATATATTGCGCGTTGGGAGAGAGTTTTGCTTAGCATCTCAGCTGATTTCGTTAACGATACTATGCATGCAACTAGAACTGCAGAGTTCTATTCTCAAAAGCAGACACACTTCCAGTTTTGGCGAAAAAATGAAAAAACATAAAAAAAATTATGTTGCTCGTTGGGAGAGAGTTTTGCTTAGCATCTCAGCTGTTTTCGTTAGCGATACTACGCATGGAACTGGAACTGCAGAGTTCTACTCTCAAAAGTAGACACACTTCCAGTTTTGGCGAAAAAACGAAAAAACATTTAAAAAATTATGTTTCGCGTTGGGAGAGAGTTTTGGTTAGCATCTCAGCTGTTATCGTTAGCGACACTATGCATGCAACCGGAACTGCAGAGTTCTATTCTCAAAAGTGGACACACCCACAGTTTTGGCGAAAAACATATAAAATTATCTGTTCCGCGTTGGGAGAGAGTTTTGCTTAGCATCTCAGCTGTTTTCGTTAGCGGTACTATGCATGCACCGGAACTGCAGAGTTCTATTCTCAAAAGTGGACACACCCACAGTTTTGGCGAAAAAACGGAAAAACATATAAAATTATATATTGCGCGTAGGGAGAGAGTTATGGTTAGCATCTCAGCTGTTTTCGTTGGCAATACTATATACGCAACTGGATCTGTAGAGTTCTACTCTCAAAAGTGGACACACCCACAGTTTTGGCGAAAAACGGAAAAACTTATAAAATTATATGTTTCGCGTTGGGAAAGAGTCTTGTTCGGCATCTCAGCTGTTTTCGGTAGCGACACCTATGCATGCAACGAGAACTGCAGAGTTCTATTCTCAAAAGCAGACACACTTTCAGTTTTGGCGAAAAAACGAAAAAACATAAAAAAAATCATGTTGCTCGTTGGGAGAGAGTTTTGCTTAGCATCTCAGCTGTTTTCGTTAGCGATACTACGCATGCAACTGGAACTGCAGAGTTCTACTCTCAAAAGTAGACACACTTCCAGTTTTGGCGAAAAAACGAAAAAACATTTAAAAAATTATGTTTCGCGTTGGGAGAGAGTTTTGCTCGGCATCTCAGCTGTTATCGTTAGCGACACTATGCATGCAACTGAAACTGCAGAGTTCTATTCTCAAAAGCAGACACACCCACAGTTTTGGCGAAAAAACGAAAAAATATAGAAAATTATTTGTTTCGCATTGGGAGAGAGTTCTGCTCAGCGTCTCAGCTATTTTCGTTAGCGATACTATGCATGCAACTGGAACTGCAGAGTACTACTCTGAAAAGTGGACACACTTCCAGTTTTGGCGAAAAAACGAAAAAACATATAAAATTAAATATTGCGCGTTGGGAGAGAGTTTTACTTAGCATCTCAGCTGTTTTCGTTAGCGACACTACGCATGCAACTGGAACGGCAGAGTTCTACTCTCAAAAGTAGACACACTTCTAGTTTTGGAAAAAAACGAAAAAACATAAAAAAAATTATGTTGCGCGTTGGGAGAGAGTTTTGCTTAGCATCTCAGCTGTTTTCGGTAGCGATACTATGCATGCAACCGGAACTGCAGAGTTCTACTCTGAAAAGTGGACACATTTCCAGTTTTGGCGAAAAAACGAAAAAACATATAAAATTATATATTGCGCGTTGGGAGAGAGTTTTGGTTAGCATCTCAGCTGTTTTCGTTGGCAATACTATATACGCAACTGGATCTGTAGAGTTCTACTCTCAAAAGTGGACACACTTCCAGTTTTGGCAAAAAAACGAAAAAACATAAAAAAAATTATGTTTCGCGTTGGGAGAGAGTTTTGCTCGGCATCTCAGCTGTTATCGTTAGCGACACTATGCATGCAACTGAAACTGCAGAGTTCTATTCTCAAAAGCAGACACACCCACAGTTTTGGCGAAAAAACGAAAAAACATATAAAATTATATATTGCTCGTTGGGAGAGAGTTTTGCTTAGCATCTCAGCTGTTTTCGTTAGCGATACTACGCATGCAACTGGAACTGCAGAGTTCTACTCTCAAAAGTAGACACACTTCCAGTTTTGGCGAAAAAACGAAAAAACATATAAAAAATTATGTTTCGCGTTGGGAGAGAGTTTTGCTCGGCATCTCAGCTGTTATCGTTAGCGACACTATGCATGCAACTGAAACTGCAGAGTTCTATTCTCAAAAGCAGACACACCCACAGTTTTGGCGAAAAAACGAAAAAACATATAAAATTATATATTGCGCGTTGGGAGAGAGTTTTGCTTAGCATCTCAGCTGATTTCGTTAACGATACTATGCATGCAACTGGAATTGCAGAGTTCTACTCTCAAAAGTAGACACACTTCCAGTTTTGGCGAAAAAACGAAAAAACATATAAAATTAATTATTGCGCGTTGGGAGAGAGTTTTGCTTAGCATCTCAGCTGGTTTCGTTGGCAATACTATATACGCAACTGGATCTGTAGAGTTCTACTCTCAAAAGTGGACACACTTCCAGTTTTGGCGAAAAAACATATAAATAAATAAAAAAAAACATAAAATTATATATTGCGCGTTGGGAGAGAGTTTTGCTCGGCATCTCAGCTGTTATCGTTAGCGACACTATGCATGCAACTGAAACTGCAGAGTTCTATTCTCAAAAGCAGACACACCCACAGTTTTGGCGAAAAAACGAAAAAATATAGAAAATTATTTGTTTCGCATTGGGAGAGAGTTCTGCTCAGCGTCTCAGCTATTTTCGTTAGCGATACTATGCATGCAACTGGAACTGCAGAGTTCTATTCTCAAAAGTGGACACACTTTCAGTTTTGGCGAAAAAACGAAAAAACATACAAAAATATATGTTGCGCGTTGGGAGAGAGTTTTGCTTGGCATCTCAGCTGTTTTCGTTAGCGATACTATGCATGCAACCGGAACTGCAGAGTTCTACTCTCAAAAGTGGACACATCCACAGTTTTGGCAAAAAAAACGAAAAACATATAAAAATGTATGTTCCGCGTTAGGAGAGAGTTCTGCTCAGCGTCTCAGTTGTTTTCATTGGCGTCACTATAGATATAACTGGATTTGTACAGTTCTACTGTCAAAAGCGAACACACTTACAGTTTTGGTGAAAAAACGAAAAATTACCTAGAGTAAAGCGTAAACATTATTTTATATTTGGTTAAGTCAGTAACAGGAGCGCCTAATGAAACAATTTTTTTTTTGTTATTTAATTAATGAGTACCTTTTGTCGACAAAATGGTACTTTGGTGTCCCATCAGCCAATCACTAGGGGGCGGTGCCAATCAAGTACGACCTTGAAACAGCCTATCGCGTCGCTGTTACTTCCGTCCCAACAACCCGCAACTCTTGAGGGGGTATGTACTCTATGCAATGCAACATTATGGCACTCGGGCGTAGGGACTGAAACTCCCTGATGGTGAATATAGGCTAGTTTGTTTTGTTGCCATGATGACGCCTATATTATGACGATCACTTACGCGAGAAGTACAACAATTTTTCTAAAATATACATGTGGGATCGTAGAAGGAAAAACTCAAATAAAAATGTAAAAGAGTTTAATTTAAATAAAAACTCGGAAATAACAGAAAACACAACTAGCAGCTAATCAATCACCAAACGCACTCCCAGTCAATCTGTCATACCCATTCGTTCACAAAATCTCTTCCAGTAATTCGCTCGTTTACATCAGTTGTTCATTCTGTGTTGCAAACATTCTCACATACATTTATTTAAACTAATGACGATTTCTTGTTACTGAGTAAAAATGCAATTATAGATATCACAGCAATTTATTTACGATCACAGGGTTACCTTTTAATTCCACTGAATCCAGAAGACGACTGAGCTCTGTCAAGATGGCCAACTGTATTTTATACTTCGGGTATGAGTGTTAAAACCTTTCATTTATTTTATCGTATTTAAATCAAAAGCTTACATTTATGATTTAAACAATATTTATTTTCTACTTTTAGGTTTTGTTTGTGTGTTTAATAAAAGCTTGTTACACGATTGCCGCTAGAAGGAACGGTTTTTTGAACTTTTCAACTATGTTTATTATCTATCTATATTTGTATGTATAAAAGGCAAAACTGATTGACTGATGTATCCACGCAACGCAACGCAAGCCAAACCGCTGGTCCTAGAGTTTTGCAATTTTGCACATATTGTCGCTGATATTTAAAACCCAATATTTGAGACTTGTCTAATTACGTTTATAGTGATGAGGCTAAAAGTGTGTCGATTTACGTATCTACGTGGCAGGTTCTTGCAATCGATTATTAGCAGTGATCGGAAATTCGGGTGCAATTATATAAACTTCACTTTTTCCCACAAAAATGTAGCCTTACTCCCTTATTCATAAAAAATTACAATCTTTTTAATGCAACAAATGTTTTGTCCCTTTCATTTTAAGGGCAAACGTCACAATGACAGATAAAGACACAAAACATGTTAACTAACATCTTTTTAAGTTAACAAATGTTTTGTCCCTTTCATTTTAAGGGCAAACGTCACAATGACAGATAAAGACACAAAACATGTTAACTAACATCTTTTTAAGTTAACAAATGTTTTGTCCCTTTCATTTGAGGGCAAACGTCACAATGGACAGTTAAAGACATAAAACATGTTAACTAACTAACGTTTACGAAGCGTTTATGAATAAGGGGGATAGTAAGGATAAGCCTATCTGAATAAATGTATAAATATAACAAAATTCCGGGATACCGGTATCGTTAAAAGCGTAGATTAGATTATTCATTTTATTGTTCTAACTATAGTAATTGTTTCCCCACGTTGAGTAATGTGCTTAGGTATTTTGCGATTACCTACGTGTTTTTTAATATTCGAAAATGTTTAGACATGCTGCTACATACACGTGTCTCTCTATGGATGGAGTTTATGCTAAAATGAGTTTAAAGCTCTCTACAAAAAAACTAAAAAGCAAAAAATTATCCGTTAAAGTACCTGCCGTATACATCCGATTTCCGATTCAAACATAAAATCAAATGGTGCCGATGGCGTCGTTGTCGTTTGGCTGGCTGGCTGGCACCGACTCCAACAGGTAAGTAAAATGTATGGCATTGTATGAATAAATTATATTTTATGTTTGATTCGGAAATCGGATGTGATAGTAGGTAGTTTTTAGTTTTTTGGTGGTTTTTTTATTTTTTATTTCTCAGTTTTTAGTGAGTCGGTACCTAAGTTACAATAGCCTAATGTCAATTCCTCGCCACCTTTTACAAAATATTGCTTTTCCCAATGCAGGGACGTTAATCATTGAAGAGTTCTCCTGGTACTTCAGCATCAGCTCCATTTCACCATATGCCTTGCGACGAGTATAAATTGCTTAGCAACTATATTAAACTAACCGTATCGCCTCCCGTGAAATACCTATTATCGAGTAGTTCCGGGGACCATCTGTAGTCTTCCTTCATCATCATTTCCACTTCACCAAATGGTGTTTTGCAAGAGCAAAGGCGTGAGTTACCGTAAAATAAATACCAAAATCGCTATAGGTGTGCATATAATCTTTGAAGAGTTCCCTCGATCTTTCCTGGATCCCATCATCAGATCATGACCTGATGACAATAAGATCAACTTGGAAGTACCCTTTCAAACAACCAATTTTTTTTTTTCAAATCGGCCTAGCCGTCTTTGAGTAATCGGGCAACATACATAAAAAGAGGTTCCGACGAATTGAGAACCTCCTTTTTTTGAAGTTGGTTAAAATAGTGTTTTACAATACTGAGCCGATTTTGATGAATGAGGTATCAATCGGTTCGTAATTGTAGTTTAGGTGACATAGGCTATATTTTATGTGAACAAAATGAAAATGACTAATGTTATATCCAAAAAAGAGGGGGTCTAAAAATTTTTTTTGGCTATTATGTCGTCATGGATATCAAATGAAAGAAGAGTAAATTCTGAGTTCAAAAACATAAATATATTTCAATATTAGAGTATTATACCAAGCTACAGAAAATCAATTTACCCATGTTTCGTTATCAATAACGCCATCTATTGTCTAGTAGCTATATTAAATAAATATAAACTACCGTTTAATTATTTATAGAGAATTATAGACGTTGTCGTTTATGAGGCATTTCATTATGTAAACTGTAGGTGTTACCCGCGACTTCGTTAGCGCAGACTATTGTAATGAGACCACAGAATGTGTAACAGTAATCCTAATGGCACTCACGCCAATGTAATAACTTGGCCTGCCAAATATGAGATCATGGCCAAAGCGTACCTAGCCTACCCCTAATGAAAAACCGGCCAAGTGCGAATCGGACTTGCGCACCAAGAGTTCCGTACAAACTTAACACCTATTTTTTTTTAAATTAGGAAGGCAAACAAGCAAGTGGGTCACCTGATGGAAAGTGATCACCACCTCCTTTAGACACCCGCAACACCAAAAAGATTTTAGATGCGTTGCCAACCCAGAAAGCTAAGATGGAATACCTCTCGCGTCTGTAATGTCACCGGCTGTCTTGCTCTCCACGCCGGAACACAACAGTGCAAGCGTTGAGCACTGCTTAGCAGCAGGATTAGCGAGCAAGATGGTGGTAGCGATCCCGACGGACCTTGCACAAGGTCCTATCACCCGCAAAATAATTGCCAAATATTGCACTAACGAAAAGATAAACCGAAATAAGGGACAAACTTAATTTTGCTACTGGAAAATTGTTCGCAGGTCGCTGTCAGTGCACCTAGCACGAATCTTCTCGATACGCGTTAACTCGCTACGTAACTCAGTGCGTCTCATTCTAACTAGCCCCGTAAAAGAGAGACGCACTGACTGACGTAGCGAGTAAACGCGTATCGAGAAGATTCGTGCTAGGTGCACAGTTTACGAGTACAATGTGTAATATAAGTTAGTAATCGAAAAAAAAAAACATTTTGAGATGTGGTAACTACAAAATTAAATTTTTTGTACAATTTCCTTTACTTGGGATATAAGACATTACTTCTTACTAAATTACAGGATTCTACGTCATCGGAAAGTAGTACCGTATAGTAAAGATTTTTGATTTACTTGCGAATGTCTAATATGTGGCATAAACGGTCATATTTTTTGATTGCGTTGACTTGATAGTTTGATTTTTCACAGCTCCAAGAGATTACAGACCTGAAAATTTGATATTAAAATCAATTTGCTCTATTCGTTTCTGTTCAAAACGGTCTTGACGGAGCCGCTTGCCTGTTTTACACTTGTATGCTCAGTGTAGCTTGGGAGCAGTAGCAAGTTACAAATTACCAGGTAAGTCGGTTACGATAATAACTTACCATCAGGGGAGCCGCTTGCCTGTTTTTCACTTGTATGCTCAGTGAAGCTTGGGAGCAGTAGCAAATTACAAATCACCAGGTAAGTCGGTTACGATAATAACTTGCCGTCATGGGAGCCGCTTGCCTGTTTTACACTTGTATGCTGAGTGTAGCTTGGGAGCAGTAGCAATTTACAAATTACCAGGTAAGTCGGTTACGATAATTACTTAACATCAGGGGAGCCGCTTGCCTGTTTTACACTTGTATGCTCAGTGTAGCTTGGGAGCAGTAGCAAATTAAAAATCACCAGGTAAGTCGGTTACGATAATAACTTGCCGTCATGGGAGCCGCTTGCCTGTTTTACACTTATATGCTGAGTGTAGCTTGGGAGCAGTAGCAATTTACAAATTACCAGGTAAGTCGGTTACGATAATTACTTACCATCAGGGGAGCCGCTTGCCTGTTTTACACTTGTATGCTCAGTGTAGCTTGGGAGCAGTAGCAAGTTACAAATTACCAGGTAAGTCGGTTACGATAATAACTTACCATCAGGGGAGCCGCTTGCCTGTTTTTCACTTGTATGCTCAGTGAAGCTTGGGAGCAGTAGCAAATTACAAATCACCAGGTAAGTCGGTTACGATAATAACTTGCCGTCATGGGAGCCGCTTGCCTGTTTTACACTTGTATGCTGAGTGTAGCTTGGGAGCAGTAGCAATTTACAAATTACCAGGTAAGTCGGTTACGATAATTACTTACCATCAGGGGAGCCGCTTGCCTGTTTTACACTTGTATGCTCAGTGTAGCTTGGGAGCAGTAGCAAATTACAAATCACCAGGTAAGTCGGTTACGATAATAACTTGCCGTCATGGGAGCCGCTTGCCTGTTTTACACTTGTATGCTCAGTGAAGCTTGGGAGCAGTAGCAATTTACAAATTACCAGGTAAGTCGGTTACGATAATTACTTACCATCAGGGGAGCCGCTTGCCTGTTTTACACTTGTATGATCAGTGTAGCTTGGGAGCAGTAGCAAGTTACAAATTACCAGGTAAGTCGGTTACGATAATAACTTACCATCAGGGGAGCCGCTTGCCTGTTTTTCACTTGTATGCTCAGTGAAGCTTGGGAGCAGTAGCAAATTACAAATCACCAGGTAAGTCGGTTACGATAATAACTTGCCGTCATGGGAGCCGCTTGCCTGTTTTACACTTGTATGCTGAGTGTAGCTTGGGAGCAGTAGCAATTTACAAATTACCAGGTAAGTCGGTTACGATAATTACTTACCATCAGGGGAGCCGCTTGCCTGTTTTACACTTGTATGCTCAGTGTAGCTTGGGAGCAGTAGCAAATTACAAATCACCAGGTAAGTCGGTTACGATAATAACTTGCCGTCATGGGAGCCGCTTGCCTGTTTTACACTTATATGCTGAGTGTAGCTTGGGAGCAGAAGCAAGTTACAAATTACCAGATAAGTCGGTTAAGATAATAACTTACCATCAGGGGAGCCGCTTGCCTGTTTTACACTTGTATGCTGAGTGTAGCTTGGGAGCAGTAGCAATTTACAAATTACCAGGTAAGTCCGTTACGATAATTACTTACCATCAGGGGAGCCGCTTGCCTGTTTTACACTTGTATGCTCAGTGAAGCTTGGGAGCAGTAGCAAATTACAAATCACCAGGTAAGTCGGTTACGATAATAACTTGCCGTCATGGGAGCCGCTTGCCTGTTTTACACTTGTATGCTGAGTGTAGCTTGGGAGCAGTAGCAAGTTACAAATTACCAGGTAAGTCGGTTACGACAATTACTTACCATCATGGTAGCCGCTTGCCTATTTTACACTTGTATGCTGAGTGTAGCTTGGGAGCAGAAGCAAGTTACAAATTACCAGATAAGTCGGTTAAGATAATAACTTACCATCAGGGGAGCCGCTTGCCTGTTTTACACTTGTATGCTGAGTGTAGCTTGGGAGCAGTAGCAAGTTACAAATTACCAGGTAAGTTGGTTACGATAATTACTTACCATCAGGGGAGCCGCTTGCCTGTTTTACACTTGTATGCTCATTTACCTTAGGAGTTGTAGTAGATTAGAGCGTTTAAATAAAAGCTTTTTTTTAAGTTTTTTATTTTTAATTTTTTCGAGTTACTCTTAACAAACCCTTTCATTTGATACCCATATTGTAGAAATGCATTACAAATAACTACTCCGCCATCTTGGATGGTCCGCCATGTTGGATTTAGAATAACGTCACATACCATATCATGCATTGTTATCCAAACTAAACATGTGTACAAAATTTCAGCTCAATCGGTTGAAGATATCTACTTCAATATTGAGTTCTAAGATTCCACCCGAACGAACATACATGCATTGCAAGTTAAATAAAAGCTTTTAAAAACCCTGTAACGACGCAGAAGTGATTCACAGTACTTTATGAAAACTTATTACTTTGACTTTAGCCTACGACCGACCGAGGTTACGTGCTTATTTTATTGAAGTCACATAATCTTTGCGCTTCCGAAAGCCTTTCGACTCTAATTTTTTGCACTTATTGTTTAACATTTTAGTTTTCCAAGTGTAATTTTATCCAGGCTACCAATTCATCCGCGTTTTTAGTACAATAATCATAAAAACTACCTCTTTTCATTACTTTCTAACTCTTACCTACAACCAACCCACGTTACGTTGGTAAGGTGTTCGTTTTATTAAAATCATATTTGTATGCGCTTTCTAAAGCATTTCGTGTAATTTTTTTGCACTTCTAGGTTTAATTAATTTACTCCCGTCCAGAAATAACCTTTTCCGCAACTCCAAGTCCCTAATTATCTAAAATCTAGCCTTTTTCGAAAACTAAGAATTCAATTTCAACAAAAATATTTTTTCCCTGAAAAGCAGGTCACCTCACAAACGTTTCATGCCTATAATATTATAAAGCTCACTCACCTTTATTCCCATTCACATTCTTGTTGCTTTTCGCCATTTTGTATATTTTTTTATTTAAATGATACCTTAGTCAAATCCAACTCGGAAATCAAAATTGTTTGCTTTAATTTAATCAGTTTTGATGCTGGTAGTTTATCCAGGCTACGAATTTATACGCATTTTAAATACAAAACGTATAAAAACAACTCTTTTCATTAAGTTTGAACTCCTACCTACTACCAACCGAGATTACGTGGTAAGGTGCTCGTTTTATTAAAATTACATATTTTTGCGCTTTCCAAAGAATTTTGACTATTTTTTGGCACTTCTAGTTTAAATTAATTTATTCCCACCCACTACTAACCTTTTTCGCACCCACAAATCCGTAAATATCTTAAATCTAGTCCTTTTCGAAATATAACCAGTAGGTACTTACATTACAACATCAATATTTTTTCTTGCTAAACAGGTCACCTTCTCGCCAACGTTTCATACCTATAATATAAATCTCACTTACCTTTTTTCTATTTGCATTCTTATCGCAGTCCCAGATCGAGTTTTTCAAATTTTCGCTATTTTTTTTAATACAAATCATACTTACGTAACTAAGACATATCCTGCTCAGAAACCAAAATTGTTTGCTTTGATTCCATCAGCTTTGATGTAGTTGCATTCAGGTTACTAAAACATACGCCTTTTTTTGTCCAAAAATCTCAAAACTATCGCTTTTCATTACTTTCTAACTCTTACCTGCTACCATCCCACGATATGTGGTAAGGTTCTCGTTTTATTAAAATCATATTTGTTTGCGCTTTTTATAGTAGCTCGTCTAATTTTTTTTGCACTTCTAGTTTTAATTAGTTTACTCCCTTCCTGAATTAACCTTTTCCGCAACCCCAAGTCCCTAATAATCTGAAATCTAGTCTTTTTCGAACTTTAAGAATTAAATTTCAACCAAAATATTTTTTCCCTTCTAAACAGGTCACCTTCCCGCCAACGTTTCATGCCTATAATATAAAGCTCACTCACCTTTATTTCTTTTATTTCCATTCGCATTCTTGTAGCAGTCCCAGATCGAGATTTTCGGCAATTTGTAACTTTTTCATATAAATGATATCTTAGACATATCTCGCTCGGAAACCAAAATTGTTTACTTTAATTCGATCAGTTTTGTTGTAGGTAGTTTTATCCAGGCTACCAATTTATACGCGTTTTAAGTACAAAACGTATGAAAACTAACTCTTTTCATTAAGTTTTAACGCTTACCTACTACCAGCCGAGGTTACATGGTAATGTGTTCGTTTTGTTAAACTTGCATATCATTGCGGTTTTCAAAGCATTTCGACTAAAATTTTTTGCACTTATAGTTTAAATTAATTTACTCCCATCCCCTACCGCACCCCCAAGTTCCTACCTAACAAAAACTGACTCTTTTCATTAACTCTTACCTACTACGAACCCAAGTTACGTGGTCATTTTAATTTTGTTATTAAACGTATCTTTGAGCTTCTGAAAGCATTTCGACACTACACATTTGTACACTAATATTTTTAAATAGTTTTGTCACACCTTCTACTTACCTAGTCTTTCTGTCACCGACCCCTAAATTTTAAATCTGGCCTTTTTATTTTTTACACTTTAAGGAATACGTATAGATAAAATAATCTCTCCTTACAAAGCAGATAGCTTTCTCGCCTGCGTTTCAGTGCTGTAAAATAAACTGCACTTAACTTTCATTTCCATTCATAAAGGCGTCTGCAAGGCCCAAGCAATTTAGCGACTTCTGGATCCCCAGAATCTTTGAAAACCATTTTTTGCACCAGTTTAAGGTATTTATCCAATCAATACATAAACATTTAACACTAGAATTACAATCTGCCATTATTTGGTTCATGATCGTACATTTACTGTTAGTCTTGTCTTAACGCTATAGTCAAATAAATAATACGGACGTAATAAAACGTTTTTTAAACAGTCTGATTGTTTTCCCAGTGTGTTCAAAGCTGTATTACGTTTGCAGTTTATTGTTTGAAGTTTGTTCTATTTGTATATTATTCCGTTAATAATTATCGTATAAGCTATTTTATACCGTATATATTCAAAATGCCTTACGATAAGTCAAAATTAAAAGAAATTTTACTGCAGGCTGATTGCCGAACGCTCGATAGCAAAGGGGCAGTTTTACCACCTTCGAGTAACGTATTTCGCCTCATTGCGGATCGTATGGCACTGTGTGGCTCGTATATTGACCCGCGTCACGTGTACACAATTGTAAAAGACGATCGCAATGGATTTCGGGTGCTTTTAGAGAAAACTTATGATATTAATACAAAAGAGACTAAACAAAACAGTGACTATTCTTTGGATATAGATGGAACGAAAGATGATAGTAAAAATGCGTCAGATATTCGTTCATCTAAAAAATTCAAACTTGTTCTGTCTGCAAGAAACTGGCAAGACATTGCTCCAAAAAAAAAAATTTCGTCTGGTAGAATATACTGGAGGTTTCAGGAGGGCTGGGCTGACATTATATCTGAAAGAATATGCCAGCAACATAAGACAGTTGACTGTGTGTTTTCTTTCAAACATAACATGACCACTCCGACTGAAACCGCATCGAACTATTCTACCTTCGTTGGTTACTGCACTGAGTGCAAAGCCCAACTAAGCGGCAGATTGGAGAGAAAACCAACAAAAGAAGTAGACGTAATTTTTTTGTGTAGGCTGGATAATATTCGAGCTGATGAACATACCGGCATTAAAACGAGGCAGTTGCGGGGAAAGCGCCGCGAAGAAGTAGCTACTCGAATGGTCGTTCAGAAGTCAAGTGCCGTAGTCATAAGACGAGAGATGGCGAGACAGTTAAAAGATTTTGGAGGCAAAAACCCACCAATAATCCCAAAAAGTGACGTGCTGCGTAAGGCGAAGGAGCAACAGTTGCTCAAAACGTATGGGCTTGAATTCGCATTCGGGCCATTGAATTTGCTTCGCGAATCTAAATTTGGAGAACATGCCGGTTTTATTCACAGCATTGGTCTGCTCAAATTTCACTGCATATATTGGACACCAGAGCAGGAAAAAATATATACCGCTCGGTTGAAAAAAGATCCAGGCGCCATTATGACGATCGATGCTACCGGAAGTATTGCGAAACGTGATCAGAAGAATGATCCCCACGTGTTCCTATACCAGTGCATGGTAGTAACCAATGAGGGCAGTGTACCAGTATTTCAAATGGTGACTGGTGACCAACGGTCGTTACAAATTGCCAACTTTCTTCGAATCATACTGGCGAAGGGTGTACCCCGCCCCCCGGTCGTCGTATGCGATTTTGGACGTGCGTTAATAAATGCTGTTGCAGAAATATTTGGCAGCTGTAGCAGTTTAGGCGATTATTTAGAAAGGTGTTATGCGGCCGTTATGCAGGCCGATACTAAAATACCGACTGCATATATACGACTGGACGTAAGCCATGTAACTGCAATGGTAGCAAGATGGGATTGTCTGAAATCTACAATAAATGCAGGGCAACAATTTTACCAACGGTGTATTTCCCAAGCGTACCAAATGAGTGATTTTAAAGAGTTGACGTATTTCCTCGAATCGGTTCTCATAGTATGTTTGAGCGAATCCGTCGGCCATACCAAGGACGGTAGGCCAGTGCAATCAGAAATACGCATGCAAGCTCTTGATAAAAAAATAGCAGGAACTAATTGTACTGCGCTGAATGACGACGGAGAGCCGAAAATAACGGACGATAGCGAAAATGATTATTGTGTTAACGCAACTACTTCCATCAGCAAGAATTGGAATAAATGGGCTACCGATTTATACGATTCCGCTCAAGTCATTGCTAAAACATGCGTTGGAGGCAGCCGACCAAACGGATGTTTTAATCCCGCTTTTGCTCTCCGAGTGTCAAAGCAGTTGTTGCCCTTTATTCCACTGTGGACTGGCATAATGCGACCACACTTTGGGATAGGGTCAATTATAGCGACGTCCTCGTCTGTCGAGGCAGAGTTCGGTGACCTGAAGCATCGATCGTTCGCAACCAAACTTCCAATGCGGATTGATTTGTTTGTTTTACAACATCTCGACCATCTCGACGGCAAAGTGAAATTGGCCTCAAACCCAAGCGACGTTGCAATGCAAATACCAATCACACTCTCCTCTACCGAAGGTGATTCCCTACTGAGTCGTCAACCAATTTGTTCGAAACTCTCCTTAAATATGGTTAGCATAGAGTCGAGTAACAACCAATTGGTGACGGATCCTGACGCTGCGACAAACGTTTCAGTGATTACATCGACCCCGGTTGAGACAGTAAATGTGGCATTTAACAAGCAAAATCAGCCTGATTCTGTCTTCACGAGTCAGCATTCACCAACGTTCACTGAAGACGAAGTTTTACCTGTCATTGGGAGTTCTGAAAAAAATGTAACCACGACCAGCAATGGCAACGTAAATATCGATTCTGATCAGGAACATCTCCAGAGGCAGGTAACGGAGATTTCACGGAATTCGAATGAAAAGGAAACGTCCGTAGATAGTTTATCTGTAGATCCCTTTACAGGTAAATATTTTCGGTCGAGCACTCCTGACGAGTGCGACAATTGGAACGTATGCGAGGACTGGCGTGGAAAGGCAGCAAAGAATTCGCCGATAACTCTAGAAGCGGAAGAACATAGGCAAGGGGACAAAACGAAAAAACATGGCATTGAGGGTTCAAATGAGCCTATCATAAAGAGACGCAAACCCACAAAACTGGACAAATGTCCTGAATGGCCGTATTTTAAGCACGTTAAGTTCGATAAGCTGCCCGTACTTAAAAACGGCAGTTTTTGTCCGCCTGTAAATATGGGGAAATATATTTTAAATCTTAGAAACACTTGCGCATTCGATGCAATTTTCCAGGTCGTATTATCCGCCATTGCATCAAATGAACAATATGTCGAGAAACTGGGAGAAACAACTAACCGCACTGTGAAGCTGGCCCAAAACTTGGTGCATAACACGCGTAAACTGACGATGGTTAGTTACAGGGAAAGAGCTAATATCCTTTCTGAATTGAGTCTGTTTAATTTTGATTCGTTCACGCGAACTGTAAAACGCCTTGACGCGACGTGCAACGTTGCACACTTGGTTCAATATCTGTTTGTTGATGTGCCGAGCCAGAAAACAAAAGTTTCCTGTTCATGCGGATATGGCTTCAATACGCAACACCCTCTCCTCAGCATTAATGTTGATATTATACTTTGCGAGGGTTTTAATTTCGTGCAAAAAGCAATAGATCAAGGGAGTACCACGAAACGATCCTGTCGGGAATGTCGCAGTTCTATCGAGGATGACAAAGTTTATGGCCCGCACATACTGATCGATACCACAATTTTAACGGACGAAACATATATAACTAGAAATAAAACTCTGCGACATAGACTAGACTCAATCGCGACGACTATTCAAATTCAAGACGAAATCTATCAATTAGCCGGTCTAGTGCACTATCTTCCAGGACACTACGTGGCCTACGTTAAGTCGGGAGTGTATTGGCATGAGTATGACGATATGCACCCTACTCGTGTAAGCGTTACGTCAACCAAGGAAGTTAAGCCCCATCTGGTAATGTACACGTACGCGGGCATTAAGCGTTAAATAAGAATAAATACATTCTTATCTTCAAATATAAGATTAGAAGTAGTCGCGTGAATTATTTTTTTAAACAAGCAAAAATACAAAAATACAAAAAAATAACAATCACATTTTTAATCAAACATAAGATAAGAGGTAATCGCAAAGAAATCACCTTTGTATACAATAATAAAAAAAAATAATAATAATAAGAGTTTAAGTGTTAAAACGATTGCAATTGATGATTTAAAACATGTTATCAAACTTACTAGACATTATCACGACGAAAGAATGGTTTTAAAAATTGATAAAAAACATACTGTAAAAAAATATATAAAAACGATTAAAAAAGAAAAATCAACAAAAAAAATCCAAGAAAATCATACAAAAACAAAAAAATATATAAAAAACAATTGAAAAAAAATAAAAAAACAACAAAATACAATAAAAAATAAGGATCCACATCTTACCACGTCCCCGTCGTTGGATCTGGGTAATGCTAAGAGTAAGAAAATCACTTGTAATACGCTATTGTAATGACCTTTTTTATTTCCAAAATTAATAAATACTTTAATGAGCTATTTGCAGTGTATTTGCCATCACGTGTCTGTCCGTTCGGGTAAGCACACTTAGGTATGGGGAACCCCACCTACACCGCACCGTACCACGCTTCCCCCCCCCCCCCCTCCTGCGCTATAAGGATTCCGTAAATTTTACATCAGAATAGCTATAATATTTGTCTCCGGTCGCAAACTTATAATACATTCACATAAACCTTACATATTTTTATACAAACTTTCATCCCCTAATACCTATTGTTATTTTACACCCTTGAGAGTAAAACTTTTACAAACTTTGAATGTCATATTTATTTATATCGAATCAACAGCCACAACCCAACCCCTCCCAACAACTCAACCCCTTACAACCCTTTTTTCGCATCAAAAAGTAGCCTATGTCCTTTCTCAGGCTCTAGACTATCTGTGTACCAAGTTTCATTTAAATCGGTTCAGTAGTTTTGGCGTGAAAGCGCGACAGACAGACAGGCAGAGTTTCTTTCGCATTTATAAGATTAGTAAGGAAGTAAGGATGACAACGGGCGTGCGTCACGAAAACGCTCTATTTTTTTACGAAATACGAAGGCAAACAAGCAATTGGGTCACCTGATGGTATAAGTGATCACCACCGCCTATAGACACTAGCAACACCAAGGAGATATATGCAGACGCGTTTCCAACCCAGAGGGCTAAGATGGAATACCTCTTGTGCCAGTAATTGCACCGGCTGTCTTGCTCTCCACGCCGGAACACAATAGTGCAAGCACTTCTGCTTACCGGCAGGATTAGCGAGCAAGATGGGGGTAGCGATCCGGACGGACCTTACACAAGGTCCTACCACCCACAAGACTTTATCGCGTTGCATACAGAGCGCGTGACGTCACATTCGTGATTTGTATAAAGCCACAACTATTCATCATTTTATAACCCTCAACTTGTATCTATACATACTCGTAAAGTCGCATCATAAAATTTTCTGCATTTTTGATCTGGATTCAAATGAGCATATGTCGGAACATGAAAATCTGGCGGCAGTCGGATAAAAGGATTTTTCTTTGCAATTTTTTCGAACTTAATATCACTGTAACTTCAAAACTATTGAATTTTGAATTTTTTTATTTACCTATTTGGACATAAATGTAGTTTTAATGGTTATTTACAACATTTAACACTGATATGCCAATCTGCTTGTGACTCGATTAAAACTGTGTATTTAACGACTCAAGAAATAGTAGAATTATCAATTTCAACTTAAAAACCAGATTAGTGAATGTCATACATAAGTAAACAAAACAAAAAGAATAAAATTTTAATTTTTTTAAGATTGTTGGACGTTTATAACTTCCTTGAAAGTAAATCTCTTCAGTATCAGTCGTATTTATAGTGTAGGCAACGAAAACAGCTAAAATGCCATTCAGAACTCTCTAAACGCGCATCATATAATTTTATACGTTTTTTCGTTTTTTCGCCAAAACTGGAAGTGTATCCACTTTTGACAGTAGAACTCTGCAGTTCCAGTTGCATGCATAGTGTCGCTAACGAAAACAGCTGAGATGCCGAGCAAAACTCTCTCCCAACGCGCAACGTATAATTTTATATGTTTTTGCGTTTTTTCCGCAATACTGTGGGTGTATCCGCTTTTGAGAACAGAGCTCTGCAGTTCCAGTTGCATGTATAGTGTCGCTAACGAAAACAGCTGAGACGCCGAGCAAAACTCTCTTCCAACGCGCAACATAATTTTTTTATGTTTTTTCGTTTTTTCGCCAAAACTGGAAGTGTGTCCACTTATGAGATTAGAACTCTGCAGTTCCAGTTGCATGCATAGTGTTGCTAACGAAAACAGCTGAGATGCCAAGCAAAACTCTCTCCCAACGCGCAACATATAATTTTATATGTTTTTTCGTTTTTTCGCCAAAACTGTGGGTGTGTCTGCTTTTGAGAATAGAACTCTGGAGTTCCAGTTGCATGCATAGTGTCGCTAACGATAACAGCTGAGATGCCGAGCAAAACTCTCTCCCAACGCGAAACATATAATTTTTTAAATGTTTTTTCGTTTTTTCGCCAAAACTATAAGTGTGTCTACTTTTGAGAGTAGAACTCTGCAGTTCCAGTTGCATGCGTAGTGTCGCTAACGAAAACAGCTGAGATGCTAAGCAAAACTCTCTCCCAACGAGCAACATAATTTTTTTTATGTTTTTTCGTTTTTTCGCCAAAACTGGAAGTGTGTCCACTTATTACATTAGAACTCTGCAGTTCCAGTTGCATGCATAGTGTTGCTAACGAAAACAGCTGAGATGCAAAGCAAAACTCTCTCCCAACGCGCAACATATAATTTTATTTGTTTTTTCGTTTTTTCTTCAAAACTGGAAGTGTGTCCACTTTTGAGAGTAGAACTCCGCAGTTCCGGTTGCATGCATAGTATCGCTACCGAAAACAGCTGAGATGCTAAGCAAAACTCTCTCCCAACGCGCAACATATATTTTTATATGTTTTTTCGTTTTTTCGCCAGAACTGGAAGTGTGTCCACTTATTAGATTAGAACTCTGCAGTTCCAGTTGCATGCATAGTGTTGCTAACGAAAACAGCTGAGATGCCAAGCAAAACTCTCTCCCAACGCGCAACATATCATTTTATTTGTTTTTTCGTTTTTTCTTCAAAACTGGAAGTGTGTCCACTTTTGAGAGTAGAACTCTGCAGTTCCGGTTGCATGCATAGTATCGCTACCGAAAACAGCTGAGATGCTAAGCAAAACTCTCTCCCAACGCGCAACATATATTTTTATATGTTTTTTCGTTTTTTCGCCAGAACTGGAAGTGTGTCCACTTATTAGATTAGAACTCTGCAGTTCCAGTTGCATGCATAGTGTTGCTAACGAAAACAGCTGAGATGCCAAGCAAAACTCTCTCCCAACGCGCAACATATCATTTTATTTGTTTTTTCGTTTTTTCTTCAAAACTGGAAGTGTGTCCACTTTTGAGAGTAGAACTCTGCAGTTCCGGTTGCATGCATAGTATCGCTACCGAAAACAGCTGAGATGCTAAGCAAAACTCTCTCCCAACGCGCAACATATATTTTTATATGTTTTTTCGTTTTTTCGCCAAAACTGGAAGTGTGTCCACTTATTAGATTAGAACTCTGCAGTTCCAGTTGCATGCATAGTGTTGCTAACGAAAACAGCTGAGATGCCAAGCAAAACTCTCTCCCAACGCGCAACATATCATTTTATTTGTTTTTTCGTTTTTTCTTCAAAACTGGAAGTGTGTCCACTTTTGAGAGTAGAACTCTGCAGTTCCAATTGCATGCATAGTATCGCTAACGAAAACAGCTGAGACGCTGAGCAGAACTCTGTCCCAATGCGAAACATATAATTTTCTATATTTTTTCGTTTTTTCGCCAAAACTGTGGGTGTGTCTGCTTTTGAGAATAGAACTCTGGAGTTCCAGTTGCATGCATAGTGTCGCTAACGATAACAGCTGAGATGCCGAGCAAAACTCTCTCCCAACGCGACACATATAATTTTTTTAATGTTTTTTCGTTTTTTCGCCAAAACTGGAAATGTGTCTACTCTTGAGAGTAGAACTCTGCAGTTCCAGTTGCATGCGTAGTATCGCTAACGAAAACAGCTGAGATGCTAAGCAAAACTCTCTCCCAACGCGCAATATATAATTTTATATGTTTTTTCGTTTTTTCGCCATAACTGGAAGTGTGTCCACTTTTCAGAGTAGAACTCTGCAGATCCAGTTGCATGCATAGTGTCGCTCACGAAAACAGCTGAGATGCCGAACAAAACTCTCTCCCAACGCTCAACATATGTTTTTATTTGTCTTTTCGTTGTTTCCGCAAAACTGTGGGTGTGTCCACTTTTGAGTATAGAACTCTGCAGTTCCGGTTGCATGCATAGTATCGCTAACGAAAACAGCTGAGATGCTAACCAAAACTCTCTCCCAACGCGCAATATATAATTTTATGTTTTTCGTTTTTTCGCCAAAACTGGAAGTGTGTCCACTTTTCAGAGTAGAACTCTGCAGCACCGGTTGCATGCATAGTATCGCTAACGAAAACAGCAGAGATGCTAAGCAAAACTCTCTCCCAACGCGCAACATAATTTTTTTTGTTTTTTAGTTTTTTCGCCAAAACTAGAAGTGTGTCCACTTTTGAGAGTAGAACTCTGCCGTTCCAGTTGCATGCGTAGTGTCGGTAACGAAAACAGCTGAGATGCTAAGCAAAACTCTCTCCCAACGAGCAACATAATTTTTTTTATGTTTTTTCGTTTTTTCGCCAAAACTGACAGTGTGTCCACTTATGAGATTAGAACTCTGCAGTTCCAGTTGCATGCATAGTGTTGCCAACGAAAACAGCTGAGATGCCAAGCAAAACTCTCTCCCAACGCGCAACATATCATTTTATTTGTTTTTTCGTTTTTTCTTCAAAACTGGAAGTGTGTCCACTTTTGAGAGTAGAACTCTGCAGTTCCAATTGCATGCATAGTATCGCTAACGAAAACAGCTGAGACGCTGAGCAGAACTCTGTCCCAATGCGAAACATATAATTTTCTATATTTTTTCGTTTTTTCGCCAAAACTGTGGGTGTGTCTGCTTTTGAGAATAGAACTCTGGAGTTCCAGTTGCATGCATAGTGTCGCTAACGATAACAGCTGAGATGCCGAGCAAAACTCTCTCCCAACGCGACACATATAATTTTTTATATGTTTTTTCGTTTTTTCGCCAAAACTGGAAATGTGTCTACTTTTGAGAGTAGAACTCTGCAGTTCCAGTTGCACGCGTAGTATCGCTAACGAAAACAGCTGAGATGCTAAGCAAAACTCTCTCCCAACGCGCAACATATATTTTTATATGTTTTTTCGTTTTTTCGCCAAAACTGGAAGTGTGTCCACTTATTAGATTAGAACTCTGCAGTTCCAGTTGCATGCATAGTGTCGCTAACGAAAACAGCTGAGATGCCAAGCAAAACTCTTTCCCAACGCGCAACATATAATTTTATATGTTTTTTCGTTTTTTCGCCAAAACTGGAAGTGTGTCCACTTTTGAGAGTAGAACTCTACAGATCCAGTTGCGTATATAGTATTGCCAACGAAACCAGCTGAGATGCTAAGCAAAACTCTCTCCCAACGCGCAGTATATAATTTTATATGTTTTTTAGTTTTTTCGCTAAAACTGGAAGTGTGTCCACTTTTGAGAGTAGAACTCTGCAGTTCCGGTTGCATGCATAGTATCGCTACCGAAAACAGCTGAGATGCTAAGCAAAACTCTCTCCCAACGCGCTACATATATTTTTATATGTTTTTTCGTTTTTTCGCCAAAACTAGAAGTGTGTCCACTTTTGAGAGTAGAACTCTGCAGTTCCGGTTGCATGCATAGTGTCGCTAACGAAAACAGCTGAGATGCCAAGCAAAACTCTTTCCCAACGCGCAACATATAATTTTATATGTTTTTTCGTTTTTTCGCCAAAACTGGAAGTGTGTCCACTTTTGAGAGTAGAACTCTACAGATCCAGTTGCGTATATAGTATTGCCAACGAAACCAGCTGAGATGCTAAGCAAAACTCTCTCCCAATGCGCAATATATAATTTTATATGTTTTTTAGTTTTTTCGCCAAAACTGGAAGTGTGTCCACTTTTCAGAGTAGAACTCTGCAGTCCCGGGTGCATGCATAGTATCGCTACCGAAAACAGCTGAGATGCCAAGAAAAACTCTCTCCCAACGCGCAACATATAATTTTATATGTTTTTTCGTTTTTTCGCCAAAACTGGAAGTGTGTCCACTTTTGAGAGTAGAACTCTGCAGTTCCAGTTGCGTATATAGTATTGCCAACGAAAACAGTTGAGATGCCAAGCAAAACTCTCTCCTAACGCACTACGTATAACTTTTATGTTTCTTTTTTTTTCACCAAAAGATTTACTTTTAAATTGTGTGTGAAAAAACATATAAAGTTATATGTTTCGCGTTGAAGCTAGTTCTGCTTTTCGCTTAAACTGCAGAGTTTTAATTTTGGAATCGAACATACCGATAGTTTTTGTGAAAATTAAAATACATATTCAGTTAAGTATGCTTTTTAAAGACATGATTTATAGGCAAAAGGCCGAAACTATTCTTATAATCGCTCAGGAGTGAGTTAGCGTCTTATTTTTAAAACTTTTATAAAGTCGGGATTTTTAAGGCCCGTGGCAGAAACTATTCTTTAAATGACTCAGGACGTATAGAACTATGCTTAACACTACTTTCCGTTGCTGAAACATACATGAAATAGTTTCAGGTGCCATAACGTCTTACGTGAAGTATCTCATTTTTAAAATATTTATAAAAACAAGATTTTAAAGGTAAACGGCCGAAACTTTTCTTGAAATCGTTCAGGCGATATAGAACTATGCTTAACATAAATTTTCGTTGCCGAAATATACGAAATAGTATGAGATGCCATGACGTCCCATGTGAAATTAGCATCTCATTTTTAAATCTTTTTAAAGACGGCATTTTAAAGGCCAGTGGCCGGAACTGTTGTTAAAATCAATCAGGAGGTATAGAACTATGTTTAAAACAGCTCCTCGGTGCTGAATTACGCTTAATACTGTGAGATGCTAAAATGTCGTATGTGAAGTTGGCATCTCATTTTCAAAATTTTAATTTTCAGGGCAAATCAACGGAACTATTGTTAAAATCAATCAGGAGGCATAGAACTATGTATAAAACAGCTCCTCGGTGCTGATTTACGCTTAATACTGTGAGATGCTAAAATGTCGTATGTGAAGTTGGCATCTCATTTTCAAAATTTTAATTTTCAGGGCAAATCAACGGAACTATTGTTAAAATCAATCAGGAGGCATAGAACTATGTATAAAACAGCTCCTCGGTGCTGAATTACGCTTAATACTGTGAGATGCTAAGATGTCGTATGTGAAGTTGGCATCTCATTTTCAAAATTTTGTTTTTCAGGGCAAATCAACGGAACTATTGTTAAAATCAATTAGGAGGCATAGAACTATGTTTATAACAGCTCCTCGATGCTGAATTACGCTTAATACTGTGAGATGCTAAGATGTCGAGTGTGAAGTTGGCATCTCATTTTCAAAATTTTATTTTTCAGGGCAAATCAGCGGAACTATTGTTAAAATCAATCAGGAGGCATAGAACTATGTTTAAAACTACTCCTCGATGCTGAATTACGCTTAATACTGTGAGATGCTAAGATGTCGAGTGTGAAGTTGGCATCTCATTTTCAAAATTTTATTTTTCAGGGCAAATCAGCGGAACTATTGTTAAAATCAATCAGGAGGCATAGAACTATGTTTAAAACAACTCCTCGATGCTGAATTACGCTTAATACTGTGAGATGCTAAGATGTCGAGTGTGAAGTTGGCATCTCATTTTCAAAATTTTATTTTTCAGGGCAATTGAGCTGAACTATTGTTTTAATCTATCAGGAACTGTGGAACTATGCTGGATGCAAGCAATACTGAAGTTATTTGTTGAGATGCTAATAGTTGATATGCTAAGTTCACAGTGA